>CM059035.1:16475346-17129721 GCA_030279155.1 Forsythia viridissima | reverse complement strand
ACACATTCGATATCAACTGTAGTATCGGAGTCTGCTACATGCGACAAAATTTTGTCTAATTTTATGTTAAAACTTAAAGTCGACATTTTAGAAAGCTTAATTTGTTTGAAGGACTGAGAGGATATCGAACTTCGATCCAAGATAGAGTTGACAGAATGATGGCATACGAATTTAAAGATTTGAATACTTAAATTATTTGTAAGTATTGTTTGCTTAAATATTTCATTCGTCTTACTTTTACAAAAAATTATACACGTAACAATTTGTTCGTATATAATTTTAACTCTGTCTACGTTAAAAGTAGCCGATCCCAAACTCGAAAAAAGGACGAGGATTCAAACTTTTACGTTTTAAATGAAAAAAAATTCTTATACTTTATTTCTTTTTTATTTTAAAATTTTTCAGAAACAATATTCAAACTTCAAAGTTCAAACTGAAAAATAAAATAAAAAACTAGCCGGGCTCGTGGGCCGCTCGGCTCGGCTCGTTCGGCCCACGAACCAAAGGGCCGAACCGAGCGGTCCTTGTAGGGACGAGTCCCTACACAAGCTGATCATAGTGGGCAAAGGGCTGAGCTAACTATTGCCACCTCTATATATCCTCTTTATCAATTGACGATTAGTAAAAAATAAAAATACAATAAAACCTTCTTTTAAATTAATAAAATATTTATTTATCGATAAAGAAATAACCTCTCTAAAGTAACATTTTTTCTCAGTCTCAAAAGTATTAATTTATAAAAGTTTTACTTATTTTAAAAATAACTTTTACCATGTTACTAAGTAAGTATCTTATTTTTAATTTTAACCAATAAATAGATTTGTTTATTTTAAAACCTACTTATGTACTTATAGGTGAACTTTCTAAGTCAGCCAAACACTTGCAGGGAAGAACTGAGCTTCCTTGGTCATGTATTGCCACACAACAATCAGTAACCTTAAAAATGAAAATAAATCCAGAAAATGTAGGAAATTTATTAATCTATCTATATATACACGTTATTGGGACGTCGTCCTCGGATACAACATAAAGAATAAATAGAATGAAAAAATATGTATATATTTCTCCTATTTACTGCTTCCCTAGTTCTCAAAAATTTATAAGAGGATAATAAACATGAGGGGGAACGCAATGAAGCAGTGTAGCCTACGTTGCTGCAAAGCATAATTTATCGTCTGCCTGGAGAGAGTTGTAAACGTACAAGTGGAGAAGCAAATCCGGCGATGCTGTCAACGAGTGATTTCCCGCCTCCAAGCACTGGCCTATCCATGCACCTTAAAGAAGACACATGCTGGAATGCAGTACACATTGGTTAAATGCATCCTGCTTGGCAGTCTGTTCTCTTCTATGATTCATTTAAATGACACCAAACTTGATTCGATGAAAATTATATGGAAGAATATGCTTTCATGGAACTATTGCACATGCATTCTGGGACAGGATACTTTGTCACGTCTCGTCCTGTTTTGCTATTTCTGAGTTCTGGCTGTCCGAAGGAATCTCGGTGCAAGTCGAGTATAATCCTGTTGAACTCTGCTTCAGGGAGAGAAGAATTCAGGAAGTATGGGAGCATATGCCTTTTGTTTGGAGTGATGGTCTTTTTGTGGCCTGCATAAGCCCTGTGCCCCTGTTCCAGAAATAAAATACAGTCATCAATAAAACTTCACTAAACAATTACATAACTCTAATGCATGTTATATATATATATATATTGTATCTTCCAATTCAGTACTTCGTACCAAATATGCACTAACCACGTGTTCCCATCACTATAATAAGTTATAATGATCAATAAGAGGTGATTTTTGTTAATGATAAAGTGGAGAAAGCTATGGTACCTGGATAGCATGCCCCATATTTCCACCATGCGATGCCAAGAATACGTCACTGTTCTCAGAGACTATATAATCAATAGCAGCCAGTAGTGAAGCTTTCTTCTCAAATGGTTTAAGCTCTTCCGGCAAGGCAAGGTCTTCCTTGTTGTACAAATGCGGGAATTCTCTTTTCAACGGTAGCAAGGCTTCTTTACCACCCAATGGAATTCCTCCAGCCCAATAGATTCTTGAACCTTTTGGAGCTCCCAAAGCTTTGAGAAGCCTAAACATAGAAAGACATCATCACTTAGCAGGTATTCAAGTTATCATATTTTAGAATGTGAGAATTCCGGGGACACATCAGTCATAAAAAAAAGGATGCTCCACAGATGTTTTATGTAAATTTGACACTATGAGAAAGAGTACAGAACATAAATTTATAATTGAATAAATGATATCAGAGAAGATGAGTCTAGTTACTTCATCAACGAATTGTGATTCCAAATTAGTGCTCTAGACTTGTATTAGGCAATGGAGAGTCATGTCCGTTTTAAAAGGTCACAAATGTATGTAATGTCATGTTGTGCTATGTGTTGGACACAAGTATCACATGGTAAGTTGGTAACTCATAACTGAAGTAATGGTGCAACATAACTATTTTGCAACTTCATCCATACCGTGTGACCTCCAAGGCATTTAAGGGGCAGAGGCCTGCAAGTTTCCTGTCATGATAGGTCATGTTGGATCTTGAAGTCAAGAGCTCTGGCCGTCTCTTCCTCTCATTATTTATCATCTCATCATACTCGGGGGTTAGACCCGGAAGACATCCTGTCCTCACCCATACATCCTTCTCCATTCGCAGATGGAGCGCAAGATACGGTCCCTCAGTTCTCATCCTCTCTGTAAGCTTGTTACCAAATTCTGAGATATATGGAGCAAACCTCAATGCACGAAAAGCAACCTGCGAGTTCAAATAGAATACATGATTAGACAGTAAATTTGATGCAACTAATGTAAGGCTTCAAAAAGTCTACTGAACTGCAAAGATTGGGCAAAGGAATTGGTCGAGAAAGATCTCGTGTTCGGTTCTTTTCTCAGCATTAGTATGAGTGAGCAAAATTGCAAAGGTACAAAACTAAATTGTATAAAGTAGAAAAAGCTACCTTGCACCGAAGCTTTTGAAGATCGGAAGGAAGATCCTTAGAAAGCCTTGAATCGAGACCACGTAAAAGTAATACGCCATCCCTCCTAAGCTGCAGGTGGAAGAACAAAACTAAAATGATTAGAATTGCACTGCAAAAATTCTTTCACACTAAATTTTATGATTTCCTTGACATTTAAAACAAACACGGGAATCAAATATATTATTTATGAGTGTCATTAAGTTTGAGAAAATCAATGGAAGAAGTTCATATCAGGAATTCCAGCTGGCCAGCCGAGTACTAAGCCGTTTCTTTCTATTCTTAAATTTGGAATCAGTCAATTTGGGCAGTCATACTGGTCAAAGATTCAAACTTTGGAGTCATCTCCATGCCTTTTCCACATTGACACATTCAAAGAAGGAAGGATTCTTTAACAAGGATTTTATTATGTTCATAACCTTACTGATCTGCTGCAGGCCATTGATAAAGTACCAAACTAAGCTACCACCAAAGCATATTATTTCTTTGAGATATTTCTACTCCTTATTCAGTGATACCAACACCAATATTCTTAGCAACAAATATAGAAGCCGGATAAGTACTCAAAAACAAAGGCACTGCAATGTATTTTCTTACCCGTCTGAGATAACGTGAGCGAATCCACTCGGGAGAAACATGAAGTGGAGTCCTTTTCTCCTCGACTGGCCTTGTCATCAAATGCGTAGAGGGAAGCGATGATACTACTCGAACATCATTTGCCAAAACTTTCTTGAAATGATCCAAATCAAATATATCTGAAAATTCACTGCAACAATCACAAAAGAAACAAAACTTATTGATTTCCTCCATAAATATTCAACCATTTTGAACATTAATATAAATTAAATAAATTCAATCAACCTCAACTAAATGATACTCCTACAAATGGAATTTCACCATATCAAATACAGAACAGTGTTAAAGTATAGCAAGTAAAACTAACAAAGATTGATATGAACTTGTCAGTTATTTAATTTCAAGAAGGAAAAGATAAAAAATCACAGAACTTGTAAAACATATCTACAATAAATAAATAAAATACTGAATGGTTTTCAATAACAAACCTTTCATCACCCCAAATGACATTGACTTGCAAGATGGGAACAACAAGAGCAGCCCCAAGAATTCTTGCAATCACAACAGCATCAACAATCTGATTTCTCTGTTGATTCATCCCTCCAGAAACCACCACCATCAAATATTTTGTCCTGTCCTTCACAATGTCACCACTTTCCTTTCTGTATTTTTCACTGAAATCCAAACAGGGACTATACCCCATCCCATCAGGCTGCTTCCAAAACTCACTATTCTCATAATTTTTTCCATCTTTTTCATCATTTCTCACAATAGTTAGCTGAGTACTCGAAAACCCACTTGAGATTTCCGAATTTTCTTGAGGACTAAAACATGGGTTTTGTGAGAAAGGCGTTGTTGGTTCAAAGTTGAACCACATCTTCAGCATCCAAAGAAACCCGAATACAAAAATGAAGAAAATCCAAAATCTTGGATTCTCCAACAAAACCCTTAGCTTTGAGGTGCCACCTTGCTTTTTCTGGGTAGGTTGTAACAAAGATTCAAGTGAAGATTGTGAGATAGAGTTGATTATCTGCGAAGGCACTGAAATGTAACTCTGATTCTTCTTTCTGTTGTTGCTCTTTGCCACAGCCATTTCACACATTCGAACACGCACAAGAACACTCAATGAGTAATGGCACAGTTATTTTAATATTAGTAGAGCCGTAGAGCGATTTCTTTGAACTTTCTAAAAAAGATTTTTACATAGAGAGATGGGTAGAGAGAGAAAGTGCGGGCGGCGGGAACGCGTAGACCGAGGGATGCGCGTTTGGCATTTGTTGGCACATGGTAATAACGGAGGAAGACTTTTTGAATTCTCTCTCTATATTTATATTTCTTTCTTTCTTTTCTCTCTCTCTTTCTTGTTTTTTTTTTTTTTGATCGTATTTTTTTTTTTTTTTTTTTTTTTTTTTTTTGATCGTACTCTTTCTTGTTTTTTTTTTTCCCTCTCTTTGGTTTAGAGTTGCATGTAATGTGTATATTTATAGCGGTTTCAGAGAAAAGTATTTGAATTCTGATAGGGACGTTACTGTATATCTCATAATTATATACAAGAGGATTACAATTTTCATTCTTATATTTTTAAGAGATAATTGTATATTTGATCTTTAATTTTTTTAAAATTGTTGAAAATATGTTCATAACATAAAAAAATAGCACCACAAATCCCTAACGTATGAAAAACTTGATATAGTAAGTCTTTTATGACCAAATTGTTCTTTATTTTAAATAAAAAAACAAGAAAAAAAACATAATTGAAAACTAACCATATGTACCCCAAAAAATAAAAAGTAAAAAAATACCACAAACAAATAAAAAGTAACAATATGTCATTTTCTCCAAAAAGTCCGAAAAATTTACCAAATGGCTGAGACAAAAAGCAGTTTCTTCTTTGTGAAAAATTCGAAGTATATCAGCAATGGAAGCTCAGTACATTGCCGCGAGTAACCTCAATTATCACACCACACCTTACTCCACTAGCCACTCTGTGAGTGAATACCTTCAACACCCTAACCCTCTCCACTAACTTCATCCAAGTCTCAATCTCCATGGTGTTTCCAGCCATCATTCTTCCACTGTTAAAGTTATTGCTGTTGTCGAACCCTATTCCCCCATCACCATCGCTCAGCGTTGACTTGGCGGGAGTAGGGAGGGGATACTACTGGACATCAAACTTAGTGGACATTTTCTAGTTGCCACCACAGTCGATCTTTCCGGTGGGAATGAACACGAGGCCCATATGCTCCCCGGAGTAGATGAGCTGGGAAGAGCTATTGTAGTGAGAGAACTCATCACTGTTTGGGTTGATCACCGTCACGTACTGTAAGCACTCGAAGTTGACGGTTCCGTTCGTAACGAAGAATGTCGGGAACTACACGGCGATGACAACAATTTTCAGTGGTTTGGGCTTGAATAGGAAGAAGTAAACAGCGACGACCGCGATGACATTGCAGAACAAGAAAACATTAGCCACTATACATGATGCTAAATTTGTACTCCCGCGATTGGATTTCGTACCCAGATCATTAGATCTGGAGAATTGATGTTGGTGCATTTTTTTGTACAATTCTACTAAAGATTTAGTGAGAGAAAATTACCAAAATTTGTGGGACAAATAAATTTGGTACAAATAAAATTTAGGATTTTTTGGAGAAGATGACCTATTGTTACTTTTTATTTGTTTGGGGTATATTTTTTACTTTTTATTTTTTGAGGTACATATGGTTAGTTTTCAATTAAGTTTTTCTTTTTTATTGCTTTTTGTTTTTTTGTTTATTTAAATAGAATGGCAATTTGGTCATAAAAGGACCTACCACGTCAAATTTTTCATACGTTGTGTTGACGTCTGAACCTGCACTAGTCCACGTGCCAACAGATCTCCAGTCACTCCTCTGCCAGCTCGTATGTTACCTGCACACTAGGACGACCGTTAGGCGCCAAGATCTCCGGAGAAAAAGGGTCCGGCGATCGTTGGCACTCCGACGATCAAGTCAACAGCCGGTATATGAAGGATACGCGGGGGCGGGAACAAAAGAGGGGTGTGGGAGAGACAAGCAGGCAGAGATTTGAGCAGAGTTTAGGGTGGGATTCGTAAGCGTAAAAAGTGCGTACCTTGGGACAACCGGAGGCGTTGTTTTTATAGCGCGAGAGATCTAATTGATTTAGGAGACAAATCAATTTGATACTCAATTGGATCCTCCTTCCTTATGTGATAAAGATATCCGAGATTATCTTCCTTCTTTGAGCTTATCACGTTACATGATTTCGGGAGATTGCGATCCGGTTTCCTTGTGAAAATCCATACACCAAATCAACGCGATCTTCCTTTAATTACTTCTCTGGCTGCCTGGCATATCGAGTCGTACCCTGGTTACGAGGCTTGACGAGGCCCTATGGTTCGCATGAGGGCGCCGAAGCCCTCTATGTAACTTGCGGATTCCCGACTGTCGAAGGCCTAAGTGTGTGATGGGCCATTCTAAGGCCCTAGCAGGGCCCATATAGTCCTTAGGTGGGGCCTGTGCTGACGTGGCGGCCATATCATAATCGTGTGGTAACAATAGTCCCCCAAGTCCAAGCCTATTATTTATGCTAGGCGTGGGACTTGTGAGGATAAGCAGAGTGTTGATGTGCTTCGCATGAAGTGTTTCTTAAGGTGGTTCGGTAGGGAGTAATTCGTCCTCCCCAGTACAGTCCCCCAAGTCCGAAGCCGAACATTTATGACGGGTGAGGGCTTCAAGGGGCCAGGCCTATGCTGACATGTTTTCTGATGGCGTGATTCTGTCTATCAAGTCTGTCACTCTCTGGTCAGGTAATTATGAGTGAGGGGGTGCGTGCATTAAATGCGATCGCGTGAAAGGGGCATATTGGGACGCGCGTTTGCCCCCGAATCATTAAATGCGCAGGTTTCGTTTTCCCGCCTGCTGCACCATTGAAGACACGCGTCGACCGTCCGTATGCCCTGATTGAACGCTTGGAATCTGCACGGTGGATGAGTGGACGCGCCTATATAAAGCCAGGCCTTCACCCCAGAGTTACACCTTCCTCCTAACGCCGTGCTTACTGTAGCTTTCCTGCCGATAGCCGGGACGCTTGATGCTGGTGTGCCATTTGAGCCGTAAAGTCGAGGTAAGCGTTCAAACAGCGGTAGAAACTTGTTTGCATTGTTTATTTTCGTAGCCACAATACGATTTCATTATTTGGGTACGGCCAAATGTCCTCTGAAGGCGACGATTCACAGAATCCGTCCGACGCTCTCACAAACCCTAGTATCATTGGGAGTGTCTCTTCGTCGGCCTCCACGCCGTCTTCTTCTCCTGGAGCCGCATGAGGGGTGAATCCGGAGCCCCCGGCTGCAAATCCGTCGGCTCCGTCGACGAGTGGGAGAGAGCTTAGTCCCCCCGTGCCGGCGGGAGAGGCAGTAGTGAAGGGGAAGTCGGGCGTCGGGGTGCCTGAAATGAAGGGATCGCTGGACAAGAGGAATGCTCCGGCTGCGAGGGCTCTGGACGAGGAGTTGAAATGGTCGGCGACCAAAGCGTCTATGGCTCAGTCGAGGATCACGGAGGCTGAGTTGGAGGACATACGGTTGTCCTACGTTATTCCTCCGACCATGACGCTTAGAGCCCCGAGCCCAGATGAGCATGCCGGCCATCCACCCGAAGGGTACGTGGCGGTCTACGAGCCTGCAATGCAGCAAGGCCTTCGCCTACCCATGCATCCGTTCTTCCGCCAAGTGCTGAGGGACTGGAATCTAGCCCCCTGTCAAATAACTCCAAATGGCTGGGGGCAGATGGTTGCTTCCTATATTTTATGGAGCGTTGCCGAGGTTGGAGGGGATCTGTCCCCCAGGGAGTTTGAGTCCATATACCGCCCCTGCCGGTCCGCCGGCTAGTATAACATATCTCCCTGGCCGGGGCAAAAATGGGGGACGACCACTGATAGTCCCAACAAGGTGCACAACTGGAAAGAGAGGTTCCTATTTGTTGGCAGGGACTGGGAATTTACGCCAGAGGACCCCCTTCCGCACGTGTCCGTCCCTCGACATTTCGGGGATCTTGGTATAACTCCCCACAATTATGTGAAATTTTGGTTATGATTCCTGACTTGATGTATTTATTCCTGTTTGCAGATTGTGGGAAGCCACTGATCCCGAAGAGAAACCAAGGAGAGCTGAGGTCGAAGTGGGATAAGGTTCGGTCCCTCAGCAGTGAGTTCCGTAGCCTTGGGAATCTCCTGAAAGACAATAAACTTTTGGCCGGCTGCGGACTAATGTGTAAGCCTCACTTGCTTCGGTGTTCTGATATTCTGGCGTGGAATGATCTGGGCGCTCCGTTTTCTTTTCTAATGTATGTTTTCTTTGACAGCTTTTAGGTTCAGGAGCGTGCCACACACTTCACCTTGTCCGCCCTGCCAGCGGCGAGGGGTCCTCTGCTCAGGTGCCCGCCCGGGAGGCTCCCGGGCCATCGCAGGGTATCCCGACCGCTGCGCCACCAGAGCCTGCCCTCAATCAGACCGTTCCTCCTCCTCCTCCTCCTCCTCTTCCTTCTCCTTTGGCAACCGACCCGTCTCCTGGCCGCATCCCAGCCAAGGACAAGGGGAAGGGCATCGTCGAGGATGCAGGCGATGCTCCTGCACGAAAGAGGAAGGCTCCCGCGTCCGAATGGGGGTTTATGGGGGATACCCGCAAGTCGGGGCAAACCGAGGGCTCAAAAAAACTTGGTCCCTCGCCCGATCAAGGGAGTCCCGTCCGGACAACCCAACGTCGGGAGGAACTGGAGACTGCCGTCCTGGAAATGCTTTCGACCCATCCCGCGATGATGGTAGCCAGTGTGCACAAGTACTGGACCCCGAAATGGGAGAAAACTACCGAGGGGGCCACCATACGGGAGCGGCTGAAGATGGCGGAGATGAACCTGATACGGGGCCTGGTGCTGAGCAAAGAGCTGTTCAGTAACGTGGAAAGTTATGACGGCCAGTGTCATGAGGAGGGGGTCAAGTCTGCCAAGCTGGCCGAGGAACTGAAAGCCCTTCAGCTCGAGAAGGCGCAGTTGGAGTCCGAAAGAGGGGGACTTCGGTTCAAGCTCGACGCCTCTGTAGGTAGGGAGGCAGCTACTAAGGAGAAATATGAGATCGAACTGAAGGCCTCGAAAGAATGTCTGAAGGACGCCCGAGAGCAAAAGTGGGCCGCCGAGGCCTCTCAGAAGAAAGCCGAGGAGCTCTTGAAGAGTGTCGAAGAGGCACGGACGCGTGCTGAAGAGGCCCAAAAGTTGGCAGAGGACCAGGCGCTCGCAGCCGAGGAAGCTCTTGCGAACGCGACTAGCAGGATGGAGACCCTCGTCGCGGAGGAGGGCAAGTTGTTGGTGGACACGAGGATGGAACTGGAGAGGGTCCGGGCCGAATGTGCGATTGCCGGGGCCAAGGCGGTGGAGGCTTACCAGGACGCCTTCGTGGAGACGCCTGAGTATCAGGACCTTGCCCAGCGTTTGATGACAGCTGGAGGCGAGCAACTGGTGGAGAGCATCATGGAGGTTCACTCGGAATGGGACCTCTCCTTCCTTAGACAGGGCCCTGCCGAGGCTCAAGTCCCTGACACCGAGCCTGGTACCGTAGGCTCTCAGTCATTTACTCTAACGGAGGGAGGCCCGCAATGTGCCGACCCTTGAAGAGGCGGCAGGGCACTCCTATTTTGTAATCATTAAGTTTTTATGCCTGATTTAATTGAAAAAACAAAATTGGATTTAACCTTTTATTTATCCGACGATTCGATTCTGTGTGCGTGGGAATCATTTTGGGAATCATTCCTCCTAGTATTGATGATGCAGATATCTGGTAGAATCCAGAGAGTTGGTGTCTTCAATGCCTTGGGGAGGTGGGACGTCCGTGCGTCGTTCCAAGTTCCTTGTTATGACCATATTTATTTATTGCATTTACACATTTTCCCAACGTAGTCCTCTATAAATAGGATATGAGCCCAATCAGACTTCTCCTATCGTGGAACTGCTGTACATAACCTGTCATTATCGAGATAGAGATAGAGATAGAAAACGTGTGATGGTGACACGGCTGGCGGGCTGGTATCCAGGATGCCCGTTAATCAACATTCAGAGGACCAAAGGATGTGACAATCAACGTTCAGAGGACCAAACGTCCGGGGTGGGGGTTTAGGCCTAGAAGCCTTAGCCCGACCGTCCTCTGAACGGTTGGGGAGGGGGGGGGGGAGAGGGGGTCTCCTGATGGCTTGGGAGACTTCCAATTATGGTGAAGTCAGGCTCCCCAACTTGGGCAGGACCGGTGGGGATCGGGGGATAGGTTTAGCAGATCCATTTATGTGCTGACCCGGAGAGGCAACGGGGTTTTTAGAACATATTATAGTTGTGTCTTCTCTTGTATTGTGTATCGTATGAAATAAAAAAGGATGCCGTGTTACTTTCATATTCGCGTGTGCTTGTCCTTATCGTCCCCCTGTATTGCATGTTTGCTATGAGTCTCATCGGCGTTTAGTGTTTCTTACGAATTTGTGGGCACGAATCCGAGGTCATAAATAGCGCCCCTAGTAGCGTAAGGTGGCTCGCGAGTCACGATTAATTTTTCTTGTTATCAAATGGACCATAATTACATACAGACGCGTAAAATGTTTATCCAGCGAGTTGGCAGAGCTGGCCGCGAACCACACTCCCTCGCTATCGGATCGTTTTTACTTGATTAATAACGCGTAAGATATTTACTCAGCGGGTTTGGTAGAGTTGGCCGCGAACCAAATTCCCCCGCTGCCGAGTACTTTGTAATTGCTTGCTTGCGCGTATAATATTTACCCAGCGAGTTAATGGAGTTGGCCGCGAACCACACTCCCTCGCTGCCGTGTTTCCTTACTTGCTTTCTTACGCGTAAAATATTTACCCAGCGAGTTAATGGAGTTGGCCGCGAACCACACTCTCTCGCTGCCGTGTTTCCGTACTTGCTTTCTTACGCGTAAAATATTTACCCAGCGAGTTAATGGAGTTGGCCGCGAACCACACTCCCTCGCTGCCGTGTTTTCGTACTTGCTTTCTTACGCGTAAAATATTTATCCAGCGAGTTAATGGAGTTGGCCGCGAACCACACTCTCTCGCTGCCGTGTTTCCGTACTTACTTTCTTACGCGTAAAATATTTACCCAGCGAGTTAATGGAGTTGGCCGCGAACCACACTCCCTCGCTGCCGTGTTTCCGTACTTGCTTTTTTACGCGTAAAATATTTACCCAGCGAGTTAATGGAGTTGGCCGCGAACTACACTCTCTCGCTGCCGTGTTTTCGTACTTGCTTTCTTACGCGTAAAATATTTACCCAGCGAGTTAATGGAGTTGGCCGCGAACCACACTCTCTCGCTGCCGTGTTTCCGTACTTGCTTTCTTACGCGTAAAATATTTACCCAGCGATTTAATGGAGTTGGCCGCGAACCACACTCCCTCGCTGCCGTGTTTTCGTACTTGCTTTCTTACGCGTAAAATATTTACCCAGCGAGTTGATGGAGTTGGCCGCGAACCACACTCCCTCGCTGCCGTGTTGTTGCTCTCCGCTTAGGGAACGCGTTGGTTGCATAAAAGACGAATATTTATTGAGCGGCGCCTAGTTTTTCGGCGTCCGGCGAAAGGGAAAAATCTCTAAAGAGATCAAAACAATGCAGGAAAAAGACAACACAAAAATGCCGTTGGCAAGGTTTCAAGTTGTTGTGGCTGGGGTGATATCCTCGCGCTTGGCAGCCTTTCGTAACGCGTTCATGTAGCATGCCCGTGCCTCCGTCTGATTACCACAGATCTTCGCTACTCCTCCAGGAGTCGGGAATTTCATCGACAAGTGATGTATGGACGTAATTGCCTGTAAGTCCTTCAGTGCGGGCCTATCAAGAACCCCGTGGTAGGCCGAGCGAGTGTCCACTATTAGGAATTCTATGTATTTCCAGAGGTGGCACGGTGGCTCCCCGAAATCTACCGCTAGGGTGAGTCTTCCCCGCGGGACGAGACTGTCCCCGGTAAAACCGAACAACGGCTCGGTGATGGCCGTCGGCTTGTGATCCACGTCCATTTTTCGAACGTATTACCGAATAGGATGTTCACGGTACTTTCGTCGTCAACCAGCATCCGGCCTAGGCCGTTCCTAGCGACAATGGCACGCACCACTAGAGCATCGCAATGCGGGTAGTGAATCCCAGATTCGTCATCTTCTGTGAATGTGATTGGCGGTATTCTAGGCCGATGTCCGTGTACCTGCCAACTCTCCAGGGGTTCCCCCCTGGCAGCCTTCGCATAGTTACGCCGTGAGTTCATCGTGCTTCTTCCAACATACGGTCCTCCAAAGATGGTATTTATCTCTCGGACGGGTGGGGCTCCTTGGGGCCTCTCGGCCCTCGGTTGGTCCCTATTCCCCTCGTTCCTTCCTCCTTCGCGACGAGGTCCCTCATTGTGGCGCTGAGGAGGGGGCCTTCGACCTTGCGTGGGCGGTCCTCGTCGTCCTCGCGCCGCTTGATCCCTCTCGCCTGGCCCGTGGTTCCCTCAGTTGATTAACTCCCTTACATCTGGGTAGTCTTCTGTGTTGTGCACCCTGGTCCTGTGTATGCGACAGAACTTGGGTGGGGCCTCCGTGGGTTAGGGGGCCGCTACTGGTGCCCGTGGGACTAGGGCTACCTCTGTTTGATTGAACCTCCGGTAATGGTTGTGGGCGGGTTCCGGAGAACGCCTTCTCTGAAAGCGGGTGAACCTAGGTTCTGGGGAGCGACGCCCCTCTCTCCTGTATCGATCTCCTCTCTCCCTTTCAGCTCTTTCTCTGTTCTCGATCGTTTCTTCTGATCGGATTTCACGTTGTATCATGTCCACCAGCTGGCTGTAGACTTTCGGCTGACTATTTTGGACGTCTCTTCAGAAGGGGGTTCGCATGTGGAGCCCTGTTATCAACGCATCCAGGGCCTTCTCGTCGGTCACCGTTTCAATCTTGTTGATGATGTTGCTGAATCGTTTAAAGTAGCTTTTGACGGTTTCTCCCTCCTTTTGCCGGATATCATTAAGTTGGGCGATGTCGGCGATCATCGTCCGGTTGCCAATGAAGGCGTTGACGAACTCCCTCTTGAGTTGTGGCCAACTTCGGATGCTCCCGGGTCTTAGCTTGTTGTACCACCTCTTCGCATCACCCGTGAGCGTGGTATGGAAGTTCCGACACTTACTGCGGGGGATTGGCCCTGGAGTTTTGTCTTGTAGGTGTTTATGTGGTCCGTGGGATCACCTCTCCCGTTATACTTATCCATGATAGGCATTCGGAAGTTGACTGGCACTTCCATCGCCTTCATGTAGCAGGTGAAGTGTAGATTCTCGTTGTTGTCGTCCTCATAACACTCCAGTTTTTCCTTGTCGCCCTCGGTCTTTTCTTGATTCTTCGGGTCCTTCTTCTTCTCCGTACGGGCCTCGCTATGCTCGCTGCGCCTGCTGTGCGAGGGCTGGGGGGCGCGATCGAAGACCCTACTCCCAGCCTCTCAAACACGCTAGCTGCAGGAACAGGATGGCTCTCTCGTACAGGGAAGGGTCTCCCTTTGTGGCCATCCTGCGGAGGCTTCGGGGCCAGATTCTGAAGGTTCCAATCGTGAGAAACAGGGGGTTCCTCTCGGGAACCATGGCTGTCCAGCGAACCAGTAGGTGAGGGACTCCTCCGGACACGGCTGCGCTTGGGTCCATGTTGGAGGGATTGATTCTCCAACAGTTCAAGCGCGGCCTTCATCCGGGCGTTGTCTATCTTGAGGTCCTGGTTTTCTTGCTCCATCGTCCGTTTCTTCTGATGTCTTTTCTTTCTGCGATGGGTAACGTTCTGTAAGTACTGAACACTCTCCTGTCGCAGGTTGGTATGGTGGGACTCCACCTCTTCTTCTGTGGACTGTTCGGACGTCATGCTTCTTTGGGTAGAAGACACGCTTTACCAAAAGCACTGGGTCGTGTAAGGCTTCTCGTTTTCCATAGACGGTGCCAATCTGTTGACGTCTGAACCTGCACTAGTCCACGTGCCAATAGATCTCTAGTCACTCTTCTGCCAGCTCGTATGTTACCTGCACACTAGGACGACCGTTAGGCGACAAGATCTCCGAAGAAAAAGGGTCTGGCGATCGTTGGCACTCCGACGATCAAGTCAACAGCCGGTATATGAAGGATACGCGGGGGCGGGAACAAAAGAGGGGTGTGGGAGAGACAAGCAGGCAGAGATTTGAGCAGAGTTCAGGGTGGGATTCGTAAGCGTAAAAAGTGCGTACCTTGGGACAACCGGAGGCGTTGTTTTTATAGCGCGAGAGATCTAATTGATTTAGGAGACAAATCAATTTGATACTCAATTGGATCCTCATTCCTTATGTGATAAAGATATTCGAGATTATCTTCCTTCTTTGAGCTTATCACGTTACATGATTTCGAGAGATTGCGATCCGGTTTCCTTGTGAGAATCCATACGCCAAATCAACGCGATCTTCCTTTAATTACTTCTCTGGCTGCCTGGCATATCGAGTCGTACCCTGGTTACGAGGCTTGACGAGGCCCTATGGTTCGCATGAGGGCGTCGAAGCCCTCTATGTAACTTGCGGATTCCCGGCTGTCGAAGGCCTAAGTGTGTGATGGGCCATTCTAAGGCCCTAGCAGGGCCCATATAGTCCTTAGGTGGGGCCTGTGCTGACGTGGCGGTCATATCATAATCGTGTGGTAACACGTTGGGAATGTGTGGTGCTATTTTTTTAGAAAGGAATAATTGCATCAAAGGTCCCTAACGTTTTAAAATCGTTGGGGATATGCCCCCAACCTAAAAAAATAGCACCACACATCTCCAACGTATGAAAACCTTGGCGTGGTAGGTCCTTTATGACCAAATGGCCCTTCTCTTTAAATAAATAAAAAAATAAAAAACAAAAAAAAGAAAAACAAGATTGAAAACTAACCAAATGTGCCCAAAAAAATAAAAAGTAAGAAAGATGTCCATCTTCTCCCAAAATTCCTCCTCATACAGAGGCGTTCTTGAGGATCAAGTTTTGGTACTTTAGAGTCCACTGACGGAAGCTCAGGAATCGACTCGATACGGTTGCCCCGAGCAAGGACAAGCGAAGGAACTACGGAGGCAGCAATAGCGGAGACCACGGCATGTCGTTTCTGGGTAACATTCACGGCCCTATGCCACTGGCGCCAGATCTTGGTTGGGGCAAACATGCGGCCACCGTGACACATATTACCAAAAGCTCCCTGCCCAACGCGATGGGTACCATCACCGGAGACATGAGGAATACGTGATACCGCACGTCCAGTACCCCAGGACTCAACGGAGGTCTGGTGGCCGGCGCGTTTGAACACCACGTAAGGCTGACAAGAGTGGTAGAGGTGGAGGAATGGAGGAGTTGGAGGTCGCTGGAGGCCACTAGGCGGAATACGGCGGAGGAGTTGACGGATGCTGACGAGCCACCAGCTTTCCATATGGGGATGCTGTTGAAGGTAATAGCAGCAAACAGGGATGCGCCGGAAGTAGGGTCAACCGGGTCGGTAATGAAGGAGAGAGTGGTGCTATTGGGCAAGGTCCATTTAGAGTTCGGGTCGGATGCATAAAGGGTCGACCCGAGTGGGATATTCGCCGCTAATACTGCAGCGGAAGTGGCGAGAAGAGAGATGAGCAATAGTGTGAATGCATTTGATTTTAGTGGTACCATTTTTTGACAAAAACACACACGCAGACACAGTCACAGTCATAGAGACACAGACATAAATCATACAGTGTGTGCGTGTAGATTGGTGGAGGAATTTTGGGTTGGATTTTGGATTTTTGGAGAAGATTGATCTCTTTCTTACTTTTTATTTTTTTGAAGTATATTTCTTATTTTTTATTTTTTGGGGTACATTTGGTTAGTTTTCAATCTTGTTTTTCTTTTTTTCTTGTTTTTTGTTTTTTTATTTATTTAAAGAGAAGGACAATTTAGTTATAAAGGACCCACCACGCCAAGATTTTTATACGTTGGGGATGTGTGGTGCTATTTTTTTAGGTTGATGACATATCTCCAACGATTTTAAAATATTGGAGACCTTTGATGCAATTATTTCTTTTAAAAAATTTCAAAGAAAACACATTTTGACTATTTTCAAAAATATAAAATAAAAAACGGATTGAAAACACTAAAGACTCAAGAGAACAGAACACATTTTGCGCGTTTGGCATTTGTTGGCACATGGTAATAAGTAATAACAAAAGACTCAAGACTTCTTTGAATTATCTCTCTATATTTAATTATTTATATATCTTTCTTTCTTTCTCTCTATTTCTTGGTTTTTTTCTCTCTTTGATTTAGATTTGAATCTTGCATGTCATGTGTATATTTATAGTGGTGTCAGAGAAAGTATTTGATTCTGAGGGACGTTGGACAAAAAGCAACTGTATATCTCATAATGGCTTATTTGCACAAATAGTCTCTGACTTTTGTACTTATTGTAGGTTGAAGATCTATCATTTCATTTTTGACAGTTTAGCCCCTATTTCAAATATTTTTGGCGTCAATGGTCATTTTCATCAATTTCCATCCAAATGACGGTAGAAATTTTTTTTATTTAAAAATGGCTTATTTACACAAATGGTCATTGACTTTTGTAAAAGAAAATTTGTAGCAAAAATCTCTAATCTTTCAGAAAGTGTTGAAAAGTCTCATAACCTTCTAATTCTAACACATATGACCCCAAACCTTTTTGAAAAATTTACCCCTAACTTAAATAAATTAAAAATAACTAATAAACCTTTTCAAAAATACAAATAAGTCCTAAATTTTTTTATTTTTTTTTACAAATTTACACTTAAAATAATAAAAAGTGTGTCGTCAAGTCCCAAAATTTTTAATTTTGTTCACCAAAATGACATTTAAAATGTGTTTGATTAAAATCAGATTTTTTAGTAAAAGTTGTTGAAAAGTTGTGAGACCATAAAATGTGTGGTTAAAATTAATTGTTGACTTTGAATTTAGTTTTTTAGCAAAATCAAAATTGAAAACAAATGGGCTCTTAGAGTCTCTACAGATTTTGTCCAGTGGTCCATTAATTAACAAAAAAATTATACCCATGATCAAAATTTGACCAATTTAAAATTTTAATTTATTATTTAGTAATTGGAGATTGTGAATAATTTTTTTAATTATTATTTAGTAATTGGTAGAGCTGGCAAATGGGCCAAATGGACTGGCCCAACCCGAAATTAGACAGGCCACATAAAAGATTGAATTGGGCTAACCCTAACCCTAACCCTAACCCAATAATTAAAAAAAATTATTCACAATCTACCAATTACTAAATAATAAATTAAAATTTTAAATTGGTTAAATTTTGATCATAGTATAATTTTTTTGTTAATTAATGGACCACTGGACAAAATCTGTAGAGACTCTAAGAGCCCGTTTGTTTTCAATTTTAATTTTGTTAAAAAACTAAAGTCAAAGTCAACAATTAATTTTAACCACAAATTTTATGATCCCACAACTTTTCAACAACTTTTACTAAAAAATCTGATTTTAATCAAACACATTTTAAATGTCATTTTGGTGAACAAAATTAAAAGTTATAGGACTTGATGACATACTTTTTATTATTTTAAGTATAAATATGTAAAAAAATAAAAATATTTAGGACTTATTTGTATTTTGAAAAGGTTTATGAGTTATTTTTAATTTATTTAAGTTAGGGGTAAAATTGTCAAAAAGTTTTGGGGTCATATGTGTTAGGATTAAAGGTTATGGGACTTTTCAACATTTTTTGAAAGATTAGGGATTTTTGTTGCAAATTTTTCTTTACAAAAGTCAGGGACCATTTGTGCAAATAACCCCTTTTTAAATAAAAAAAATTGCAACCGTCAAATTTCACGGTCATTTGGATGGAAATTGATGAAAAGGACCATTTCCGCAAAAAATATTTGAAATATGGGCTAAACTATCAAAAATGAAATGATAGGTCCTCAACTCGCAGTAAGTACAAAATTTAGGGACCATTTGTGAAAATAAGCCATCTCATAATTATATATAAATTTTCGTTCCCAAATTTTTAATTGGGAAATTGGCATAAATGGTTCCTAATGTATGTTTCTAGTGCACAAATGGTCTCTAACTTTTCATTTTTAGAGAAATGGTCTCAAACTTATCTATTTATATACGCAATTGGACATTTTGGACAAATTCTGTTAAAAATCTCTGTTAGTTTTGCGAGTGTGTTAAAATCTATTTTTATTTGTCTTTATTAGAGGGATAAAATTGTCATCCCGCACTTTCTTTCTTTCTTTCTTTCTTTCATCTTCCAGATTAGGCAGCCCCCAGATATGACCAGGAACCGGACTAGAAAGTGAGTTACTGCTAACACGGAATCGTGTTAGCGTCGTGCAATTTACGTATGTTTCTAGAATTTGGCTTGTGAAATTATTCTGCACTATCAAGAGTTTCTTCATAGTCTCTCTCTTGCACGCTTCCGGTGGTATCGGACTAGTAAGATAGTTGTCGAAGACATCTATATAATCGAAATTGGCCCACGAGCCGAGCTTTTCCAGAAGCTGACCGGTGAGCTTATTAGTGTAAAGAGACACATTCACCAGCTTCTTGAACTCACCCAACTTAGCTGGCAATTCACATGTAAACTCATTTTCAAACAGTTGCAGGCTCACCAGCTGATTCAAGAATCTAATTTCAGAAAGATCACCATTCAAATAATTAATTGAAGCATCAAAATATTCAAGACTCGTTAAATTGCCAAACCCAACAGGCAATTTCCTGATCAATTCATTTAAGTAAAACTCAAGTTGCTATAGTTTCCAATCAAACTAATTGTCGACGGGGCTTAACACAGCAAGATTTATCATATTTTCAAGAGAATTCCATAGAAAACTTCCTGAAAATCCACTCTTATTTGCGTATAAATACAACAATCCACTGATTGTTGAAATTCCTAGGAATGATTATAAGAAAAAATTGTTGCTAGGTCTAAGTATTTGAGCCCAGTACAATTTTTCAATTCATTCGTGACTCGGCTATACAGTGAGTTCAACCCGATGAGAGCTTTTCCAATGACGGAAGCTTGCATACGGAATCAAAAGAAATTGAACCCTTCAAATTCTGATTGGAGAGTGACGATTTTACCCATCTAATAAAGATAAATAAAAGGAGATTTTAATTTACTCGCGAAACTAACAGAGATTTTTAATAGAATCTATCCAAAAAAATTAATTGCGCACCTAAATAGATAGATTCATGACCACTCCACTAAAAATAAAAGGTTATGTCCTATTTGCGCACTAGAGAATGGTTCCAATTTTCCTTTTTAATTTGTTACTCATATATTCTCAATTTTTATAACATTCTCAATCTTTTAATTAATTATAAATCACGTCTTTAATGACAGATAATGACACAGTTTCCCTCTTCTTTAAATAAACAAAGATAAAAGAAAGCTAAAAACAACATAAAAAATAAGAAAAAATTGTAAAAAAAAAGTCGTACAACTTTTCAAAAAATACAAAGTAATTTCTTCCTCGCACATCCTACACCCACCTCACATCATCCCGGCATAACCACCATCTCCACACCACCACCTTCTACACGTCGCTACCAACATACCATAACCCCATCAATTTGTCATTAATATCAAATTTAAGATGAAGAAAAATTCGTTCTCTTAAATCTGTTATTAAATATTCATTAGTACCATAAATTCATCAAGTTTGAGATAGACTACATTTTCACTGCAACTAGAAATGGTGAGGTGAATTTCTTTCATTTTTATTGCATTTTTACTTTAATCCAAAATCTATATAAAGATAAACACTGATTTTGCATTGCAAGTTTTCAAAATCGTGATTTTTTTTTTCTTAATGATTACAAATGTGGGATGTGGTTTTGCATCAAATTCTTTTTAATTCAAGAATTCAAAAAAGAATGTGAAAAATGAGGTTTATTTATTTATTTTTATTTTATTTTATTTATTTTTTGCTATGAGTGATATATGAAAATTTTTTAGGATTCGTCGTCATGCTTCTGAATGTGAGGTCAAGAAAGCTTACATAAAAATTGCTCTTCAGGTTAATTTCTTCAAAAATTATTATGAAAATATTTATTTTTCTCAATGTGTGTTTTTAAAATCTTGAAACTGTGAATCTTGAAATGGTTTTGTTCTTTATTATCTCATCCTGTTGATTGTGGTAGGTGGGTTGGGGTAGAACGTGTAAGGAAGAAGATACTTTGTACTATTTAAGAAGTTGTGAGACTTTTTTTTTTTTTTTTGTAATTTTTGTAATTTGTAGCTTTATTTTATTTTCATTTATTTTAAAAATAAGGCAAATCCATCATTAGGGGTGTGCTTTGTAATTAATTAAAAGGTTGAGTAAGTTTAGTGCTATAAAAATTAGTTTGAAAGATTGGGGAGGAAAATTATAAATTTTCCTATATTTAATTCGTGCGAATGAAAAAGATCAGTATTTGTTCGATGGAGTTTAAAAGTAATTTTTTATGAGATTTTGAAAAAAGTGGTGAAATATGTGGTTAAAAATTTGATAAAAACTATAGATCTCATGAAATATGTGGTTGAAAATAAATTAAAAAAATAATTTAAAATAAACTAAACCAACATGCTCTAAAGATTTTATTTATGTTAATTTGACTTATTCAAAACAGATTAATATTGTATAATTTTTTATAATTACTTTTGTTGTTTACTAAAGAAAATTATAACACTTAATTAATAATTCATAAAAAATGATGAAGCATCTTGCTTTGTCACTCGAAAAAGAAAAAGAATAAGACTTTGTTTGATATTGTAGTTGTATTGAAAAATAATTAATTTTGGAAATAATTAATTAAATATTTGGTAAATTTTTTTGTTTCAAATTAGTGTATATTTCAAAATTAGCATTTGAGTGTTGTTTTATTGATGTCTTTAAAAAAAATTAATATCTATTAAATTTCAAAATTTATAAAATTAGAAAATAAATTTAATATGTTAATTGCCAAGAAAAAAAAAAAAAATAGAAGAGCATTTTTAAAGTGAGTAATTGATGAGGCTTTGTTATTGTAGAATACCAACATATAGGATATAAAATGAATTAATTTTATTATTGGAGATTAAAATTGGCATTTTAATTGTAAAGAATTAGAGAAGTTAAAAGTAAATCCGAGAAATTATAATTTTGCTCATATTGTTTTTTCTCAATTCTGCTATTAAACACTTAAAATAATTGTTATTGTTTGACAACCAAAATTTAGTATCAATTTTGTGTATCAACTATTTACATTAAGCTCTTGTTTTGGAAAGTTAAAAAATTTGCTAAAAAGTTCAGCTATAAGTCAACAATTAATTTTAACCACATATTTCGTAGGACTTATAATTTTTATCAATTTTTTAACTACATGTTTCAACAATTTTTATTAAAATTTGCTAAAATTTTTATTAATATTATTTTTTTTAATCAAACATGCCCTTAAAAACAATGACGGCCTCTTTCATTTACAATATGGTCGGATTAGAACATAGTAGCCGACCTTTTTACTTGGAGGGTTAGACCTATTACAACAATGACACTTGTTATGTTCAAAAGAGACTACAAAATAGTACCAACAAAAACCTACCAATTTTCAGAGTTTTTCTAGGAATTTAGCATTCTTTATAAACGAACTAATGGCTTATAATTCATAATTCTTAAAAAAAAAAAAAAAAAATCTCAATTAAACAAATATAATCATTATGATA
Source organism: Forsythia viridissima (assembly GCA_030279155.1). NCBI lineage: Eukaryota > Viridiplantae > Streptophyta > Magnoliopsida > Lamiales > Oleaceae > Forsythia > Forsythia viridissima. Next base: position 17,107,417 of record CM059035.1, on the reverse strand, counting down.
ACTCACTTCAAAGTTTGACATCACTCAATCGACCTCGTTCAATAACGACTATGGAAGGTCATGACTAACATTAAAAATGTCCGGTCGAGTAACCTTTTTCGATATTTTGAAAGTTCAAATACAAGAATGATATTATTTCTTCCGTCCCACATAGATAAATTTACTTCAATTTTCATATAAATTAAAAAAATTTAGTTATTATAATTGGAATAATAAATTTTTACTTACGTTTTTTTTAATATACTCTTACATATTTATTGATAGCAAGACATATTAAATAAAGTTATATTAAAAACGTAAGAAATTAATTATACTATCAACAAGAAAAATAAATTATAATTTAAAATAAATAAATAAAAAAAAGTAAATCTATTTTGATAGGAAAAGAATTTCGTTAAAAGGATTATGTTTAGGAGAATTTAATAATGTAAGCTTGGAACACCCATATTGAAAACATGTATGAAACGTATGTTATAAGTCCAAGAAAAGGTGTGAAAGCCAGCTTTCATATGAAAAATGGCCTCAAAAGAATCACGTGACATGCCCCCATTCCTCTTTACTCGCCCGACAGCGACAGCCTGTACTGTTTTATTTTGCTTTGCCCCATTCCAAACTCCAATAATCACTTTACATTTGTCTTCTACCACCTATGACTATGAATGTGCAGAATATTTTTGGTACCTAGAATTAAAGACCATATTTGATTGCAACTAGAAAATTTAGGTGAAAAAAAAATAAATTCTATAGAAATGAATTATCAAGAACTTATGGATTGAAAAACAAGAAAAATTTTCTATGAAAAATAAATTCTCCTATCCCACAAAGAAAATATTTTCTTTGAAAATAAGAAAAATGTGGCCAAAAGTGAAAAAATAAGAAAAAATTTTACATAAAAAAAAAAGTTGCAACCAAACAAAACAAGGAAAATAGGTGAGAAAATGTATTTTCCATAGAAAATTTTGGACAATCAAACATACTAATTGAAAAATAGGCGAAAAAAAGATATTTTCTATGCAAAATCTTTGCTGATCAAACACAGAATGGAATAATACAAAAAGATGAAAATTTATTATTTTTTAATATTATTCAATAATGTTTAATTTACCGTATTATAGTAACAAGAGAAAATTTATGTGCAAGAGACTAGCATTTACTTATGGTCGATTTGGGCATTTACTTCATAATAATAAAGGGTCAAAGATTGAAATGGGATCAAATCGATAAAAAAAATTAAATAAATAAAAATAAAAATATGATGTGAATCAGCCAATTTTTAGATGAACAAATTATTTTGGAGTAATTTTAATGGGTTCTAAATTTCAAATTTTTAGTCTGTATTGGTTCTTAAAATTTTTTGGTTCGGTTAATCGGTTCGATCATAGAAATTACACAAATAATTGCATTTTTCTTCCATAATTCCAAATCCAGCTGGCAAGACCAGAGTACACGCTGGCAACATTTACAACATGGCAGATAGTGACTTCTCACTACCTTACCACCTTGGCAACCGAAAAAGAGAAAGTATGATTCCAATGTGGGTCCTACTGAGGAATATGGTGGTCCCACACTCCCACTCTTGGGTATTATATGTGGACAATTTTGACATGTTTGGTTGTGGTTGTTTTATATTCCAATTGGAGGACAATAATGCCTAACTTGGGATACTGTTTCTCCAAGCAAAGAATTGCTCATTTAAGAATAACCTCAAAAGTTCAAATTTTGTGGCAATAGCATATAGGAATAACATTAGGAAATTGCCGCAAATAATTTTTAACGTTTATTTATCTTGCGTAAATTGTCTCTAATATTTTATTTCTAATAGAGAGGTTCCGACCTTATGCCTTTAGAAGTAGAAATATTTATTTTGAACGAAATTTATCCAAAACATCTATTAATTTTGTGTGTAGTTAGTATGGACAAATTTGTCAATTTTAAAATAAATAATTAAAAAAATTTTTTTAAAAAAATTGAAAAAAAAAGAGAACATATTCTTCAACCTACCCCACCCCCATCGGGGAAGAAGACTTATCCCCTTTATTTATGTCTCTTAAATATGTCATTAATGATAGATCTTTTCCTTCTGATAGCAGTTTAGCAGTGTCTTGGCGGTGGTGGTGATTGTTTTTGTTGATATGTGTTGCGGGGGTGGGGTGGGGTGAAAATGTTGATCTATTTATTTATTTTTATATTTTTAGATTTGATGAATTTGCCTTATTGTGACATTTTTCAAATAAAATCACGTTGCCTAACTACATGTTTGGCAAAATTTAATTTTTTTTACATTGGTCAGAAATATATTTTATATTCACCTATTTTATGGGACCACAATTTACTACTAACTTATTAGAGTAAATAGCACTAGAGGTCTTGAACCTTTGAACGTTGTAACGATAGGGTTCTGAACTTTTGTTTACTAGCAGTCGGAGTCCTTAACCTATGAAACGTTAGCATTTGAGGTCTTTTTTGACAGAAAACGTCAGTTTGACCGTTAAATGGTCAAAATTTTGTGAAATAGACAATTTTACCCTTAGATTGAATGATTAAAAAAAGAAAAATAAAAATAAAAGAAAAATTACAACTAAACCCTAACCAACAAAATAAAAAATTACAACTAAATCACAAACACTTATTCTTTTCCAAAATACCGCCATCAACCACCACCACAACATAAATCAGTTTCTCATCTCCATTAACACCAAAAAGCTTAGTATACAAAGTAATATAGATACCCACCCCCAGAACCTAGCTGAAATCCAACCTTAGATCCACCTTCACTTTCCTCTTCTTCCTGATCATCTGCGGCCTCACCTACGGCTGCTTCATTTCCGTGTGGCGGCGGGGGCCACCGGACGGCGTGAGAGATGGCGAGGTGTTCCTGAGGATCTACTCAAAGATAGCCATGACAAGAAACATAGATATGAGAATGGTGGTGACAACAAACCCAAATAAAACTACATTCACTGAGTTATCAAAATAGGCGTGGGTCACCCCACACGAGGAATCCGATGGCAATTCAACAGGCGCCAGTGGAGACATCAAACTGGTCGCCCATGGTAGGCGAACTGACCGAAGGCTGACCGGTGGTCATGTGTTTGGTAGAGTAGGTCGCGGCGGCGCTATGGGTTAAACCTAGGTCCGCTGTGGATGTAGTGCTGTTTTTTGGTGTGGGGTCTATTTGGGTTGGTGTGAGGCCGGTAAGAATGGTGGTGAGGGTGACTGAGGGTGGTCTGCCCTCATTGGAGTCTAGGTCGGGCAAGGGAGGGATCGGGTCATGGCCAATTGATGTCGGATTGAAGGAATCGCTCATGGGGGGTATTTTTGCATAAACTCACAGTTTTTGCATAATCTCCAACTCCAATGGGTCTTAGCTAGTGTTTTCACTAGTGGGTGGTGGTTAGCAGCGGTATTTTGGAGAAAAAGAAGTATTTGGAGTTTAGTTGTAATTTTTTATTTTGTTGTTGGGGTTTAGTTGTAATTTTTATTTAATTTTTTTAACATTTAATTTAAGGGTAAAATGGTCTATTTCACAAAATTTTGACAATTTAACGATCAAACTGACGGTTTTTGTCAAAAAAGGACCTCAGGCGCTAACATTTCATAGGTTAGGGACTTCGGCTGCTAGTAAACAAATGTTCAGGACTCCGTCGTTACAACATTTAAAGGTTCGGGACCTCTGATGCTATTTACCCAACTTATTATTCATACATTTAGCATACGTCTGGGCTTGCTTAAATTATGATTTCAGCTGGTCAAATTGGTCAAACATATTTTTTATTCACATATTTCATATGACACATAATTTATAACCTATTTTTTATCTACACATTCTCTAATAACTTATAATTTTAGCACTTAAAAAATAATTTCAACACTATTAAACACGTGTCTAGTTAGACCTACTACTTATAAGTACTAAAAGCCATAACTAAACAATCACCAAGTATGGTAATAATGACTTATTCTTAGTACAATTTTCATTTAATGTTGTTATTCAAGTATGATAATAACGAAAAAATTTCGATAGTACACATTTATTGGTAGTGTGTATTTGACATTTTTAAAATAATGACCATGAAAGACGGTCCTACGGATTTAGATTAATAGTTTCTTGAATAGTTGGTACGAAGAATTTCATAATAATTTGGTATGTTAAGGAGATTGATCATTTTTTTCTCCTCCAATCAATATGAAAAAGAAATAATTGTTAAAAGAGCAAAATCAAATAATTAAGTTATGAGATGGCAAAATGCATAATTTAAACAAAACGTTTATTATATCTTTAATAATTTAAAAATTTTAAATTATATATTTTAATATAAAATAAAATAAAAAACCAAATAACAACTATATATACCTAACTCCAAGCATTCCAGTACAAATAAATTCACAATTATATTGATCATTATTAATTAATAATACCAATAAAATCTTTTCAAAATATCGTTTAATATAAAAAAAAGTGTTTTTTCTTAGTAATGATTTCCTTCTATAATCAATTCATCCATGATTTAATTTTTGGAAATTGGAGCCATAATTGTACTTTAATAAGCTAGAAGCAATTTGCATGATTAATTGGTCACTTTAGCGACTTTTAGTTAATCAATTAATATGACTAACGTTTTTAACAGTTTCGACATCTGAATCATAAGTTTGCGTGAACGCTTTTCTCCGCGTCTGGTACTTAGAGCATCTCCAATGGTAGCTTCTATTTTGAATGTCTAGATGATGTGGCGATGAGGTGGAGGGGACAAAACCAATGTGGCATCATTTATTGTAGAAGGTTGTTCAAAAGGATGTCCATTTCTAGAAGGCTTGCTAGACACCTTCTACAATAAATGTTGCTACATTGTGTCTCTCTCTCTCTTCTTTTTTTTTTCTCTTTCCTCATTCTACAATATCTCTCCCCATTTCTTTTCTCTCTCTTGCCACATAGACTTTTTAGAAGATGTCTAGCATTGGAGATGCTCTTAGGCAACTTTGTAGTTTGTACAGCTAAATCGCATTATCAGGCCACTTTCATTCAATTATTATTATTTTTATTTCATTCACTTTATGGGACGCTCTGCCTCTGCAATTATTACTCCTTAGAAGATCACATGAATTATGAGTATGGCTGCTCTAACTAGGCCCACGTTTTATTAAAACCGTAGTGGCAAATTTCGTGGCATATGGTCTTGTCTGAGTCAGTATGGGTGGAGGGCGCCGGGATTTTTGGTGGGTTATATTACGAATATAAGTTTTTGTAGATTATAAGTTTAAATTCTATAAAATATATAAATATAAATAAATAAAAATTGTGAATTCTACAGATATAAGTTTTTGTAGATTATAAGTATAAATTCTATAAAATATATAAATATAAATAAATAAAAATTGTGAATTCTACAAATAATATGGAATAAAATAATGTTTAACCGATTTATAAGGTCATCTTCAATGTATCACCATTTTGGTGAAAAACACCAAATTGGCGCTGAAATCTGACTCCAATGCAGCGCCAAATCAGTACTCCAAAATGGAGTAGTGAACAGTGCTGCGCCAAATTTGGCGCAGCATTGTTCATCTGGCGTAAAGAAGTGAAATTTTTTTAATTCCAGTTTTGTCCTTCATTTTATTCTTGTAAAATTTGTTTTTCCTTATATATAATTTTTCATATTCTTTTATTATTTTATGATTTTATGGTTTAATTTTATTTATGTTTATTTGAATTTTATTTTTACTTTTATTAATATAAAAAATTGTAATCGATTAATAAAAAATAATTAATGTATACATTAAAATAAAATTATTCATTAATTAATGCAATAACTACGAAAATTAAATGTATTTTAAAATTTATATATTTAATATAAATACACTATATAACTAACTAATTTTTTTTAACTAAATTATTGTTCAAAATTAAAAATATAAATATATGAGTATATACACTATTTATTTGGTGCAACATTTGAAGTAATGGGTTGAAGATGACATGTAGATTTGGTGTGAAAGTTGCACTATTTTAGTGTAAAAGTTGCACCAATTTAAAAATATGGGTTGGAGATGGCCTAAATACTTATGAACACACACAAATATACTCTACATCTATCCAAAACAAAGAATTAAAAAAGCGCCATAAATGTTCCGATCTCGTCCTATCTCGTTAGGAAATCGAGTATTTTAATATTTTAAAATTTAAATCGTATTTTAAAAAATAAAAAAATAAAAATTAAATTAATAAATAAGTAAACGAAACGAGAAATTGAGATATATGAAATTTCCGATCCAACTCTATTCACACCCGAAAATTTCTGACGGGACAATGGACAGTGAGGACTACCACGTTGATGAGGAACATAATTTTTTAAATTCCTCAGTTAAATATTGAAAATCTGAAATTAAAAAAAAAAGTCCAGGGACATTTTTTATGGTCATTACATTAATTTTTATTTATTTCTAGTTAATTGGGCTCGGCTACCCATCCAGACGGACTAGTGAGTGTCATGTCAAACATAAGCTGAGTTATATAAAGACTAGAATAGATACTTTAGAGGAGTAGTGGTCTAATGTCGGAGGGGAGGGATGATCTCCTCCACACTAGTGGGGAGCTTATTTTCTCTACTAGGTGACTTGTCCAATTCTCATTAAGTCACCTAGTGGAGAAAATAAGCTCCCCACTAGGTGGAGGAGAACACTACTTTGTCAGAGGGTGGGCATTGTTATAATGTTCATTAAGACAAGTGTCACATATTTATTGAATGAGTGTAAAGTGGGTCTTTACACTAATTCAATGAGTGTAAAATATTTGTCTCGATGGATATTATAACAACATCTATTGTGGACATTAGATCACTACTCGACTTTAGAGTGGGAAACTCATGTTTTCGTTTTACACTTTTAATAAAGTTTTACTCAAAATTGAAGATAATACATGCTATTTAAATTGATGAGGATAAAATTACGATAAATTGAAAAGGATGAGGACTCTAAATGTAATTTAAAAAAAAAATGAAGAAGAAGAGAAATAACAATTATAAGAGTAAATTCTTATAGGGATTCCCAATCTTTCATAAGTGTTGCAATTATGTGCCCTAGTTTTCATGTGCACTCATATCCCCAATCTTTAATTAACATTGTAAGTGTCGTATCTCCACGTGACGAATTACGTCTATTTATATTAAATGGCCATGCGACATGCATGTGGTATCTGAATAAAATAGTAAAATTGTAAAAAAAAAAAAAGAACAACATTTAATGTAACTTTAACCGTCACCATTTAGTTTTTGAAATAAATGAAATATTTTTTGAACTTTAGTAATGTCGTGTGAAGATTTAATGTCTAAATAGATACAATTTGCACATTGTTAAAAGTTGAGGGACAGTAATATCACAGATGAAAGATTTGAAACATGAATACAATAGGCGCCATAATGCAATTTATTCCCACTAGTGCATTTGCTTTTACACTATATAGTATATAGAGTCCCGTTCTAATGTCTTCGGTGGACATTGTTATAATGCCCACAGGAGCAAGTGTCATTCACTTTACACTCATGTAATAAGTGCATGACACTTGTTCCTGTGGGCATTATAACAATGCCCACCGGAGACATTAGATCAATATTCATAGTATATATTTCTCATCTTTTTCAATAATTATGTAACATATTTTAAAATTTAAATATAGTCACGGCGTGTCAAAATTAAAGTTTCCAAAATAATGTTAAAGGCTTATTCGGTGTAGATTTTTTTATATAAAATATATTTTTTAGTCATTTTTTTTTTTTACTTTTCAAATTTTTTTATTGTGTAAAAAATATGAAAATTAAAAAAATGTAAACAAAAAATAGATTTTTTTGAAAAAAAATTGGAACCAAAATCTAGCCTGCAAATATTAATTATCATAGAAAAAGTCAAGCATAATCGACCACAAAATAATTCAAATGATTGATAAAATGTAAAAAATAAAAACAAATTAATGTTTGTTTGGTTGAGTTTAAAAGTAGTTTTTTAGGAGATTTTGAAAAAAATTAATAAAATATGTTGTTGAAAAATTAATAAAAATTGTGGGTCGCATAAAATATGTTATTAAATATAAATATAAAAAGAAAATTTTAAAAATTTAATCAAAACATGCTCTTAATCATTGCACATGGTGGAAGATAAGCCTGTTTGGCACATCTCAGTTCCTTAAACTCTATTCCTTTTATAAGTGTAAACACTATATTCTACTGTGGTATTAAACAAAAATATAAAATAAATTTATAACTTATTTTCTGTTTTTTTTAAAAAGAACTCCATACTATACAATTTATTTTCCAAACAAGACATTTGTTTTCCTTCTAAATACTATGGGAGAATGAGCACAACCTCGAAAGGTAGTAAAAGTAGACTCTTCTAACACTTAATTAAACCAAAATCAAATAGCAATAGTTAGATTTAAGAATGTCAAAATATTCGATTCTTCCCTGCCCTGCCTTGAAAAGGGCGGGGGATAAGAAATATAATCGAGTAATTATATTTACACCACATATTTTATTTTTTTCACCAAATTTTAATTATACTTAGCGTCTTTAATTTTTGAATATTATAACACTCATGTTCCCAACTTTTTTTTACCACAATTTTATCTTCAACTTTTCATTAATTAGTACATCTTGTGTCTAATAATAATTTTCGTCCAAAATATTTGTTAGAAATTCGTAAAACAACTTATATATCCATCATATTTTTTTAAAATAACAATAAATACAAAAGTACGACAAATACTTTTTTCTCATTTCAAAATACACGTAAACAAAATATTTTGACAGATACCATAATTAAATATGAAATGTGCTAATTAATAGAAATTGAATATAATAATTCGACGAAAATAAGTTAAGAACATAATTGCTACATTAAAACAAAGGTTGACGACCTTAAGTACAATTAAAATGTAGTGTACTTATAACAAATTGTACTGCGAATATAACTACCAACATGATCTCTGTCTCAAATTTTATTTTATTTATTTTATATTTTTAAATTTAAATTTTATTTAAAAATTTAAAAATAATATGAAGAAAAAAAAGAAGTAAATGAAGATATTTTCATTCCTACTTAGCCTCCACTGTCTCTTGAAAATTTCTGGCGGGGCGAGGACGGGGAAGGCCACCCACTCTGTTACCATCCCTATAATTAGAAGTTTATTTTAAATAATCAAATATACAATTAAATGTGTCCAATCACATTGGATTATATCACATAATTCATAAAAATATATACTTAACCACTTGAACAATCCGCTGGATTATTTATCAATCATGGTATCATTAGAGTTATATATGTGCAAATTAGGGCTATCTGTAATACTATTCATGATAATGTTATTTCTTAGTGTGGAATGGCTTTAAATTGCTGGCAACAGCCTAATAGAACTAAAGTCAAAACAGCTATATTATGCTTAAATCAAAAGGCAAGTTGGTTAGATGTGTAATAAAATTTAGATAGTTATTTTGCTGTCATGTCTAATTTCTTAAAACAAATCATGTACATTGATGTGATCATTCTTCTTAGAAGCATTCACTTTAAAACCTCATGACAATTAGTGGGTGGAATGGCATTAAGTAATCAATATTATAAATTAAAAAGAATATAGAATCAAATGTTGTTTCGATGAGATTAAAAATTGATCAACATACAGATTTCTAGAGTAAGTATATGACTATTTTATATGTACCATGAAAAGACTAAATAGTTATCAAATTATCTATTATTTTACAACTATTTTTTATTTCTATTTACACAATAATTATCTCGATAAAAACTTCGTTTGACAAAAGCTCAGTAGGAAAAAAGTACCAAATGAAGAGATAAAGAAAAAAAATGTTGCATAATGAAAACATTGTCATGAAATCTCAATGAGGCAAAACTTGGAAGAAGGAAAAAGAGCGTAAGTACTCTTCTTGATGTTAGTCACTAAAGATCTTTGAGTCGACGTATTCATATTTCGTGTACCAATTTCTTAAATGTAGTGTTAGCAATGCTTTTGTGAATTAGTTAGCCACATGATCACTATAGTGAATTTGTTGAACATCAATCTAATCATTATTCTTCACGTTTTGCAGATAAAACCCCATCCCGTTTTGATTTTGTAACTGTTGCTGCTGAACAAGGTTTTCATGTAGAAAATCTGCTAGAAATTATTTTTCGATCAAATTCGATTGCCGAGAAGGCATGATCTAAGAATCCGGGTCGGGCATAATTTTGTCGAGAGAGACCTGTAGGAAACTTGTTGCTATGGGTTAAGGTTGTTCTTGGTGGTCTTCCTGTCGGCGGTGAAGAAATCGAAACTTTTGATGAGTTTTTGTGGCAGTATAGAGCTTACATTGGGCGGTGGCTGGCGGCAAAGATTTTGGAGAAGAAGAAGTGGTGGGATGGAGGGTTGGATTCAATTTTTTCTTTTTTGTTGGTTGGAGAAAAAGAAAGGGATAGGGGTTTGTTGCAATTTTTGTTTTTTGTTTTTCCATTCGTATTTCATTTTCTATTTTTTTTTGTTTTAATTCAAAAAAAAGGTCGATAAGTTATTTTAAGAAAAAAATGACATTTAACAATAAACTAACAGTTTTTGTAACAAAAAAACTACGCTCACTTTTTAAAAGTTACGGATCTGGGGTACTAGAAAATGAAAGTTCAAAACTTCATCGTCACAATGTTCAAATGTTTGAGACCCCAGAGATATTCACCCACAAATAAAATTATTCTACACTTACAACAAGTCATATTATATTTATTCACGAACAATGATATTCTAGAATATCGATTTGTATAAAATTGTGATTCTAGAAATCATACAACTACATAATATTCTTCAAAATATTGTAATAAGAAATTTAAACAATATATGTCTACCAAAATTGTATAGTGATAACGAAATAACCACATAAACTAATACATACTAATTTCTCTTTTGCTAAACTAAAATCAGTAGAATATATACTGACATTTTCTTTTGGATAGAAAGTAAGAATCATTTTAATAATTTAATTGGCTAAAACTTCTCGTCTTTCTTTGAAGAAAAAGAAAAACGTGTTACAAAATAAAAGAAATACGAGAGAATCAAATGTGAATTGCTTAAATCATTATAAAGATGAATTTCTATATATATATATATATAGTTCGAATGAGAGTTACAAAATTATCAATATACAGACTTTTAAAATATGTATTCCTATTTTCTAGATATTTTGATAATACTAAATAATAATTAATTATCTATTATTTTACAATGTAAACCATCTTTTATTTGTCATATTACTATGGGATGCGTGTATGTTGTTGAAATTGTTGCATCAAAAGTTCCATTATAAAGGTCTTCAAATAGAAAACAAATTGGCATATGATTTATCCCAACATTTGATTTTGTGTCTTCTTATTGACGGGCAAGAAAAAATGCATTAATTAGTAACAAATTAGAGTTGTTAATTACAAAGATTTCTCTACATTGGCTAAGCTGAAATTGGACTCTTGTAGCAGCTATTATTCCCTGGTGTTTTATTGGATACGTGACAAATGATTTTTGTGAGAAAAAATTGGAATTCTAGTATTTTTTTTTTTTGTACAAAGAGCAAAAATTGGTGGGTGTGGTAAAACTTACGTTATTTTTCCTACGATACTTTAGAATTTGGGTAAGTGAGAAATTCTATATGATTGTAACAATTTTTTATATAGTGGAATATTTTCGTCTTTGATAGATCGTAAATTTCTACATTATTTTTTCTTGACTTCTTAATATTTATCTGAACAAAGATCATGTAGACAAAACGAGAAATTGGTCTCAATTCCCAACATATGTCTCTTTAACATGTTACTTCATATTGTTTTTTATTGTACATAAAAATGATACGATACCTTAGAATCTCTAAGTCGATGCAATAAGGGAGACTATGATCGAAATCGACAAGTTGGCCAGGTCAAACTCTGAACAAAGAGTCTTAGCTCTCAAACTTATGTGCTTTGAGGTCAACATGGAAGTTTGAGATAGAGAGGCCGGAGCTTGTTATGAGACAATGCCCAGAACCACTCGATGTAGAACTAGCATGCACAATAGTCTAATCGTAGATAAAAGTCAACACAATACCAAAACTCATTATAAAGCTTAATCTAGGGATGGCAATGGAAAGGTGTGGCCCTCCCGATTTCCACTGTTAGAGATTTTTGAAAGGTGGAGCAGAGATTACAATATCTTCATTTACCGTATTGTTTAATTAATTAATTATTTTTTAATTTTATTTTTAATATTTTTAATTCAATTATAAAATTTAAAATATAAAAAAAATCAGGACGGGTTTAGGAAATTCTTCGAGATGGAGACCATGTTTAATGTACTCGCCCCAATTACTTAACGAAACGGGAAATCCCCGCCCCATTCAGACGAGACAATGCGTAGTGAAGTGGAAGATATTTTATCATTCCTATTATTTACGTATATATCATACTTATGGGAGATGAGTGAGAAGAATGTTTCCTTAATATGTTTTTTTTTTTCGTTACTTAGAAGACTATACAAACTTCATTATTGTATAATTCAAGACAACTGCCATTTTTTTTTTAATTGTGAAACGCTGGTGATATATTTAGTATGTTGAACATAATATATTAACAAACAAAAAATTTACGTATTTTTTAACGAGTTGGGGGGGGGGGGGGGGTGGCATCGGATTTAAGAAATGTGAAAGTTGGGGTGGAAGAAGATGACTGGTGGGGTAAATGGTGGTTGTGAAGGAAGAATATGATTTTTTTGTTATTGTTTATTTTTGGGTTCATTTAGTTATTTTTTTATTCTTCTTTTTCATTCTTCTTGTCTTTTTTTTTTTTGTAAATTTAAAGAGAAGATCAATTTCGTCATAAAGGATATATTATGTCAATTTTTTTCAAATGAAAGAGATATCCGATACTATTTTTAAATATTAGAAGTATATTCTTTACATTTTTTAAAGATTGGAGATCAAATTTGTTATTTTCTTTATAATATATGATATCGGAATCATGGATATAAATAGTTTCATTTTAAAAAAATGGAGAGAATAAGAGAGGTGGTTTATTAGTGATATTAATCATACTAAAAAAGTAGATACTTTAACACCCACCCACCACATGATACATAGTATTTAAGGCCATTAAATAAACATATTTATTAATATATAACGAAAGCCCCACACCCAAAAGAAAATATTAAATAATACAAAAGAGAAGTGTGTTACATATAAAAACAAAAAAGAATGGATAGATGTTTGAGAATGCATGTAATTAAATAACTATATTTTCTATAAGAAATTCCATTTAAACTAATAAATTAGGTGACAATTATGTAATTCGAGTGCGTTTGATAGAGATTATAAACAGTTTATAAATCAAAATTAGTTTATTTGAGTTGAAATTGTTGACTTTTCATGTTAAAAATGGGTTGAAAAGTCAAAATTACGGCTGAAAAAAATCAAAATGGATTTTTAATCTCTACCAAACGCACTCGAATTTCATTTCAAAATGGGTTTTTAAATGACTTAAAATGGACAAATTTCATATCATCCTCAACATATAGTTGAACAAACAATATGAGCCATTGATTTAATTTCATCTTTTCTAACTTCATAATAAGAGAGTCATGATTGAAGTATACCAATGAAATTAAAAGTATATTACAAATTATTGCTTTATCCCTATTTGGTACACTTTAGACATAAGATTGTCGATAGCGTAGAATACAAGATTACTAATTCAATAACGCGTTGAAATTGTTTGAATAACACATTGCTTTTTGTAGCACTAGGGCTAAAATTATCAACTTATGATTGTGTGTTTCAAAATTTCTTAGATATGACTATAATTAAAATGGGAATGAAAACAAAAAAAATATATTTAAATTCTCTTTATTTCTTTAGTGCGACTCAAAGCTTGCCCAACATTTTCTCCTAATCTATGATTTCATACACCTTAGCAACAAGATGATCATTGGTTTGTACCCCATGTGACATGGGCCAGATGGCCAGGCCTTGCATTCTTGTTTGTTGAACATAATACAAAGCAATTAATTCCTCAACATGCCCATTTTCTTTCTTTTGTTAGAACATTAATGTGTGCTACATTGTTTTGTTCATAAGACAACAATAATCAAACTCAATGGCCCAGCATTAATATTAGCGAATTCTTGATATGTAAGGTTCGATGACCCTCTTCTTTATTCTATTTCATTCTTTTTCTAATCTATCAAACTAAACATACTCTTGACCCAAAATTCATTGTGATTGTTTCATAAAATCAAAATTGGGAATATGACAACCTAAATCGATTCGGGAGTGACAGATCATTATGAGTTTATTTCTTAGTTAATATATAGCTTTCTTTGTTAACATGTCATATAATTTGACATGACATGAAAAAGATCAAAAAGATAAGAAGAGTACACAAAGATAAACCTAATGGAGTGGGTGCTTTGAATTTAGGAAACAAACCAAAGAAAACCCCATGTTTCTTACATGTGAGCATTGTCTCCCCTCCCATGTGCTTATATTTCTCTCCTCACTCAATTTTGACATTTAATCATAATCTATTTTGTTTGGCTACCATAAATTCAGTGGACTTGCAATTGGAACCTTATAGCTTTAAAGAGTTACTTTTCTTTCAAAAAGGGGGTGCCTTTCTGTCCATTATTTGTCGTCTAATATTAATTTCGTCTAATAAATAAGAAATATATTTGATTTAATTATATAGTAGCTAGTATTTTTTGTGGCTTTCATGAGTGGAAAATTCTGAACTACCAATTGGGCCCCATTTCTTCTATATGGTTAGGTTTAGTTTCTTTAACTATGATCAAATCCCTCTCTCGGATGATGGCTCCAAACAATTCCAATACCTGCAACAAAAGGTGAGGCTAAGTGCCTCGGTTCTCCTCTGATGTGATAATCATTACTCAGAAGAAAATAATTTAGAAAAAGAATCAATGAAGTGAAAAAAATATAAAAGACTAGAAATATGTAATTCAAATCCACCTAAAATGTTGGGAGGTTGTTGTGATAAATATATAATGATTGCAAGTGTACAATATTGCAAACAAATAATAAAGTAGATCTGTTGAGTCCATATTATCGTTCACACAAAAACTTTATTTAGATATTAGTTCGATTAATCTTAAACCTAATTTATTGAAAACAATTTAAAATAATTTGATTTGAAGGTTTAAACTATAACTATCAATTCTTAGAAAATAGAATGAATGCAAATATCAAGAATTTAGAAAATATGGTTATTAAAGCGTTTGGATTAACGAATTCACCGTAGTTGTCATATCTAATTTCCCTCCTCAAGATTTATTCTTAATGTTATATTCGGTTGAATTCACGAATTTAACCTAATTTATCTCACTCAAGTTCAAATTAGTCATATCTAATTAAGTCAAGTTATGAAGTTAGAATGATCCTTAATTAGATGCATTAAATCTCCAAAGAATTCAATTCAAGACCGTGACAATAATAAAAGCGTATATCTACATTTTATCCAATTGTCGAATTTTACTACGTAGTCTAAATTAATAACTTACCTATCAGTTTGTTACAATGCACAAATCAATGACAAATAATGACTAATTATTTCAAGCATTAAGAGAAGAAGTAAAATAAAAAAATAATTTATTTATAAGCAAAACTTAAAGAATTAAACTATGTTATATCGTTCATCTAAACTTAAGATCTAGCGACAAATAATTCGGGAGAAAGAAAATATGAAAAGTTTGGAATACATAACCGGATTTTGAATAAAAGATGAGAAAAAATTGAATATCTTGCATTAAGAATTCTTCGTCTTCACGTTCCAATATTCAAGATCTTGGTCGTTCTTCATATTTTTCTTCTTTTTGCTCTCTATTTTCTCCTTTTTGATTCTTGACTACGGTATATGGAATATGGAATATCGTATTAAATCATCATCCTTTATATGTCCCAAAACCCTCATATATTGTAGAGATCTTGTCTCTCAAGAATTACCAAACTAGAGTTTGACTTAAATAAGGAAACTAAAATTTTGCACTTAAGTTCCCGATTATTTGCACGATAAGTCCTTCAAATTTTGAATGTTTGCTAGTTGGTCCCCATTTCCAGGTCTTTGTACACTTTAAGTCATTTTTCACCTATTATATTTTGTTTTTCTCCAATTCCATACAAACTTGGGTTTTGATGTAAAGTAATCATATCAACACACAATTAAGTAGAAATTCACTTAAGAGTACTTACAATCGTCTACATTTGATGATTTAGATAGGTGTAAAACGACACTTATCAGAGGCCTTTACATAGGCATCTACAATGTACACATGGTGCAGATCCACAAAAAGTGAGGATGGCATTTTATAAGATCAGCAACGGACGGGATGACACGTGGCAAAAAAAAAAAAAAAAAAAAAAAATCTTCTAAGATCAGAAGGACCACATGGTCACTTTTCACACTACTACCTCTCATCATGGGATTGGTCGAGCTCTACATCACGGTTGAGTACGACCACCTTACAAATGGCACACATTCTTTATTATTATTATTATTATTATTTTTTTACTTTGGTAGCCATGGTCACATCTTTGTCGTGCTCTTGGGTTAAGTGTGCGAATGACCAAGTTAGTTAATAACTGAGTATCACCATAAGCACCCTATTCGTTGATTTTGTCATCGAAGAATAGTTATGTTCATTTATTATCGTATATAAATGTGTAGAGCTCTATAAAATACATTATCATCATATCTAGACCTCGAACATAGGTTACCCTTGATCAGGAGTGGAAATGTCCATTGAGAGTGTAAAAACTCACTGACGTGTTGAGATATTTTCTCAAAACTTGTCAAAATCAAAAGATGCACCAATTTTTGAAAAAATAAAAGAAAATATATGATATGATATTTGTTGATATCCACTTTAATCTGTTACATTAGCTAAGTAATTCTTTACCTGCGTTACAAGAGCAGGTCTGATGTCATTCTCATTTAGGTCATACTCCAGGTTGGACCTCATCCCAAGGCGGGTCTTACTCTAGGTCAGATCTCATCCCAAGCGGGTTTTACTCCAGGTCGAACCTCATTCCCATCTAGGTTTTACTCCAGGACGGACCTCATCCTAAGTGGTCTTACGGTTAAGTTCACGTCACCAGTATGACATATCTTCTCACGTGTCAGACGTCAGATCAGCTGCCCATTACATAGATGTCACTTCATATTAAATACCCAAAAAAGAGATGTCTTGTAGGCATTTAATGCTGAGCTTGACATTAATGCATGTAATCATCACATATCTTCCTATAAATAGGAGGTATAAATGTCCAACAGTTCAGACATTCAATGGCTGATAATAAACAGCATACTCGAAAAGATTTTACAAACACGTCTTCTGTTACAATTCTCGTATCTAGTTCAGTTCGGCCACGCCCGACCTAACTTTTTAACATTAAGTTGTCTTGAAAAGTGCAGCGTCATTTTCCAACGTCAACAGTTTGGCGCTAGAAGGAGTGCGCCTTCACCTAAAATGGCTCTCCATATTCCAGAAGCTCACCAAAAAGATTAGCATTTGATTTCTACAAAGTAAATCTCTCCCACCACACCTAAACATTTCATCTCTAAAACACATTCAACATGAGTCATAGCCATGACTCAAGAACTCACAACCACGGAAGAAAAGGGAGTAAACATATTGATCTCCTACCAGGCTTCCACTGAAGACATCTGAGAGAAACCTCAGCTCCAGCCTGTGCTCCCGTAAGGAAAACAGTCCTACAAACGTTGGAGTACCTAACTCACGTTATCAAATGGCTTTAAAAGAATCAAGCCACCTCTAGATGCATCTCAAACTCACAAGTGGTCGGCAGCCTATAATCGACTTGAAGATCACCGGGCTAAACAACGTCTAGTCGAGCTGGAGGCTAAGCAAAAGAAAACTCTGAAGACACAAAATAGCCTTGTTAACGTCGTAGCTCGACTCACTACTAGTGAAGGAAAAGAAGAACTAGAGAGTATCCCGATCAAAAGAATCAGCAGTCCAACGATTACCTAACTTGAGCCTATGCTCACCACGCAGAAGTCAACCCCAACTGGATGGACGAAATCATCCAATTTTTTAAGGATGGTAGGGTATCCCTAGATAGTGCGGAGGCCAAGAAATCATTGACAACATCCTATTCAAAAGAAGCTTTTCACTTCCACTACTCAAATGTTTAAGGGAAGACGAAGCGCAAATACGTCATCAGCAAAGTTTATGAAGGAGTATGTGCCAATCACACTGGGGGCCAATCACTAGCACATAAAAACTTTGAGGTAGGGATACTTTTGGCCATCACTAAATAAGGACTCTATCGAGTTTGTCCAAAAATACGACAAGTGCCAGAGGTTTGCCCCCATCACCAGATCTCTCCCAGAAGAGCTGACCTCAGTCCTCAGCCCTTGGCCTTTTTTCAAAATAGATGATTGATCTAATTGATCTAAAGCCCACGAAAAAAGACGAGACCAAATTCGCCATAGTCAATGCTGACTACTTCACCAAATGAGCGGAAGCAAAACCATTGGCCAAGGTTGAGGTCGTTCGGTGAAGAGTTGAAAATCATTAAACACACCCTAGAGATGCAATTGGATGAACTCAAGGGTGCCTGGGCAGAAGAACTTCTGAATATACTTTGGTTTTATCGTACAACTTGCCGCTCTAGCACGAGAGAGACGTCTTTCTCACTAGCCCTCAGAGTAGAGCCCATAATTGGGAAGGTCCTTAAAAAATTACCACAGTCTTGAAGAATGAGGCTTACTAGCTCCATAATAGTTCCAAAACATGGATGACTTCATGTTTTCGCACTCTTGGAACATCTACAAAGTTAGTAAATCTAACCAACGTCTGAACTGAGGATGTGACCAATGTCATAAACCTCTGGACACAAAGGTACTACGTAGCTCGGATCCACGTCAATCAGCGTAAGTGCTGCGCTGCTGACATCGGCTCAAAAAGCCAACGTCCGAACTGAGGATGTGACCAAGGTCACGAACCTTTGGACACAAAGGTCTCACACAGCTTAAAACTACGTCAATCAGCGTAAGTGCTGCGCTACCGACATCAGTTCAAGAAGCCAACGTCGGAACTGAGGATGTGACCAAGATCACGAATCTTTGGACACAAAGGTCCCACATAGCATGAACCTACGTCAATCAGTGTAAGTGCTAGGCTGTCGACATCAGCTCAAGAAGCCAACGTCTGAACTGAAAATGTGACCAAGGTCATGAACTTCTGGACACAAAGGTTTGATACAGCTCGGACCTATACTGGACAGCGTAAATGCTGCGCTACCAACATCTGCTCAAGAAGCCAACGTCCGAACTAAGGATGTGACCAAGGTCACGAACTTCTGGATACAAAGGTCCTACACAGCTCAGACCCATGCCAGACAGTGTAAATGTTGCACTGTCGACATCAGCTCAAAAAGTCAACGTCTGAAATAAGGATGTGACCAAGGTCACAAACCTCTAGACACAAAGGTCTCACAGAGCTCAGACCATGTCAATCAGTGTAAGTGCTGCGATGCTGACATCATCTCAAAAAGTCAACGGTTGAACTAAGGATGTGACCAAGGTCTCGAATATTTGGACACAAAGGTGTCACACAGCTCGGACTCCACTTCGGACATCATATGTGTTGTGGTCCGACGTAAGTTTAAGAAGGTCGACTTAACAATGAAAACTCAGAAATAGCCTTCACCAAAAGTATAGAGCTCAGCCTTGAAGCCAACAAAAATTATGAAACAAGTCCTATGTGCACACCTTCAGTGAACAGCTCGGCTATTGAACAAGCTAGGAGCTTTAAGAAAGTAAGATCATCAAATGTTGGGTAAGAAGTTAGAGATCAAAATGTCAAAGTTTGAGGTCAGTTATACTTTGAGGTCAAACGAATCATTTAAACAGATCAGAAAATAAAGGACAAAGCTATAAGAAAAAAAAAATTTCATTAATAAAGTAGTTCCTACAGTACGAAGGAAAGTTTTGAAATGCCAAAATATTAAATGATCGTCTAAAGCTAATAGAGGCCAAGTGTAGGGATAGCAAAAAAATCCGTCATTGACCCGCCCCGCCATGTCCCGCCCCTAATGGGGCGGAGAATCCCCGTCTCGATTACTAAACGGAGCGGGGGCGGGGATCATGGTCCCACCCCGCATTTCTCGAACCCGCCCCGGATATTTTTATGTTTTAAAATTTAAATTGTATGTAAAAAAATAAAAAATAATATAATTAATTAATTAATTAATTAAACAGAACGATAAATGATGATTTTTCTATACCCACCCCGCCCCGCTTTCCAAAAATCTCCGACGGGGTGGGTATGGGAATGACCGCCCCGCCCCGAACCCGTCCCGTTGCCATCCCTAGCCAAGCGCAGTCCTGGCCTTCAGGCTGATCTTTCTCTCTAGAAGAATGATGATTGAACTTGGAGTTTTTCTCGAGCTCGTCCAGCTCATCCTTCAAGAACTGGACATCTCAGTCCGGATGCCAATTAGCTTCTCCATAGTGAGGAAGTAAACCTTCTCCTGGTTGGCCAAGTCTATATCTGAGGACCTGAACTCGCCCATGATTTCTTCTTTGTCCACCGACCTCTCTAGGGCAACTTGGACGTCTGCTTAGCTCCTTTCCAATGAAGTCTCGAGCTCAAATTTCCTCCTCTTTTGTTCTTTCACTTGGCGTGCTAAAGCCTAGAGCTTGGACTCATTCGTGGCAAACTCTTCATCTTTTCTCCCCAATTCTTCTACGGTCTCAAAATGGAGCCTCATTTCCTCATCTAGGTCAGCTAGAGCCTTCATATCTTTTTCTTTTATCCTATGAAAGTCTGCCAAGTAATGTTATATCAGCTATGCGAGAATCTTCATAATGGATCAGAGCAATAGTACGAACTAAAGGCCACCCCTGATCGAATTCAAGAACATGAGGTCCTACCCAATCTCTATGTAGAAGGAATTTTCCTCAGGGAGGTCCTACCCTTCAGGTCCTACCGAATCACATGAAGAGGGTCCTACCTACAACCTCTATGGAGAAGAGGTTTCTTCGTCAATGATGTTATACCGAATCATATGAATGAGGTCCTACCTATAACAGGTCCTACCCAATCTCTATGCAGAGAGGGTTCCCTTAGGGAGGTTCTATCCTTTCAGGTCCTACCGAATCATACGAAGGAGGCCCCACCTACAACATGTCCTACCCAACCTCTATAGAGATGAGGTTCACTCGTCAGGGAGGTCCTACCCATTCAGGTCCTACCAAATCACACGAAGGATGTTATACCGAATCACATGAAGGAGGTCCAACCTACAACAGGTCCTATCCAACCCTATAGATAGGGAGTTTCCTCATCATGGATGTTCTACTCTTTCAGGTCCTACTGAATCACACGAAGGAGGTCCTACATACAACATGTCCTACCCAACCTCTATATAGAGGGGGTTCTATCATTAGAGAGGTTCTACCCCTTCAGGTCCTGCCCAACTCCCAAGAGTGAGGTGCTATCTAACCTCCACGGGGAGGGACACTATCGTCTAGGAGGTCCCACCTCAATATATCAGGTCCTATCTTGATATCTCAGGTCTTACCTAACCTCCATGAGAGAGGTCCAACCTAACCTCTACGAAGAAGGACACTATCGTCCAAGAAGTCCTACCTCAATATATCAGGTGCTACCTCAAAATCTCAGGTCCTACCCAATCTTTACAAGGAAGGTCCTACCTAACCTTCACGAAGAGGGATAATATCGTCCAAGAGGTCCTACCTCAATATCTCAAGTCTTACCTAATCTCCATGAGGAAGGTCCAACCTAACCTATACGAAGAGGGACACTATCGTCCAAGAGGTCCTACCTCAATATATTAGGTGCTACCTCAATATCTCAGGTCATACCCAACTTCCACAAGGGAGGTCCTACCTAACCTTCACGAAGAAGGACACTATTATCCAAGAGGTCATACTTCAATATATCAGGTCCTACCTCGATATTTTAAGTTGTACCCAACCTCCACGAGGAAGGTCCTACCTAACATCCACGAAGAGGGCTCGATGATGTGTTTTAATGGAGCATCATCATTGCACCGTCATGTCATTATTGTAGCTTTTATTGTGCTGCATCTTAATCTCCATTTTCTATAAATAAAGAGAAATGAGGCTCATTTGGGACTCTTACCTTTACGTTTTCTTCATTTCAATTGATGTGCCACTTGTCAACCAAAGATACAGACTGTCAATAGTATCACGTCAGCTATGTGTGCTCAAAGGAAACAGATCAAAACGACCTAGAGCTATGGAACAAACTGAAGGCCACCCATGACTGAAGTTAAGAACATGCCTTGATAGGCAATTGCTGATATCCAATTTGATATGTTATATCAACTAAGCAATTCTTCATCGGTGCTACAAAAGCAGGTTTGATGTCATTCCCATCTAGGTCCTACTCCAGGTCGAACCTCATTCCAAGGCAGTTCTTACTCCATGTCGAACCTTATCCCAAGACGGGTCTTACTCCAGGTCGAACCTCATCCCAAGCAGGTCTTACTCCAGGTTGGACCTCATTCCTATCTAGGTTTTACTCTAGGTCGGACCCATCCTAAGGCGGGTTTTACTCTAGGTCGGACCTCATTCTCAGACGGGTCTTACTCTAGGTTGGACCTCATCCCAAGTGGGTTTTACTCCAGGTCGGACCTCATTCCTATCTAGGTCTTATTCCAGGTCGGACCTCATACTTAGGCAGGTCTTACTCCACGTCGGACTTCATCCTAAGCGGGTCTTACGGTTAAGCTCACATCACCAGTATGGCACGTCTTCTCACGTGTCAGACGTCAGATCAACCGCCCATTACAGAGATGTCACTTCACATTAAATATCCAAAAAGGAGATGTCTTGTAGGCATTTAATACTAAGATTGGCATTAAATGCATGTAATCATCACATATCTTCATATAAATAGGAGGCATAAATGTCCAACAGTTCGAATATTCAATGGTTGATAATAAACAGCATACTCGAAAAGAGCTTACAAACATGTCTTCTGTTACAATTCCCATATCTAGTTCAATTCGACCACGTCCGACCTAACTTTTTAACATTAAGTTGTCTTGGGAAGTGCAGTGTCATTTTCCAACGTCAACAATATTATATTATATTTGGTGACTAAAATTGAACAATTTTTCAAATTTTGGACACATTGACAGTCGAAATTTGAAAGAAATTTAGGTTGTACGTTAACTATAAATTGTCATGGTTTTTTTTCTCTTTTGTATATATGACTTGAGAATTTTTTAGGAAAAAATTG
This sequence comes from Forsythia viridissima, assembly GCA_030279155.1. NCBI lineage: Eukaryota > Viridiplantae > Streptophyta > Magnoliopsida > Lamiales > Oleaceae > Forsythia > Forsythia viridissima. The sequence goes on along the minus strand of CM059035.1, from coordinate 17,084,100 downwards.
TAAATCTGACTTCCTAGTTATTTTTCTTGTTCTCTTTGTAGGTTGTACAAAGAGTAGAAATTGGTGTGTGTTGTAAAGCTTATGATATTATTTTTTTAAGATATTTGGAGAATTGGGTGAGTGAAATCTATATGATTGTAACGATTTTTTATATAATGAAAGCTTTGACAGTTCTTTCTGTGTCTTTTGTATTTTTGTATTTTCTTATTTTTCTCCGAACAAAGATCTTGTGGGCACTAAAGAAATTATTTTCAATTCTCAACAGTGGTATTAGAGAATCAAGTCGTTCAGAGTGTTGACGTATAGAGAAGATGTGTCTATCAAATATAAAGTAGAGAAATTTGACAGAAGAAATCAATTATGGCTTATGGCAAGTACAAGTCAAGGATGTTTTGATTCAGTCTAGACTGCACAAGACTTTGAAAAGAAAACCAACCCCTATTTCTGATAAAGATACTGAAAAATTCAGTATGAGCGATATTGTTTGGAAAGATTTGGATTTGAAAGCTGCAAGTACGATACGTCTCTATTTAGCCAAAATGTTCTTACACATATTCATAGAATATCTGTTGCAAAGAAACTTTGAAAAAAATTTGAACAATTGTATCGAACAAAGAATCTTTCAAATCGGTTGTACTTGAAGGAATAGTTTTATTTTTTGCGAATGAATGCATATACAAAATTTTCAGACCACCTGAGTGTTCTCAATAGGACCGTGTCTGAACTGGAGGCTATTAGAGTTAAAATTGATGATGAGGATAAAGTTTTAAGACTCATCTGGTCTATTCCATTATCCTATGAACACATAAACTAATTTTGATGTATGGGAAAGAAACTATGAGTTTTAAAGAAGTTACAAGTAAATTAATTTATGAAGAAAGAAGGTTGAGTGGTGGAAGTAATACTTTATCTAAAAACTCATTACTTGTTATTGAAAAATAGAAGAAGAAAACTACATGAATAAGAAAGTGTCTTGTTGGAACTGTGGATAACCTGGTCATGTGAGGAAAAACTGTCCAAATAGTGGAGAATGTTCAACTAATTGCTCGAAATCAGATACGGAGAGTATGTCTCTCTTTATGGGAGGTGATGATGTCGCTTGAGTAAATATTTACATCCTCACAGCATGCGCTAGTGCCACGATAGAAGATGTGTTACTACTAGCAGATCTACATGTTTGCACTTGTACATTAGGTTGACATCAATGCAAGGTGTGTAGTGAAATTGATGTCGATGATTGATGAACTTTTAGGTAGGTCAATTAAGGGAGTTGCACCATAATATTTCAGCAAATTTATTCGACATGAGCCGATGAAAATCTTAGACTTCGTTAATTCTAAGTGATTATACTTATATGATGGAGTAAGTTAATTCTCTATTTTGAAAATTGGGATTGTCAAAGTTTATCAAATTTTTTAGTATCGAGATAAAGAGCTTCAAAAGAGATGATTGAGTTTTGACTCGTTTTTCGTCAAGGTGGAGATTGTTGAGATATTTTCTCAAAATTTTCTAAAATCAAAAGACGCACTAATTGTTGAAAAAGAAAAAGATATGATATATTATGATATTATATTATATTTGGTGACTAAAATTGAACAAGTTTTTAAATCTTGGACACTTGGTAGTCGAAACTTGGAAAAAATTTAGGTTATACGTTAATTATAAATTGACGTGGTTTATTCTCTTTTGTATATGTGACTTAAAAATTTTTGAGAGAAAAATTGTAAGCCTAGAATACTAGTTGTTTTCTTGTTTTTTTTGTGGGTTGTACAAAGAATAGAAATTTGTGGGTGTTGTAAAATTTAGGATATTATTTTTCTTAAAATATTTGAAAAATTTGTGTGAGTGAAATCTATATTATTGTAACAATTTTTCATATATTAAAAGCTTTGACAGTCCACAAATATTTTTGTCTTTTATATTTTTTTGCTTCGTTATTTTTTTTTTGAACAAAAATCTTATGGATAACAAATGAAGGGATTTTTTCATAAATAAACCACTTTTTAAAAATAATTCTAATTTTATCAACTTAACAAATTTATTCTAAAAATACTACATTCTTAAAATTATATTAATTAATAAACTAATAAATTAAAATAAAATCTATACCACAAAATATATATATTTTCACGTGAATTCACTTAAATTTGCATTTAAGTCCTTGATTATTTGCACAATAAGTCCTTCATCTTTATAAAATTTTCACTTTAGTCCCTATACTTCCTCTTTCATTTCAATTTCATCCTTTTTATTTGCAATCCAAGTCCTTCAACTTTTAAATTTGTACAAGTTGGTCCCCATATTTATACTTTTATACCAATTTAGTCATTTATAATATCACTCTTTGATACATATGTTACAAATGATATTGTGTATCAATATTTGATACAAATGTTACAAATGATATTTTGTAACAATCTGTGTTACAAATTGAAATACAAAATATCAGTGATACAAAATATTAATTCATGTAATATGTATTGTGTAAAATAACATAATATAATTTGTAACATATTCAGTGATACAAAATATTATTTGTAACATTTGTATCAAACAGTGATACACAATATGATTTGTAACATTTGTAACAGATTGCGATACTAAACAGAAACTGTTACAACTGTAAAATCAACTCTAAACTTCAATAAGTTCGTTATAGTATGATATAGATATGTAACACAATGTTAAATTTAACAAATAAAACTATTGATTTCATCATTTGTAACATACGTAACATCAGTGATACAAAATATCAATTCATGTAACATGTGATGTGTAAAATAACATAATATAATATGTAACATATTCAGTGATACAAAATATCATTTGTAACATCTGTATCAAATAGTGATACAAATGACTAAATTGATATAAAAGTATAAATATGGGGACCAACTTGTATAAATTTAAAAGTTGAAGGACTTAGATTGCAAATGAAAAAGGACGAAATTGAAATGAAAGACGAAGTATAGGGACTAAAGTGAAAATTTTATAAAGATGAAGGACTTATTGTGCAAATAATCAAGAACTCAAAAACAAATTTGAGTGAATTCACGTGAAAATAGTTATTTAATTTTAATTCATTATTTTATTATTTAATATGATATTAATTATGTAGTATTTTTAGAATAAATAAGTTAAGTTGTTAGATTTAAAATTATTTTAATATTTGTAAATAGTGGGTGTAATATCCACACAAATGAATTGGTTTCAATTAAGTCTTGTATAAACCCATTGGAAATGTAAAAAACCATTGTGGTGTCTAAACTCATTAGGGGTGTAAAAATTATTGAGGGCGTGTAAACCCATACAATATTATGTTATGCCATTATGAGGCCCATGTAAACTCGTTGGAGGTGCAAAGAAAAAACCCATTGGAGGTGTGTAAACCCATTGAGGGTGTAAAGCCCATCTGGTAAGATGTTGTTGCCATTAGAAGCCCAGCCTCTTCTTTAGGGAAGTGGTCAACCTTGAAAACTTCCCAAAGACCATTCCCTTATGGAAGAAACTGCTCTCTCTTGGTCTTTATCAGGGTGCATTCTTGGAATTATAAATAAATCTCTCTCTTATTTTCTATTTCGTCGGGAAGTAGCAACAATATTTTTGTGTGAAGCAAGACCTCGGGAAGCAAAGTTCTCTTTTCCTTGAAAACTTTTATACGATGACTATAGACTTGTGATTTGACAATTTGGATATCAAGCCCTCAACCCCTTTTATGTTAATATTTTTATTAGAAATTCTTTTGTGTAAATCGATTGGCCTTTTGCCTTAGCAATAATTTTGTAAATGATGGTATCGAAATAGCTCAACCAGTCTCTAATATTGAAAATTTTCACAAGCTACGCCCTTTGCAAACTATGCTTTTTGAAATAGCTTGACTACTGGTCATTTGCTTTAATTTTTTTACAAGTGATACTATTGAGATAGCTCAATCGGTCTCCAGTCTTAATTTATAGGATACATTTTTTGAAAGTTGTACCTTTTGAAATAGCTCGATTGTTCATCATTTTTAGGAATTTTTTTTACCCCAGGAGTTGAGTAAATTGTTTGGTGGTTTGTTATGGTGTGCTTAGGCGAGACTAAATCTTATCACTCTAGACCGAAGCAAAATAGTTGTTATAGTGTTCTTAGATGAGGCTAAGTCTTATCACTCTCGACCGGAACTGAGTAATTTAAATTTCGGTGTGATTAGGTAGGACTAAGTCTTATTATCCACCAAAGGAGTTGAGTAATTTTCATTGCAGTGTTTCTTAGGCGAGGATAAGTTTTATCACCCCGGTTGAAGTTGAGTAGTCTTGATTTTTGTGTGTGCTTAGATAGGGTTAAGTCTTATCATCCCCACTTATAGTCAAGTAGTTTGTTGCGGTGTGCTTAGGCGATGCTAAGTCTTATTATCCTCGGCCGAAGCCATATGTAGTCTTGATTTTTTTGGTGTGCTTAGATAAGGCTAAGTCTTATCATGCCCGGCTAGGGTTGAGTAATTTGTTCTGTCTCTGGTGATAAATGCTAGTGGTGATTGGGCATGAATTTCATATTGGGTTCTTGCCAGCTGTGGTGGTTTCTCTTGAGTCTAAACGAGTGTTTGTTGATGAGGATATTTTCACCAGTGGAGGTTTTCCAATTCTAAATTTTCTTAGGGTATGTTAGATTTTGATTAAAATCATTTTTTTTTTTTTTGTAAAAGTTGATAAAAGTTGTTGAAATGTGTGGTTGAAAAGATGTAAAAAATTGTGGATCCATGAAATGTGTGGTTAACATTAATTGTTAACTTTGACTTTAATTTTTTAGCAAAATTAAAAGTGAAAACAAAGACACTCTTACAGTGTGTTTGGAAGGGCTTTTTTAAAATTTAAAAACACTTCCTAAAGAATAAAAATACTTTTTGTTATTTTTATTGTTGTTTGGTTAAAGTCCACAAGTAATTTTTGATTAAAAAACAACTTAAAAATGCTATTTTAGAGAAGCCCAAATTTTGAACTTCTCTAAAAAACTCTAATTAAGCTTTTAAGGAAAATTGTAATTAACATTTAATGAACTTAAAAATTAACAAATTTACCATTAATACATCAAAAAAATATTAATTTATTTACCACATTAATTACTTATATCAAATTTTCACTTCATATACTTATATAAAGTGAAAAAAATATTGGCGTGTTGCATAATATAAATCAAATTATTCCTAATATGTTTGATTTAAATAATTAATTATTGTTTAATCAATTATACTAAAATAATCATGTTATTATAATTAAATTAATATATTAATTTTAATAGTTATTATAAGATATAAAAATATATGATTTCTTTTAAAAAAAATAATATGAGTTATACAATAATTAATTATATGGAATACTTTTCAAAAAAAATACAATAGTTTGTGACACATTATTTGCGACTACACATTTATTGGTTGTAATGTGTTTTTTTCACTTCAACGACTAAAATATAATTATCGTTAAATTAGTCTACCTACAACTATTTATCTGGTCGTCAAATATATTCTTTTGGTCGTCGATTGTTTTGGCGGGTTTGAAAGTTTTGGCGCCACACTTACGACGACCAACTTCAACTTGGTCGTAGAAAAGAATAAATTTACAACCAATGACGTGGTCGTTAAAGCTTATCTCCAACTCGCTCAACATACAACTGTTTGTGATACACTATTTACGACTAAATATTTATTACGGTCGTTGATAAATATTTGTAACGACCATATTTACTTGGTCGTTAAAAAATTCGTTGTTAATTCTCATTTTTCTTGCAGTGTGCAGAGTAAACTGGAATTTTTCGGGTTGAGGAAAAATAAGAAGAATAAAATTTGTGTATCTGATTGTGGGAAAATTGGACCTGTTATATAAGCTCCTTGTTGACCATTCAACTCCACCATAATCATGCCATTTTCAGGTATTATAGAATTAATTCTTGAATTAACCTAGGATTGGAAGGTCTAGAATTAAATCAGAAAATAAATAGAGAAATTAATGACAAAACATGGATACTACTAATTGGCCAATTTTGGTTCAATATTCGTGTACGTAGGTTGCGCTCGCACATGAGTTCAATGACACAAGGTGTTAATCGGTTTGTGATTTGTATCCCCATCGCGTGCTCGTGCAAGAGAGAACATCTATGCTACACTAAATTACACGTTTCAAAAGTGTGGTCATATAAATGCCAGTCAAACTTTTGGTCATTTTCCAATGTAGGATAACCCACTTGTTTTTCTCCTACAATCATTTTCCCAACTCCACTTTGAGTTTCAAATTTTCATTCACCATAGCATCATTTTTGCCAAATAAATATATGATTTCGATGTTTATGCTGAAGAGAACACAAATCTACTTTTACAGTGAACATGATCTTGGGATCTCCAGTCAACTAGGTTGGGTTTCCATTGTATCAACTAATTTTTTCAAAGGCTTAAGTCTCATTCATCTAGATGACTTTCTAACCAACTTTCTATTTAAACATTTGGCCACCAGATCCGTAAGGTTATCCTTTGACTTCACATAGTCAACAGAAATAACTTCAGTTAAGAGTAGTTGTTTGATGATATTATGTGTATGACGTATGTATCTAGACTTTTCATTATACATGTTGCTGTGTACCCTTCCAATCGCAGATTGAATTTCACAATGTATGCAAATTACTGACACATACTTTGGCCATCTTGGAATATCATCTAAGAATTGGCGTAGCCATTCAACCTCTTTACCACACTTGTCTAAGGCTATAAACTCAGATTCGATAGTGGATTTGGCTATAATAATCTGTTTAGAGGATTTCTATGAAATAATTGAACCTCCGAGTGTGAACACAAATCCACTTGTTGACTTTGAGTCTTTGATATCAGATATCTAGTTAGTACCACTATATCATTCAATAACCACGTGATATCTACTATAATGCAGTCAATAATCACGAGTATATCTTAAGTACCTTAGTACTCTTACTATTCATTTCCACTGATCACTTGTGTTTCTATTCAGTTTACTAACTGTGTATGCTATGTCCAGTCTTCTACAACTCATCAAGTATATTAGACTTTCGATAATTCTAGAGCACTTTATCTGAGAGATACTTTCACATCTGTTTTTCGATAGATACTGACTTGTATCTATCGATGTTCCAGCCATGCCATAATCATTTTTGTTAAATTTTATAAGAATTTTGTCAACATAATGTGACTCACTTGGAACAAGTCCATATGATGTTCTTGAAATTTTAATTTCAAGTATCACATCGACTAAACACATATCATTCATGTCAAATCTTGAATTCAACATGTTTTTAGTGGATTTAATCATCTTAGTAACATTACCAACAATGAGCATATCATCAACGTAAAGACATAAAATGACATAGCTGTTTTCGGTATCTTTTACATAAACACATTTGTCACATTCGTTGATTTTAATTTCACATTCTATCATCACAATATCAAAATTTTCATGCAATTGTGCCTGTTTCAAGCCATAAAATGCCATCACCAACTTACATACCTTATTTTCCTGCCCTAGTGCAGAAAAATCATCAGGTTGTTCCATGTAGATTCTTCATCTGAAACTCCATTTAGAAAGGCAGTTTTCACATCTATTTGATGTATTTCATGATTTCGCAAAGATGCAATTGCAAGTATCATCCTAATGGAGGTTATTCTCGTTACCGGAGAATATGCACCAAAGAAATTAAAGCCTTTTCGTTGTCTGTTGTTGTGAAAATAATCATATAATTTGATTGCAAGTGCACAATATCGCAAACAAGTAATAAATTGGACCTATTGAGTCTGGATTATCGTTCCTACGAAGACTATCTTATTTAGATACTAGCACAATTAATCTCAATCCTAATTTATTTAAAAACTCTTTGAATTAAATTGATTTGAAGATTTAAACTAGAACTATGAATTTTAGAAAATAATGTGAATGCAAAAACCAAGAATTTATCAAGTAATATAATTAAAGGATTTGAATTCACGAGTTCACCATAACTGTCATCTCTAATTTCTCCTCTCAAGATTTATTCCTACTGTTGTATTCGGTCGAATTCACGAATTTAACATAATTTACCTCTCTCGAGTTCAAATTAGTCATATCTAATTAAGTCAACTTATGAAGTCAGAATTGTCCTTAATTAGATGTATTAAATCTCCTAAAAATTTGATTCAAGATAATAACAATAATAAAGTGTATCTCTAACTTTTATTCAATTGCCAGATTTTACTACGTGGTCTAAATTAATAACTCACCTCTCGGTTTGTTACAATTCACAAATCAATAAAATAATGGCCAATTATTTCAAGCATTAAAAAAAGAAGTAAAATCAAAATATAATTAATTTATAAGCAAAATTGATATTAAATAATCTAAACTAGGTTACATTGTTAATCCAAAATTAAGATTTAGTTACTCATAATTCGGGAGAAAGAAAATATGAAAAGTTTGGAATACATAACCGGATCTTGAATAAAAGATAAGAAGAAGTTGAATATCTTGCACAAATTTTTTTTTGTCTTCATGTTCCAATCTTCAAGATCTTGGTCGTTTTTCCTATTTTTCTCCTTTTTGCTCTCTATTTTCTCCCTTTAGATTCTTGAATATGGTATATGGAATATGGTATGTGGAATATCATATTAAATCATCCCCTCCCTTATTTATATGTCCAAAAACCCTAATATAGTGTAGAGATATTGTCCCCCATGAATTACCAAACTACAGTTTAACTAAAATAAGGAAACTAAAATTATGCGCTTAAGTCATCGATTATTTGCACGATAAGTCCTTCAACTTTTGGATGTTTGCAAGTTGGCCTCCATTTCCAAGTCTTTGTGCACTTTTAGTCATTTTTCACCTATTTTGCTTTGTTTTTCTCCAATTCCTTACGAACTTGGATTTTGACCTAAAGCAATCAAATCAACACACAGTTAAGTAGAAATTCACTTAAGAGTACTTACAATCGTCCACTTTTAATTGTCCAGATAAGTGTAAAACGACACTTATCATCTGTAATCTTTAATCAAGTCTAGACTTATACTTATTGATTTTTCCATCTACTTTTATTTTTCTCTTGAAAATATATTTGTGTCTTAGTGGTTTGCATTCCAGTGGAAGATCCACCAACTTCCATGTATGTTTTGCAAAATAGAATCTATTTCGCTTTTAATTACCTATTTCCATTGAGGTCCTTTTGAAGAGTTCACATCTTCTTTAAAGCTTTTGATGTTCACTTTCTAACATATAAGTCAGAAAATTCAGACCAAAAGATTTTTCTGTCCTAACACTTTTGCTACGTCTTGGTTCATCTTCATCTTCCTCTTATTGTTCTTGGTTCCTCGTTTCATGAATCCGTTTAGAGGAGCTTGCTTTCTCTTTGGATCTGTACAGAAATACATTTTCAAAGAACGAAGCATTCTTCGATTTTATTATCGTGTTTTTGTGTATGTTTGAGATTTTAGACTCGTGCGCAAGAAACCGATAAGCACTACTATTATGCGCACATTCAATAAAAATAAAATTTAGACCTATTTTCACATTCTTTGGTGTAGGTACGATCACTTTGTCAAGACACGACAACACTCGTAAGTATTTGTAGGAAGACTTCATTCATTTCCATAACTCACAGGGTCTATTTTACTCTTTCTTTTGGAGTACCTTATTTAAAAGATAATTGGATTGGATGACAACACAGCTTCATCCTACAAGTTCTGAGGCAAACTAGAACTTAACAATATTGAATTTATCATATTTTTTAATGTACGATTTTTTCATTCAGCAACATCATTTTGCTGAGGTGAATAAGGTGTTGAGGTTTCATGCGTGATTCCGTGTTGTTCACAAAATTCAGCACATGGTGATTTATACTCACTACCTTGGTCACTTCTTAACACTTTAAATTTTTTGTCGAGTTTCAACTTCATTTTTATATATAACAAATATCTCTATAGCTTTGTTCTTACTTTTAAACAGATACACATAATTGTACTTTGTGCTATCATCGACAAAAGTAACAAAGTACTTGTTGCCACCCTTTGTTTGTAAAGATTTTAAATCATATAAGTCAGCATGAGTTAAATCTAGTGGTTGTATTTCTTTCATGGGATTGGAATGACGACCTCGTCAATTTTGCCTCAACACATGTCTCACACTTGTGTTTAGAATCAATATAGAATGCAGGAATGAAATTCAAGTTAATTAATTTACACAAAATATCATAATTAACATGTCATAGTTTACTATACCACAAATGAAAGACTTAAGCAAGTAAGCAGAAGAATTAATCATTTTATTCATTTTCGACTTAACCGTCATTACATTGAGTTTAAAAAACCAATCAGACACATATCCCTTTTTTGCAAACATTCCACTATTAGACAAAATAACTTTATCTAATTCATAAACCATACGAAAACCATGCTTATTTAGCAGCGACCCGACTACCAGTTTTTTACAAATTTTTGGCACATACAGCACATTGTTAACAGTCAGCTCCTTACCTAAAGTCATCTTCAAAACCACTTAGCCTTGCCCCTTGATTTCAAATATAGCTAAATTTTCCATAAACAGCTTATCTTCAATATATGTTTCTTCAAAAGAACTGAACGTCTCTTAATCAGAGCAACCATGTCAGGTAGCACCGGTATCAATCTACCATTCTCTTGGGTTTGATCCCAACAGATTTATTTCAAAAATTATTGTTGCGATGTTCATTTCAGACACATCCTGTGGGATTAGTCAACCATATTTGCTTCTTTCTTATTGTTTATTCTTGGTAATTTGCACTCCGAATATTTATGACCTATTTTGTCACAATTGTAGCATTAACCTAGAAATTTCGTCTTGAAAACTCCTCATTTCAGTCCCAGTTTAGTCTATTTCCTAGACAGTCCAAACATGCTCTTGTTGGTCTTAGAACTTTGGCCATGCTTCACGACATTTTCTTTAGCTATAGGTGGATTTGAACTCATTCTTTTCAGAATCTATGTAGTCTTTTTCCATTCGAAGTCTGGCAATTAGTTCTTCAATGTTCATTTCCTTTCGCTTGTGCTTTAGGTAATTCTTCAAATCTTTCCATGCTAGGGATAGCTTCTCAATAATTGCTGCCACTTGAAAAGTTTCACTCAATAACATCCCCTCAACATGAATCTTATGCAATATTACTTGGAGTTCTTGTACTTGGCTAAATACTGTTTCTGAGTCCACCATTTTATAATCTAAGAAGCGGCCAACAATGAATTTCTTAACCCTGCATCATCAGTTTTATATTTTTGGTCTAGAGACTCCCACAATTTCTTCGTCGTTTTCAAATTACTATACACGTTGTATAGTGAATTTGTCAATCAGTTTATGACATAATTGTTAACCTATGGTTAACTTTAAACTTTAATGTTTTGATTATAATAAACAAAATAGTTGTGTTTTCTAACAATCTATTTTCAAGCAATATTCAAAGCGCTACAAATCGAACTCTCGTGCAATGGCAAAATCAAGTCAAAATCAATACAAGAGTTTAAGTATCTCAAGATCCAAATTTCAAGATCGAAGAATAGATTTCTAGATAAAATTGTAAAGTTATTAACTCCTTGATTTCTAGCAATTCAATGAATGAAAGCTTAAAAATATTTTTTATCACTTGCATAAAAATATTTTATCAAAGCCGAAAATCAATTTTTCAAAACTGTGGAAACGGTCAATCCGTTTGATAAACCGGTTGAACCGATCGACCGTTTGAAAAATAAATTGTCAACTTTAAAAGTGTCAACTGTAACAAACGAACTTTTTTTTTTTGCATTTTTTTATTTCACGTAAATATTTTATATTACACTTGGTGTCGTTTCAAATCTTATAGTTCATTTTAAATATTTTGCCACGTTAAATGTTGCACGCGGTTGCTTTAAATTTTAATTGACAAAAAAAAATGAAGTATTATTTTATCACCGAGCTTCGTTAATTTTTCCTACATCGAATAAATGTTCTTGGTTTAATTTCTTGATTTATTTTGGTCTATGCTAGTCTAACTTTCAGCAAAGAAAAACCACCCCTTATTATGCCAAAATTTGTAAGCTTTTAGCACAAAAAGTTCACCCATAATTAACTCCAAACAACCCCTTACATCATGCCATTTACCATCAAACAAACAGCCCCTATAGAAACAAAAATAAAACTGCCTCCCATGACATGAAGAAACCGTCCAACATCTCCTTTTTCCAGCCATGTTCACTCCATTTCTTCCCATCACCAAGTAACTAAACTTCTCCACCTCATTAACCTACCATAAGGTCACGTTTCCCCCCTCTCAATCAGACCAAAAAACGCCCCAGCAGTGTAGATATTTTCCCCAGTTTTCAGCCAAAACCAGCAGCCTCCATGATCAGCTAACTGCTCCACAACTTCCCACTTTCTTCCCCCCACTCTCCCTCATTTTTTCAGCCCTCAATATGACCTATTTCTCCCTCCAAATCCACCCCAAACTCGTTCACACAGTAGCCCAGAAAAATCAGTTACTAAGTTAAGCAAAAACTCTCTTTTTCCCTTTTCAAAATTCGGCCTTAAGCTCTAGCCATTTGTTGTTTTATTTCTTCTTATTTTCCATCAACATCCCCCTCATTCATCTCCCAAAACTTGGCACTAAAATACTTATCAAAAACTCCTATATCCTCCCTGCAACTTTTGGCAATTGCAGTCCCAAAATCCCAGCACTTTTCCTCCAGTTTTCGGTTCAACAGTGAGCATTTTCCAACACTTTTCATCACTTTCGATCCAGATTTTTGGCCAACAGTAAGAGGGCCTTAACCTTGCTTTTAATTCGAAAAAGTTCCTTATATATATACATCTATAGATATAGTGTACGGGTCTTGGTTTGGAAAGCTGCAGAAACCATTTTTCTTCATCAAAACTTCAACCGAAAACTCGTTTTGAGGTAGTTTTACTTAATGGTTTTTACTGCGATTTTAAATGAAGTTTTGGGAAGATTATGATGTTATATGAATGCCATGCAAACATATTTACGAATGAACTTATGATAGATATTGAAAGCAATCACTATAACATGTTTGTGATTGAAAGAAATCACGTATGATGATGATGTTATGTGGTGCCGGCTACCATTGTTTATGATATGATGTACGTTTCAAAAATCATGGCATGTCGAATTCATGTTTAAGTAAAATTTTTCACATGTCATAAGTATTGCTACTGAGTGTTTCTTATGAAATACTCACCCCCAAACGAATAATTTTTCAGATTGAACTGATCGGCGTTGATGCGGTGGCGGTAGACTAATGAGCTTGTCATGGAAAGTCTTATATAGTTTATGTTTAGACGTCGAAATAATCGAGTCAATTATGATGTAATTACTTATTTTACGTATTTGATTCAGTATTTAATTATGCAATATGTACGGAAGACAAGATGTTGGTTTAATTGCCGTTCAAAGTTTTAAATTGGAAATGTCTTAGATTCATTTTCAAACTTTTCAGCTTACTGTCCCCTTTTCGAAAAATCATAACTTTTTCTACGGTTGAAGTTTTTGAGTGAATTTAGTTTCTATGTAAAGCCCTATATGTGTTCTAATAACAGAAATTGGAATCACTTAAAAATTTCATCGGATGAATTTATTTTGGACGTTTGAACGGGCTGCCTTAAGGTATGAAAATATGTTGAATATAATTGTTGAATATATGTTGAATATAATTGTTCAAAAATTGTTGGAAGAGATTGAGTTCGTCGATTAATGTTTGATTGAATAAGAAGAATATGAAAATGGGAAAAGCAAACGAAGTGAGTGGAGGTAGTGTCTTTTAAATTGTTAAGAAGAAGAACAAGAAGAAAAAAAGAAAGAAAGAAAAAAAAAAAAAATGAAAAAGAGAGAAAAAACTGTTGGGCAGAAAGTAAATTTTTTTCCTTCTTCCTTTCTTTCTTTCTTTTGCCCGTAAATTTTTTTGCTTCTTCCTTTCTTTCTTTTACCCAACAATTGAATGATAAAAAAATCAAACAACAGTTGACTGTATTGTGATAGTTCAAATGTCTTTCGTCAAAAAAGTATACATGACTTTTTGTTTCAATAAGTTGATATTTTTGTAAATATTATTAAAAGTTGTTTTTAAAAACGATGTCTAGATTTTTAAATTCCCATATTTTAAAAGGGAAAAAATGTATACCCAACTTTAACGTGATGTTTTGAAAAATATTGAATGTTTATATTTTTGGAAAAAGCATGCCTTTTCAATAAAACAATGATGTTTTTGAATTAATCTGTATAATCAACTAGTTTGAATAACCAAAATTAATCGAATGCACATACTTGTAGCCATGTTGTTCAAGATTTAAGTGGTATTTTTTCGCATTCACAAAAGAGTGTTCTAGTCAATTCACATCGTATAGCCCCCCTCAAACTCAATAGAATGTGGCAAAAAATCAGAAATAAAAAAAAAAAAAAATACACCTTTCTTCTCTTTCATAAAATTCTTTATACAGGCACCATCAATTTCTTCTATCAAGAAAGATGGCATGGCTAATCAAATTTGAGACAAATATAAGCTCACCACGCACAATTGGCCGACTCAAAACGCACAATTTATTAATTTATCAAGATACATTACAGTTTTATTTTATTAGCCTTTTTAATTATTGCATTAAGGTTTATTTTGTTAGTTTTTCTTATTCCATATTCGGCTTCCAGAGTTAACCCAATAGGGCTACTAGGTGAGTTTTTTAAAATAAACCCACGAAGGACGAGTAAATTTGCGTATTCTCAAATTTTTCTATAGAATTTTGGTATTTGATGTTAGACAAAATATGCAGAAATAATAAATAATGTAATTTTATTTATTAATTAAAAAGATAACCAGAACAAGAAATGATAAGAAAAACTGCAGAATATGAAACAATGAATTAAGAGGGAATTGAATTTATTTAAACCAAGGCCTGTGTAAACACAATGTCCTTAAAACAAATTCGACCTCTCACCATAGGTGGTTAAGGATTATTAAGTGTCTGTCTCCTAGTGTACAATGGTGGAACAGTAGCAAGCTTAGCACAAAGCTACTACAAATGTGAACTGAATATGTTGCTGAATAGAATCACAAAGCACTGAAAGAAAAAGGAAAATATGGATTGCAGAGTAAACTGGAATTTTTCGGGTTGAGGAAAAATAAGAAGAATAAAATTTGTGTATCTGATTGTGGGAAAATCGGACCTGTTATATAAGCTCCTAGATGACCATTCAACTCCACCGTAAACATGCCAATTTCAGGTATTATAGAATTAATACTTGAATTAACCCAGGATTGGAAGATCTAGAATTAAATCAGAAAATAAATAGAGATATTAATGACAAAACATGGATACTACTAATTGGCCAATTTTGGTTCAATATTCGTGTACGTAGGTTGCACTCGCACATGAGTTCAATGACATGAGGTGTTAATCGGTTCGTGATTTGTATCCCCATCGCGTGCTCTCGCAAGAGAGAACATCTATGCTACACTAGATTACACGTTTCAAAAGTGTGGTCATATAAATGCCAGTCAAACTTTTGGTCATTTTCCAATGTGGGATAACCCACTTGTTTTTCTCCTACAATCATTATTCTAACTCCACTTTGAGTTTCAATTTTTCATTCACCCTAGCATCTTTTTAGCCAAATAAATATATGATTTCGATGTTTATGCTAAAGAGAACACAAATCTACTTTTATTTTCCACAATGAAACAACGGTCCCACACAAAATTATGTCCCAACATGGCATATATTTTTAATCTTTTTCAACAATCCCCTGCATGAATAGAAATTGATAGAGACTCGAAAGACTTGGTGATAAAATTTAACGGTCGAACCTGCATAGGATAGGTAGGTATTATCCTTTGAACATTTCATTGTGAAAAGTACATTTACTTTACTAGCTGACCAGTAGATGCAATATTTTTGAACTGTTCTGTCCTTAATGTAAACGATGATATACCTCACACATGATTATTCTTTACATAATTAAGTTCTCATCGTTACCTTCGTTTGTGGCCATGAACATACGCCTGGTTCTATAAGAGTTTCTAAGAATTGAGCCCTACACAATTTTTGTTTCAACAGAAAGTGACAAAAATTCACCTCTATAAATACTACTTCATTTATTATCTTTCAACAACACTTACAAGAGTATTTATAGAGAGAATCATATTGAAAAACTTCATTCAAAAATCTATTTCATTTATATATTCAATATCATTCATTGAAAACTTTGTTTGATTAAATCAAACGTTTGATTCATCATTCTCAACAAAGTTTTCTTCTAACACTTGAGCTTACTTCATCTATTGCTATTCATTAAAGTGTTAGTCTCTCTTAGAATTAAACTTGTATTTATCATTCATCTAGAGAGAAATACTCAAATCAATCTCTTTACATTTTTGGGTCATATTGAGGTCCCCCCTTGAAAGCTCAATATTGTATAAGGATCGGTGCTCCTTGTTTGTAAGTCACTGGATACATTGTAAGAGTTTGGATTGCACCATAAGTCAATCAAAATAGTGGAAAAGCCGTGCTTGTATTGGAGAGCTTGGTAACGGGGGATGTAGATCATTGATTGGATTGAACCTCCATAAAAATATCGTTTGCACTATCTCTTCTCTTTTATTTACTTATATTGTGCTTATATATTTGTGGATTAATTTTCATTTTCTTAAACATCATTTTTGAGAATATTTTTCGAAAAAGTTTGAGAAAACCAATTCACCCTCTCTTGGTTAGTTATTCTTGGGTTATCAATAATTCCAACACAAAAAATCAGAATGTTCTTAAGCTTCAATTGCGCTAACAACTCGTATATTTTCCTCACCCTATTTGAGTTTTAGAGCATCACCGGTCAAGAATTTTGCAAGATTCAAGGTTGTTAGATAAAACAATATCTTTTGCTGCCACCATTTGAAATTGAATCCATTGAATTTTTCTGATTTTTCTTAATGATTAATTGGAACAGTCAGATGACCAGTTGTTCGAGCCACATTTTGGGTCACAACAAGACTTGTCACTTGAAGTATAGGCTGGCTCACAGAGGGACTTGACACAGTAGCCACAGTCTGGTTTTAATAGTTACAACTCCAGTTATACAATCAGTTGCTATTTCTGAAACACCAAACAACGTATTGATATTTAAAAAAAATGCAGGCATAATACATCCTTTCCGATTTTTTGAAATCTATTTTAAGATTGTTAGACGAAATAATATAAAATATAATTTATTTGTTAATTATAACCAGAACATGAAATGATAAGAAAAAAACTACAGAATATGAAACAATGAATTAAGAAGGAACTAAATTTATTCAAACCGAGGCCCGTGTAAAAACAACGTCCTTACAACAGATTCACCCAATCACAGTAGTTGCTTAAGGATTATTGAACGTCTCTCTCCAAGGATACAACGGTGGAACAGTAGCAAAACTGACATTTTTAAACTTTTTTCTATCGTCACTTCATTATTTTTAATATTTCAAAGTGTTTCTCAGTTGTTAATTTAGGTGTAAAAATTTAAATCTTTCAAATACATTAGATTTTTGTCTCAAGAAATCCACCAAAGTGTACCTAGAAAAGTCATCCACGTATACATAGATATATTTTTTGCTATCAATACTCTCAGTTTGAATAGGTCCCATCAAATCTATGTGTAATAATTCTAATACATGAGATGTAGCTAGAAACTGACATTGTTTGTGTCTACTTTTAGTTTGCTTACCCTTATGACATGAACTACACATCTTCAGGATTTTCAGTGAGCCTGAGAACTTCTCGTACTACATTCAATTTTGTTAGTCTCAACAGATCAACGTAGTTTAAGTGTCCCAATCGATTGTGCCATAATTCTGTAGAATCAGTATTTGAAATTTAGTGTTAAGTAGATAACATTTATCACTAGACATAGTAACACGCAAGATACAATTACCATCATATTTTAAAACTTTACATGAATGTTTTGAAAACATAACTAAGAGATCATTATCGCACAATTGACCTACATTAATCATATTAGCTTTTAAACCTACAACATACAGAACCTCTTTTAAAGGGGTAATCCATCAATCAAGATAATACCTACACCCTCAATTTCACCTTGCTCCCCATTACCAAAGGTAACCAGACCACCTGCATAACTATTGTGGTTAGTCAGAAAGAAGAGATTTCCAATCATATATCTAGAACAACCAATATCAAAATACCATGAGTTAGGAACACGTGTTCTATAGGAAACATTAACCATATATGTGATGCCCCAAAATCTCCTCTATGAGACTCCAGTGCATCTCTATAATTCTTTCTCTTTTCACCCAAAAGGTGGTCTACTAGGGCAGAACTTAAATATCATTATTTGCATTTAACCCCGAACTATTTAATGTGACAAATACAAACCTCTTTGTTAAAAGACTTGAAGTGCTTTGCTTTGATTAAAGATTTTTAACTTTGTTCACTAAAAGATAACTTGCCCCCTTTACGTCCCCAAGTAGAAAAAAAAGACTCAATAGGGCATGAAACATTCCGAAAATTTAACCAAACACTCACAAGTCATCATAAAAATTTGGTGATTTTCAAACACTACAAGGTTTTTATATCAACAAGCAAAGTAGAGAATAAACAGAATTTATGGCAGCAACACAATATTATTCTACCAAGCCTATTTGACACTGTAAAAAATCTCATAAAATTCTAAAATTTGTGGGATTACTTATAACCTATCATAATAAAACATACTAAAAATTCAGCATTTAACTAAATCAAATGAGTCTCTAAAATAACCCACAAAATAGGTAGAGTAGATATTCTCGACATAATTGTCCATTGTCACCAAAACATGCATATCTCGTTCTATAGTCACCCAAATGAGGTGATTCCAAATCTCAAAGGTATAAAATTGGAAGTCATCAACCTCACCAAATGTCATCTTGAAATTCTAAATATCCTACTCTTGGCATCATTTGAAACTAGACTTGTTCGCTGGAATTTTCGGTCAACATTTACCAAGAGATCATAAATTTCCCCAAAGACATCATGGCTACTTAAAATCCAAAACTTAACTTCCATACTCATATATCAGGGGTTCATGCATGAGCACGAGTTGGAATATTCATAACTTAACAATCTCATGAATAAAGGACAACAAGAATGAAATGAACACCATAAAACATATCAATTGTTTGTTCATATCTCAAATCTCTTTTTATTAATCCCCAAGCCCCCTCTTTCATCTTCAAGACTCCATCCAAGACACCAAAATTAACCTATGAAATAGTGGAAGGAATGGCTTTGAAAAAAAAAAAAAAAAACTCAATAGGAATACATTTGTGTGCCAATTTCCAAATATGAATGTTTTTTTTTTTTTTTTTTTAAATATCATACCAAAACTTCTTAAAATCTGGAGAGCTCTAGGTTTTTACACCCAAATTCTTTCTTGAATTAATCACAAGGATTTAAGCCATATTCTCATTCTCTGGAACACCTAGACATGGGATGGACATATTCTTGTTTATTCCAAATGAATAAACTTCTTTCTCTTTTCTGGATGGCTATAAATTTAACAAAAAAAAAAAAAAAAAGTACAACACATATTTTCTATAAACAATTAACATAGATGGAATTAAAATACTTGCACATGTATTTCCTACCTTGTTTTTGAATGAATGAAGGGGATGAAAACTTTGAAAATCTCTTGAAAATCCGATAGTTCTTTCTCATTCTTCTTCTCTTCTTCTTTTTTCTTTTTCTTCTTTTTTCTTGGAGAGTAATTTTTTTTCTTCTTGTTTGTGATTGTGTGTGTTTGTGGCGGGTTATTTTTTTGTGCTGTTGGGGGGGGGGGGGGGGGGGGGGGAGGAAAGAAAGGGATTTGGTTCTTCTTTCCAAAGTTGGTGTTTCTTCCAAGGTAAGTTAAAAGATGAAGAGAGAAAAATCTTCTTCTTGCATTTGATACATTCATAATTGGAGGAAAATAATTGAACACCAAAAAGGAACTTAAATCTTTTAAATTTAAAAAGTCTCTAGCATTCTAATTTCATAATTGCTTATTTTGAAAATAAGCTACTTTCTTAATTTAAATTCATTTCATTCTTTAAGTAGAAATAAATTGACTTAATGATGAAAATATAATTATTTCCATTAAATTGGGTTGTAATTTTTCTCGTAATGGGCCTTTATTGGACTTGGACTGAACCTTCTAGAGACAGGTAGTAAATACTATTGGGCATATAATTTGGCATATTAGATCATGGAAAAACTCATGGTGTTACATCCTCTACCACTTAAATTAATTTGTCCTCAAAATTTACTTTGTTAGGCGAATAGCAAGGGGTACTTGGCTCTGATTTCTTCTTCTTTCTCCCAAAATTTCTCGTCAACTCTATGACTTCTCCATTGAACTTTGACCAATGGTACTTCTTAATTTCTCAAAACATAAATATTTCTATTTGCAATACTGATCGGAGTTTCTTCGTAAGACACGTCCTTATGTACTTTCAAAAACTGATAGTCCACCATGTGTCCAGGGTCGTGGATATACTTTTTGATCATCGACATGTGAATGACATTATGTACTGTTGTGATCTCTGGAGGTAATGCTAGGCGGTATGCCACGTTTTCAATTCTCTCAAGTGTTTTGAATGGTCCGATAAAACGAGGTCTTAACTTTTCCTTCTTACCGAAATGAAGAATGCCCTTCATTGGTGCTACTTTCAGGAAAACTTTGTCGCCAACTTCGAATTCTAAATCTATCCTCTTTTGGCTCTTATTGTATTAATAGCCTGAACTGTTCGTTCAACGATTTCAGGGCCCAACACTCTATTTTCTCCAACTACATCCCAATGAATTGAAGATCTACATTTCTTGCCATAAAATGGCCTTGTAAGGGTCATCCCTATTGTTGCTCGAAAGCTGTTGTTGTAAGCAAATCTACCAATGACAAGTGAGACTCCCAATTACCATCTAAGTCCAAAACACATGCCCGAAGCATGTCTTCTAAAATTTGAATAGTTCGCTCAGACGATCCATATGTCTGAGAATGATAAGCAATACTGAAGTTAAGCTTGGTGCCTAAGGGTGCCTGCAAACTCTTCTAAAATTTTGATGTGAACCTCAGATCCCTATCTGACACTATTGACAAGGAGATTCTATGCAACCTGACAACTTCTTTGAGGTATAGTTGTGCTAATTTATTCATGTTGAAAGTCATATTTACTGATAAATAAATGAGCTGACTTGGTCAATCGGTCCACTATTACCCAAATGGCATTGTGACCACTTGCTGAGTTTGAAAAACCTACTACGAATTCTATGTTTATGTGTTCCCACTTCCATTCTGGGATTTCTAATGGATTCAACGGCTCTGATGGTTTTTGATGTTCTGCTTTAACTTGTTGATAAACCAAGCATTTCTCCATAAAAAACCCTATACTTCTCTTCACATTTTTCCACCAAAAGGTGTCTCGGAGGTCATGATACATCTTCGTTCATCCAGAATGTGCTGTGTAATAGATTGAGTGAGCTTCTTCCAAATTTTTGTTTTTCAAGTTCTTATCCTTGGGTACACATAATCTTCCTTTTAACATGAGTGCAACGTCTTTATTCAAACTAAAATCGCTGCGTTTATCTGTACCAACTTTGGCCTTAATCTTTTGAAGAAAATGGGTCCATATTTTGTGCGTCTCGAATTCGATCTCTAAGAATGAGTCGAATCATCGAGGACACTATTCTTGTAGAAACTTGACTCAATGGTGCTAAAATTTCCAACTTTAATATTTCGAAGTCTCTTACTAGTTGTTCTAGAACTTTGATTACTGATGTCAATTGTCCTACAGTCTTTCTGTTTAAGACGTCAGCCACGACGTTGGCTTTACCTGGGTGATAATGGATCACACAATTGTAGTCCTTTACTAACTCCAACTGTCTTTGTTGTCTTGTACTTGAGACTCTTATGGTCAGTATAAATAAATATCACACATTTACCATACAGATAGTGACGCCATATCTTTAAGGCGTAAACTACTGTAGCCAATTCTAGATCGTGCGTTGGATAATTTTATTTATACAATTTTAGTTGTCTCGAAGCATAGGCTATCACTTTCCTATGGTGCATAAGCACACACCCCAAACTTAGTTTGGAGGCATCACTAAACGTTGGAGGTGTGACTAAATGTTGTTTAAGTTCTTGAAATCTTCGTTCACATTTGCCTTCCCATTGAAACTTTACTCATTTCCTGGTTATTTAAGTCATCTATCCATCAATTTTAGAGAAACCTTATATAAATCTTTGGTAATAATTGACTAACCCTAAGAAATTATGCACTTCTCTATCATTGATTGGTCGGTTCCAATTTGTTACTGCCTCTACTTTGGCCGGGTTGACTTCAATTCACTGGTTAGTAACTACATACCTAAAGAAAGCTACTCGGTCCAGCTAAAATTCGCACTTCTTGATTTTGGCGTACAAGTTATCATTTTCAATATCTCCAACACTATTCTGAGGTATAATTTATGTTGTTCACGATTCTCATAGTATACTAAGATATCATACATAAAATCTATAACGAATTTGTCCAAGTATTCACGAAACACTCTGTTCATTAGGTCCATGAACACTGCTGGAGCATTGGTTAAGTCGAGAGGCATGACCACAAACTCGTAATGTCTATAATGAGTTCGAAAAGCTATTTTCAGTTTGTCATTAGACTTAAACTTCAATTGATGGTACCCGAATCTCAAGTCAATCTTAGAAAACATTTTTGATCCTTTTAGTTGATCAAACAAATCTTCAATCATTGGAAGATGGTACTTATTCTTTATCTTCAATTGATTTAATTCTCAATAGTCGATGCACATTTTTATCGATCCATCATTCTTCTTTACAAAAAGGATTGGTGCACTCCATGGTGATATACTTGGTTGGAAAAAACCTAAATCCAACAATTCTTGAAGTTGAGACTTTAGTTATTGTAATTCCTTCTGGGCCATTCTATAAGGTACTTTAGACATCGATATCGCTCCAGGAACTAAGTCAATTGTGAATTCCAATTGTCTGTCTGATAGAATTCTTGGTAGATCTTCAGGATAAACGTCGACAAACTCCTGTATCACTTCTACATCTTCTATAGTTACCCTTGGTTGTTATTTACCCGGGGCACTGAAAGATGTTCCTTCACCTGACCTTTTCCTCCCTGAGAAAGAAAACTCATTCTTTCTTGGTTTCTGAAGTACTACATCCTTTTCGTGGCACTGGATGGACGCATGGTTGAGTCCCAACCAATCCATCCCTAAGATTACGTCAAAGACTCTCATTTCTAAGATATACAAATATGCTTCTAGTACTTTCTCTCCGATTTCTATCTCTGATTTAGCTAGTTGATTTGTAAAAAGCGACTTGCCTGAATGGATGCTAACCTCTAGTGTACTAGCTGATTTATCACATGCAAGTATATCCATAGTGATAAAATATGTAGAGATAAATTAATGCATTATTCCAAAATTGAAAAGCACATAAGCAGGAAAATGTATACTTGCTAACACTCGCCATTCTCCATTCTAATTCTTGTTCATATTTTCCTCTTTCTTATTTCCATATATTCATTTGGGTGGTTCCAGACAATTCATTCACATGTGGCCCGATTTGCTAGACCGGGAGCATAAATTTTTCCTAAACAAGAACTCTCCCAGGTGAGTCTTGTTACATTTTGGGTAGGATGAGGCAGAGTTTCCTGACTTGATGTTATTGAATCCTATATTTGGCTTCTTTTCCTGCTACTTTCTTTTTCTTTTATCACGTTCACTCTACTTTATCTTCTCAGAAAATCCTTATTTTGAGGAGCAGACTGCTCTAAACTAGTCTTACAATACCAAACTGTCTTGGCCCGAGCTAGCATTTTCTCGATAAGATGTGAAAGTCATGGGACATGAGAATTAAGCTTATATCTGTGCTCAATCCTTGCTCAAATATTTTGATATTTTTACTTCAGTATCAACAAGGTGAGGAGCATCTTTGACCGCTGTTCAAATTTTTTATTGTGAGCGACATGCTGCCTTGCTTCAACTGTAATAATTCATTTTCTTTGTTGTCCCTTAGTGCATGTGGGAAACATTTCTCCACCAGCTCATTCTTGAAAAAGGTTTCAAGTTAGAGAGTCATGCTCTGCCTCACTCCTAGTGTACGACATGGATTCCCACCAATGACTAGCATCATTGGAGAACATGAATTATGTGTACTGAACTTTCTGAGCATCAGTACTTGCCATTCTTCTGCTGCTAGGGGTCCTGAAGAGCCATCAAACGTAGGGGCCTTGTGCCTACAAAATTATTTTATCATAGCAGCATGATTGACGATAGTTGTAGTTGTAGGTTTGAGAGGACGTGGAAAGGGAGGAGCCTGACTATGTCTGGTCAGGTCTTGCACTGCTTTTAAAAGATCTCTAAAGAGCAAAACTAGGTTACAACTGAAAATCTAAATGTGCCCTCAAAAGAAAGTCTAAAGGAAAAATAAAATAATGAAAATTAAGGAAATGACATCTAATCTGAATCTTCTTCCCGGTTAGGCGTTGGTTGATTGATGGATTTCTCTGATTCCGGATCCGACTCTTCTTCATTACTCGCAAATGCCCCATTTAGATAAATTTCATTATAGCAAAACAACTCGACATTGACGTGGCCTGGGTTTTCCTTCACCTTTCTTCCTTGATTATCCTATCCATCTGTATTCCAAACGGAGTAAGGGTACAAAAAAAGTGTTCGATCACCTCATCGTTACCAATTCTATTTCCACAACACGTTGCCTCTCGCCACACGTGAAAGAACTTCTCAACGAGTTGCGTTAAGGAAAGATCTAAATCGAAGTTCTCATAGGCTTGCTTCACTAAGGCTCGTGGTCTTAGGTGATGCGGCAAATCGGTAGATTTTCTATTAGTGTACCTCATTCTTTCCATTATGTCTTAAGTCCAGTCCAACACACGTCTAAACAAAATATGGAAGTTTCAAGCAAAATACATAGCATTCTCTTGATTGCAAAAATAATTATATGCAAACTCAACTTAAAAAGTATTAATGCTAGAAAGCTTGAAATAACTATTTTTTGTCTCAAGTAAAATCATACCAGAGGGTCTGAGGATGGTAGTCGTAAGATGAAATAGGATAGCCATGAGGAATCATTACATTTTCAACTTTTCTCAATTACCGATAAGAAAATACAAACTTTTATGTAATCATGTAATGTATTTCGATAAATCATGAAATCATCCCACATTTCTTTAAATACACATTAGGAGAAAACAATTTTTTTTTTTGAACATTGTTCGCTTGAGTCAACAGAGTGGCAATTCTGTTCACTCAAGTTGCTAGATGCCTGCTCAATGATTTTTTTTTCCGTTCTCTATTGGTTCCTAAATTTTTCTTAGTCTACAAAATCGATTTAAAAACTCTGGTATCTGATACCAAGCTGTGACGCCCTAAAATATCCTCTATAAGACTCTGGTGCGTCTCTCTTATTCTTTTTCTTTTTGACCGAAAGGTGGTCTACTAGGGCGAAATTTAAATGTCATTATTTGCATTTAACTTCAAACTATTTAATATGCCAAATACAAACCTCTTAGTTAAAAGACTTGAAGTGCTTTGTTTTGATTAAAGATTTTTAACTCTGTTCACTAATATAATTTGCTCCCTTTATGTCCCCAATTAGAAAAAAAGACTCAAAAGGACATAAAACTTTTTGAAAATTTAACGAAACACTCACAAGTCATCCTTCTATGACATATAAAAATTTGGCAATTTTTCCAATACTGTAAGGTTTTCATATCAACAAGGGAAGTGGAGAATAAACAGAAGTTGTGGCAGTAAGGTATTCATTAAACTTCTCTCTCTTTTTCGGATGGCCATATATTTCTCAAAAAAAAAAAAATAAATAAATAAAAAAACTAAGCACAATACATATTTCCATAAACGATTAACATAGATGGAATTAAAATACTTGCACATGTATTTCCTACCTTGTTTTTGAATGAAGAAAGGGGATGAAAACTTTGAAAATCTCTTGAAAGTCCTCTAGTTTTTTCTCCATTTTCTTCTTTCTTGGAGAGTAAGTACTTTTTTTTTTGGGAGAGGTGAAAGAGAGGAAAGGGAGGGATTTGGTTCTTTTTTTTCAAACTTTTTGCTTTTTTTTTTTTTTTTTTTTTTTTCAATTGTGACTATTCTTGCTTCCATTGCGTGAGGAAGCCATGCCCAATATTCTAGAAAAATGAATCTTAAATAAAATGAAGAATGTAGATGTAAGATTTCTTCGTGTTCCAAAATAAAAAACTAGGGTTGAATAAAATCCAAAAAATGTAGATTACTGGGTAAAACTCATAAATTATAATCAAATAGTAATTGAGAATACATTGTAAGTATATACCCTGAAAAACGCTCTTATTGTGAATAATTTGTGTAATCGGAATGAAAGAATCAAGATGAAATGGTTGGAGATTTTGTTGTTTTGATGTGCTTTGAAGAAATAGACGGTAAAGTTGGAAAGATATTGAAGTGAAATACATCACTACAGATTCTAAAATTATCACTTGCTAGATTTGCTCCAATAAATAAGGGAAGATACGTTTTGGTCCTGAAATTTAGCAACTTTCAATTTATATATTTCTAAAATTATATAAAAAATGAAATAATAAATTATAAAAATGTAGTAAATGTGAAAGAAAAAAGTTATTTATGAATAAAATAAAGAAGACCAGTATATTTCAAAATTTTAATGTAAAAATGGTGGAGGTCCTAATTTTCTCCATGGAAAAACTCGAGGTGTTACAATAGAACAATTTAAATCATTTTTTATGTCCAAGCTTGACTTACTTTAGTGTTACTAAAGTGTTTTAAAGAACAAGTATATGATGGGCTCCAATTGTTAGTTGTTTGACCTTTTCCTTTCACTGATTCAATTCATCAAATAATTCCATAATTTGTTCACAATTTTCAGCATCAACTGTCGCCTTCCCATCTTCCAAATTTTTGATGTTCACGTTGAGGACAACACAAATTTACTTTTATCTCCCACAATGAAAAAATGGATCCCACACAAAATTACACCCAAACATGACAAAGTTTTAATTTTTTCCAACATCTGAATCAACAAATTTTGTTGCCTAATTTTTCAGTATTCTTACTATTCAATAGAAAATCAGAAGATAATTTTATTCGTTATTATTTTCATAAATTAGTGTCTTGCACCATTATTTCAAACAAAGCTGAAGATACCTTATCTTCTTCTTCACCTTTCAAGTTAATTATTTAATATTATGGTATATTATTGATGTGATCAATGTAAAAAATGAATTATCATTCATTACCTACATAGTGAAGCAAACATGAACAAAATTATTTCAAGTGCATGCAAACCCTAATTTTAAAATTCAACATGATACAAATATTATTTTGTTGGGATGTTTCTGGCACATAACAACAGTTGGATTGGATTTATTGAAGGAATTTCTTGAACCAAAAAGCAGATTTCTTGGGGTATCTTTTGAGTCTATGTTTGCGATCGACGTAAACCAAACCAAACTTTTGGGTGTATCCAGAACCCCACTCAAAATTGTCTAAGAAAGACCATGGAAATATGCCCTTCACGTTAACCCCATCCCTGCAACAAAAATCATAGCGTTGAGTACCATTATTTGATTCAACACATGTACCATAACATGTGTCCTACATAAATTTCATATTTGAGTGCAAAATTAATTGGTAAACTAAAAGACAAAAGGGAAATTGAGAATGTGTAAAACTAATGTTACAACAATCAGAAGGCCGATAAGACCGAGAAAATTGAAAACTCATCTAGTTACATGTAAAAATTGAAAATGTAAAACCTTAGGGTGAACTAGGAATTGTTTCACCGGTTCATATGTCTTCAAAAAAAAAAAAAAAAATTATTTTTAAAATTTTTGGACTAAGGATTCAAACCTAGTTTGACCCTTAATTTTTATCTGTCAGATCAATGATTAGAATAATTTTAAAACATTGGTATAATCAAGAAAAATACTCACCTAATGGCTTGCAGAATGGCCAAAAGATGACGGCGGTAAAAATTTACCCTTTGTGGATCATTGGTCCCTTGCTTTACTGTAGTAATATTAGCATCACCAATTCCTAACAATAATTTCAAATATTTAAATTATAAAAAAAGCTGAAAAATGAATTTTACAAATTCACATAAATTCAGAGAGACAAAATTTTGGCTTCATATAATTATTTTCTCACCATTTTCCATAATATAAATAGTTGGATTCTTG
This sequence comes from Forsythia viridissima, assembly GCA_030279155.1. Taxonomy (NCBI): domain Eukaryota; kingdom Viridiplantae; phylum Streptophyta; class Magnoliopsida; order Lamiales; family Oleaceae; genus Forsythia; species Forsythia viridissima. The sequence goes on along the minus strand of CM059035.1, from coordinate 17,055,818 downwards.
TACTTTTGCTTCGTGTAGACAAGGAGATCTCTAAGTCCTTTTGGATAAACATAAAAGATACTTACACCTGTCTGTAAATCAATTAAAATAAAACATAAGAACATAATAAGATTATTATTCGTCATCTATTGACGAATTCAAGCAAAAAGTATAAATCTATATTGATCAATGGCGATAATGTATATATGTATTAATTAGTGTTGAGAAAGTGTGAACAAAGTCTTACAATAGGTATAAATAAAATATGAGTACCAGGGTTTGATAACTTTGCCTAATAAGTCAATATTTCCATATGAATCTTCAAATTCCAACAAATATTTATTTGTATGTAGAGATATAAATTCCGGCAACAACGCCAAACGTGATTGTATATTATACAAATACTTGTAAATAGAGGTGTAAAGTTTGGTCAATCCAGAAATTCTATGATGTGGGTCATTGTAGAGAGACGGGCATTCCATTCGAGCATGTTTTGGAATATGTCGATAAAAAGTAGGTAAAAGTTGTGGTTATATCAAATATGTGGATAAAAACGACGTCTTATCACTTTATAAGTACTAACAAACATACTCTAATAAGCTCACATTTTTAGAAAGAATAATGCTATGTGTCACCACTATTGTACACACCAGTCTATGTGACATAGATGTCCACTACAATTGATTGATACTAGATAATTGTGTTGTCATCCCAAATCAATTAATTACATTGGACGCCATTGACATATAGACCGGTGATTTTCAACAGTAGTGATAATTAATAACATTACTCTATTGGAAAAGTCCGATCTAATAAAAATACGAATCATATTGGGTCTATAGGTGGTCAGTTTCATGCCAATCAAAGGTAGACTAAGTAGACTGACTTGCTTTACATATCTACTTGTACATTTTGAAAGTAAAATTATTGTCATTAATGATCATAAAAAATATCAAAATGCCAAAAAACGAATAATTTTCAAAAAATAAATTGGAAGAATGACATACCGGATCACCAATCAATTTTCCATTTCTCTCAGCTGCAAAATAAGAGAGGGAATGTTGGTATGATACATGTTATATAGGACAAAATATATTCCATATTATTATGAGTAATAAGAAAATAAATATGAAAAATAGTAAGTATATATTTTGTTTAATTTGAAAGTAAACTTACTTGTAAGATTAGTTCGAGAATCTGTTGAGTAGCTGATATTAACAGTATTTATAGAAGGATGTGAAAGATTGGCAGCATAATTTGAAGTGTAGTAATTGAGTCCCAAGTAATCATAGGAGCCCTTCAACAAGTTAGATTCTTCAAATGTGAACTTTGGCAAACGTTTTCCAACTAGGACACGCATGTTTTTTGGATAATCTCCATATGTTATTGGGTGTAAAAACCTTCAAAATATCATTAATATACCCATGTTAGTACGTATGGCATGTTGACGAGGACTAAATAATGTTGTCGGGACGTGCCATTACTAATAATAGTTATTACCAAATCGAGGAACTAAGCCCCAACATGAATGTTACTTTTGGTGTTTTTGGTAAAAAGAGACAATATAATTTAGTTATAAAATTGTACTCACCATCCATACATAAAATCAAGGGCCCGTTGTGCTGCTTGAACATCAGCTTGGCTTTTGGAGTAGGGCACAAACCAGTGAGTCACAAGTACTATGCCAATCTGTCCCTTCTGAAATGGCTATATATGTAATAACATCACCAATATTACACACATTAGTAATTGCACCCTATTTGTTAAAAAAAAACTAGGCCAAAAGAAAAACCCATTCATTGGTACATAAAAAAAAATAGGTGCCATCATATAGTTATGTAGCAGTTCAGTTAAGTTGAATATAAACATATTTTTGTTCGTAGTGTTTTTTTTTTTTTTTTTTTAAACAGTGGATCTTGCAAAACGTATAGATAAAAAGTTGATAAAAGTTGTGGGTCATCCAGATTGTATGAATAAAAATAATATTTGACTAGTTTATAAATAGTTATAAGTACTTTCTAACATGCAATGGGTTCTATTTTGTGCTGTGGGATGCATAAACCGTCAGCTCTCAAACACTATAAAATTAATTTTTTGTCTACCAAATGCTCGAGCCATAAGTAAAATATTCTCAAGTACTCTGTATCTAAGAAATGTGAGTCTTCTTAAAAGGTAACAAAATTATGCAAAAGTTACCTCGTGTCGGAATTAAAATAGTGAATTAAGTATGTACCAACCTTGTACTTTTCCCTGTATAATTTGACAGTTTGGGCATGGCAAAGGAGTAAGAAGCGGGCAGCAATGTAAGGTTCAGTGGCGGAGTTGCCAGCAGGACAGTCATTGTTCATCCAAGAAGAACAGCGTCCAGGAGCCGCTGAGCCAGTGTCATAACCCCATGCTGCGAATGTATATGGCTCGTTGAACGTCGCCCAATGCTTAACCCTATCCCCAAATTCTTTGAAACAAACCTCTGCAAAATCTTTATAATCGTCTCTGCCACAAAAATTGTCATTAATTAATTAGTTATTTTGATGTTTAATCATTTTCTCGTGGTCTTGTTAAGAGTAAAATTGCACACCTCTTAAGTATAAAAATACTAAGAGTTTGAACTACGATCTTAATAAGGTTGACATTTTTATATGATAGTATTAGAATCTATTAAGTTCAAATAAACAATTCGATCGGTCTAAATCTCAAACGAGCATACGAGTTTCAAGATTGGCGTAATTGAAGAAACCATCATCGTGTAAGGACATATTAAATGTAAAATTTCTTATCGGTTAAATATAAAAATATTAACCAATATATATAAGATTTTAATTACTCCTTTTAATAAGGTTCAGCTTTTAAAATGGAACTCAAAATCTTAATAAATCTTAATTATTTCATATATGATCCTTGATTAATTAAAGGTTGATAATGATCAACTTGAAGGGATATATAGTGGTTTTGGCAAAAATGTAGGGGATGAAAACATAATTTTTGGAAATATATCGAGTGTTGCTTGATACGATGTGAACAAGTGGACTCAATGAACATATAGATCATGTTTGGTGTGTGTGTGTGTGTTTTTTTTTTATCTTATAAGTTGACCAAATAATATTTTTATTCATATATTATGTAGGACCCACATATTTTACTTACATTACACATCCCGGATTGAAATTGTGGAAATGATTGCTCAGGTTAGCTGCTTAGAAGTAATCATGGAATTTCTCGGAGTTTCATCAAATTGATTTTGGGTGCATGCACTAGACATTTATGTAAAGGCCGTACTTATTTTAATGATTTTCATTTTTTTTTCGAATTTCAAGGACTTTTAAGTGGTATGATGATTTTACTCTTGTGATTCAATCGCTTAATTTTGGGTCAAAACACACTTTTTTTTTCTTTTTTCTTTTTTCTTTTTTCTTTTGGAGTCCTATCCATAGGCGGATTTTGTAGGGGTGGGGGGCGGGATCGGACCCCGCCCAAAAAAAAAAACTGTTTTTTAGTGTAAAATTTTCTTTTATGCAAAAGTCCAGTATTGAAGTGTAATTTTTTTTTTAGTAACAAACCGATCTCTAAAAGTTCATACTTCCATCCCTCGTCCTGTCTCATGTGAAAATGGGTATGAGCCACATATATTACAAAAACCGAATTATTTATTTCGTTAAGATAATTTAATGTATCCAGCTAGATTTACTTACATAATGCGAGGGCTTAGAAAGCCACCATACTCATCTTGTAGGGCTTGAGGAAGATCCCAATGATAGATCGTCACAAAAGGTTGTATACCTATTCATTATATATATGGAACAAATTTGTATATATATGTGAGAGAGAGAGAGAGGAACAAATTTGTATATATATGAGAGAGAGAGAGAGAATGTGTGTGATATTTCTAACCCTTTGATAAGAGCTTATTAATGAGATTGTTATAGAAGGCGATTCCATCCTTGTTTACTCCTTTACTTAATTTTCCATCTGCATAAATTAAATTAAAGTTTAAACAAGATAAAAATCCTATAACAAGTATAAAATATGAAAAAAGATTAATTAAGTATAGGCAATTTATAAAAGATCACTAAGTGAGTGATTATTCAAATGGATCAATATTTGCAATATGGTTTACACAACATAATAAAAATTATAAACTTTGGTAAATTACAAGTATAAATGTCGATCTACTTTGACTAAATGCCATGAAAAGCTATGTTTTTTGGTCTAATTATTTCTACTTTCATTACTATTTGTAAGTTTTCTTATCCATATTGAGGAAAATGTGTCTTTGTTAAGTGTAAAAACTACAAGGAAGGAGGTGAATAGCGGCGACAAAAATCGTCGCTGAATATCGCAATAGTTTAGTGCTTCTAGAATAATAGAGACGAACATATATTTGAATCTATAGTGACGCCAAGTTTGTCGCAACATTGTTATGGTCTATATCTCGAAATTAGAGAAAAAGAGACGACAATGTCGTTGCTGTTATCTCAGATAGTAGCAACATGAAGGTCATCGTTATTATCTTTTATATACAACAATTAGTTGCGACGATATTGTCGTCGCTATATTTGTAAGACATATAGGGACGACTTACTCGTCGCTAATGTGAATTTATTTGTTTTATTATAGCGTCGACATTATAAACATTATGAATTTTTAAATTTTTTTTAAATATTTTAAATAATATATAAACAATTCTAAAAATCTACAGATCCCCCAACCCGACAAACTACTTCTCGCTGGAAAATCGTTAACAGTCCACAACAACGCTGCATGCATTCTAAATACCGACCTGTCATTGGTTCCAGCGTCACGCGTGTCAATCCCATTCTGAATACCGACCTGTTTCAGACCAGGTATCAACAGAGTACGCATGAGGTATTCGGACTTCATGCATAACCAAGGTGGCAAGTTGTAAACTGTTATAACTACTGGCTACATGATGTACGCCAGACTCATGTCGCCGAATAGATTGAAACCGTCTGCGGCTAAACCTAACCTGACATTCCAGATCTCACTTACGAACAGTAGATGTTTCATGTCAAAATCCCGCCATGCCTTTCCCTCAACGGAATGCTGCATTTCATCATCATTCCTAGACCTTCCTATATTGTGCCACCGCATGAGTTTTACAGTATCTTTCGTCGCGAACATACATTTTAGTCTGGGGGCCAAGAAAAAATAACGCAACACCTTATGCGGAACTTTCTTCCCGTTCACTTTCCCAAAAGTGTGCGCCCAACGACTTTTCTGGAAAATCGGACAAGTTTGTCTATTATCATGCTCACCCCAAAACAGTGCACATTCATTCTTGCAGGCGTGAATGGATCTGTAACCTAAACCAAGCTTCATCATCATCTTCTTAGCTTCGTAGTGGGTGTCCACTAGATTCATGTTTGGGAAAGCTAACTTCAACAATTTCAAAAGATCATCGACATACTTGTTTGTCCATTTGTTCACAACCTTAATATGCATCAACTTTACTAAAAAAATTAGGGACGAAAATGATGAAACTCCTGGGTATAGTTCTGAATGCAAAGCCTCAAACAATTCGTCATAGTAACTATCGGTGCTTGTACCAGCATGCTCATCACCAACTACGTCGTCCATGACATCCGTCATCTCATCCTCCACGCCAACTCGCTCATTCTGTCTAAACACATTCGCAGTCTGAACGTCGGTCTCGCCATGATATATCCAGGTGACATAATTCTCCGCAAAACCATTACGAAATATGTGAACCTCGACAATTTCCAATGGATGTGTGAGACCGTTTAAACATTTTTTGCACGGACATTTAATCATTCTCCTGTCATTTACGTATGGCCTGGCCATGTTTATAAATGCTTTTAAACCGTTCCGAAAATCTGCAGATTTTGTGCGATTTCTAATTATTGTCCAACTTTTATCAATATCCATACTTGAAAAAACTATATTTTCACAAATACTGTAAAGATAACAGATGGAGATGAAGAAATGAAATGTAAAGAAGATGATTATGGCAAAAAATGATAGACTTGGAAATTTTTTCGCGGATGGAAATGGAAATATTGCAGAAAAACAGTATAGAAATGCGGGGAAGAAGAGAGTTGAAATAGGAGATTCTATAGTGACGACAAATATCGTCGCTGTAGGAAAAATGTCGTCGCTATATACGAACTCACATTTTACGAAGAAATTAACAACTCACACGACTGACAAAATCATCAATACGTATATTGCGACGACACGTGTCGTCGCAATAGACCATAATTGGACGCCAATTTTCCAGCCAATCTTGATTTAGGTCTATAGCGACGACATGTGTCGTCGCAATAGACCACATTACATTTTACGAAGAAAATCATGATTCACGTGACTGACAATATCATCTACATATCTATTGCGACGATACATGTTGTCGCTATAGACAAAACAAAATGGCGCAATTTGTTCCTGCCATTGGAAAAGTAATTAGCGACGACATAAAAAGACGGCGGTATAAATTACACGTAATAGGGACAACATTTTAAATATAGCGACGACAAATTTCGTCGTTGTAGATATTGACATTATAGCGATGACATTTCTTTGTCGTCTCTATTGTCTGGTACCAAAAAGGGTGACATTTTGTCGTTGCAATTGGTGTCGCCGCTATAGACACATTTTCTTGTAGTGAAAAGTAGTACCTCCTTGTTTATATACTTTTTGGACTCTTCTTTCACTTTCGTTGTAAGCTATGAGGTAAAGCACCACGTCCGTCTCCGTAATATTATTAAAATATTTATCTAAGACAATATATTCAACATATTTATTTTAAAAAGGAAAAAAAGTAACTCTTAAAGTTTAAAATTTATAAAATTAGAAAGATATATTTTACATGTCAATGACTAAGAAAAAAAATAGAAGAATGTATTTTATGTGAATAATGAATGAGACTCTATTATTGGAGAATACTAACAAACTTAGAACATGAAATGAATTACTTAGAACATGAAATGAATTAATTATATTAATTGAGGTTAAAATTGACATTGTAACGATAGTTAATTAAAAAAGCTAAAAGTTGAATATAAAAAGTTATGATTTTGCTACTTCTCAAAATCTGCAATCTAATAATATATGCTCTTGTATAATTAGGCCGTGTTTGATTGCGCCAAATTTTTCATGGAAAAAGCCATTTTTCTATCTATTTTCCAACTGATATGTTTGATTGCACAAGATTTTCCATGAAAAAAATATTTTCCCACCTATTTTCCTTGTTTTATTTGATTGCAACTTTTTTTTTTCCATGTAAAATATTTTTTCATTTTCCTTATTTTCAAGGAAAATATTTTTTTGGGGGAGAGGGGATGGTGTTTTATTTTGCATGAAAAATTTGTCTTATTTTTCAATTAATAATTTCTTGGCAATTCAATTCCATGGAATTCATTTTCATTTTACTCAAATTTTTTGTTTGCAATCAAACACACCCTTAATTTTTTACCAACATGTAAAATAACTGTAGGTTATATGACAATTAAAAATTGAACTTTAAGAGTGTGTTTTATTGCAATACATTTTCCATGGAAAAAATATTTTTTCTACATATTTTCCAACTAACTGCATTTGATAGCCACATTTTTTCATAGAAAAAATATTTTTCCACCTATTTTCCAACTGATTTGTATTTTTTTCTAGATAAAATATTTTCTTATTTACCTTAAAAATGTAACATTTTCCTTGAAAACAATGAAAATATTTTCTTAGGGAGAAGATGAGGAGGTTTTATTTTTAAGGGAAATTTTGTCATCATTTTCCTTGAAACAAGTTCTTGGCAATTTAATTATCTGGAAAACGTTTTCTTTCCACCCAAATTCAATGCTTGCAATCAAACACACCCTAAAATCAATTTTATATTGGACCTAGTAGGTGTCTCGCTTGTTCAAGCTTTGCTTAACCTATGCATGACCAAACCCCCCACCACACTCATAAGTCATAACTACATAAAAATCCAAAGATGGCTCTTGACGTTGTCGTGAGGCTAACCATTGTCATATTTTTCATTATTCGTATGGTCAACAATATTAAGCAAAATATAATTTTATTAAATCTATAACACTCAAAGCAAGATTCATTAGAATTAATTGAATAGGCTTACCTTTCATAAGTATGATTAATCAATAGTTTTGCATCGAACACTGTATAGAACTCTTTTTTTACTCCATAATTGAGTGATATTATATAAAGCTCAGATCTGAGGTAATTAAATCTGGTTGACTTAATTATAAAATATATAAGACTTATCTTATCATGTTCAGATCAAATCTGCACATATTACAAAATATATCATGCACGTGTATGCATGTTTGATGTTCTAGTTTAGCATACTTAACATGTAATTAAAACGATTAGTAAAATTTGAAGACATTATCTTACGAGGTAAAATTCTCGACCACGAGATTGAAAATCTGAAGCCATTGAGTCCTATAAATTTCATCAGCTTTACATCTTCCTGCATCTCAACATAATTAATCATAATCAATGAGTGTGTGGGGGTGGATGGTAGTAATAATAGTTGTGGTTGTCTACCTTGTAACGATGATAAAAGTCATTTGCTAAATCCCCATTGCTGTGGTCCAAAATTTTACCTGCAGGACAATTACATTTTGTCGCTATTAGCCCTAAATCATTATCTATTATGAGATTTCCTTTTTCCCTTTTGAAGTAGATTTTCTTCTTGTCCATCTAATGCACATATTTACGTATATATTGATGCAAACACATATAGTGTCCATTATTCACGTGACATCACCACATTGGTCACTTTTTAAAAAGTTGCTGACAACGTTTTTGAACTTTTTAAAAAATGTTCAATGTAGTGATGCCACATGGTTAGTGGACACTATAATTAGTGCACATTGTGGGTGTTATATCACAACTCTATGTGTGTGTATATATATATATAGTGGTGTCAATCCGGGTCAGGCGGGCCGGTCGGTCCGCCTCCGATGAGGCCCGGTAACGGCCCGCGTTCGAAAAAGCCTGCGCCACTGCGGGTTGCGGGCCGGGTCGGCCCAGCCCACGATTTTTTTTCAAAAGCCCGGCCCACCCATTGGCCCATACGGGTTGAGCCCATATGGGCCGCGGTTCAATCCGGTTCGGCCCGTATGAATAAAAAATTAATTTTTTTTGAAATTACTAAAAAAATTTAGTTATTTACTGTAATTCAAAAAAAAAAAAATGTTTACATATATAACAAAAAATGTGTTAAATTACTAAATAAAAAATAAATAACAATGATAAATTCACATTTGTTAATTTTTTAATTCAATTTCTATTTTTTATTTATATATTTAAAGACTAAAACGTGAATGCATCTGTCACATCTTTCACTTTAAACGGCTCTCTGCCATTTGTTTTTTTATTTTTTATTTTTAAATATCATTTCAAATATGAAAGTTTGAATTTTCTGCCCATTTTTTTTTTTTAAAAAAATCAAAGCGGTTCACGGGCCGGCCCGCGGGTTGGCCTCTTTGGCCCGTGAACGGCCCGCGGGTTGGCCTTCTCGGCCCGTGAATAGCCCGCCCGATTCACGGGCCGGCCCGCGGTTCCGGGTCGAGGCGGGTGGGCCGATGCCGGTTCGGTCGACCCGCCCGTCTTGACACCTCTATATATATATATGTGCGAGAATCTTCCCCCTTCTTTCCTCTTCCCACTGAACACAAATATTTAGGATGTAAAAGTATTTGACTTGCCTGTGAGACTAGTTGTTGACGACAAAATATAAATAAATAAAAGTGTCTCCACCACCCCTCCCAAATCCCACCGATGTATGCACGTAGGCAGAGAGTGGAGGTACAAGACCTGGATATTTGTGTGCAAAGGTATCCCATATACTCGGACTTCTGCCATCCTCTTTTACAGCTCCTTCATACTGTAACAATATGTACATTTTGAAAAACAATATTATGCATGCAAATATATACAAACACATACTCCTAACTAAGATTTTGAAGCAGAAGATGAGTATGTTAGTGTGACCACCTGATATGCAGATGAGGCTGCACCAAACACAAAATCAGAGGGAAAACTAGTCCGATTGAATGGAGTTGATACGTGAGTGCTGGGCACATTTTTGGCTGAAACCAAAAGTATATTCAAGCAATGGAAGTTGATTAGGACAAAGAGACAGATAAAAGGATAGTGTTTGAGCTCCATATTTGCCTGTATGGCTATTATCAAAGGCTCATTTGCCCATAATATATAGAGTGAAAGACTCCAATAATTTAAAAGGAAAAAATTAATATATTGACGTGAGTCATGTGACTATTATATATATGTATATATATATATATTTCTCTAAATCATTATTAGTGGCAAGTTTTGTTAATAACAAAATAAATAAAATATAACTTAAAAGCGATTCAGCCTGACCTCCAATTAATAAAAAACATGGAGAACAAACTTATTCCATCGTAAGGAGATGATCACACGTGAAAGTAAGAAGAAGATTCTACGTTTCATGTGATCTTGACATACTCCCAGTAATCATATGTCAAGTGTAGAATTTCTTTGGCTCATTGTCCCTTTTATTTTCACTGCTTGATAGTGAACATATAAACTTATGACCATAACCAAAATTTGAAAAATCAATTGCATCATCTACTTCCCTATTAAAATAGCCAAAGGTACCTCTGGCATAACTGCTTACCTTTGTGTAGAATGGTTCAGCTTCAGGCCTAAACTCATGGGGCTCGTAAATGAGTCAGCTTTCTTCTTCAATGTACAATCTCTTAATTCCATTCCATCCATATGGTACTGTATTTTGTAACTCACCTTTGTATTTTCCCCTATTACCAATTTCTTCGGGGTGAATATATATATATATATATACACACACACACACACACATATATATATTGAGGAATGAATTCAGAAAATAAACAAGTGTCCGCTACAATAACTTAAGTTTTGAATGAAGTGATTTAATATGATGTATTAGAATATTTAGAACTAACAGTGTTCTTGATTATTTAAAGTCTCATTGTCACTTATTTATGAAAATTTTGCAAGCAACGTAACACACACGTAACATATTTTGTACTAAATTTAATAAATAAACACATACTGTGTGTGACAACATAAGCTTTATATAATGAGCTTCAACGTGGTATTAAAAAAGACAAAGGTTTTGAGTTCACTATTTATGAAATTTGTGCAAAATTGTGATATTGATAATAAAATAAATTCTGCCTATGCACATTTTTAGGGACCCTATTGAGGTCTATATTTTGAAAAAAAATGTATATTCTCTGAATGCTTAAATTATTAAAATATTAGTCTAACATCTTAAAGACTATTTTATTACTACCGAAATTTTCTCCACCATGAAAAGAAAAAAGTAGTTAAACATTCGTATGTCTCACTGTCACTACATCTTCAATTTCATCTCCTCCAAATTTTGTTGTTCAATTATCATCATCTCCTCAAATCTCCAAAATCTACTCTTCTCCTCAAATTTACTCACTTCTTCAATCCATCTCCCTCCATCGATCATCCATAAAATCTGTTCACCGCCTCAATCTATTATCATAATACGGTCGAATCCCACCATAAAAAAGCGGTATATATATATATTTTAAACTTCTAAACTTAATTATATTTGTGACCCATATATTCATAGTATATGCAAGTCGTGCATCAAGCAACTATATAAATATTAAACTTCTAAACTTAATTATATTTGTTACCCATATATTCATAGTATATGCAAGTCGTGCATCAAGCAACTAGTCATTATTGGTATATATATATATATTAGTATATTTTAAACTTCTAAACTTAATTATATTTGTGACCCATATATTCATAGTATATGCAAGTCGTGCATCAAGCAACTAGTCATTATTGGTATATAGAATGAAAAATAGTGTATTTGATTGATTTGTCTGAATAATTATAGTGCAAATTCTGGCAGCTGGCAGTATATATGCATACTGAATTAAATCTCCTGTTCAAGAAAGCCATTAAATGTAATATATTCATATGCCAATAATTGAACTCGCTATTCGTGTGGAAACAAATCGTTCGTTGACCAAACTGTGATTAATTCTAGTTGTTGTGGATCATTATGTTTTCCCATTTTCTGTTCCCATTATGTGACTTCAGAAGTGTGTCTACTTTAATTAAAAAAAAAAAAATTGTTCTTTATTTTAAAACTCATGACCATAACCCAAATTTGGAAAATCAATTTCATCATCTACTTTCTGATATGTTTGATTTTGATTAAAATCAGATTTTATTTTTTATAAAAGTACTTAATATAGCATTCCTTTACTTATTTTGGTGTTCCTTTATTTAAAAGAGCCATGAAAATCTTCTTGTATGATGACTTAGTCCAGAAAGTTCGGACTAGGATTTCTGGTTGGACCTCGAGGCTTCTATCATTCGGGGGACATATCACTTTGATTTGATCGGTGCTATCCTCTATTCCTCTCTATTTCCTTCAGATTATGAAGCCTCCTAAGACTATCTTGAAGAAGTTAGAGGGCATATTTGCTTGGTTCCTTTGGGACTCCAGAGACGATGCACCCAGATTACACTGGAGGAGATGGAAGGACCTTTGTATTCCTACTGAGGATGGTGAACTGGGCTTTAGGAGACTGCAGGATCTTGTTGATACATTCTCCCTAAAGCTCTGGTGGTTATTTAGATCTCAGAAGTCATTATGGTCTCAATTTTTATTGAGTAAGTATTGTAAAGGTACCTATTCGTTGCTGACTACGATTTCTTACTATGCTTCAGCTGTGTAGAAGGGGCTGAAGCATATAGGCCCACAAGCGGAGACACACATTGCTTGGAAGTTAGGGCATGGGCAGATATTCATTTGGCATGATTGCTGGATGGGCGAGTCTACATTACCTGATCAGCATCTACACTTGACACATTCTTCTATCCAGATTGGAGAATTTTTTGATGATACTGGATGGAACATTGGCAGACTTCTTTAGTTTGTATTATATATTATTGCTGAGCAGATAGCGAACATCCCTATCACTGCTGAGGTGTACGATTAGATTATGTAGAAGGATATTTCGAATGGTAGATTTGCTACCAAATCCGCATGACAGCTAGTTAGCACGGAGCATACTATTTTGGCTGTATACATCATGATTTGGAGTTCTATTATCTTGATGACTGTCTCTTTTTTCTGCTGGAAACTATGGCAATGTTTTATCCTAGTTGATGTTGTGATTCAGAGGTGGATTGAGAGTCATATGGCTTCTCGTGGTCAGTGTTGCTCGACTATTGAGACTATTCAGCATTTATTTATTGACAGTTGTATTGCCGACCATGTTTGGGGCCATTTTTCTGATATTTTTCATATAACCATTCGACTGATGGAGGGTTTTCAGTATCGTTTCCAGTCTTGGTGTTTCTCAGGCCAGTTTGTCAGACATAGTCATATTCGCACAATCATTCCTCTTTTGATTCTCTGGTTTATTTGGACTGCGAGAAATTATGCGAAGTACCAGAATATCTCTATGGAATCAAGACGGATCACCTTGATAGTATACCATACTATCTCCCTACTACATACATACCATTTATTTCAGATTATTCATTGGTGAGGGGATCTAGATATTACTCCTCTTTTTGGTATTTCTCTTACTACTCCATCCCTTCATCCCCATGTCTTAGTTTATTGGCGTACTCCACCAGCGGGATCTTACAAAGTCAATATTGATGGATGGGTCAAATATGAATTTACGAGTGGAGGGATAGATTATTAGGGGTTTATTAGGTCAGTGTGTTCGCACCTTCTTCTATTCATACGTTGAGTGCCCTATTTTGGAGGCCGAGCTCAGGGTTATTCTTGACGGTATCATTCTTGCTCGGAGGATTGTACTATCAGATTTATGGATTGAGGTCGACCCTACTTTGGCCATTCAATGCATCACCAAAGGTGGCGGACCTTGGTCTATTCAAGCCACTCTTCGCCACATCAGATAACTCATTATCTTCGACCGTAATACTATTTTTCATATTTATCGCGAGGGCAACCAGGTGGTTGATTTACTTGTTTTAGAGTGTTGAGATCCTCGTTACTATTTCGATTACAGCGCTCAGGACTTATCGCGGCAAAGCCGCAGCTTAGTTCAGATGGATATATATAAGCTTCCTACAATTAGGAGTTTATATATTTTTTAGGACTTACTGTTTAGGAGGTAGTACCTCCTTATTTATTGTTCTATTATTTATTCATTTATTTGTTTGTTTTAGTTATTCTGATTGGAAGTCAGGTTTTATGCTCCCTCCCATGTATTTTATATGAATTATTTATATATGGTTGGAGTATTCGAACCCCCACTCTTTTCTGGTGGATGCCTGACTACTACATTGGGGATGTGATGGTGTGTTGACTAAAAAAAAAATAAAAAATAAAAAACTCACGACTTTAGATGTATGTGAAAAAGTTGAATTGAGATAATAGAAGTTGTCAAATTAAAAAATTCTCAATAAGTATTACGAAATTTATGCATGGAGTCACTTATTAGTTTATTTATTCGTTGATCCTTAGAAGATTTTAAATAAAATTATTATATCATGTATTTATTGATGTTAGATAACTTAGCTTATAGGACCAAATTGGAACTCAAAAGTTCTATTATTTAAACGAAATTATTAATATATTGAACATTCACTTATCGATGTTTTAACGTACTATGAAATAAAAATATTTCAATATTTTCATTGACCAAAAATGAGAATATTGTAATAAGGCTTACGATCCTTTTGTCAAATGCTACCATAGAAGTGCATGTGATTAAGTAAGGTAATTGTACGATCTACTTTCAATTATTTTGATACGGTAAAAAGTCCGAATAAATTTGTAAATACTTTAATCATATTTTGAAAAAACTTATGTTGATTGAATGCACATACGTGTAGCCATGTCGTTCAGGATTTAAGTGCTATTTTCTCGCATTCACTAGCTGAGTGTTCTAGTCTATTCACAATGTATAGTCCCCTCAAACTCAATAGAATGTGGCAAAATTATCAATTTATTAATTTATAGCAAAATTAATAAAGATATTAGGATTTTATTTTTTTTAGCCTTTTTAATTATTGCATTAAGGTTTATTTTGTTAGTTTTTCCTTATTCTATATTTGGCTTCCAGAATTAACCCATTAGGGCTACTAGGTGAGTTTTTTAAAATAAGACCCACGAGTAAATTTGCGTCTTTTCAAATTTTTTGTAGAATTTTGGTATTTGTTGTTAGACAAAATATGCAGAAATAATAATAATATATTAATTTTATTTATTAATTAAAAAGATAACCAGAACAAGAAATAATAAGAAAAACTGCAGAATATTAAACAACGAATTAGGAAAGAACTGAATTTATTCAAACCGAATCATGTGTAAATACAATGTCCTTAAAACAGATTTGCCCTCTCACCGTAGGTGGTTAAGGATTATTAAGCGTCTGTCTTCCAAGATACAATGATGAAACAGTAGCAAGCTTAGCACAAAGCTACTACAAATGCGAACTGAATTTGTTGCTGGCATATGAGTTCAATGACCTAATCGGTTCGTGACTTGTACCCTCATCGCAGGCGCGCGCAAGAGAGAGCATATATGCTATACTAGATTACACATTTCAAAAGTGTGGTCATATAAATACTAGTCAAACTTTTGGTAATTTTCCAATGTCGGATAACCCACTAATTTTCCCCTCTAATCATTTTCCTAACTCTACTTTGAGTTTCAATTTTCCATTCACCCGAGCATAATTTTTTGCCAAATAAATATATGATTTTGGTATTCACACTGAGGAACACAAACCTACTTTTATCTTCTACAATGAACAAACGGGTCCCACACAAAATTATGCCCAAACATAGTATATAGTTTTAATTTTTTTCCAATAATCCCCTACATGAATTGAAATTGATAAAGACACGGAAGACTTGGTAATAAAATTCAACGGTCGAAAACTGCATAGGATGGGTAAGTATTACCCTTTGAACATTTCCTTGTGAAAGAGAATTTACTTTACTAGCTGACCAGTAGATGCAATGTCTTTGAATTGTTTTGTCCTTAGTGTAAACGATGATATACCTCGCACATGATTCTTTCTTACATAATTCAGTTCTTATCGTTACCTTCGTTTATGGCCATGAACATACACCTAGTTCTGTAAAAGTTTCTATGAATTGAGCCATAAACAATTTTCTTAGATGCGGCCCCATTTTTCTCTCACATAGGTGATTTCTTAAATAAGAGTAACCCACATTACTCCGCTCGAATTTTCGATGCATAAGAATAATTAAAATACTGTTTCTTATCCTGTTATCGACGAACATCACTATTACATCATATGAATGGGCAGGAGATAACCCTCATAGTGATCCGACTAAGTCTGTACAATTAGGTTGTCTATTTGAACTTAGATCTTGGGATCTCCAGTCAACTAGGTTGGGTTTCCATTGTATCAACTAATTTTTTCAAAGGCTCAAGTCTCACTAGATGACTTTCCAACCATATATTTAACCATTTCATCAATAGATCTACAAGGTTATCATTTGACTTCATGTAGTCAACAGAAATAACTCCAGTGTAGTTGTCTGATGGTATTATGTCTACGATGTGTATGTCTAGACTTTTCATTAGACATATTGCTCTGTACCATTCCAATCACAGATTGACTATCACAATGTATGCAAATTACTGAAACAGGCTTTGGCCGTCTTGGAATATCCTTTAAGAACTGGCGTAGCTATTCAGCCTATTCACAACACTTGTGCAGGGCTATAAAGTCAGATTCCATAGTAGATCTAGTTATAATAATCTGTTTAGAGGATTTTTATGAAATAATTGCACCTTCGAGTTTGAACACGAATCTACTTGTTAACTTTGAGTCTTTTATATCAGATATCCAGTTAACGTTACTATATCCTTCAATAACCATGGGATATCTAGTATAATGCAGCCCTTAATCACGAGTATATCTTAAGTACCTTAGTACTCTTACTATTCTTTCCAGTAATCAGTTACTCGTGCTTCACTTTGTTTACGAATTGTGTATGCTATGTCCGATCTTGTACAACTCATCAAGTACATTAGACTTCTGATAATTCTAGAGTAATCTACCTGAGAAATACTCTCATCTTTATTTTCTGATAGATACTGACTTGTATCTATTTGTGTTCTAGCTATACCAGAATCATATTTGTTAAATTTTCTAAGAATTTTATCAACATAATGTGACTCGCTTAGAACAAGGCCATCTGATGTTCTTAAAATTTTAATTTCAAGTATCACATCGGCCAAATCCATATCTTTCATGTCAAACCTTGAACTCAACATATTTTATAGTGGATTTAGTCATCTTAGTAACACGACCAACAATGAACATATCATCAATGTCAAGCCATAAAATGACATAGTCATTTCAGGTGTCTTTTACATAAACGCATATGTCACATTCGTTGATTTTAATCCATATTCCATCATCACATTATCAAAATTTTCATGCCACTGTTTTGGTGCTTGTTTCAAGCCATAAAATGCCAACAACATTTTACAGACCTTATTTTCTCTCAGGTTGTTCCATTTAGATTCTTCATCTGAAACTCTATTTAGAAAAATAGTTTTTACATCTATTTGATGTATTTCAAGATTTCACAAATATGGAATCGCAAGTATCATCATAATGGAGGTTATTCTCGTTACTGGAGAATATGTATCAAAGTAATCAAGGCCTTCTCATTGTCTATAATCCTTAATCACAAGTCTAGCCTATAATTATTGAATGTTCCATCTGTTTTTATTTTTCTCTTGAAAATCTATTTGTATCATAGTGGTTTGCATTCCGAAGGAAAATTCACTAGCTCCCATGTATGTTTTGCAAAATAGAATCTATTTCACTTTTAATTGCCTATTTCCGTTGAGGTCTTTCTGAAGAGTTCACAGTTTTTTTAAAGATTTGATGTTCACTTTCTAGCATATAAGTCAGAAAATTCAGACCAAAATATTTTTGTGTTCTACCTTTTTTTCTACGTCTTGGTTTAACTTCATCTTCCTCTTCATGTTGTCCTTCTTTTCATGAGTCCGTTTAGAGGTGCTTGCTTTCTCTTTAGATCTGTACGAAAATACATATTCAAAGAACAAAGCATTTTTCGATTCCTTTATTGTGTTTTTGTGTATGTTTGGGATTTAGACTCATGCACAAGAAACTGATAAGTAGTACTATTATGCGCACATCCAATAAAAATACAATAAACAGTTTTTAGATCTATTTTCACATTCGTTGATGTAGGTACGACCACTTTGGCAAGACACCGCGACACTTATAAGTATTTATAGGAATGCTTCTTTCATTTTCATAACTCATAAGGACTCTTTTCCTCTTTTTTTTGGGGTACTTTATGTAAAAGATATTTGGATGACAACACAGCTTCTTCCTATATGTTCTGAGACAAAACTTAACTATATTGCATTCATCATGTCTTTTAATGTACGATTTTTTTATTCAGCAACACCATTTTGTTGAAGTGAATAAGGTGTTGTAGTTTCATGTGTGATTCTACATTATGCACAAAATTTAGTAAATGGTGATTCATACTCATCACCTCAATCACTTCTTAAGACCTTAACTTTCTTGTTGAGTTAATTCGCAACTTCATTTTTATTTATAACAAATTTCTCTATAGCTTTGTTCTTACTTTTAAGCAGATACATATAATTGTATTTTGTGCTATCATCGACAAAAGTAATGAAGTACTTGTTACCATCCTTATTTGTAAAGATTTTAAATCACACAAGTCAGTGTGAATTAAATCAAGTGGTTCTGTATTTCTTTCAATAGATTGGAATGACGACCTCATCAATTTTGTCTCAACACACGTTTCACACTTATTTTTAGAATCAATATGGAATGCAGGTATGAAGTTCAAGTTAATTAATCTACGCAAAGTATCATAATTAACATATCATGGTTTACTATGCCACAAATGAAAGACTCAATCGAGTAAGCAGAAGAATTAAACATTTTATTAATTTTCGGCTTAACCGTCATTACATTTAGCTTAAAAACCCCATCAAACACATATCTCTTTCCTACAAACATTTTACTCTTAGAAAAAATAACTTTATCTAACTCAAAAATCATACGAAAACCATGCTTATTCTGCAGCGATCCGGACACCAGTTTCTTGCAAATTTTTGGCACATACAACACATTGTTAATAGTTAGCTCTTTCCCAAAAGTCATCTTCTAAACCACCTTACCTTGGCCCTTGATTTCAAATGTAGCTGAATTTCTATAAACAACTTATCGTCATTCTTTGTTTCTTCAAAAGAAATGAATAGCTCTTAATCGGATCAACCATGTCTCATAGGACCAGTATCAATCCACCATTCATTTAGGTTTGATCCCACCAGATTCACTTCAGAAATTATTGTTGCGATGTTTATTCTAGACACATCTTGTGGGATGTAGTCAACCATATTTGCTTATTTCTTATTGTTTCTTCTTGGCAATCGGTATTTCGAAAATTTATGACCTACTTTGTCACAATTATAGCATTTTTCTAGAAATTTCTTATTGGAAACTCCTTATTACAGTCCTAGTTTTGTCACTTTTTCAGATAGTCCAACATTGTCTTGTTGGTCTTAGAATTTTGGCCATGCTTCAAAACATTTGCTTTAGCCATATGTGGATTGAACCCCTTCAATTCGAAGTCTGACAACCAGTTCATCAATGTTCATTTTCTTTTACTTGTGCTTTGGGCAATTCTTCAAATATTTACATGCTAGGGGTACTTCTCAATAATTGCTGCCACTTGGAAAGTTTCACTCAATACCACTCCCTAGCATGAATCGAGGAAGTGGCTACTCTTTTATAATCTAGGAAGCGGCCAACAATGAATTTCTTAACCCCTGCATCCTCAGTTATATATTTTCGGTCTAGAGACTTCCACAATTTCTTCGTCATTTTCACATTATTATAGATGTTGTATAGTGAATTTGTTAATCCATTCATGATATAATTTCGGCACACGAATTAGAATATTTTCAAGCTTCAACCGCGCTTAAAACTTGTATATCTCCCTCACGCTATTTGCGTTTCAGAGCATCGTCGGTCATGAATCTCGCAAGATTCATGGTTGTCAGATAAAACAATATTTTTTGCTGTCACCATTTGAAATTCAATCCATTGAATTTTTTCGATTTTTCTTTATGATTAACCGAAACAGTCACATGAACAGTTGTTGAAGCCACAATTTGGGTCACAACAAGACTTGCCACTTGAGGTACATGCTGGCTCATAGCAGGACTTGGCACAGTAACCACAGTCTAGTTTTAATAGCCACAACTCTAGTTATACGACTCTAGTTATACGATCAGTTGCCATTTCTGAAACACCAAACAACGTATTAATATTAAAAAAAAACTGCAGGCAAAATACAACCTTTCTGATTTTTTGAAATATATTATAAGATTGTTAGATGAAATATGTAGAAATAATAAATAATATAATTTATTTATAAATTAAATAGACAACCAAAACATGAAATGATAAGAAAAACTGTAGAATATGAAACAATGAATTAAGGAACTGGATTTATTCAAATCGAGGCCTGTGTAAATACAATGTCCTTAAAACAGATTCACCCCCTTACCGTAGATGCTTAAGAATTACTGAGCATCTGTCTCCCATGATACAACTGTATAAAAGTAGCAAAATTGACATTTTTAAACTTATTTCCATTGTCACTCCTAATCCTCAATATTCTTAATATTTCAAAGTGTTTTTCAGTGTTTATTTTAGGTGTAAAAAATTAAATCTTTCAAATACATCATATTTTTGTCTCAAGAAATCCACATAAGTGTAGCTAGAAAAGTCATCCATGCATACATAGATATATTTTTATCTATCAACACTCTCAGTCTGAATAGGTCCAATCAAATCCATGTGAAATAATTCTAATACATGAGATGTAGCAAAAAACTGACATTGTTTGTGTCTACTTTTAGTTTTCTTACCCTTATGGCATGAACCACACACCTTCAGGATTTTCAGTGAGCCTGAGAACTGTCTGTACTACATTCGATTTTCTTAGTCTCAATAGATAATTGTAGTTCAAGTGTCCTAATCGATTGTGCTATAATTTTGTAGAATCAGCCTTTGAAATATGACAAGTAATTTTAGTGTTAAGTAGATAACGTTTATCACTAGACATAGTAACACGCAAGATACAATTACCATCATATTTCAAAATTTTATATGAATTTTTTGAAAACATAACTAAGAGATCATTAACTCGCACAATTGATCTACATTAATCAGATTAGCTTTTAAACCAAACCTATAACATACAGAACCTTTTTTAAAATGGTAATCCATCAAACAGGGTAGTATCTACACCCTCAATTTTACCTTGCGCCCCATCACTAAACGTAACCAGACAACATGCACAATTTTTGTAGTTAGTCAGAAAGAAGCGATTTCCAGTCATATGTTTAGAAGAACCAATATCAAAATACCATGAGTTAGAAACAAGTGTTTTATAAGCAACATTAACCATATATGTGATGCCCCGAAATCACCTTTATGAGACTCTGGTGCGTTTCTCTTATTCTTTCTCTTTTCGACCAAAAGGTGGTCTATTAGGGTGGAACTTAAATGCCATTATTTGCATTTAACCCCAAACAATTTAATGTGCCAAATACAAACCTCTTAGTTAAAAGACTTGAAGTGCTTTGCTTTCATTAAAGATTTCTAACTTTGTTCACTTAAAGATGACTTGCCCCATTTACGTCCTCAATTAGAAAAAAAGACTCAAAAGGGCATGAAACATTCCAAAAATTTTACCAAACACTCACAAGTCATCCTTATACGACATATAAAAATTTGGTGATTTTCAAATACTATAAGTTTTTTATATCAACAAGCAAAGTGGAGAGTAAACAAAATTTGTGGCAGCAACATAGTAATGTAATAAACAATCTCATAAAATTTTCAAACTTTGTGGGATTACTTATAACCTATCATAATAAAACATAGGGTTAATTACACTAATGGTCCCCATTCTTTCAGGTATGTAACGATTACATCTCCATTCTTTTTTTAGCAGATAACATCCCCATTCTTCTATTTATTCTCATATATGGTCCCCAAATCACTATTTTTCACTATTCTGACAATTCTATGACAATTTTACCACTTGACTTAAATAAATTAAAATAATAGAAAAAAAAAACAATAAAAACATTGTAATTGGGCCATTAACATTTTTAAAAGTACAAATAAATTACAAACAATTTTATTTTAATCAAATAAGTATTCTTCTCTACCCAACCCCACCCACCCCCATATATACATACACCACCATAAATATACCTAGCTTTGGACCACAATTTGACCGACCTTAAAACCCGGAACCACCATGAATGCCACCTGAAAATAACCATCTCCGGCGGCGAAAATGTCATATATGATACTTTCCATGTACACTTCTAAAAATCTGGAATTCCTTTTAACCTGAAATATGCTCACTTCTTGATTAAACGAGAATGCCAAACAGTGTAAAAGTCAAATTCTTCTTCCCATTTTTGCAAAGCCCTTGAAGAATTCAGTTTCTGGGTATTTGCCAGAATTCACTATTTTTCACGAAGACCGAAACAGCTTACAAAGAAAAGTAGTAGGCCTCTTTCCACCTTTTGCGCTTGGTAATCAACCAAAATTAGGGCCCAATAATTCAGATGGGGTTCTCAGCCCTCTATTCGTGATCCTACGCTAATAACAATGCCAGCCCCTTCAAAAGAATTACGAACCAAGAAGCCTGAGAGCGTAGGGAAAAGGGCCTATGATATTACTGTGATGAAAAATTTCTTCTCAGACAATGGTGTCAATGACCCCAGCTATACGTGATTGAAGATATATTGGACACCAATGAGGGACCACACGACGCTGAGCACCACCCATTAGCTCCAGGAGATCTGATGTCTCAAATTTCTTTCTACGCCATCGCCAAAACTGAATATTCCCAGACCATACGACTTCAAGGCAGATTAAAGGATAGAGATGTCATCTGCTGTGATTCTTCTTAATTTATTTAGGGTAGAGGTGAGGTGGTGAGATGTATGTATGGTGGTGTCCGTATATGGGGGTGGGGGTGGGGGTGGGGGTGGGGGTGGGGATGGAGAAAGATGATTTGTTTTGAGTTGGGGAAGAACACTTATTTGATTAAAATAAAATTGTTTAGGATTTATTTGTACTTTTAAAAAGGTTAAGGGCTCAATTGCATTGCTTTCATTGTATTTTTTTTACTATCATTTTAATTTATTTAAGTCAGGGGTAAAATTGTCAGAATAGTGAAAAATAGTGATTTGGGGACCATTTGTGAGAATAAATAGAAGAATGAGGATGATATCTGCTAAAAAAAAAGAATGATGATGAAATCGTTAAAAACTTGAAAGAATGGAGACCATTAGTGTAGAAAATAGGTAGAGCAGATTTTCCCTAAATACAAATTTGAAAGAATGGAGACCATTAGTGTAGAAAATCAAATAAGTCTCCTAAATAACCCACAAAATAGGTAGAGCAGATTTTCCCTATCCATTATCACCAAAATATTAATATTTCATTCCATAGTCACCCAAATGAGGTGATTCCAAGTCTCAAAGGTATAAAATTGGAAGTTCATCAATCCACCAAGTATCATCCCAAAATTCTAAATACACTACTCTAGACATCTGTTTCTGTTGACGTCAGAACCTGCAACGTCTACGTGCCAACAGATCTTTAGTCACTCCTCTGCCAACTCATATGTTACCTGCATACTTGAACAATTGTTAGACACCAAGATCTCTAGAGAAAAAGGGTCCGGCGATCGTTGGTACTCCGACGATCAAGTCAACTGTTGGTATATGGATAATACACGGGGGGTAAAAATAATTGGGTGTGGGAGGGACAAGCATGCAGAGATTTGAGTAGAGTTTATGATGGGATTTCAAGCGTAAAAAGAGCGTACTAGATGCATGATAAAAAAATTCGTACCTTAGAATAACCGAAATCTGATATTTATAGGGAGAGAATCCTAATTGATTTAGGGAAGCAATCAATTAGAATTATGTTGGGATTCTCTTTCCTTATTAGATAATGTAGATTCCAATCTCGCCATGATCTTCCAAGATTGCATCCTAATCTCTCTCAATTTCTAAGATTGTGTTGCTTATTTTATTGGATTGGGATATGGTTTTCTTGTGACAATCAAACACAATCTTCCCAGAGATATCCTCTTAGTTGTCCCAAAATATCAGATTATATACGGACTATAATAAATACGAAGTCTGGCGAGGCTCTCTCGGTCGACCATGAGTATCGAGGCCCTTCATGGGCCTCGCAATACTCTGATTCAGGAATGCTAAGACGTTCGATGGGCCTCCGAGGCCTTTTGAAAATTTACGAGGCCCTTGCTGGGCCCTTGAGGCCTTCGTCGGGTCTATGGGACCTTTATAAATCTAGAAGGCCCTCGCTGGTCTATAAGGCTTTTGCGAGGCCTGAATTAGGCCTAGATGGGACTTTTACTGGACCTTTGCTGACGTAGAAGTCTTACCAAAATCGAGTGGTAACAATAGTCCCCCAAGTCCAAGCCTATTATTTATATCAGGCGTAGGACTTTAAGAAGAAGCATTAAATGAGGACGAAGGCCTTTAGAAAGCGAACCTCCAATGGAATCCGTAAGATTACATCTCCAGTCATATTTCTTCATAGGAGGCATTTTGAACCATGCGGAGAGTTCTCTAGCCTTCAACTATTTGGAGAATGGGAGATCATCGTCGTCATCAATGTCGCACAACCATTCTGGTCTTTCATCCGCAGTCCTGGAGTCCATTCTCTTCTCTCAGTAGTCATCGCTGGGCTCGCTACCCCAGCTACTCAACGATTGAGGTCGAGCCACAGGCGACCCAGACTCCAACCTGTCGAATACGCTGGCAGAGGCAACCGACTTCTCCATCACGAGGCACGAGGTTTCTCCTGGTTCTGGGATTTTGCTCGTTGAGGATTGGTAATTCATCTTGAGACTGACAGCTTTCA
Source organism: Forsythia viridissima (assembly GCA_030279155.1). Lineage (NCBI taxonomy): Eukaryota > Viridiplantae > Streptophyta > Magnoliopsida > Lamiales > Oleaceae > Forsythia > Forsythia viridissima. The sequence continues at coordinate 17,030,781 of CM059035.1, read as the reverse complement.
ATAGAGCCAGACCTCGAAGGGCTTCGCCGGGTACGGCTACGCTTGGGTCCATGTTGAAGATATTGATTCTCCAACAGTTCAAGCGCCGCCTTCATCTGGGCGTTGTCCAACTTTAGGTGTCTCTATCGTTGTCTTCTTCTCTTGCAGTGGGTTACATTCTGTAGGTCCTGAATGCTTTCCTATCGCAAGTCAGTGTGGTGAGACTCCACTTCTTCCTCTATGGAATGTTCGGTTGCCATGCTCATCCTGGTAGAAAACATGTTTTTACCACAAGTTTTTGGTTGTGTAACGCTTTTCGTTTTCCACAGATGGCGCCAATCTATTGATGTCGGAACCTACAACGTCCACGTGCCAACAGATCTCCAGTCACTCCATTGCCAACTCATATGTTACTTGCCCACTTGGACAATCGTTAGACACTAAGATCTCCAGAGAAAAAGGGTCCGGCGATCGTTGGTACTCCGACGATCAAGTCAATTGCCTGTATATGGATAATACACGGGGGGTGAAAATAATTGGGTGTGAGAAGGACAAGTAGGCAGAGATTTAAGCAGAGTTTAGGGTGGGATTTCAAGCGTAAAAAGAGCGTACTAGATGCATGATAAAAAAATGCGTACCTTAGAATAACCGAAATCTGATATTTATAGAGGGAGAGTCCTAATTGATTTAGGGAAGCAATCAATTAGAATTATGTTGAGATTCTCTTTCTCTATCAGATAAGGTAGGTTCCAATCTTGCCGTGATCTTCCAAGATTGCATCCTAATCTCTCTCAATTTCTAAGATTGTGTTGCTGATTTTATTGGATTGGGATATGGTTTCCTTGTGACAATCAAACGCAATCTTCCTGAGATATCCTCTTAGCTGTCCCAAAATATCATATTATATGCGGACTATAATAAATACGAAGCCCGGCGAGGCTATCTGGGTCGGCCATGAGTATCGAGGCTCTTCATGGGCATCGCAATACTCTGATTCAGGAATGCTAAGACGTTCGATGGGCCTCCGAGGCCTTCTGAAAATTTTCGAGGCCTTCGTCGGGTCTATGTGACCTTTATTAATCTAGAAGGCCCTCGCTGGGCCTATAAGGCTTTAGCGATGCCTGAATTAGGCCTAGATGGGACTTTTACTGGACCTTTGCTGACGTAGAAGTCTTACCAAAATCAGGTGGTAACAGTTTCAAACTAGACTTGCACTACCAAGAGAACATAAATTTCTCCAAGCACATCATGGCTACTTAAAATCCAAAACATCCATACTCATAAAATCATAGGTTTCATGCATGAACACAAGTTGGAAAATTCATTACTTAACAATCTTATGAATAAAAGACAACAATAATGAAAATAATGAAAAGAACATCATAAAACTTATCAATTTTTTGTTCATATCTCATATCTCTTTTTATTAATCCCCAAGCCCCCTCTTAGACACTAAAATTAATCTATGAAATAGTGGAAGGAGTTGCTTTGGCCAAAAAAAAAAAAAAAAAAACTCAATAGGAATACATTTGTGTGCCAATTTCGAAATATAAATGTTTAATATATATATATATATATATATATATATCATACAAAAATTTCTTAAAATTCGAAGAGCTCTAGGGTTTTTACACCCAAATTCTTTCTTGACTTAATCACTTGGATTTAAGCCATATTCTCATTCTCTTGAACATCCAAACATGAAATGAACATATTCTTGTTTATTCCAAAGGAATAAACTTCTTTCTATTTTGTGGATGGCTATAAATTTCAAAAAAATAAAAAATAAAAAATAAAAAAATAAGTACAATACATATTTGCCATAAACAGTTAACATATATGGAATTAAACTACTTGCATATGTATTTCCTACCTTGTTTTTGAATGAAGAAATGGGATGAAAACTTTGAAAATCTCTTGAAAGTCCTCTAGCTCTTCTCTTCTTCTTTCTTGGAGAGTTTTTTTTTCTTGTTGGTGATTGTGTGTGTTTGTGGCCGGTTTGGGAGGGAGGGAAGAGAGGAAATGGAGGGATTTGGTTCTTTTTTCCAAATTTGGTACTTCTTCTATAGTAAGTTAAAGATGAAGTAGGAAAAAATCTTCTTCTTGCATTTGATACATTCATAATTGAAGGACAAGAATTGAACCCAAAAAAGTACTCAAATCTTTTAAATTTAGAAAGTCTATTAGCATTCGAATTTCATAATTGCTTATTTTGAAAATAAGCTACTTTCTTAATTTAAATTCAATTCATTCTTTAAGTTGAAATAAATTGACTGAATGATGAAAATAGAATTATTTCCATTAAATTGGGTTGGGCTTTTTCACGTAATGTGCCTTTAATGGGATTTTTCTCATAATTGGCCTCTATTGGGCTTGTACTGAACATTTTAGAGACATGTAGCAAATACTACTAGACATAGAATTTGGCATATTATAGCATGAAAAAACTCTGGATGTTACATCAATTAATTTGTCCTCGAAATTTACCTTGTTAGGTGAAGAGCGAAGGGTACTTGGCTCTAATTTATTCTTCTTTTTCCCAAGTTGTCTCGTCAACTCCACGATTTCTCCATTGAACTTTGATGAATGGTACTTTTTGATTCTTCAAAACATGAACCTTTCTATCTGCAATACTGATCGGAGTTTCTTTGTAAGATAAGTCCTTTTGTACTTCCAAAAACTCATATTCCATCATGTGTCTGGGGTTGTGGATATACCTTCTGATCATCTACACATGAAAGACATTATGTACTGATGAGATCTTTGGAGGTAATGCTAGGCAGTATGCTACATTCTCAATGCTCTCAAGTATTTCGAACAGTTCGATAAAACGAGGTCTTAACTTTTCCTTCTTACCAAAACGAAGAATGCCCCTTCGTTGGTGCTACTTTCAGGAAAACTTTGTCGCCCACTTCGAATTCCAACTCTTTCTTCTTTTTATCTGCATAACTTTTCTGTCGATCCTTGGCAGATTTTATTCTGGCTCTTATTGTGTTGATAGTCTCAACTGTTCGTTCAACAATTTTAGGGCCCAATACTCTCTTTTCTCTAACTTTATCACAATGAACTGAAGATCTATATTTCTTGCCATAAAATGGCTTCGTAAGGGTCCATCTCTATCGTGGCCTGCAAGCTGTTGTTGTAAGTAAATCTACCAGTGGCAAGTGAGACTTCCAATTGCCATTTAACTCCAAAACACATGCGAGAAGCACGTCTTCTAAAATTTTAATAGTTTGCTCGAACTGTCCATCTGTTTGAGGATGATAATCAGTATTGAAGTTAAGCTAGGTACCTAAGGCTACCTGCAAACTCTTCCAAAATTTTGATGTGAACCTTGGATCCCTATCCGACACTATTGACAAGAAGATTCCGTACAACCTGACAATGTCTCTGAGGTATAGTTGTGATAATTGATCCATGTTGAAAGTCATCTTTACTGGTTAGAAGTAAGCCGACTTGGTTAATTGGTCCACTATTACCTAAATAGCATTGTGACCTCTTGCTATGTTCAGAAAACCTACTACGCATTCCATGTTTATGAGTTCTCACTTCCATTCTGGTATTTCTAATGGATTCAACGGCCCTAATGGCCTTTGATGTTCTGCTTTAAATTGTTGACAAACTAAACATTTCTCCACAAACTACCCTATACTCCTCTTCATGTTTCTCTATCAAAAGGTATCTTAGAGGTCACAATACATCTTCGTTCATCCATGATGTGCTGTGTAAAGGATTGAATGAGCGTTTTCCAAATTTTTTTCTCATCCTTCGGTGCAACATCTGTATTCAAACTAAAATTATTGCATTTATCTATACAAACTACCCTATACTCCTCTTCATGTTTCTCTATCAAAAGGTATCTTAGAGGTCACAATACATCTTCTTTTATCCATGATGTGCTGTGTAAGGGGTTGAATGAGCGTTTTCCAAATTTTGCTTCTCAAGTTCTCATCCTTAGGTGCAATGTCTGTATTCAAACTAAAATAATTGCTTTTATCTGACCAACTTCTGCCTTAATCTTTTGCAGAAAATGGGTCCATATCTTGTGCATATCGAATTTGATCTCTAAGAATGGGTCGAATCATCAAGGATGCTATTCTTGTACGTAGCAACTTGAATCCGTGGTGCTAAAACTTCTGACTTTAATCTTTCGAAGTCACTTACTAGTTGTTCCTACATTGTGATTACTGATGTCAACTGCCCTACAGTCTTTCTATTTAAGGTGTCAGCTACGACATTGGTTTTCCCTGGATGATTATGGATCGCATAGTCGTAGTCTTTTTACTAACTCCAACCATCTTTGTTTTCTATTACTTGAGACTTTTATGGTCTGTATAAATATTACACACCCACCATACAGATAGTGATGCCATATCTTTAAGGTGTGAACTATTGTAGCCAATTCTAGATCATGCGTTGGATAATTTTGTTCATACGGTTTTAGTTGCCTCGAAGCATAGGCTATCACTTTTCTATGCTGCATAAGCACACATCCCAAACTCAGTTTGGATACATTACTGTAAATGACAAAACCTTTTGATCCTTCTGGTACTGCTAGTACTAGAGCTGTGACTAAATGTTTCTTAAGTTTTTGAAATTTTCATTTATTATCCTACTGAAACTTTACTCATTCCCTGATTATCTGTAATAATCTATCCATCAATTTTAGAGAAACCTTATATAAATCTTCAATAATAACCAACTAACCCTAAGAAATTACGCTATTCTTTAGCATTGGTAGGTCAGTTCCAATTTGTTACTGCCTCACTTTGGCCAGGTCCACTTCAATTCTTTGGGTAGTAACTACGTGCCCAAAGAAACCTACTTGGTCCAGTTAAAATTCTCACTTCTTGAATTTGGCGTAGAAGTTCTCATTTCTCAATATCTCCAACACTATTCTGAGGTGTTATTCATGTTGTTCACGATTCTTGGAGTATAATAAGATGCCATCGATGAAAACTATAATGAACTTGTCCAAGTATTCATGAAATACTATGTTCATTAGGTCCATGAACACTGCTGTAGCATTGGTTAAGCCGAAAGGCATGACCACAAACTCGTAATGTCCATAACGAGTTTGAAAAGCTATTTCCAGTATGTTACTAGCCTTAAACTTCAATTGATGGTACACGGATCTCAACTCAATCTTAGAAAACACTTTTGATCCTCTTAGTTGATTAAACAAATCTTTAATCCTTGGAAGGTGGTACTTATTCTTTATCGTCTACTGATTTAATTCCTGATAGTCGATGCACATTTTCATCGATCCATCATTTTTCTTCGTAAAAAGGACTGGTGCACCCTACAATGATATACTTGGTCGGATAAAACCTATATCCAACAATTCTTGAAGTTAAGACTTTAGTTCTTGAAATTCTTTTGGAGCCATTTTATAAGATACTTTAGACATCGGTGCCGTTTTGGAAACTAAGTCAATCGTGAACTCTAGTTGCCTGTCTGATAGAATTCCTGGTAGATCTTCAGGATAAACGTTGACAAACTTCTGTATCACTTCTATGTCTTCTACAGTTACCCCTGGTTGTGATTTACCTGTGTTTCTTCACCTGACCTTTTCATACTTGATAAACAAAACTCCTTTCCTGGTTTCTAAAGTTACTACCTCGTTTTTATGAAATTGGATAGACGAATGGTTGTTGTGTCCTAGCTAATCCATGCCTAGGATTACGTTAAAGTCTCCCATTCTACGATATACAAATATGCCCAATTTCTATCTCTAATTTAGCTGGTTGATTTATAAAAAGCAACTTGCCTGAAGAGATGCTAACCTCTAGTGTACTAACTAATTTATCACATGCAAGTCTAGCATTAGTGATAAAAGATACAGAGATAAAAGAATACGTTCCTCTAGAATCGAAAAGCATGTAAACAGGAAAATGTAACAACAGAAGGATACCTGCTATCACGTTGGTATTGTTGTTTGCTTTTTGCTGAATAAGGGCAAACACTCGCCATTTTCTATTCTTATTCTTGTTCATGTCTCCATTTTTATCCGTTCTGTCTCTTCTTTTGTGGTTCTAGACAATTCATGCTCATGTAGCCCGATTTGCCACAACATTAGTATATATTTCTTCCAAACAAGCACTCTCCCAAGTGAGTCTTGTTACATTTTGGATAGGATAGGGTGAAGGCTCCTAGCTTGATGTTGTTGAATCCTGTATTCAGCTTTTTTTCCTACCACTTTTTTTTTTCCATTGTCATGTTCACTCTACTTTATCTTCCTATAAAGTCCTTATTTTGAGGAGTAGATTGCTCTGAATTGGCCTTACAATACCAAATTATCTTGGCCCGAGCTAGCATTTCTCGATAAGAAGTGAAGTTATGGGACATGAGAATTAAGCTTATATCTGTTCTCAATTCTTACTCAAACTTTTTGATCTTTTAGCTTCATTATCAACAAGGTGAGGATCATACTTTTATAGCTGCTAAAATTTTTGCTTGTATTCTGGGAGTGACATGCTGCCTTGCTTCAACTGTAAGAATTTAGTTTCTTTGCTGTCCTTTAGTGCTTGTAGGAAATATTTCTCCATCAATTACTCCTTGAACAAGTTCCAAGTTAGAGCGTCCTGTTCTGCCTCACTCCTAGTGCGGGACATGGATTCCCACCAATGACTAGCATCATCGGCGAACATGAATTTTGTGTACTGAGCTTTTTGCTCATCAGTACTTGCCATCAATCGGAAGATGCGCTCCAACTTATACATCTATTCTTCTGTTGCTAAGGGTCCTGAAGAGCCATTAAACATAAGGGCCTTGTACCTACGAAACTGTTTTATCATAGTGGCATGATTGACGACAGTTGGAGTTGTAGGTTTGAGAGGAGCTAGAGGGGAGTAGCTTGACTATGTCTGGCCAGGTCTTGCACTGCTATTAGAAGATCTATGAAGAGCAAAACTAGGTTGCAACTAAAAATTAAGAAGTACCATGAAAAGAAAGTCTAAAGGAAAAATAAAATAATGAAAATTAAGCAAATAGCATCTAATCTGAATCTTCTTCCCAGTTAGGCGTTGGATGATTGCCGGATGCCTCTGATTCCAGATCCGACTCTTATTCGTTTGTCGCAAATGCCCCGTTTAGATAATCTCCATTATAGTAAACTAGGGCGTAGTAAAACGACTCGACATCGAGGTGGTCTGGTTTTCTTTTACAATTTCTTCATTTATTATCCTACCCATTTGTAGTCCACACGGGTTAAGGGTACGAAAAAGGTGTTCGATCGCCTCGTCGTTACCAATTCTATTTCCATGGCAGATCGCTTCTAGCTACATGTGAAGGAACCTCTCAACAAGTTGCGTTAAGGAAATATCTGAATCGAAGTTCTCGTAGACTTGCTTTGCTAAGGCTCGTGGTCTTAGATGACGCAGCAAACTGGTAGATTTTCTAGCAGTGTACCTCATTCTAGCCATTATGTCCTAAGTCCAGTCCAACATACGTCCAAACAAAATAAGAAAGTTTCAAGAAAAATATATATCATTCTCTTGATTACAAAAATAATTATATGCAAACTCAACTTCAAAAAATATTAATGCTAGAAGGCTTGAAATAACTATTTCTTGTCTCAAGTAAAATCATACCTGAGGGTCTGAATATGGTAGCCCTCAGATGAAATATGATACCCATGGAGAATCTTTATATTTTCAACTTTTCTCAATTACAGATAAGAAAATAGAAACTTTTATCTAATGATGTAATATATTTTGTTAAATCATAAAATCGTTACACATTTCTTTAAATACACATTAGGAGAAAACAATTTTTTTTAACAGTGTTTGTTTGAGCCAACAGAGTGGCAATTCTGTCTACTCGAGTGGCCAGATGCTTGCTCGAGAAATTTTTTTTACCACTCTCTATTTGTTCCTAAACTTTTCTTAGTCTACATAACCAATTTAAAAACACTGGTATCTGATACCAAGCTGTGAGAGACTTTGGTGTATCTCTCTTATTCTTTCTCTTTTCGACCAAAATGTGGTCTACTAGGGCGGAACTTAAATGTCATTATTTGCATTTAACTTCAAACTACTTAATGTGCCAAATACAAACCTCTTTGTTAAAAGACTTGAAGTGCTTTGTTTTGATTAAAGATTTCTAACTCTGTTCACTAAAGATAATTTACTCCCTTTACATCTCCAATTAGAAAAAAAGACTCAAAAGAACATGAAACATACTAAAAATTTAACCAAACACTTACAAGTCATCTTTCTATGACATAAAAATTTGGCGATTTTTCAAATACTATAAGGTTTTCATATCAACAAGCGAAGTGGAGGATAAACAGAATTTGTGGCAGTAAGGTTTTTATGAAACTTCTTTCTCTTTTTCGAATGGCCATAGATTTCTCAAAAAAAAAAAAAAAAAAAAAAAAAAGATAAGCACAATACATATTTGCCATGAACAATTAACTTAGATGGAATTAAACTACATGCACATGTATTTCCTACATTGTTTTTGAATGAAGAAAGGGGGTGAAAACTTTGAAAATCTCTTGAAAGTCCTCTTCTTCTTCTCTCATTCTTCTTCTTTTTTGGAGAGTAAATTTTTTTTTTTTTTTTTTTTTTTGCTTCTTGTTTATGATTGTGCGTGTGGTCGGCTTTTTTTGGGGGGTGGGAGAAGAGAGCAAAGAGAGGGATTTGGTTCTTCTTTTCAAAGTTGGTACTCCTTTTAAGGTAAGTTAAAAGATGAAGAGGAAAAAATCTTCTTCTTCATTTGATACTTTCATAATTGGAGGAAAATAATTGAACACCAAAGAGAAACTTAAATATTTTTTATTTAGAAAGTCTCTAGAATTCAAATTTCATAATTGCTTATTTTGAAAATAAGCTACTTTCTTAATTTAAATTCAATTCATTCTTTAAGTAGAAGTAAATTCACTTAATGATGAAATTAGAATTATTTCCATTAAATTGGGTTAGAATTTTCTCATAATGGGTCTTTATTGGTCTTTTTCTCGTAATGGGCCATTAATGGGTTTTTTCTGGTAATAGGCCTTTATTGAGCTTGTACTGGATCTTTTAGAGATAGGTAGCACATACTACTGGGGTTAGAATTTGGCATTTCAGAGCATGGAAAAACCCAGAATGTTAGAATATAACAATTTAAATCACTTTTTTTTAACCCAAGCTTGCCTCACTTTAGTGTTACTAAAGTATTTTAAAGATCCAGTAGAAACATTGATGATTCTTTTGTCAACCAATCAAGTTATCATTAGACACACAATGAAAAAAAATCATGTCCAAACTTACCACACAAACTACATTTAACAACATATTGAGATTTACTTCTCTGTATTAAGGCGTGATACCTTAGTTGTTTGACTAAAATGAACTAAATTGGAGTCCTAACGTTGTTTAGAACGTGTAGAGGCAAGTCAGATTCAAATTTGACTGCTGCGTATGGAGTTCTGTCTGGGAACACAGCAGTCCGACTGCTAGTGCATGTTTCATTAACAAATTCAACTTGGTTCAAGGTCTTTTCTTTTCAGTTTTCATCATATTCTAAGCCTTATTTGATTGCTTGACCCTTACCTTTGACTGATTCAATTCATCAAATAATTCCATAATTTTCTAGCTCTCATTCTCTTTTAAAAGTTTGGTAAGAGTATCATTTTCATCATTAACCGTCGCCTTTCCATCTTCCAAATTTTTGATGTTCACGTGGAAGACAACACAAATTTACTTTTATCTTTGACAATGAAAAAATGGATCCCACACAAAATTATGCCCGAACATGACAAAATTTTAATTTTTTCCAACATTTGGATAAGCAAATTTTGTTGCCTAATTTTTCAGTATTCTTACTATGCAATAGAAAATCAGAAGATAATTTGTTCATATGTTAATATTTACATAACCTAGAGTCTTGCACCATTATTTCAAACAAAGCTGAAGATACACCACAAGAAATAGCAGTAACATCGACGACAAATAGTGACACTCATGTCGTCGTTATAGTGTAGTGAGAGAAATAGTGACGATATTTATCGTCTGTATGAATTAATTTAGTCGTTGTTTTTGTTTTAGAAGATGGCGGGAAGCTTTGCAGCATTTTATTTATTTATCTATAGAGACGACAAAGTCTACCTATAGCAAAGACAATGTCGCCCCTATAGGTGAGATTTTTTTTTTTTTTGGGAAAAATTAGGTGTGGAATTTGATTTTTTCACTAATATTTATTTTATACTTTATAAGTAATTATAGAAAATATTGTTTATTGAACTAATATATATTATGAAAACCAATATAATCACAGGATTTCATTTATCTCTAATGATTTGTTGTGACTTCACAACCCTAAGTCAATGGTTCATATCACATTTCAATCATTATAAAATAAAAATGCTTGACAAAGCTTAATGGATTGGGTCGGGCCTTTGGTGTGTCGAGTTTCAAGCCTATACTTGGTAGATCGGGTTAGGGATCTACCGAGTATATGAAATTAATTTTTTTAATTATTAAAAATTTGATTCCTATAGTGGCGACAAAGCTGTCGCTAAAGAAGATGAGCCTATAGTGACGACAAAATGTCACGTCGCAATAAAACTATATATACTTACTAGCCTATATCGACGACATTTTTGTCATCGCTGTAACATTATAGCAACGACTTTTCGCTATATGCAACATTTCTTGTTTGTCGTGGCTGTAACATTATAGCAGCGGGATGCAGGGTATTCTGGAAGTCAGTACACATGGACAAATGGGATGATTTGGAAGCGTCTGGACAGAGTTTTGATTAACTCACTGGTTGCCTCATTTTGTTCACAGCTTTCGGTTTGTCATCTAAATCGAAGCACTTCTGATCATTCATCTCTTCTGATTCAGTGGTCTTCTGATGATGATTTGGGGCCTCGTCCTTTTCGATTCCTCAATGTTTGGTCTAGGTATCACGATTTTCTGGGCTTTATTTCTCAAAAGTGGTCATTTCTTACCCACCTTACAGGGCCGCTCTCTGGAAAAAGATTTTTAGGCTCAAACAGGGCCTTCGTTGGTGGAATCGAAATGTTTTTGGTGATATTTTTCAGAGGATTAGGGATGCAGAGTGTAGGGTGGACGAGGCAGAGTTAGACCATGACAGAGATCCATCTTCTTTCCATCGTGATTCTTTGCATTAGGCTCAGGCAGTTCTGAACCGTACTTTATGTATTGAGGAGGCCTTTTGGAAACAAAAGGTAGGAGCACGTTGGACTTGTGAGGGTGATCATAATACCCGATACTTTCATTCTATAGTTCAGGGACGACGTATTCGTGCCAGGATCCAGACTATTACTTCAGCTTCGGGCGAGGTGTTTGAGTCTTCTGAGACTATTCAGTCTTCAGCAGTATCTTTCTTCCAGGAGCTTCTATCGGCTCCTTCTCAGCTTGTCGACCCTATTCGACCTGATATTATACCTAGATTGGTGTCCGGTGAGGACAATTTGTAGCTTAACTGGGCTCCTACTTTGACTGAGGTGCGAGAGGCTATTTTTAGTATTGACCCAAATAGTGTTGCCGGGCCAGATGGGTTTTCTTCTCACTTTTTTCAGGTCTGTTGGGACATAGTATTAGAGGATGTGTTTCAGGCTGTCTTGGACTTTTTTGCTAGAGGGCACCTGCCTAGGGGTTTTGTAGTTACTTCTATTGTCTTACTTCTAAAGCGGGACAATGCCTGTAGGTGGTCAGAATTTCGTCCTATCAGCTTATATACAGTGTTTAATAAGTTGATTACAAAGCTGATGAATTCATGACTAAGTTCTTTACTACCCCAGATCATCTCGGCTCTTCAGAGCGGATTCATCTCAGGGTGGCTCATTGGAGATAATGTCCTACTTGCACCGGAGCTACTACATACACTTGATACGAAAGTGCGAGGAGGTAATAATATCCTCAAGCTTGATATGGCTAAGGCCTATGCCCGTATGGATTGGAGCTTTTTGATATCTATTATGGAGGGTTTTGGGTTTGATGCTCTTTGAATTGATCGGATACGGAGGTGTATTTCAGAATGTCGATTTTCGATCATTCTTAATGGTAGACCATGTGGATTTTTTTCATCATTTCGAGGGCTCAGACAGGGTGATCCCATATCTCCATCGCTGTTTATTATTGCTGCAGACTATTTTTCACGACTACTCACTCAGCAATATCATCATATTCCTTCGATGGCATAGAAACATGGGGATGATACTCTTATCTCTCATTTGTCTTTTGCAGATGATATGATTATTTTCGCCAATGGCCAGAAACAGTCTATCAGACGAGTATTACAGTGTATTGAGCACTATGAGGGGGCTTCTGGGCAGTTGGTGAACATAATTAAGAGCGGGATTATCTTACCTAGGAGATTTTTTCCTAGTCAGATACACAGATTGGAGTATCTGACAGGGTTTCGACATCAGCAGCAGCCTTTCACTTATCTTGGTGTTCTTTTATTTAAAGGAGCCAGGGAGATCTTCTTGTATGATGAATTAATTCAGAAAGTCCGGAGTAGAATTTTCGACTAGGTCTCAAGGCTCTTATCATTTGGAGGACGGATTATTTTGATTCGATCGGTGCTATCTTCTATTCCTCTCTATCTCATTCAGATTATGAAGCCTTCTAAGGCTATCTTGAAGAAGTTAGAGGGCATATTTGCTAGGTTCCTTTGGGACTCCAGAGATGATGCACCTAGATTACATTAGAAGAGATGGAATGACCTTTGTATTCCTATTGAGGAGGGTGGACTGGGCTTTAGAAGATTGGAAGATCTTGTTGATACATTATCTTTAAAGCTCTAGTGATTATTTAGATCTCAGCGGTCATTATGGGCTCAATTCTTACTGAGTAAATATTGTAAAAATATCCATCTGTTGCTGACTACTATTCCTTACTATGCTTCAGCTGTATGAAAGAGGCTGAAACATATAGGCCCATAGGCGGAGACATATATTGCTTGGAAGTTAGGGCGTGGACAGATATGTTTTTAGCATGATTGTTGGATGGGCGAGTCTATATTAGCTGATCATCACCCATACTTGACACATTTTTTTATCCTGGTTTGAGAATTATTTGATGACACTGGATGGAACATTGGCAGACTACTTCAGCTTGTACCATATATTATTGCTGAACAGATAAGGAACATACCTATCACTACTGAGGTGCACGAACATATTATGTGGAAGGATACTTCGGATGGTAAATTTGCTACCAAGTCTGCATGTCAACTAGTTCGCACGGGGCATACTATTCAAACTGTACACAACATGATTTGGAGTTCTATTATCCCGACGACTGTCTCTTTCTTCTGCTGGAGATTGTGGCAGGGTCTTATCCCAGTTGATGTTGTGATTCAAAGGCGGATTGGGAGTCATATGGCTTCTCATTGTCAGTGTTGCTCTGCTATTGAGATAATTCAGCATTTGTTTATTGACAATAGTATTGTAGACTAGATTTGGCACCATTTTTCTGACATTTTTCATATAACCCTTCGGTCGATGGAGGGTTTTCAGTATCGTTTTTAGTCTTGGCGTTTCTCAGGTCAGTTTGTCAGAAAGGGTCATATTCACACAATCATCCCTCTCTTGATTCTCTGGTTTATTTGGACTGCGATGAATGATGCGAAGTACCAGGATATCTCTATGGAACCGAGACGAATCATTTGGAGAGTATACCAAACTATCTCACTACTACGTACATGTTGTTTATTTCAGGGTTATTCATTGGCGAGGAGATTTGGATATTGCTAATTTTTTTGGTATATCTCTTGTTACTCTATCCATTCCTCCCCTTGTTTTGGTTTATTGGCGTACTCCACCAGTAAGATCTTACAAGGTCAATACTGATGGATGCATCAAATATGGATTTGCGAGTGGAGGAGGGATTATTAGGAATTCATCAGGTCAGTGTGTTCGCGCCTTCTTCTCTTCATATGGTGAGTGCCCTATTTTGGAGGCTGAGCTCAGAGCTATTCTTGATGGTATTATTCTTGCTTGAAGGATTGTACTCTCAGATTTATGGATTGAGGCCGACTCTACGTTGGCCATTCACTGCATCACCAAAGGTGGAGGACCTTGGTCTATTTAGGCCACTCTTCGCCACATCAGACATCTCCTTACCTCCGACCGTGATATTATTTCCCATATTTATCGAGAGGACAACAATGTGGCTGATTTACTTGCTTCAGAGGGTTGGGATCGCCGTTGCTATTTCGAGTACAACGCTCAAGACTTATCGCAACGATACCACAACTTAATTCAAATTGATAGACATGAGTTTCTTACAATTAGGGGTCTATAGATTTTTATGACTTATTGTTTGGGAGGTAGTACCTCATTATTTATTGCTTTATTAATTATTCTTTTATTTGTTTGTGTTAGCTCTTCTGTTTGGAGGTCAGGTTTTATGCCCCTCTCCCATGTATTCTTATGAGTTATTTATAAAAGGTTGGAGTATCCGAACCCTCCCATCCTTTCTTGGTAGATGCCTAAAAACCACACTGGAGATGTGATGGTGTGTTGACTAAAAAAAAAAAAACATTATAGCAGCGACTTTTTATAGCAACAATTTTTGTTGTCGCTGTATGTAATATTTCTTGTAGTAACTTATCTACTTCTTCAAAGTGACCTTTCACGTTAATTATTTAATATTATGGTATATTATTGATATGATCATTGTAAAAAATCAATTATCATTCATTACCTACATCGTGAAGCAAACGTGAACAAAATTATTTCAAGTGCATACAAACCCTAATTTTAAAATTCAACATAATGGAGATGGCATCTTTATTTGATACATCAACGCAATTATTTCCAATGCAAAGCCTAATTTTAAAATTCGACATGACACAAATATTATTTTGTTTGAATATTTGTGGCACATAACAACAGTTGGATTGGATTTATTGAAGGAATTTCTTGAACCAAAAAGCAGATTTCTTGGGGTATCTTTTGAGTCTATGTTTGCGATCCACATAAACCAAACCAAACTTTTGGGTGTATCCAGAACCCCACTCAAAATTGTCTAAGAAAGACCATGGAAATATGCCCTTCACGTTAACCCCATCCCTGCAACAAAAATCATAGCGTTAACTACCATTATTTGATTCAACACATGTACCATAACATGTGTCCTACATAAATTTCATATTTGAGTGCAAAATTAATTGGTAAATTAAATGACGAAAGGAAAATTGAGAATGTGTAAAACTAATGTTACAACACTTAGATGGTCGATAAGACCGAGAAAATTGAAAACCCATCTAGTTACATGTAAAAATTGAAAATGTAAAATCTTAGGGTGAACTAGGAATTGTTTCACCGGTTCATGTTTTTTTTTTTTTTTTAATATATTATATTTAAATTTTTTGGAGTACTATGGATTGAAACCTAGTTTGACCCTTAATTTTTATCTGTCAGATCAATGATTAGAATAATTTTAAAACATTGGTAAAATCAAGAAAAATACTAACCTAATGGCTTGCAGAATGGCCAAAAGATGACGGCGGTAAAAATTCACCCTTTGTGGATCATTGGTCCCTTGCCTTACTGTAGAAACGTTAGCATCACCCATTCCTACCAATAATTTCAAATATTAAATTAGAAAAAAAAAACTGTAAAAAAATGAATTTTACAAATTCACATAAATTCAGAGAGACAAAATTTTGGCTTCATATAATTATTTTCTCACCATTTTCCATAATATAAATAGTTGGATTTTTGTACTTTTGCTTTGTGTAGACAAGAAGATCTCTAAGTCCGCTTGGATAAACATAAAAGATACTTACACCTGTCTGTAAATCAATTAAAATAAAACATAAGAATATAGTAAGATTATATTTCGTCATCTATTGATGAATTCAAGCAAAAAGTATAAATCTATATTGATCACCGGCGATAATGATTATATATTATATATGTATTACTATTAAGAAAGTGTGAACAAAGTCTTACAATAGATATAAATAAAATATGAGTATGAGGGTTTGATTACTTTGCCTAATAAGTTAATCATTTCATAAAAACTTCAAATTCCAACAAATATTTATTTGTATATAGAGATGTAAATTCGAGCTACACGTGATTGTATATTATACACATATTTGTAGATAGAGGTGTAAAATTTAGTCAATCCAGATAGTTTTTTTTTTTTTTTTTTTTATCGTAATCCAGATAGTTTATGATGTGGGTCAGCTCATCTAGAGAGACGGGCAGTCCAATCGAGTATGTTTTGGAATATGTTGATAAAAGTGGGTAAAAGTTGTGGTCATATCAAATATGTGGATAAAAACGATGTCTTACCAACTTATAAGCACTAACAAACATGCTCTAATTGGCTCACATTTTTAGAGAGAATAATGTAATGTGTCACTAGTATTGATCACACCAGTGTATGTGACATAGATGTCCAGTACAATTGATTGATACTACATAATTGTGTTGTCATCCCAAATCAATTAATTAAATTGGACGCTATTGACACATAGAATAGTGATTTTCAACAATAGTAATAAATAACATTACTCTTTTAGAAAAGTCCGACCTAATAAAAATACTTGAAGTGGCAAAGCTGATAATCTGCATTTTGAGTTGGGCTGGCCCTAATCCAAACAAAACCGGGCACATATGGCTTGGCCTGGTTAGGCTCGCAAAT
The DNA here is from genome assembly GCA_030279155.1 of Forsythia viridissima. Taxonomy (NCBI): domain Eukaryota; kingdom Viridiplantae; phylum Streptophyta; class Magnoliopsida; order Lamiales; family Oleaceae; genus Forsythia; species Forsythia viridissima. The sequence continues at coordinate 17,014,180 of CM059035.1, read as the reverse complement.
TTTTATTCTTTATTTTATTTTATTTATTTATTTATATTTTTACATTTTCTCCTTAACATTATAATAACACATTTTGTGAATAGCTCTAATACATAATCCAAATAATATCAATCTAAAATGGCCTAAGCCCAAGTCTCCAACTTAAATTGTCTTTTTTTGAAAAAATAGTCCAAGAATCTCAAGCTCTAACATAAAATTGTTAAGATTATTTAATTAAAATTTATTTTAATTCAAGTTTCAATCCAAATTATGTTTGGTGTGACAATTAAATTATTTATTTTAAATTTACTTATAACTAAACTTTTTAATTTAAGTCAAAGATGCTTATATCTCAATGCAATAAGACTATCATGCTTTTACTATTTATATATATTTTTTAAAAAGTGCCAAGAAATAGTTTACAATTAATAAAAAAAAAAAAACAATATTATTTTGAAAGAAAATTGATGTTTATCTATTGACTAATATATAAGAGTCCCAATTTTATAAATTAATCACTTTAAAAGTCTCAAAATATATATTGTCTAAGATTGTATAAAAAAATTATTTAAAAAACAAAGACAAAAAAAGAAAAAGGAAATTAAGACTAGGTTGGCCCGATGGATTGAGTTGGGCCAGCATATTTCTGGTCCACACAGAACTGGGTCAGGCCAACCTGGTCCAATTTCAAATGTGATCTTATTCTAGCAGACTGGGCCGGCCCGACCCGGTACATTTACCACCTCTAAAAAATACAAATCGTGTTGGGTCTACAGGTGGTTAGTATCATGCCAATCAAAGGTAAACTAGGTAGACTGACTTGCTTTACATATCTACTTGTACATTTTGAAAATAAAATTATTGTCATTAATGATCATAAAAAATATCAAAATGCCAAAAAATGAATAATTTTCAAAAAATAAATTGGAAGTAATGACATACCGGATCACCAATCAATTTTCCATTTCTCTCAGCTGCAAAATAAGAGAGGGAATGTTGGTAGGATAAATGTTATATAGGACAAAATATATTTCATTTTATTATGAGTAATAATAAAATAAATTTGAAAAATACTAAGTATTTTGTTTAATTTGAAAGTAAACTTACTTGTAAGTTTAGTTCGAGAATCTGTTGAGTAGCTGATATTAACATTATTTATTGAAGGAAGAGGAAGATCGGCAGCATAATTTGAAGTGTAGTAATTGATTCCCAAGTAATCATAGGAGTCCTTCAACAAGTTAGATTCTTCAAGTGTGAACTTTGGCAAACGTTTTCCAACAAGGACACGCATGTTTTTTGGAAAATCTCCATATGTTATTGGGTGTAAAAACCTTCAATATATCATTAATATCCATGTTAGTAAGTAGGGCATGTTGACGACGACTAAATAATGTTGTCGTGACACGCCATTACTAATAATAGTTATTACCAAATCGAGGAACCAAGCCCCAACATGAATGTTTGATACTTTTGTTGTTTTTGGTAAAAAGAGACAGTAATTTAGTTTTAAAATTGTACTCACCATCCATACATAAAATCAATGGCTCGTTGTGCTGCTTGAACATCAGCTTGGCTTTTGGAGTAGGGCACAAACCAGTGAGTCACAAGTACTATGCCAATCTGTCCCTTCTGAAATGGCTATAAATGTAATAGCATCACCAATATATTACACATATTAGTAATTGCACCCTAGCTAATTGTTAAAAAATACTAGGCCAAAAGAAAACCCCATTCATTTGTACATAAAAAAATAGGTGCCATCATATAGCTTATGTAGTAGTTAAGTTGAAGATAAAAACTTTTTTTTTTTTTTTTGAGTCTTACAAAACGTATAGATAAAAAATGCTGTGAAATGAGTTCTATTTTGTGCTGTGAAATGTATAAACCGTCGGCTCTTAAACAATATAAAATTAATTTTTTGTCAACCAAATGCTCGAGAAATAAGTAAAATATTCTCATGAAGTACTCTATTTCTAAGAAACGTAAGTCTCTTTAAAAGGTAACAAACTTATGCAAGAGTTTCCTTGTGTCGGAATTAAAATAGTGAATTAAGTATGTACCAACCTTGTACTTTTCCCTGTATAATTTGACAGTTTGGGCATGGCAAAGAAGTAAGAAGCGGCAGCAATGTAAGGTTCAGTGGCAGAGTTGCCAGCAGGACAGTCATTGTTCATCCAAGAAGAACAGCGTCCAGGAGCCACTGAGCCCGTGTCATGACCCCATGCTGCGAATGTATATGGCTCGTTGAAAGTCGCCCAATGCTTAACCCTATCACCAAATTCTTTGAAACAAACCTCTGCAAAATCTTTATAATCGTCTCTGCCACAAAAAAAAAAAAAAAAAAAAAAAGTCATTAAAGTTGTGTTGATGTTTAATCATTTTCTCATGTTCGTGTTGAGGGTAATATCTAAAAATACTAAGAGTTTGAGCTATTCCTGTTAAAGATTGATTTTTTTAGATGTCAGTTTAAGTTTTTAGATGGTATCAGAATCTATTAAGCTTAAATGAGTAATTTAGTCAATCTAAAACTCAAACAAACATGCAAGTTAATTTCTAGATTGGTGTGTTTGAACAAGAACAAGTTACCATCTTGTAGGGATATATTAAGGATAAAATCTCACATCGATTAAGTATGAAAATAATAACCAACATATAAGAGTTTCAATTACTTTTAATAAGATTGACTTTAAAATGGAACTCCAAATCTTAGTAGTTTATATATGATATGTGATTAATTAAAGGTTGATAATGGTCAACTTGAAGGGATACAAAGTGGTTTTGGCAAAAATGTAGGGGATGAAAACATAAATTTTGGAAATATACCGAGTGTTGCTTGATACGATGTGAACAAGAGGACTCAAAGAACATATAGATCATGTTTGGTGTGCTTTTTTAAGCTTATAAGTTGATTAAACAATATTTTTATTCATACATTCCATATGATTCCATATGACCCACATCTTTTACTCACATTACACATCCCGAATTGAAAATTGTGGAGATGATTGCTTAGATTAGTTGCTTAGAAATGATTAATCATGGAATTTCTCGAGTTTCAGTAAATTGGTTCTGACTGCAGACGACAGGCATTTTTGTAAAGCCGTACTTGTTTTTAAACGATTTTCATTTTTTTTTGAATTTCAAGCGCTTTTAGTGGTCTGATAATTTTACCCTCGTGATTTCAATCGCTTAATTTTGGGTCAAAAAACACACTTTTTTTCTTTCTTTCTTCTTTTTGAGTCCCATCCATGGGTGGATTTTGGGGGGAGGATGGGACCGGACTCCGCCCCGGGAAAAAAACTTTTTTTTATGGTGTAAAATTTTTTTTAGTGTAAATTTTTAAAGTGCATTTTTTTAGTAGCAAGACGGTCTCATTCCATTCCTGGTCCCGTCTCATGTGAAAATGGGTGTGAGCCACATATATTGGCAAAAACAGAATTATTTATTTCATTCAGATAATTTACTGTATCTAGCTAGATTTACTTACAGAATGTGAGGGCTTAGAAAGCCACCATACTCATCTTGTAGGGCTTGAGGATGATCCCAATGATAGATCGTCACAAAAGGTTGTATACCTATTTAGTATATTTATGGAACAAATTTGTATATATATTAGAGAGAGAGAGAGAGAGAGAGAGAGAGAGAGAGAGTGTGTGTGTGATATTTTCTAACCCTTTGATAAGAGCTCATTAATGAGATTGTTATAGAAAGCGATTCCATCCTTGTTTACTCCTTTACTTAATTTTCCATCTGCATAAATTAAATTAAAGTTTAAACAAGGTAAAAATCCTATGACAAGTATAAAATATGAAAAATAAAAAAAAATTAATTAAGTATACGCAATTTATAAAAGATATGGATCAATATTTGCAATATGGTTTACACAACACAATAAAAATTATAAACTTTGGTAAATAATAAATATAAATGTCGATCTACTTTGACTAAATGCCATGAAAAGATATGTTTTTTGGTCTAATTATTTCTACTTTCATTACTATTTGTAAGTTTCTTAGCCATCTTGAGGAAAATGTGTCTTTGTTCAAAGTAAAAGAGGTAGTACCTCTTCGTTTATATACTTTTATAACTCTTCTTTCACTTTCGTTGTAAGCTCTGAGGTAAAGTACCACGTCCCTCGGACCCTCTCCATAATATTATTAAAACATTTATTTAAGATAATATATTCAACATATTTATTTTGAAAGGAAAAAAATAATTGTTAAATTTTAAAATTTATAAAATTAGAAAAAATTATTTGACATGTCAATGACTAAGAAAAAAAAATAGAAAAATATATTTTATGTGAATAATGAATGAGACGGTATTATTGGAGAATACTAATTAACAAACTTAGAATATGAAATGAATTAATTTTATTGAGATTAAAATTGACATTGTAACGATATATAATTAAAAAAAAACTAAAAGTAGAATATGTAAAATTATAATTTTGCTACTTCTCATAATCTGCCTAATATTATATTTTTTTTGTATAATCAATTTTTAAGAATTATATGACAATCATAAATTGAGCTTTAAAATCAATTTAAAACTCGACCTAGAAGGTGTCTTGCTTGTTCAAGCTTTGCTTAACCTATGCATGGTCACTTTCACCCCCATCCCCCTCCCCGTCCCCCTATGATTGAGCTTTAAAATCAATTTTAAACTAGACTTTTCTCTCTCTTGCGATTAAACTTTAAAATCAATTTTAAACAGAACGCAGAAGGTGTCTTGCTTGGTCAAGCTTTGCTTAACCTTTGCACGGTCACTTTCAACCCCCTCAACACCCCACACCCACACCCACACCCACACCCACAACCCACACACCCACATCTACCACCACTCATAACAACATAAACATCCAAAGATGGGCTCTTGACGTTGTTGTGAGGCATATGTAATATTGTCATTATTCGTATGGTCAACAATATTAAACAATATATAATGGCTTATTTGCACAAATGGTCCCTGACTTTTGCACTTACTGCAGATTGAGGACCTATCTTTTCATTTTTGGCAGTTTAACCCCTATTTCAAATATTTTTGACAGCAATGGTCCTTTTCAACAATTTCCATCCAAATACCGTGAAATTTGACGGTGGAAGTTTTTTTTATTTATAAAAGGCTTATTTACACAAATGGTCCCTAACTTTTGTAAAGAAAAATTTGCAGCAAAAGTCCCTAATATTTTAAAAAGTGTTGAAAAGTCCCATAACCTTCTAATCCTAACACATATGACCCTAAATTTTTTTGACAATTCTACCCCTAACTTAAATAAATTAAAAATAACTCACAAACCTTTTCAAAAATACAAATAAGTCCTAAATCATTTTATTTTCTTACAGATTTACACTTAAAATAATAAAAAGTGTGTCATTAAGTCCCAAAACTTTTAATTTTGTTCACCAAAATGATATTTAAAATGTGTTTGATTAAACTTAGATTTTTTAGTAAAAGTGATTGAAAAATTGTGGGACCATAAAATGTGTGGTTAAAATTAATTGTTGACTTTGACTTTAACTTTTTAACAAAATCAAAATTGAAAACAAACAGGCTTTTAGAGTCTCTACAGATTTTGTCCAGTGGTCTATTAATTAACAAAGAAACTATACACATGATCAAAATTTGACCAATTTAAAATTTTAATTTATTTTTCATATCAATTACTAGATGTGGCAAAATGGGTCAGCCCAGATAGCTTGGTCTCTAGGCTGGGTTGGTCCAATAAAAAGTTGATTCAATAAAAATTAGGTCAATTTAGTCCAGTACAACTAGTCAATCAGGCTGGCCTGATAATTTTTTTTTGCCCAAGTCCCTACCCCACACTTCAAACACCCCACCCCTGGCAGCCACATTTCACGGGGAGGGGATGGGTGGGGTGTTTGAAGTGTGGGGTAGGGACTTGGACAAAAAAAAATTATCGGACCAGCCCGGTTGACTAGTTGTATCGGACTAAATTGACCTAATTTTTATTTAATCAATTTTTTATTAGACCAGCCCAGCCCAGAGACCGGGCTATCTGGGCTGGCCCATTTTACCACCTCTAATAATTGATATGAAAAATAAATTTAAATTTTAAATTGGTTAAATTTTGATCATGAGTATAATTTTTTTGTTAATTAATAGACCACTGGACAAAATCTGTAGAGACTCTAAGAGCCCGTTTGTTTTCAATTTTGATTTTGTTAAAAAATTAAAGTTAAAGTCAACAATTAATTTTAACTACGCATTTTATGGTCCCACAATTTTTCAATCACTTTTACTAAAATATCTGATTTTAATCAAACACATTTTAAATATCATTTTGGTGAACAAAATTAAAAGTTTTGGGACTTGATGACACACTTTTTATTATTTTAAGTGTAAATCTGTAAAAAAATAAAAAGATTTAGGACTTATTTGTATTTTTAAAAAGGTTTGTGAGTTATTTTTAATTTATTTAAGTTATGGGTAAAATTGTCAAAAATTTTATGGTCATATGTGTTAGGATTAGAAGGTTATGGGACTTTTCAACACTTTCTAAAATATTAGAGACTTTTGCTGTAAATTTTTCTTTACAAAAGTCAGGGACCATTTGTGCCAATAAGCCTTTTATAAATAAAAAAAAACTTCCACCGTTAAATTTCACGGTATTTGGATGGAAATTGTTGAAAAGGACCATTGCTGTCAAAAACATTTGAAATAGGGGTTAAACTGCCAAAAATGAAAAGATAGGTCTTCAACCCGCAGTAAGTACAAAAGTCAGGGACCATTTGTGCAAATAAGCCAATATATAATTTTATTGCTCACTATAACACTCAAAACGCAAAGATTCATTACAATTAAGAATATGCTTACCATTCATAAGTATGATTAATTAATCAATAATGTTGAATCCAACACTGTATATAACTGAGTGATATTATAAAGCTCAGATCTGAGGTAATTAAATCTGGTTGACTTAATTAAGAAGCTCATTCTTATAATTATCAAAATATTTAATGTTGTTGACCATATATACGAATAATGAACAGTAAATATCATGCACGTCTATACATGTTTGATGTTATAGTTTAGAGTACTTAACATGTTTTTTAAAATGAACAGTAAATTTTGAAGACATTATCTTACAAGGTAAAATTCTCGACCACGAGATTGAAAATCTGAAGCCATTGAGTCCTATAAATTCCATCAGCTTTACATCTTCCTGCATCTCAACATAATTAATCATAATCAATGAGTGTGCATGGGTGGATGGTAGTGACTCCATATCTGTTTTCCCAAATGTGTGTCCTTTTGGTTGTCACGAAAATGTACACATTATTAAATAAATACAATTATTTAATATGTTTTGCGTTTATTTGATTATATGTATATATTTTTTATTGGTAAAACAGTCAAACGGACACACATTTGAGACAATATATTTGAACTCGATGGTAGTAATAATAGTTGTCATTGTTTACCTTGTAACGATGGTAAAAGTCATTTGCTAAATCCCCATTGCTGTGGTCCAAAATTTTACCTGCAAGACAATTACATTTTGTCGCTATTAGCCCTAAATCCTTATCTATTATGAGATTTCTTTTTTCCCTTTTGAAGTAGATTTTATCTTGTCCATCTAAATTCTAATGCACGCATTTACTTATATATTGATGCAAACACTGAAACACATGCGTGCACGCACACACACATATATACATGTAAATCTAAGTACAAGTATTTAAGAGATCTTTCATATGTTTATATATGTGTATATATATACACGCTGTAAGGAATTGATGTGTATACATACACAGTGGAAAATAAATATTCAATTCCTATAAGCCCGGATCAACTTTGTACTTAGATAGAGTTCGTAATAGAAGATTTACCTTTTTGATGAATATTGTGAAATCTGATTTCTCTGATTAGTTGGAGGTGCGATCTTCAATACCACAGCTGTCCAGATGTCCAGCCTCCAATGGTGATCCACACAGCAAGAACAGATCTAGACTTCCACGATCAAGAACAGATGAAAGTGGAACTTTTTGGGAGAAGTTGATTGAGTTGTCTTTTGCTTATGCTAGCAAGTAATTAAAGATCAACAACTCTTAACCCTAATACGTTGCGCCTATGTATTTATAGGCGGGGCTAATCCTAGCCCTAGTTCTAGTCCAACTAGAACTCATCAGGCCCGATTAAATAATCTTATTAATTAATTTGGCCCAATGAGTAATTAAGTCCGACCCAACTAATTGGACATTGGACATTAATTCTTACAATCTCCCACTTGGACAAGGTCCAACTCCAGATGCTCAATTCTCGCCTTATGTGTGTGACCCATTAGGTTCCCATTCACGATGACAAACGCAGTGATATTCTCATCGATTCACCGAGATCGATCAATTCACGTCGCCGTCCAAGATTGGCATCTAGCAATGTGTCAAGGCAATCCATGTGAAGGAAAATGTCATGTGGTATGACAGAACCAATATATATACGGTTACCGTGGAAATATAATCCCTTCATCAATATAACCCAATTGGTTAAGAGATATGGATCAGCGTCAATCTCACTTCAACCAATTATGTTATTCACCCTAACTCTTCGTTGATCTAATCTAGTTATGATTGAAACATTTTCAACTCATAACTCCACCCCAGCTGAGGAAATTTATATCAACTTAAGTGGGCAAAATCAGGTTATAATCTCCTACTTTCCAGGAGTGATGAATCCTCATATTAGACATTCACAACCTTCATACGATTCTCACTGTACCCGTACGACGTCTTCCTGGTGACTCAAATCTTCGAGCCCCATCAAACGCTCGCCAAAGTACAGTGGTTCTCATATAAGATTCTATGATGTCCTCAAGTCAAAGGACCAAATCCACAACCGCGCATTAGAGATTTACCACTGACGCTTGGATAGTTATCCATGTGGAATCTCTAAGCGGATCATCCAATGTCATGTTCTCATAACAATGCATTCATGTGTTCATTCAAATGTCACTCTACATCTTAGCTCGTGAGATCAGCTAATTTCTTTAAAAGAAATGCAACACATGCTAGTCTATCCGCAATAATGATATCCGTATCTCATTATTACTATGACTAGGGATATTTCAAGAATAAGTTATTTATAACTTGTATCTCACAATCACAACACCTTGTGATTAACAAGTTACTGTGAACTTTTCTTCGGATTCTATTATTTTAAATAATAAAATTTAAAAAATAACAGATCTGCCATTAAAATGTAGACAAGTATTTAATTAATCAATTTGTTCATATACTTCAATGTCTAACAAAAAGTATATCACAAAATGTCCCATACAAACTAAATCCAATCACTCAGGTATCTTAATACCATCAAATTTAGCATGACCATCATGCTTGTGCTGGGACAACAACTTTGTCAAAGGATCTGCTACATTATCATATGTTAGGACTCGTTCTATCTTTATATAATTTCTTAAGATTATCTCCCTGATGAGATGATACTGCCTCAATATATATCTGGATCAGTGATGAGACCTGGGTTCCTTCGCTTGTGTGATGGCTCCATTGTTATCACAATACAAGTTATTGGATCAACAATGCTAGGAACTATTCCAAGTTCAGTAATGAACTTCTTGATCCAGACTGTATTCTTTGCTGCTTCTGAAGCAGCTATATATTCGGCTTCTGTAGTTGAATTAGCAGTCGTTTCTTCTTTGGAACTTTTCCAACTAACTGCACCACCATTTTGAGTAAATACATATCCAGAACATGTCTTTAGTTGCATACACGAAGAACATGTCTTTATCAGATTGAAAGCTGACATCGTCATAACCTTGAACTCTAAGTTCATTTCCTCCATATACCAAGAACATGTCTTTAGTCTTTCCTAAGGACTTAGGATGTTCTTGACTGCGATCCAATGTTTCTCACCAGGGTTCGCTTGGAACCTGCTTGTGACACTCAAAGCATATGAAACATCCAATCGAGTACATAATATTGCATGCATGATAGATCCTATTGCTAATGCATAAGGAATTCTATCCATGCGATCTCTTTCAATTTGTATCTTTGGACACATCTCTTTTGAGAGATAGATCCCATGTCCGATGGGACAGAGTCCTCTCTTGGACTCTTCTATGCTAAATCTTCTTAGAATTTTATCTATGTACATATCTTGAGATAGGCCAAGCATTCTCTTAGATCTATCTCTATAGATCTTTGTATCGAGAATGTACGTTGCCTCTCCCATATCCTTCATGGAGAAATTTTTGGATAACTACAATTTTACTGATTTTAGCATTGGGATATCGTTTCCTAATAATAGTATGTCATCCACATACAAAATTAGAAATATGACTTTACTCCCATTAACCTTTTTATACACACATAGTTTATCTTTATTTTTGATAAAATCAAACATTTTGATTGTCTCATCAAAACGAAGATTTCAGCTCCAAAAGACTTGCTTTAATCCATATATAGATTTCTGTAGTTTGCATACCTTGTTTGGCTCTATGGATTCAAAACCTTCAAGTTGTGTCATGTACACATCCTCGCTAAGATTCCCGTTAAGGAATGCAATCTTGACATCCATTTGCCAGATATCATAGTTATGGTATGCTACTATCGCAAGCGGAATCCGATTAACTTAAACAAAGCTACTGGTGAGAAGGTTTCGTCAAAGTCAATCTCTTGTCTTTACTTATAACCCTTCGCAACCAATCTTGTCTTGTAAGTATGAACATTACCATCCATGTCGACCCTTTTTAACGTAAACCAATTTACAGCTTATAGGTTTTACCCCTTCAGGCGGGTCAAGCAAGGTCCAAACCTTGTTTTCGTACATGGAGTTCATCTCAGATTTCATGGCTTCCTGCCATCTCTTTGAGTCAACACTTGACTCAGATTATGCGTAAGTAGTAGGTTCATCTTCCTCGATTAGTAATACATTACTAGTAATCAGGAGATCGTATCTCAAAGGAAAATGAATGACTCTGCTCGACTTACGCAGAGCTGGTGTGTCCTTGGGAACTGGTGGTTCCCACTTTCTCAATCTATGCTTCATCAGATGCAAGCTCAGCCAATGGAATATCTAATTGGTCAATTTTATTTGTGGTTTCTTGAACCTCTTCAAGATCTACATTGCTCCCACTGTCTTCTCTAAAAATACAGTAAGTCTCGATATGATGACCTTCATCTCGATAGAATTGTAGAAATAATATCCAACACTTTCTTTTGGATACCCCACAAATAAACATTTATCAGATTTAGCTTCTAGCTTGTCTGATTCTACACGCTTCACATAAGCGTCGCAGCCCCAAATCTTTATGTATGAAAGATTGGGCCTTTTTCCTTTCCATAACTCGTATGGAGTTTTATCGACCGATTTAGATGGGACACGATTTAGTGTGTGACATGCAGTGTTAAGTGCATATCCCCAAAACGTTTTTGGGAGAACTGTGCGGCTCATCATTGATCGCACCATATCTAGCAAGGTGCAGTTTCTCCTTTCTGATACACCATTTTGTCATGGTGTATACGGTGGAGTCCACTGCGAGAGAATCACATTCTCTTTTAGATAGTCTAAAAACTCATCCTTCAAATATTCTTCACCTTGATCAAATCTAAGTGTTAGAATATTTTTCTCGGTTTGCCTTTCTACTTCTTGCTTGAATTCTTTGAACTTTTCAAGGGCTTCACTCTTGAATTCTATCAAGCATATAAAACCATATCTATAATAGTCATATGTAAATATGATGAAGTAAGAAAAGCCACTTTAGCATCTTTAGACATTTGTCCATATACATCAGTATGTACAAGACCCAAAATGTCTGCAACTGTGTCTCTCTTTCCTGAAAATAGGGTCTAGGTTATTTTGCCCAACGGGCATGATTCACACTTATCAAATGATTCATAATAATTTGAATCCAAGTATTCATCTTTATGTAACTTGGTGATGCGTTTTCATTTATATGACCGAATATGCAATGCCAAAGATATGAGTATTTTAGTTTTATCTCTTTTATGCCTTGTGGTTCCACTTCTAATGCCATTTGTTTCCACATTGAAAACACGGATCATCAGATTTGGATTCGTCTTTGCTTAACTGTTTTTTCAACAGATTCGGCCTTCTTGGATCCTTTCTAAAAGGTCCATTTAGATTTCCTCTTAGTGCCCTTAGAGGTATCAATGGCCAAAGTTTACCCATTTCCTTGGGCTTAACAGTTTTTAGCACGTTTAGCAGCTTAAGTAGAGTACACTGAATCTTATTCATGTTGAAGTTCATAATGAACTGCGAAAAGTTATTAGGTAGGGACTGTATAACTAAGTCAACACTTAGCTCGTTGTCCATGGTAAAACTAAATTGATTTAATTTTTCAATATAATCAATCATCTTCAATACATGAGCACTGATTGAAGATCTTTTTACCATCAAACCTCTTTATAACCTTTTGGATGTCTCATACTGTTTAGTCCGTGACTGTTCATCATTCAACTCCTTGAAATGATATATTTTGGTATAAGCATCCAAACCCTTGTGCTGCTTTTCTAACTCAAGTGACATACTGCAAGCATCATATGTTGCAGTGTTACTATTATCACTGTGTTCTTGTAAGCCTGCACGTTCCCCAACGTAGCCTCCTCAATAGGAGCTTCCGGCATTAGCTGCTTATTGACATATCCAATTTTTCTTTTTCATGCTTGAGAACAATTCTCAGATTGCGGTGCCAGTCCAAAAAATTTGGTCCGATATGTTTGTTGGCTTCCAATATGCCTCTAAAACTTATATGGTTACTCATGATTCAACTATTAAATTACAAGATAGAACAATTAATTAAATGCAGAAAAATTAATTTAACATGGATTTATATTAAATTAATTATATTCCAACTGTTTAAATTGAATTAATGACCCTCAAACATTAATCAATAGAACCAATGAGATTCTTAGTGGGCTAGGATCCCTTTTGTTTTATTAGAACCTTGAGTGACTCAACAAATCCTAATAAAGCATCCAGGTAGATACTTCTATCAATCACATCTCTATGTGACTCCTAGATCATCAAGTAGACAACTTATTGTCGCACACATCTTATGTGTTTACTTGATTGTGCCCCTAAAATTCTATTTCCTTGAGTGACTCAACAAAAAATAAAATTTTAGTTAAATTCGACCCATTGTTCAGAAACATCAAATGTTTCATAGTAATAAACATATCCATGAGCGAGCAGCCTTGAGTGACTCAACAAACTGACATCGATAATGGACTCTGGTTTTTCACTATAACAATAGAAGGCACGTTGTATTAACCATTTAATATGAATTTAATATTTTTGATAAAGAGGGGTTTGTCTCATCATAATTATGTATATATATTAATTAACATCTAACATGCAATAAATCATACATAATAATAAGCGTGGATGATTATGGACTTTATCTATCTAATCTTTTTGAGCCAAAAAAGAAGATTAGTTGGTCAATTCCTATGGGACGTTGCATTCGTTCATTGAATGCTAAATGCAATCATCTCCATCTTCTGCTGCAACATGTATCCTATACTAGTTGGCACGCAGGCCCTAATCAATGGACACGCAGGCCCATAATAAATAAATAACTCGAAAATCTAATTAAATAAATAATAGGCTCGCAGGCCTATTTAATTAAATAATAGGCTCGCAGGCCCAACTAATAAGCAACATGAATAATTAACCATACAACCAATCACATGGGTCGAGTCTATAATCATCCACTAAACATTCATATTAATATCTAATATTAAATATATATTAATTTCTAAATTTGTGGCTTTGACAGTATAAGTCTAAACCTTTTAGACACTTTGGAACGGACTAGACGATATTAAATAATTAATCTAATTAATTAATTTTTCAACAATAAAATTAATCAATTAATCCAATTAATCAATTAATTTTATTCATAAAGGGGATTTTTCAAAATTTATTTTATCTCCCAATTTAAAGTCATATTATAATTGAAGATAAAATTTATATATGGTCAAAATTACAATTTTATAAAATAAAATCAAATATTTAATCCGGTCAAAAATTCAAAATATTATTTAAAACGATTTTAGTCAATTTTGAATGTTTGACCAAGCATTAAATGATTTAATAATTTTTAATTTTCCAAAAAATTAAAAATTATGTTTAAGACCTTAATTTTCTTTTAAAATTTGAGGACTTAATGTGTAATTTTTGAAATTAGAATCAGCCCCCTTTTTGATTTTAAAAACAGTGAGTGCTTCCTTTGCAATTTCTGAAATTACAAGAAGCCCCCAACTTAATCCTTTTGAAATTAGGGGGCTTTCCATGCAATTTTCAAAATTGCATAGGAGGCCCCCATCCCCAATATTCTAAAACCGCATAAAGCGCAGAAAACCTTCAAACACCGGCGACTGCTTGCCATCTTCTGGGGTTGGGCACACTGTAGATATTTGGGTGGTGGTCGCACGGTGTCCAACACCGGCGACCACCACCTGGAGCCGAAGAACAGCAGCGCGAATAGCTGCTGTTCGCAGTGGCCGCACGCCGCTGCTACCTCTAGCAGTGGCGCGGGGTGTTTTCCTCTGTGCCTGAGTTCCCTATCTTCAAAAGACAGTGGACTCGCCGCTGGTGGCTTCTTCCACCGGCGGCTGCGCTGCGTCTCCAACCCACCCCCATATATATATATATATATTTTTTTTTTTTTCGTTCCAATTAAATCCAAAACAATTTCAGATCGTAGTTTTAAAAATTCACAATTTTAATTTACTGTCAAAACTCAAATCAAATTAATATGCCAATAACGATTATTGTTCAATTCATTAAAGCAATCTAACGAACTCTAACAAGTAACAAGGTAGGCTCTGATACCACTGTAAGGAATTGATGTGTATACATGCACAGCGGAAAATAAATATTCAATTCCTATAAGCCCGGATCAACCTTGTACTTAGATAGAGTTCGTGATAGAAGATTTACCTTTTTGATGAATATTGTGAAATCTGATTTCTTCGATTAGTTAGAGGTGCGATCTTCAATACCACAGATGTCCAGATGTCTAGCCTCCAATGGTGATCCACACAGCAAGAACAGATCTGGACTTCCACGATCAAGAACAGATGAAAGCAGAACTTTTTGGGAGAAATTGATTGGGTTGTCTTTTGCTTGTGCTAGCAAGTAATTAAAGATCAACAACTCTTAACCCTAATACGTTGCGCCTATGTATTTATAGGCGGGGCTAATCCTAGCCCTAGTTCTAGTCCAACTAGAACTCATCAGGCTCGATTAAATAATCTTATTAATTAATTTGGCCCAATGAGTAATTAAGTTCGACCCAACTAATTGGACCTTGGACATTAATTCTTACACACGCGAGAGAGAACACCATGTATACATCTCCCCCCTCCTTTCCTCTTCCCAAATCCCACCGATGTAAGCACGTAGGCAGAGAGTGGAGGTACAAGACCTGGATATTTGTGTGCAAAGGTATCCCATATACTCGGACTTCTGCCATCCTCTTTTACAGCTCCTTCATACTGCAACAATATGTACATTTTGAAAAACAATATTATGCATGCAAATATATACACACACATACTCCTAACTAAGATTTTGAAGCAGAAGATGAGTATGTGAATGTGACCACCTGATAGGCAGACGAGGCTGCACCAAACACAAAATCAGAGGGAAAACTAGTCCGATTTAATGGAGTTGATATATGAGTGCTGGGCACATTTTTGGCTGAAACTGAAAGTAGATTCAAGCAAAGGAAGTTGATTAGGACAAAGAGATAGAGAAAAGGATAATGTTGGAGCTCCATATCTGTGTGTATGGCTATTATCAAAGGCTCATTTGCCCATAATATATAGAGTACTGAAAAACTCCAATAATTTAAAAGACAAAAATAATATATTCACGTGAGTCATGTGACTATTATATATATATATATTTCCCGAAATCATTTTTGGTGGCACGTTTTATTAATAACAAAATAAATAAAATAAAAATTAAATGGAGATTATGTGATATCTTGACATAATCATAGTAATCAAATGCCAAGTGTAGAATCTCTTTGGTTCATCGTCGCTTTCATTTTCACTGCTCGTTAGTGAACATGTAAACTTATGACCATAACCAAAATTCGAAAGATCAATTGCATCATCTACTTCTCTATTAAAATAGCCAAAGGTATATCTGGCATAATTGCTTACCTTTGTGCAGAATGGTTCAGCTTCAGGCCTAAACTCATGGCCCGTAAATGAGTTAGCTTTCTTCTTCAATGTACAATCTCTTAATCCCATGCCATCCATATGGTACTGTATTTTGTAACCCACCTTGTATTTTCCCTTATTATCAATTCCTTTGGGGTGAATATTATATATATATTGAATAATATTGAATATAGAAAATAAACACGTGTCCGCTACAACAACTTAAGTTTTGGATAAGGTGATTTAATACGATATATTAAAATATTCAGAACTGACAGAGTTCTTGGTCAATTCAAGTCTCATTGTTACTTATTTATGAAATTTTTGTACGTAACCTAACATACACGTAACATATTATGTACTAAATTTAATAAATAAATATATACCGCGTGTGACAACATAAACTTTAGATAATGAGATTCAACGTGATATTAAAGATGACAAACTTCTTGAGTTCACTATTTATGAAATTTGTCCAGTGTTGCATTATTGATAATAAAATAAATTCTGCCTATGCAAATTTTTAGGGACACTATAGTCGTCTGTATTTAGAACGACTATATTTACAAATGTATCTTCTCTCACTGCTTAAATTATTAAAATATTAGTCTAACGTCTTAAAGGCTATTTGATATATAATTTTTTTTTTTTTTTTAAAAACTTCTTTACTCAATTATATTTGTGACCCATATGTGATATGTTCAAGTATGTGCGCGTCGTTTCGATTAAAAAAAAAAAAAAGTATGTGCGCGTCGTGCAGCAAGTAACTAGTCATTAATGAAGAATAGTATAATTGATTGATATGTCTGAATAATTATAGTGCAAATTCTGGCAGCTGGCAGCAGGCAGCTGGCAGTATGGATATATACTGAAATAAATCTCATGTTCAATAAGGCCATTAAATATTCTCTCTCTATCCCACAAAAATAAGCTCGTTTTCTTTATTTACCTGTCTCAAATTATATGCCACTTATTTTATAGATAGTGTATTAAAATTTTCTTTTTTCTAATATACCCTTATTTAATTTATATTGTTATCAACTCAAATAAATTTAACATATTCCAATTATAATGGAATAATACATAAATTTATTCACACATTTATTCAAGTAGACAATCAATAAATTTCACATTGCCTAGAAAGCACCCATCCCCCAATAACAAAGTCAACAATTTAATTTCATTATTGTTTCAATATAATGCAAGAGCGATTATATGTTGCCCGAATTCGAGCAATACATAATTGCCCGACTGCCATGTGTCGGGCAATTGAAACATCCCCTCCCCTTTTGACGCATATGTCCATCCCCCATCCCCACACCCAACCCCAATCCCACCCCACTCCTCCTTCCCTTTTAAACCACCCCAACCCAAAATTTTCTAAGAATTGTGGCTGGGTTTGCCACCCCACCCCTTAATTCCTTTTTTTATTTTAATTCAATACCCCTATTTTATGAATTGTGGCTACTTTCATTCACATCTTTTTAAATTCTTCACTTTTTTCTTTTAGATGACCCCTCCATTGTTGTTTGAAAGTAATAATAATATATATTAATTTATTTTTTATTTTTTATTCAACTATAAATATACATGAACTAAAGGTGCGTATAACACATTGTAATTTATGGTGTAAGATTATTTGCATTATCGTTTGTATAAATTTAATATGTTTAGAATATTGCAGAATATTATGTTTGAATTAGTTCACGTATATTTTTGGTTGAATAAATAATGAAGAATAAATTAATATACATTATTATTACTTTCAAACAACAATTAGGGGGCCATATGTAATAAAAAAGAGAGAAATTTAAAAAGATGTGGATGAAAGTAGCCACAATTCATAAAATAAGGGGTATTGAATTAAAAAAGGAATTAAGGGGGTGGGGGTGGCAAGCCCCAGCCGCAATTCTTGAAAATATTTTGTGGGGATGGGGATGGGGGTTGTGCCTGACACAAGAAACAGTACATTCTGTAATGTAACATCCAACGAAAAACTTGGAAAGGGGGGAGGGTGTTTGGGCCTGGCACATGAATTCGGGCAATTATGTGTTGCCCGAATTCAGGCAACACATAATCCCTCTGTAATGCAATTCAATTTCATTTGCATTCTAATTATAACTTAATGATTATTTAAATTTATTAGATTCATGAATGACTAATATTAAATGGGGGTATAATATGAAAAATGTGTGAAAAATTTATAATTTCAATTACATTAATGAGATTTTTTAATCCATGTGAAAAAAGAAACGAACTTATCTTTGTGGGACGAAGGGAGTAATATATTCATATGCCAATTATTGAACTCGCTTTTAGTGTGGAAATGTTTAACTACAAATCGTTCGTTGACCAAACTCTGATTAATTCTAGTTGTTGTGGATCATTAAGACCATGTTCTCTTTGGTGTTTTCAACTTGTTTTCTGTTTTGTGTTTTTGAAAATAATCAAAACGTGTTCTCTTTGTCATTTCCGAAAATGTATTTTTCAAAACATCCAAAAAATTGCAAAGGAAATAGAAAATGATATTTAAGCCGTTTTGCATTTCCTTTACAAAATTTGGGCATTTTCCAAAACGGCCAAAATGCGTGTTTTCGCCATAGAAGTCGGCGTTTCAAGTCCCAAATCTGGCAGTTTTTTTTTTTTTCCATTTTACGCTGGTCAAAACAATGATGATTTAACCAAATTCCGCGTTTTCATTCCAAAATGCGGCTCCTATTCAAGATGGCTAGGCGCGTGATTTCCGTGTTGTTGGTCCCAAGTTCGATTCCCAGCATGTGCGACTCTTTTTAATGGTTTTTAAATATTTTTAATTCCATAATTAAATGTTTTTAATTCTTTTTAAATAGTTTTAATTGCTTTAAATGTTTTTCATTGTTTTTAAATGTTTTTAATTCCATAATTAAATATTTTTAATTCTTTTTAAATGTTTTTAATTGTTTTTAATTCCATAATTAAATGTTTTTAGTTGTGTTTAAATATTTTTAATTGTGTGTAAATGTCTTTCATTGTTTTTAATTGTTTTTAATTCCATAATTTAATGTTTTTAATTCAAAGTAAGTCCAAATTTCTAAAAAATTTCAAGTAAACGCATTTTCGAGTTTTTTGTTTTCAGAAACAATTTTTGAAAATTCTAAAAAGAACACATTTTCAAAAATTACAAAACAAACACTCAAAATACAAAACACAAACACACAAATGTAAAGAGAACACCACCTAAGTTTTTCTGTTTTCTGCTCCCATTATGTGACTTCATAAGTGTCTACTATAAAAAAAAATTAAATAAAAAAATTGTTCTTTATTTTTAAACTCATGACCATAACCCAAATTTGGAAAATCAATTTCACCATCTACTTCTTGATATGTTTGATTTTGATTAAAATCTGATTTTTTTGTAAAAGTACTTAATAAAAATTGATGAAATATATGGTTAAAAAATTGTAAAAGGTTTTAGGTCAATAAAATATGTGGTTAAAATTAATTGTTAAGTTTAATTTCAACTTTTTAATAAATTTTTTATTGAAATCAAACAAGCCTATACTCTAGCATAATTGCTTACCTTAGAGTAGAATGGTTCACCTTCAGGCATAAGCTCATGACTCACAACTTCTACCTGAAATTGTTGTGCGCTTGATTTGTTCGAAACAAACAATGGATGAGCTTTCTTTTTAAACTTTGCACATAACCAGTAACGTGCAGTGGGATCTTACAAGGTCAACACTGATGGATGCATCAAAGATGGATTAGTGAGTGATGGGAGATTATTAGAGATTCATCAGGTTAGTGTGTTCGCGCATTCTTTTCTTCATATGGTGAGTGCCCTATTTTGGAAGACGAGCTCAGAGCTATTCTTGATGGTATCATTCTTACTCAGAGGACTGTACTATCAGATTTATGGATTGAGACCCACTCTACTTTGGCCATTCTCTGCATCACCAAAGGTGGAGGACCTTAGTGTATTCAGGCTACTCTATGCCCAACCAAACATCTCCTTGCTTCCGATTTCTTATATTTATCGAGAGGGCAACCATGTGGCTGATTTACTTGCATCAGAAGATTGGAATCGTCGTTGCTATTTTGAGTACAACGCTCAAGAAATACCACAGCAATACCCCAGCCAAGTCCAAATTGATAGACATGAGTTTCCTATAATTAAGGGTCTATAAAATATTTAGGACTTATTGTTTGGGAGGTAGTACCTCCTTAATTATTTCTTTATTAATTATTAATTTATTTGTTTATTTTAACTCTTCTGATTAGATGTCAGGTTTTATGCCCCCCTCCCATGTATTTTTTGTGAGTTATTTATATAAGGTTGGGGTATTCGAACCCCCATCCTTTCTTGGTAGAGGTTTGACAATTATACTGGGGATGTGATGGTGTGTTGATTAAAAAAAAAAATCTGGATGTTAAAAAGTATATTATATACTAAATTTAATAAATAAAAATATACCATGTGTGATAACTGAAGTTTTTAGATAAGGGAGTTCAACATAATATTTTTATTTTTGGTAAAAACATCGTTAACGCCAACACAAGGTTTTTAGGCCTCTAACTAGACTTCACCGACCCTGTTTTATTGATAAAGAAACAAAAGTATAATTAGGAGAGGACATATACCTTATCTCCATAATTTCAACTAGTTGAGGAAGTGCATTGGTAAATGTGTTTTATACTTAAATCCTCGTGAATAAACTTGATTTATTTCTATGATTTTAGTAGATTAATACTTAATTGGACATGAATATCTTTGTAATAGGTGAATACACAGATTATAATACATTTGAAGCAAAAGGGACAAAACATGCATGAAAAGTTCAAGCTAAGGACTAAATCAAATTACTTTGAAAGACCGGGGACCAAAATACAAAATTAACGACACAAAAGGCAAAAAACCAGCGTCGGAGCCTGTCCGAGAAAATGTGACAGAATTTCTATTTTTAAGTAGGGACATTTTTATTGTTTCTAGGGGCATGAATTTCAATGGAGATGAAGAACTATATCATGACCTAATCTAGGTCGGGGAGGGGGTTGGAGAACGGAGATAGAAGGCACGAGATTAAAGAGAGGACTTGGAGAAAAACACAAGGGGAGATCAAGATTTCGTAGAAGATTTCAAGGGTTGATTATCAAGGCTTGATGCAAGATTAGATTCTCAACTATATATTTTCTATTTATTGAACTAGGTGATGTATTCTATTAAAATATATTGTTTTCATTTGAAAAATATCATGCGTAGCTAAAATTCTCTGTGTTAGGACGAACGATGTAGACATTACTGATTGTTTGATTTTAGTTATTAAGGCCTGATTCAGAAGCTTATCTTGTTTTGACTCTCTATCGTGTTTATATTGTCTTTCCATGAATTTGACCAATTTATGATTATGCTTTTGAATTCATGTTGAAACTGAGAAGTAATTTGCCATTTAAGCACTGTGATAGGAAACACAAATTTACATAAGAAATAGAGATATATTCTTATAGTTTGTGCATTTGTTTATAATTGAGCTGGGCTTAACGAGCCTGGTTAGGTTAAAATTCATATAGAGATATAGTGTATTTACATAATTGGGTATGTTGGTATTGCTTGAGAAAGAATATCAAACGGCTTTGTGAAATTCGATTATTATAACAAATTAAGTAGATGATCATGACTTGGTAGTTGTAATTGAATTTGATAGCTATTGTTGATTTGATAATTCCGACATTCATTTAATCAATCTATTTATAAAACGAAACAATTCTCTATCTTGTGAAGAACCATAAACTAGGAATTAATTTAGAAGTAATTCAGCTTTTAGATACATTTAAACTAAATATTCTTGTGGCATTTTTTGGTTTCAAATTCACATAGCGTTCAATTAATTGAAATTAATAGTGGTATCAAGTCCTCATGGGATCGACATTCCGGACTCCTAAAGTCCGCTTGAGTACTTGTTTGATGACATCGTATACTTGCGATTATTTTCACAACAAGTTTTTGACTCCGTTGTTGAGTACTTGTGTTATTTACTTTGATTTTAGTTAATTATATTGTTATTGGAATTTTTCTTTCTCTCTTTTAGGTTTTCCTGTTTGGTGCATGACACAATCGGACCTTATGGATTTAGATTTTGCTGATCTAGAGATGGAATGTACTTTCCATAGAAGACAACGAGAAAAGAGAGAGAACAATATATTACAAAAAATCATAATGGCCGATCCACCACATAATCGAAACAATTTGGAAAATGAACGACCAGCAGATCCAAAGATTCAGCTTGGGATTGAACGTCCAGCTGTCGTGGGAGAACGGAGATAGAAGACACCAGATTAAAGAGAAAACTTGGAGAAAAACACAAGGGGAGATCAAGATTTCGTCGAAGATTTCAAAGGTTGATTATCAAGGCTTGATGCAAGATTAGATTCTCAACTATTTATTTTCTATTTATAGAACCAGGTGATGTATTCTATTAAAATATATTGTTTTCATTCGAACAATATGCGTAGCTAAAATTCTCCGTGTTGGGACGAACGATGTAGACATTGCTAATTGTTTGATTCTAGTTATTAGGGCTTGACTTAGAAGCTTATCTTATTTTAACTTTTTATCGTGTTTATATTGTCTTTTCATGAATTCGACCAATTTATGATTATGCTTGTGAATTCATGTTGAAATTGAGAAGTAATTCGCCCTTTAAGCATTGCGATAGGAAACACGAATTTACATAAGAAATAGAGATATATTCTTATAGTTTGTGTATTTGTTTATAATTGAGTTGAGTTTAACGTGCTTGGTTAGGTTAAAATTCACATAGAGATATAGTGTATTTACTTAATTGGGTATGTTGGTATTGCTTGAGGAAGAATATCAAACGGCTTTGTAAAATTTGATTGTTATAACAAATTAAGTAGATGATCATGACTTGGTAGTTGTAATTGAATTTGATAGCTATTGTTGATTTGATACTTCCGACATTCATTTAATCAATCTATTTATAAAACGAAACAATTCTTTCTCTTGTGAACTACCATAAACTAGGAATTAGTAGCTTTTAGATACATTTAAACTAAATATTCCTTTGGCATTGTTTGGTTCCGAATTCATGTAGCGTTCAATTAATTGAAATTAATAGTGGTATCAAGTCCTTATGGGATCGACATTCCGAACTCTTAAAGTCCGCTTGAGTACTTGTTTGATGACATCGTATACTTGCGATTATTTTCACAATAAATTTTTGACACCATTGTCGGGTACTTGTGTTATTTACTTTGATTTTAATTAATTATATCGTTATTGGAATTTTACTTTTTCTCTTTTAGGTTCTCCTGTTTGGTGCACGACACAATCGAACCTTATAGATTTAGATTTTGCTGATCTAGAGATGGAACGTACTTTCCATAGAAGACATCGAGAAAAGAGAGAGAACAACATATTGCAACAAATCATGGCCTATCTACCACGGAATTGAAACAATTTGGAAAATGAAGGACCAGCAGATCCAAATATTCAACTTGGGATTGAACGTCCAGCTATCGTGGGTGCTCCACCCATGTATCCACTGTAAAAGTACTTAATGATGATGATCATCCATTTGGAGAGCTCATGGTCCTAGGTCTTACTGCATCCTTGCAGTCAGTCTAGTATAGCACCTCTTGTTTTTGAACGGGAAAATTTTCAGCCCAGACAAAATGTTATAGGTATGATCACTACAAAAAAAAAAAGGATAATTGCATCAAAGGTCTCCAATGTTTCAAAATCGTTGGAGATATACCCCTAACCTAAAAAAATAGCATCACACATCCTCAACGTATGAAAAACTTGGCATGATAGGTCCTTTATGACCAAATTGCACTTCTATTTAAATAAACAAAAAAAAAAAAAAAGAAAAAAGAAAAAAGAAAAAAGAAAAACATAATTGAAAACTAACTATATATACCCCAAAAAAATAAAAAGTAAAAAATGTACCAAAAAAAATAAAAAGTAACAAATATGCCATCTTTTCTAAAAAGTTCTAAAAAATTTACATTATCTTCATCATTTACCAATTTGTCGAAGAAATCCTCATCAGTGTTATCCTCCACCTGGAATGGAGGAGGATTTGAAGCAATCTACTCAAAATTTTCGAGCTAACAACAATCAGATCCAACAACCAAATCCATCGAATTCCATAACCAAAAAAAAAAAAAAAAAAATCCAAAAAAATCCAAATCAATCAAGATAGAGGGTTTTCAGATCACCCAAATTCCACAACCATCAAATGAACAAGAAACACCCAAAATTCCCAATTTTTGCATTAATTCAAAAGCAACCCATTTCACGAATAAGACAAAATTCATGGAGAAACTACTCAACAAACATATCAAAATGAAAATTCGCAAATCAAACAAACAAATAGAAAAAAAGTACATTTCTTCATATATTATTCTAGGGTGTGAAAAATGGAATTAAGAGAGAGAAAGTAGAGAGAGGGAGAGAGGGAGAGAGTGCATGTGTGAAAGAGATAACAATCCCTTGATTTCACACCTAGAGGTGTCAACAACCCACAAAAATTCTTGGTTATTTACAAATCAAAATGAAAAGTCGCAAATCAAACAAACAAAGAGTAAAAAAATACATTTCTTCATGTATTATTCTAGAGAGAGAAAAATGGAATTAAGAGAGAGAAAGTAGAGAGAGGGAGAGAGTGCATGTGTGAAAGAGATGACAAGCCCTTTGGAGGTGTCAACAACCCACAAAAATTCTTGGTTTCTTACAAAAATATATATCTTTATATATATACATACACATATCAAACTTCCATGGATGCACAGCAATCGTTGATTTGATTTGTTTTGAAAAAGATTTTTCTCTAATTTTTCCAAAGTTTAATATATAAGAGGGCCATTTTGTTATTTTTTATTATTTTGGGGTAAATTTGGTTATTTTTCAATCATTTTTTTTCTATTTCTTTGTTTTTTGGTTTTTGTTTATTTAAATAAAAGGGCAATTTGGTCATAAAGACCTTACCACACCAAGTTTTTCTTACGTTGGGGATGTATGGTGCTATTATTTTAGGTTAGGGGCATATTTCCAAAGATTTTGAAATGTTGGGGGACCTTTGATGCAATTATCCAAAAAAAAAAATACCAATTTCGGGACAAAAAAATGTTGTCGCATAAATAGAGATTTTGTTGCAAAAATATTTTAGCGACAACATGATGCTTGTTACGGGTATTGTCGTGCTATCTGAGAAGCAAAATGTATTATGCAACAGTTTTCAGTCATTTTTCGCACAAGTAAACTCACAACATTATTTATTTGACGCAAAAAGTATGAAATAGCAACAAGATATTTGTCACCATAATGTCATCGCAACACATATATGTCGCAAAAAATTAAAAGGGCGACAAGCCAAAATATTTTTGTTGCCTATTCCATTTTGCAACAAAATATGTTCGTAGTATAATACAATTTATAACAACTCATTTTTGTTGAGTAATTTGTTTTACAATGAGAGTGATTCGTTGCATAATATACTAGTATACTGCTTACATGCGATTGAATTCGACTGTAGAATCAGAGATGGAGAATGAGATGGATTTGAGGAGATGAAATTTGACGAAGAGAGAACAATTCTTGCGTGAAGTATTTTTGAAGACAAACTCATGTCTTCTTTTTATCGTGAGTGGATGTGAAAACTCCTTACGGTCATTATTATAAGATATTCAATGTACAATTAATCAAATACAAATGATTCTAAAATATATAAATAAATTCATATTATTGTCTTAAAATTGTAATGTCAAAACTTATGAAGAGAGTGTTACAATAATCATCAATCTCCTATCAAGAACTTCTTGTTGTGTTGAGAATAACTGATAATTCATTTTCATGGAAGACTTCTTGCTCACTACCAACAACATCATCTTTTTCTGGCTGGCTTTATCATTCACAAACACACAAATGAATTTGTTCAACGACTTCAAGCTTTACACAGATATTAAGAGAAAAAATTCCAATTTTGACAGATATTTTATAACTTTAGATTCCAGATGCATTACACTCCTCCAGCAAATTAAGAATATTGCATTCTGGGGCACTGATTGATGGCAGAATTACTTGATTAGAAGGTGGATGAGGTTTCGTTCCAGGAGTTGCGACAGATTCTATTGGAGTTTGTTCGTGCATGACCGGCAAATCATCACTCCTTTGGACACGTGAACACCCTCGTTCCTTCCATATATGATCAAAAAAATAAATAAAGCTTAGACATTCCAAAAACAACTGTCCAACAATCAAATTATATACTGTCGAAAAGAATCTAAAAATTTATTTATATGTTAGCTGGTGAAAGTAGATGGAGAAATTATTTATTGACACCTTAAAGAAACTTTTTATTACCCAGGATATTAGCAAAAAGGAAAAATAGGGTACATTACATATCAAAATTTTGTTATCCTTTATTCGTCATTGACAGAAAGGCCATGTTCCTATGAGATCCATAACATTAATGTCCTATTCTATAGAAAAAAAGTGACATCTTTACACGTGCTATATCTCCAATTCTTTGTTAGCCCACAGAGTAGATATACTTAACCAAAGGCTTACTCAAGCTTGGTCATAACTTTTAAACAGTTTCAAATATTAAGATTTTCCTCATTTTGTTACTTTGATTTGCACTACCAAGTGTCTAGATCAAAATTTTAAGAGCTACATATATTATTTTACATGTATATGCGATACCAATAACCAGACTAGAAGTAGAGATTAATTGTTCTAATAGCTAAAATACAATGACACAACCTCAAGTCCAAAATGCAAATGCAGAGACAGAAGATCATAGAAATGCTCCTCAAAAGCTGGAGTCAGCCTAAAATGTGATTGCTCCTCAAAATGACATTGAAAAAGATATAGACCAAATGAATAGAATATGTGGTTTGTCACTAGACATGCGTTCAGAAACAAGAAGCATTTCACTAATAACCAAAGGAAGAGAATACAAAAAGAGTACCACATACTCAATCCTGAACCCCCCCCACAAAATACATACGAAGGGATATATAATACTACGACCAAAATTTCCCAAAGTATGTATACCAAGGGAGATTGCAAAGGCTCCCAAAATTTCACCAAAAGATAGTCCATTACTATCTCACAAACTGGAATAAATCCTAAGTACAAATGTGGTTCCTATGTGCGCATGAGAGCAAAATAAGTTTACTAACTATTCCTCATTCAATGTGGGGGAAAAAAAACTAACTAGTTCTACACTCTTCTCTCTTCATATCACAATTTTAATGTAGTGTTGCAGCTGGTCCAACTAATTTCTCCACCACTAAAATATGATAAGGTCTCTTAATTTCCTTTATTGATAATTGACTGATGACCGAAGTAGTTGCGGAAAGGCCAAATAACACTATTTCATTGTCAGAGACGGGTAGAGAGTATTTAAAATTGTTTAGGTACATCCCATTAAGATATCTATACTTGGATATTTTACGTTTAAAATAAAAGTTAAATAATTAGTACAGTAATTATACATGCTCAATTTCTTTTCAATAAATTTAGTAGTCGAGAATCTTATCAAATTGTCTTGTAATTACTCTAATGGCCTAGAATTATTTCTCAGCACCTTAAAAGAAACTTTTGGCAAATAGGAAAAACAGGTTACATATCTCAAAATTTTGTTATCTTTTTATTCATTTGATAAAAAGGCCATGTATATATGAGATCCTTATGACATAAATGTCTTATTCTAAAAAGAAAAAAGAAAACAAAAGGAAAAAGGACATTTTACACGGCCTATATGACCAATTCTTTGATAGCCCATGAGTCACTCCAGTTCGATCACAACTTTAAAGAGTTCCAAACTTAAGGAATTTCCTCCACAGTTCTTACTTGGATTTGCATTACCAAGTGTAACGTCCCGAAAAATTTCATGCCTTAATTATGTGATCTAGAAATCGTATATTAAGCATACTTCAATTTCGAATGATTAATTTCTTTAAGAATTGAAGAGTTACCATATTGTACAAGGTAAAAAGTAGAGAAAATGTGTCAATTAAATTTTAAGGACCAAATTAGAGGAAATTTGAAGTTAGAATTTTAGGACTAAATTAATCATGCCCTAATAGTTGGGGGCATGACCAAAATTGGAAATTCAGAATAATTACGAATTTTCCATTGTGTTCGAGCCTATTACATCGTAGTTCATGTCGAGACCTTCGTTGTGGTGTCAAATTTATAGACTTTTCGAATTGAAATAGGCATAGAAAGTTGAGCCAAAGTCGAATGAAATTTTAGAGAAATCTGAAAATTTGGCTAAGTGTAAAATTCTGTGATCAAGTAGTCCAATTTGAGCGAGTCGTATGCGCAGTTGGATTATCCATTCTTGTTGCATGTGTGTGCGTTATGAAGCTCGTAACTAGAACTTCGAAATGGTATAAAGTTCTACCGGTTTGGATCTCGTTAGGACCTCCAAATGTTGACCCGAACATTGCATCTTAAAATAAAAAATCTGCTTATTTTCTTAGTATAATATTTAATTGGTGACAAATGTCAAAGTTTCATCATGTTCTTTAAAGGGCTGTTTGGCAGAACTAGAAATACCAAAATAAATTAATTTAATGGTACAATATTATATTCCTACACATTAAGTATAAAATAACAGAAATTGGGACAATCAAACATTAAATAAGTAAAAGTATAAAAATAAGTGAGGCCAAACATTACCTAATACACCTCTAGCCCTCTCTATATTTAAGAGACTTTAGAAATAGAAAAGAGTCACAGCTTGGTAAGAATTCTCTCAAGGTATATGTTCATTTTGTTGTTCTTAATCATGACTAAGAAAGATTTCTGTAGTGATTCAAAATTTTCAATGTCTACTCCTTGTTTATGTTAGATTAATTGAAGTTTAAGTTGTGTTTCTAGAATTTTGCTCAACTTATGTTGGAACTAAGAAATTTTTCCTTAGATGTCTTTCTTAATTTATGATATTTCAGCAATTTATTCAACATTTTTTCAAAAATTTCATCCATGGTGTTTTTCAAGTTATTTACTCTTTTCCATCATTTCCAACATGTTTCTTGCATTATTTTTGAAATTTCAACATGTCAACAGTGGAGTTTCTTACCTCAAAACAATGTTTTCACTCATTCACAATAGGTAAATCAAATCTAGAATTTTTAGAGTTCTAAAAGTTTAGATTCTTGCCTTACAAGTATTTAATCTCTTGAGTTTTTGCCACCAGAAGTTGTACTTTTCTTTTGGCTGAATTTCTATAACTAAAATATAGAAATTAAGTGTTTACGAAGTTCAAAGGTTTTATATCACTTAATTCAACTTTTGATGTTAGTTAAATAGAATATTTTTACTTTGAGCAACTCTAGTTTATCTTATTCGAGATTAAGAAATTCTTATGAGTAAATGGTATAATCCAAGTCTTGATTCCATGTTAATCCACCTATCTTCTTAAGTGAATTCTACAAAGACATGTACTTTTCATGTAGTATAAGCTCAAACAAGTGTCTTATTTGATTCTAGAATCACTCTTAGAGTGATGCATTTCTTATATGTGATAAAGTAAAGGGATCAGCTGCACTAAAATAAATGGATGATTCATTTCAAGATGTTTACTGGATTGTAGTATTGATTTTGTGGCTTAATGCCTCTAGTAGTCCTCACAGAGTAAAAAATTATTCATGTGATACATTCTATCCCTTGTTTTAGTTCAAGCATGATTCTCATATTTTCTATTGAATAGTTAAAATAAAATACATGCTTGAGATGTTTATGTGTAATCATGATCATTAAAGAGTCTTAACTCATGTGCTATGCAAGAATAAAATAGATCATGATAAATTATTAAGTTCCCTAAATAGATGTACACCAATGGAGTGTTAAGTACCTCATGGACCATAGGGTCCAATAAGTAAGGTCACCAGCCAGAAGGGCTATATGAAAGTTAAGGCCATAAGGGCCATTTATAAGCTCCAGGGACTGTTTGGAGGTGTTTTCCAAGATGTTAGGTGGACCGTGTTTTGGACTAAAAACAGAAGTATACTTGAGCATAAAAAGGATTGACACAAACCTAAATAAAATTATTGGAAAGTGGGCAAGAAAGAAGGTTTTTAATTTAACGATTGTTCTACAATTAACCCAAAATTAATTCGAGAAAAATTATTCGGGTTATAAAAATTTAATTAGTCTTAGTGATAAAATATAATTCATGTTCATCATATAAAAATAAAAGACAAGTTCGTGCAACATAATCATCACTAAAATATTTTAGATCATACTCAGAAGTTCGTAGCGGCGCTGGAAGTTAAAATTTTATTTTCTTGAAATTAAGAGACAATAAAACTTTCGGTCGTTACGACATTTTCCCAATTGATACCAGCATTCACCATAAGGACCTTTTATGGAAGAGGTTAAGGGTTCATATCGCTAGGGACGTGAAATAAATCCAGTTTGGGGGCCCAACCTCTAGTAGATAGTACGTAAGCTAATGGCGCACAGAATAACTCATGAGCGAGAAGTTTGAAGGAGAAAGTTTGCGGCCGTTACAAAAATAAATGCGTAATTTTTTGTAACAACTCAATCCCTCTTCTTGGGATCTTGCCTATCCAGACTCAGTTGGTATCAGCATTAAACCTAAGTGCCTCAAAAGGTAGATGTAGGTTCGAATCACTGGAGACGCGAAATAAATTTGTGAGAGATAAGATGGGCACATGCTCTCTCAAAGTAGACAATATGGATGAGTACAGCTAGAGCAAGATCCCAAGAAGAGGGATCCCAGTCATTACAGTGCACCCTCAGTTCATTAAAGTTTTTAGATGACATTTGTAATGAGCTTTAGGCCAATGTCTCCCAGATTTGTAAGACATTAGGGAACTAGGTTTTGAGAACCCATACGGGATTTAAGAGACAGTGAGTGCAATGTCCTTTGTTCAAGATAAAAAACCTATGCGGGGATTTGATCTCTAGTATCCGGTCATCACCTAGCTTCCATTGGTTAGCAAAAAATACTCTACATCAATATTAAACAAGCACGGAATGAACACATTCCTACATAGCTTCTTCCACAGCTCACCCGCAACCAAACTATTCTTTTCATCGGTTAGGTACTTGAATTTTTTTTTGGCATCATAGATCTACAATTAAAGCAACCAACCGAAGCTTACGTGCTACCATGACTGATTTGCATAGATAAGCACATAATAAATAATAACAGAAAAATAGCAATATTTAGTCACTAATCATGAATCATAAGCAGTTACTATAGCTTGTCATCACTGGCCGGCAAGGTTATCCAATTCACACACTTAGAAGAGCAATTTTTTTTATACGTGAAAATATAGAGAAACGTGGTGAAAATAATTGGTGATGAAACATATACGCTTCGAGTGAAGATGAAAGGTGAAGAGCCCTAGCCGAAAGCAAAGTTAGGAAGTCTTAGCGAAGCAAAATGTGTTGAAAAAGATAAAATAAAAGTTTGGGGTGAAAGAAAAATCACGCAAAACCGGAAAGTGTGGGAAATGCAAGTCATCTAAAACCCAATTTGTTGGCCAGTCTGAGAAAAAGTGGCGGAATCTCTATTTTTAAGTAGGGACATTTTTGTCATTTCTAGGGGCACGGGTTTTCAATGGAGATGAAGAACTATATAATGACCTAATCTACGTCAAAAAGGAGGGGGTTGGAGAACAGAGATAGAAGACACAAGATTAAAGAGAGAACTTGGAAAAAAACACAAGGGAAGAACAAGATTTTGTAGAAGATTTCAAGGGTTGATTATCATGGTTTGGTGCAAGATTAGATTCACAACTATTTCCTATCCATTGAATCCGGTGATGTATTCTATTAAAATATATCATTTTATTCAAACAATATCATGCGTAGCTAAAATTCTCCGTGTTGGGACGAATGATGTAGACATTGCTAATTGTTTGATTCTAGTTATTAAGGTTTGACTCAGAAGCTTATCTTGTTTTAATTTTCTATTGTGTTTATATTGTCTTTTCACGAATTCGGTCAATTTATGATTATTCTTCTGATTTTTGGTTAAAACTGAGAAGTAATTCACCAATTAAGCACTACGATAGGAAACACGAATTTACATAAGAAATAAAGATATGTTATTATAGTTTGTGTAATTGTTTATAATTGAGTTGGCTTAATGCGCTTGGTTAGATTAAAATCTCCATAGAGATATAGTGTGTTTATTGAATTGGATAGGTTTGGTATTGCTTGAGGAAGAATATCAAATGGCTTTGTGAAAATTGATTGTTAAAACAAGGTAAGTATATGATCGCGACTTAGTAGTTGGAATTGAACTTGATAACTATTGTTGATTTGTTAGTCTCGACATTCATTTAATCAATTTATTTTATAAAACAAACAATTCTTTCTCTTGTGACCATAAACTAGGAATTAGATTAGATGTAATTTAGTTTTTGATACATTTAAATTAAATATTCCTTTGGTGTTGTTTGGTTTCAAATTCACGTAGCGCTCAATTAATTGAACTTAATGGTGGTATCAAGTCCTTGTGGGGATCAACATAGATATCAACTGAACCCTATTAAGCTTAGCCAATCCCTGTGTTGGTTTTTCCCATTTGACAGCTATAGGCCTTTTGGGAACTGACTTTCTAATAGCACACCAAAAATTTGTGAGCTATGTCAATGTATCCATTCAAATTTGATTGCTTTAGTGAACCACCCATAGATATCAAGTGAACCATATTGTAAACTCTTCATGTGATTCGGTTTGCATTCATTTGAATATCGTTGTACTTGTTGATAAGTAAATTTTATACACTTAAATTGACTCCTTAATGAAGAGTTTTCGTATAATTCTAAATATTTGATAGTCGATATCTATTGAGTCTTTGTTCATTTTCGTGGTTGTAGGACAAAATCTCCGAACTTGAGTCACATTGGTGAAATCGGTGAGTATATGAGAATAAATCGAGGTTTTGAAGTGAATATCAAGAGCCAAACATTGAATGATGAGAAAGAAGATAAAATCAATAAGTTTAAAGTGTATTGGAGCGACAATAAAGAGTTGAAGTGAATGGACAAACACCCGAAAGTTGAAAAGGCGAATTGAGAAACCTACGACAAGAGCATGTTGAAAATTAGAGCCCAACCTTTGGTAAAAAATATCTCCACAATGTAAATGATATACCTTTGAAAAGATAATTGAATTATGAGTCCAAAACTTTTTTTCGGATCTCAATTCGAATTTTTCTACGAGAAATTATGGCCGTTTGAAATACAGTCGCCGGCGGAGGACTTTATGCCCGCTTGAGACAGTATTTATGCAGAAATTCAGTAGCTTTGGATGATTTTTGCACGGTTTTTTAACCATAAATTGACACCTATATATACAATAACCCTTGTACTTTATGGAGGTCAAATTTTGGGAGAAAACAAAGAGGCAAAACATAAATTTTCACAAAGAATTCATTCTTCTGGGTAAGATTATTGGAATTTCAAGTAATAAAAAGTTGGAATTCTTGGGCAATCTATTGAAGATATTCAAGGGTACAAAATTAATCTTTGGACTTATTCTTGCAATCAAATATTCTGAGTGATGAATTCTAAATTTATTATGTGCTTTTGTAATTCAATTATGATAGGATAATTTCTTTGTGCTAAGGATGATGATGTAAACACTTAGTTGAAGTTATAATTCAAGATCTCTCTCTCTCTCTCCAATCTTAATTTATGTTTGACTGATTGGTATCAAAGTTTTAATTTTCCTTTGAATGAATGATCATCTTTTGAATGTATTTGTGACTTATTTTGATTCTAGGAGGTTTAAGTAGATTTAGCTCATTGTTGGCAATCAACACAAAGTCCTATAGGAGTTGGGCATAATCTTTTATGCTTTGTGCAATCGAATTTGATAATCTTGATAGTAAATGCGTTTTTATATATTCGAATTTGAAATATAAATATTTTGGAACGTATATGAAAATATGTTTAATTCTACTTGAAAGATATTATTAGATAACTTATGATTATCGATTATCAATTTAAGCATAAACTGGATTAAAAGTGAAATTTTGAGAATTATAATAGATGCTAATGGTGGAGTCGGATTCATAGCATAACTCATTTACTTGAATTTTCTCGAAAAACCATATTTGATCGTAATTTAAATCATAGTGATAATATAGGCGTATTTATAATTACTTCATTCAATAATTTATTGTGTGTATTCGATTTAAGTTCGAATTGGTCAAAACTAAGCTAAAATCTAAATCATCGTGGGAACAATAATTTTTACTCACTTTCATTAGTACTTGTCAACAAACCCGTATGCTTGCGGGATTTCACCGACCAAGTTTTTTGCGCCGTTGTCGGGGATTAAGATATTTAGCTTAAATTTTATTAATTTTAGCTTGAATTCGAAATTTTATTTTAATTACTTTTAATTTTTTTTGTACTCTAGTGCTTCTTTTTGCTCTTTTCAAGCAGTTGCAGTCGTTGTATGCAAAATTTGGAAGATCTCGGCCTTCTGTCCTTTGATCACGAGATCGAAATAACCTTTTGTCATCGAAGAAGAGAAGAGAGAGAAACATACCAAAAACAACAACACAAAATGGCAGACCCTGAGATTGATGAGGACGACACATGTGACATGCTTTACGGAGATTTCATTGCAATGTACTCGGCTAATATAGCGAGTTATGATGCAAACTGACGAGGATGACTTACTATTGGGAGATTTATGAGAACTATCGGTTACACAAAGTTTTTGTCCCTACACCTATATCTACAATCAGGATTGGAAAAATCACTCGCACTACTCTTGGTACTGTTCCAAGGTCAAACAAGAAGACCACAAAATGGGAAATAATTTGCATCAAGAACCAACTAATGGATCCATAAAGGAATTAGGCCAAAGACAAGATGCAACTTTATAAAATATAGTTAAACAACTTGGACAAATGATAAAGATGCTGACAAAGAGACCACAAGGCACCTTCCCAAGCAATGCTGAAGCCAACCCGATGGATCACATGCCAATCATTACAACAAGGAATGGAGAACAACTGCCTAAGATTTTAGATAGTAGACATGTCATTCAACCCGATGAATCACCAACTAAAGAAAAAGAGTGTGGAGAAGGAGAAGTTGATCATAAATGAGCAAAATGAAAAATGACATTTAATGATGTTGCACTTATCAAGTAATTATCCAACTCCCATTTTTCTACTAAAATTGATTTTGTGATCAAGGCTGATGAGAAAGTTGGAGTTTGCATACTTGAGTTCAAGCAGGGTGGTAAGCTAAAATAAGATTTTAATGAGGAGCGCAAAGTCAAATTATCGAAGATAAATGAAAAATAGTGCAAAGTCAATCGATGCAAGCAAAAAAAGTCATCCAAAGCCTTATTCAAAGTGCCGTGGAACGATTGTTGTAAACGTCAAGCTAATGACTTTGGAGAAGAGCTTATTGGTGGCAACCCAATTTCTAATCCTTTTATTTACTTTCTTTTTAGGTAGTAATTTTAGGTAGAATTTTACATCTAGGTTGTTGTCATCTATGAAATTTCTCGGGTATCACGTAATATATCTCTTGATTTTGTAGATCACCCACAAAGTGTTCGATAAATTACTTCAAACAGAAAAATGATCCAAGGCACTTTGAAGATTCACTACACATTTGGAGAAGATAGCATGGTTGGTTTAAAATGCTTAAACAATCCATCCACAAAGGAGAATATTAGGGGAGTATTGTAACCATTCACTTTACTTTCTTAATTTGTCTTTATGATTACATTGGGACAATGTGTATTTAAGTTTGGGGGTGAAGTCGACTTGTTGAGAAAATTTTTGCTTACTTTTTTTGGAGTCCGCAGTGTAAAAAAAATGAATAAAAAACAAAAAGTCAAAAAGATTTTCTTTGTGTAACTTAATTGGATTAACTTGCTAGCTTATGATTTATGTTTGGTCTAAAGTTAATTGTTGAAAAATGATTGAATATTGCTACAATGTGCTTAGTTTTGATAAACTTCTTATCCGTGTGAGACTTAATACTACTTTGAGCACCTAGCTATTTTTATTGTTGATTAAGCTTAAACTTAGAGATGAGTTTTGTGATGTAAATGGAGACTTGAGTATAAGACT
This sequence comes from Forsythia viridissima, assembly GCA_030279155.1. Lineage (NCBI taxonomy): Eukaryota > Viridiplantae > Streptophyta > Magnoliopsida > Lamiales > Oleaceae > Forsythia > Forsythia viridissima. The sequence goes on along the minus strand of CM059035.1, from coordinate 16,977,918 downwards.
TTAGTTAGTGTATTTGATTTTCAAGTATCCGATTGAAAAATTCACTTAACCAATATTTGAGAATAAGTTTTGGGGTGACTGAACTGGTAATGGTGATAGTTTAGAGAAGTGATGATTCGGCTTTTATCAAGAATTTTATAAGTAGTTCAAGTTGACGGGTTGAAGCTAGGCATTGACTGTTCCCTAGAATTCTAATCCCAACTTTTGGTCCCATTGAAAGACACTGCACTGGTTAAGGTACATCAAGTAGAGAAAAGTAACATATACTAATGTGTGAAAGATAATCTTGAGTAACCTGAGCATGTGTATCAACAATATATAGGAGAGATCTACCATGGGAAAGGGCTGCCTCAGTATTAGAGAAAAAACTACCTGTTGTGATGAAAAAAAAGTACAAAGAAAAGCAATAGCAAGAAATGAAATAAAATTATTGCAATTATTTGGCTAAATCTTGGACACAAAATGAGAATTAGATGCGTAGTTAGTTTGCCTTGCTTAGTGATTACCTAGAGACTAGAACACTTGACATCATGGAGGATTACAAGAAATATCACATTCAACCAACATACAAATGGTCGTAGAATATACAATTTTAGTTGTTGATTACATTCAACGACTAAAATTAGTTGGTCGTTCGTTGGTTGGCAAATAGGTGTTGGCGAATGTATTCAACGACTAACAATCGTTGGGTCGCTAAATGTATTACTTCAGCAACTAAATAACGGGTCGTAAAAGGTTTGTATTGACAACCGATTCTTTTTTCAAGAACCACTTATTTTTTTGTTGTATCAACTAACTTTTGTGGATGCTCAACAAGGGATTATGTGTTGGACTTGGTCAATGAACCTTTGGGGTTTGAGCCGAAACAAATACTTGTATTTTTTAGTTTCTTGCACTTTTATGTTCTTAGATCTGATGAATTGTTGTGTGTTCTTGACGCATCATGATGGTTTCTAGGCTTTGGAAAAGGCATTCTTAACATCCAACTATTGCAGCATCCAATCTAGATTTATAGCCAATGTCAATAAGACTCTTATAGTACTCATGTGAGCAACATGAGTAGATGTTTCCCTATAATCAATGCCATAAGTTTGAGTGTAGCCTTTGGCTACAAACATGGCCTTATCTTTGTCAATTGTACCATGAGCATTGTATTTAATTGTGGCACCTACTAGCCGCCCACCATCTTTTTCTGCTAGAAAGTTTCATGATTTTCTTATGATAAATTTTATTTAAATTGTTTATATAGTAATATTTTGTTGAATGTGATTATGAAATGTGATTGAATTCGTTATATTGAGATTGTTTTGAACATAATTTATTCATTTGTTACGAAATTGTTGCTTTAAAGCACGTTACAACATGTTATTTTATATCATAAATGATTTTTTTTCTACGATTTATCTACAATATATCTACGATATCTACGATATATATATATATATATATGCACATAGTTTTATAAAGCAAAATGCTATACTGTAACAGCTTTAAAAATGCATTGAAAGAGTACATTTTGTTTCTTGTTCGTTGGTTTGTAGCCTTTTTAACCCATTTATCTTTAAAGGATCGTCCATTATGTCCGTCATACTTCCATCTTTTAGTCGCCTTGCCAGATTTGCAATAATAACTGTTGAAGGCAAAAACAAATACTTTATCGTCTTCAACATTGATCGGTACACGTGCGCTTGAAGATTCAGTATTTGATTCATTAATTTTCATAATAAATTTTTTCTTAATTATATGGATGAGTATACAAAATAATAATAATAATAAACAAATATTTCAAAATTTATACTAAAGCATAAGAATTTGTGTAAGACGTATGTAAAGAAAACTCTAATAAGTATAGCATATTTTACAGATATACATTAGATGTGGTTAGTGACGGTATTGATTCAATCATTTATACACAAGCATAAATGTTTTATTGAAGCGTGCAATATCTGAGTACAAAAGATAAGTTAGATTTGGTCAATGGAGTCCAATGCAGAAACAGAGGAATAATGTATATTAAAAGTTATTTTATTTTTTTATGCAAACAGTTTTCATTATTAAGTTACACTAATTCAAAAAAATTCTAAATAATAACATTATTACCCTTGTAATATAAATCAATTAGAAATAAACACATTAAAATCTTCTTCAACGACAACACATAACTGTCGTCTTCTCGCACCTTCTGCCGGCATCTCGCGACTCATCGCTGGCAACCAAAAGCTTTTCCATGGTTTTTGTGGTGAGCAATCTCTAATACACAATTTTCACGCAGATTTATTTGTTTTCTATTATTATTCTTATTCCCAATCATTAGAAGACGGCGTGATTTTCATGTGTATTGATTTCATTAATTATTATATTATCTTCTTATTTCTTCTATTTCATCTTATCTTTGCAATGACATGTAATTATTTAAGTTGGGTCAAAGATGTGGTGATGGTTTGTGAAAATTCTGACCACGTGTGTGTGCTCAGTGCATTAAATGGTTGTACGTACAAGTGCTTGGTGCTAAAAGAATAGATAAATCCATAGGCAAGAATTATGGGAGCGAGGAGAAAAATAGCCTTTGCATTTCCTTCCTACTACTTGAATTCAAAATGGAGCCTACTAATCCAAGTACCCCATTTTTTTTTCTTGTATCTTTGCACTATATATGTGGTTTGAGCATCCATATTGACAAGAAAATCGACGTATAGTTGAGCATATTGGCTTATGACTGGCAATACAAGTTGAAAACATCGTTTTACCTATTTTTTTCAAGGAATGAGATGAACTAGAAACTAAAGATTCGAGCAATTAAGTATATATATGAAAAATCTTTAGCCAAGTTGCGGTACAATACAAGTTGTATTTATTCTTAAATCTTGCATAGAAAATGTGATGACACAGTAAACAATATCATTGTTACTATGTCCAATAAGCTTTTTTATAGAATAGATTACTATTCTAATATAAATTTCTTTCAGTTGTTATTAAGATGTCATTATAAGCTTTTTTGAATGATTATTTCAACATTATTTTTTTGGGATGTTACTGTTACATATTCATGAATGTCTGTTTGATACTATGATATATTGTATTCTGGCATGTTGTTTTTCTATGTTCAACTGTATGGTTCATGACACCCTTTAATTTTGAGATAGGTGGTGTACACATATTGTAATATTTGATATCACACATAATTGTTAATGATTTTTCCCATGTTAATAGGATATGATATTGTTTATTGTACAATATCATATAAAAATAATAATATAAAGTATCATTGATGTGTGCATATGATGTATATCGTATAGTAATGTTATGATTTATACTATGACATAACACAGAAACAACATGCAGTATTATTAACAAATTATTCACGAATGAACAAATTTCAATCATTAACAAAAAAACGTTATAATTCCACCAATTGACATTCACATGATATGGTATCATATCATACCAAAAAAACATACAATATAAAGAAACATAAGGCAATATCTTAGAACATATTGGCAAGTAAACAATTCCTCACAAGAGGAATTTGGTTTCATTAATCTACAATGTATTCATTGATGAAATTCGAAGCTATATGTGCTTTATACTATCTCATTTTCTCCATCGTCAATGTTTCTTCTAGTTCATTTTTTGCTAATCGTCCAATCACATGGTAGACATGTATTCTACAATCAACTCTGTGATGTAAAATTTAGATATATTTAATAAATGTAAGTGCATGTTTACATTTAAAACCAAATAATATAAATACGGATTGAATGTGTAGTAGCTTCTTACATCCCAATGTATTGTTGTGGAGCACCTTCTTACATCCCAATGTATTGCTACGGTGTACATTAGTATCAAGCATATTCTTGGACAAAATGCTATTCTTTAATAGAAAACCATAACTCGAAAGAAGCACAATATCACATTAAATTCAAATAGTATCATAGACAACTCAAAATTGTAAGAGTAACTCGTATAGTATGCTTGTCCCAAATAATATCAGGCAATATCCTTTTAAATCCAAACAATATCATACATATTCTTTGGGCAAAATATGATTGTTTAACAATAAACCATAATTTGAAACAAAGACAGCATGACACATATACTTGAAACAACAAACTTCAACCCAATATCATAGATAACAATATCTTAATATAACAATATATTATTGTTAAAGACATCAAACATATTAAACTAATATAACAGTATCAGAAGCACATTAGTATCAAGTATGTGGTTGAGGGCAAAATGTTATGCTTTAATAGAAAATCATAACTCGAAAGAAGCACATTGTTTTATTAAATTCAAACAGTATCATGCATATTCTATGAGACAAAATATGATTGTTCAACAATAACCCATAATTCGAAACAAAGATATTATGACACACACTCAAAACAGTAAACTCCAACATAATAGAACAACATCGTAGATAACAGTATCTTAATACAACAGTCCATTAATATGACAATGTCTTAAGATAACATTTTCTCGTAGAGCATGCTTCTCACGAATAATATCACATAGTACCTCATTAAATCCAAATAATAAATGAACCACACTAGAATCAAGCATATGTCGGGGAAGATAGGCACAACGTTAAAACCATAGCTCGAAACATTAATATTATCACATATAAATGAATTATGAATAGTGGATCGACTTTTTAATGGGCATATCTGGTATTATAACAAAATTCAAGCACAATTTTTAATGTAATGTAAAATAAACATGAAACAATGAAAAAGTTACAATTTCTACAAAAATTGGAGAAAGAGTTCTAATGTAATGCAAAATAGATATGAAGCAATGAAATTAAATATGAAATAACATACCTGTTTCCACATAAATTAAATTTGGAGTTTTAACGTTCAACAAAGTTACCTTAAGAACTCATCGAGTTAGGATGAATCAACAACCGAAAAATTCAATCTGGTACAAAAATATAAGCATTGTTTTGAGAAATTGAGAAAGGCGCAAGAAAAATATAAAGAAAAATATGAAGAAATATATATAAAGGGAGTTGGGGTTGGAATCTTTATTATATAAGCATTGTTTTGAGGAATTGAGAAAGGCGCAAGAAAAATATAAAGAAATAAAGAATCTTGTTTCAGGCAAATCAGAAAATGGGGTAGAAAAATCAAATTTCCTAGAGGGCATAAGTGTATTTTTGTATTTTATATGACTTAAAAAGGAGGAATTTTGGATTGTATGACTTGGTGACCTAAAGTTGACTGACTCCAAATTTTTTTGTATTTGATAGTACTTATCAGTTTAAATAATTTTTGGTGTCGTTTGTGTCTATGACGCTCTGTTCTTTTCTGTTCATATAAAAAAAATAGATGAAATTCCTTGTCAATGGAGTCATCACACAAGCGAAAGAACACATGTCTCATCAATGATCCAGCTATATATTGAGGCAATATCATATCATCAGGGAGATAATCTTAAGAAATGACATAAAGATAGAATGGGTCATAACATACGATAATGTAGCAGATCCTTTGACAAAGTTGTTGTCCCAGCACAAGCATGATTGTCATGCTAAATCTGATGGTATTAAGATACCTAAGTGATTGGATCTAGATTGTATGGGACATTTTGTGATATACTCTTTGTTAGACATTGAAGTATATGAATATATTGATTAATTAAATAATGGCAAGTCTGTTGTTTTTAAATTTTACTATTTAAAATAATAGAGTCCGAAAAAAAGTTCATAGTAACTTGTTAATCACAAGATGTTGTGATTGTGATATACAAGTTATAAATAACTTATTCTTGAAATTTCACTAGTCATAGTAATAATGAGATACATATATCATTATTGTGGATAGACTAGCATGTGTTGCATTTCTTTTGAAGAAAGTAGTTGATCTCACAAGCTAAGATGTAGAGAGACATCTGAATGAACACATGAATGCATTGTTAGGGAAACATGACATTGGATGATCTACCTAGAGATTCCACATGGATAACTATCTAAGTGTAATTAAGTGGTAAATCTCTAATGTGCGGTTGTGGATTTGGTCTTTTGACTTGAGGACATCATAGAATCTTATGTGAGGATTGCTATATTTTGGCGAGCGTTTGATGGGACTCAAAGATTTGAGTTACCAAAAAGACGTCATACTGGTATAGTGAGAATTATATGAAGGTTGTGAATGTCCAATATGAGGATTCGTCACTTCTGGAAAGTATGAGATTATAACCTGATTTTTGCATACTTATGTTGATATAAATTTTTTCGGCCGAGGTGGAGTTTTGAGTTGAAAATGTTTCAATTATAACAAGATTAGATCAACGAATAGTTGAGGTGAATAATATAATTGGTTGAAATGAGATTGACACTGATCCATATCTCTTAACCAACTGGGTTATATTGATGAAGAGATTATATTTCTACGGTAACCGCACATATATTGGTTCTGTCATACCACATGACATTTTCTTTCACATGGATTGCCTTGACACATTGCTAGATGTCAATCTTGGACGGCGACGTGAATTGATCGATCTAGATGAATCGATGAGAATATCACTGCACTTGCCATTGTGAATGGGAACCTAATGGATCACACACATAAGGCGAGAATTGAACATCTGGAGTTGGACCTTGTCCAAGTGGGAGATTGAAAAAATTAATGTCCAAGGTCCAATTAGTTGGGTCGGACTTAATTACTTATTGTACCAAATTAATTAATTAGATTAATTAATTCGGCCTATTTGTTGATGGGCTCTAGTTGGATTAGACCCAATGCTAGGGTTAGCACCGCCTATAAATTAATAGGCACAATAGATTAAGGTTAAGAGTTGATCTTGATTACTTGCTAGCACAAGCAAAAGACAACCCAATACAATTACTCCTAAAATATTCTGCTTTCATCTGTTCTTGATCGTGGAAGTCCAAATCTTTTCTTGCTGTGTAGATCATCATTGGAGGCTGGACAATTGGACATTTTTGGTATTGAAGATAGCAAATCTAGCTAATCAGATTTCACGGTGTTCATCAAGGTAAACTTCTATAATGAATTCTATCTAAGTACAAGGTTGATCCAACTTATAGGAATTGTAAATTTAATTTACGATGTGCATGTATACTTCAATTCCTTATAAGGCAGCATGCTACAAATATTGTATCTTTTTGTGTTGGAATCTTCCAATACAATTGTTGTAAAATAAAAATTTGAATTTTTCCTACGTTACTAATGTTCACAATAGCATGATTTATACACAAACAGTACTTAAATAGAAAAGAGAGTTTTGTAAGATTAAAATCTCTCATACTTTGCAACACCAAAATAGCACAGAAAGAGCAAAACTGATGCAGATGTTTCTTAACTAATCATTCATGTTTCAAATTATTATTTTAACTAGACAGGTCTTTATCATCATCAGCAATAACAAAGAAAAGAGCCATTCTTACCTCAAATTGACATCTTTTTTCTTTATCCAGACATAATAGTTCAATTGATTGATCGTGGACTAAGGCGAACTTCATAAATTAAGCATCCAATTGACTCCCAAATTGTAGTATGCATCCAAACGTTAAAATAGATTAAGCTATTTGAGACAAAGATGATAAATTAGTAGTTGTAGGCTATTGAGTTTGATTGTCCTGCCTTAGTTTATGTTTCAAACGATCAAATTACCATATTTGGAGACTAAGAAAAAAAGGGGGTAATTGACATAAAACGTCCCTGCCTTTTGAAGTGATTGTGCAAATCATCACTACCTATGAAATTTTGGTATTTTCATCCTCAAATCTACCTTTGCTTGTGCAAAAATCCTTTCAGTGTCATCAAAAAAGCTCTGTTACATCTAATCCTCAACACGACTCGTATCACCTTGCAAGTGTAATTTCGCCTACACACCTATTTCACAATAATCCCACAATATTTTGTAATGATCTACAAAACTCCATCTAATATTATCTAGTGCCTTTTCCTTTGCTGTGTATACTTGCCAAGTTAAGATGTCACCCAAACCATCCCTTTCACCCTTTTCCATGAATGTGCTGACTTCCATGTTTAGTTTAGACCTCCAATCAGATTAAAAGTATGGACGTTTTGTACATAGTGTCCATAGCGGTTCAACTTCTGATATTCTATCTACTTGATAATTTGGACGGACGTACAAGTAATCCTTCATAATATCAAGAATAATGTGGGAATCATGAACCGCAAGTTGTTCCTTGGGTGTTTTGCGAGCTTCTAACCCATGAACTGCACAAAGGAGAACCTGTCCACCTTACTTGACTGTGAAATTGACCTTTTCCTCAACTTCATTTATCACATTTTTGCCATCCTTGCAAGGGTGGTGATGGAGAAGTCCCCACATATAATTGCATTCAAGTTTTCGTGTAATTCCATTTAGGATTGATTTATGTCGAGATAGTCTACATGTTCTATACGGGTTCTCTCTTAACATTGTATAATGTCTAAATGTTGGGCATTTTAAACTGTGTAGACACTAGAGCAGCCCTAATTGCCTCCACAAAGGGAGACTCTACTACAATACTCATGTTTGCTTCTTCATCCGATCATCCCTTGGTAGTTTCCTCTTCTCGATTTTTCTTCTAGCTTCAATCCCCGCATAGTCATTCGATTTAAAGCATATAAATTGATTTGCCAGATAAAAGGTAGGGACATATGTGAAATGGGCATATGGACGAAATTACCCTTGTAATGTGGTACGAGTCGTGTTGAGGATCAGACTTAACGGAGCTTTTTGGATGACAATGGATGGAACGGATGTTTTGCCCAAGCAAGGGTGGATTTTGAGGGAAAAAATGTCAAAATTTTATAGGTAGAGATTATTTGAATAATCACTTCAAAAGGTATTGACATATTGTGCCAATTACCAAAAAAAAAAAAAAAAAATAGTAAAATTCTTAATTGCTTTCTCTTCCATTTCAGTATCTTCACCTACCAAAAAGAATTTTAAGAGCTTAAATCATAAATTTCTATTAGATCAAACTTTGCTTGCAAATGGCTTGAGTCTATCGAACAAAAACTGAAACCCAAACTTTCACATGATTCCAAGACGCATGATAGACGCTTTCCTTAAAAAAAAAATTTGTTCCACTCAATTGTAGTACACACGAGATCCAAAGTTGTCTATATGATGTAATATAATATGATTTAAGTGTTTGCCTGCGTCTCTGCACTAATGAAAGTAAGCCAAACACTCAAAATAAATGTAGATAATTATATAAGAGAATTTTATATCCAGTTCTACAGTATTCCAAATATAAAACAAGTTAAAGAAATCAAATTCTATTTAGAGAAGCAAAGAAATAAGAAAATGATCAAGAATTGTCTCATTATTTCTTTCAACAATCACACTACATTTATAGATCGTTAAAGGGCACTTCTCAAAGATTACAATGGTTAAAAAGAATCACAACAATTCATTAAGATACACAAAAACCGACTTCATAATGAAAGGAGGCCAAAAAGCACGACAAGCTCCGTTTTCCAGTTTCGCTTCTTATCAAAACCAAATGCTCGTTTCACCGATTTTTCATCCAACACTAGTCCCGAGTCATTCATGTAATGTTCTACATATGTCAAAACGACATATTTAGAAAATCAACTCAACAATTTCCAGTCTAAGATCCATTTGTAATCTAAAACCATCAACAATTTCAACCTCTGGAATTAGAGGGACAAAAAATAAAAAGATCAAACATTCACAAATAAATTTCTATAAATCGCACATGAATTATTTTTATCAAAAGATTAAAAATCCAAAATAATTTGGCAATAATTCCTAAAAAAAAAAAATTACGAAACTGCAATTATGAATCACCTAAAGTAGATTTTGTTTTGATAATGGTGAAAATTGGGATTTAGCATTTAGGACTAGAACACTTTGCTAGATAACGAGAAGCTCAAGTCGGAATAATTGAATTGGAGAATAGGGAATTATATTCACACTACAAAATTTATTTGTTGCACCATATTTTAATTGCATTTAAGGTCCTCAATCTTTATTCATTGTAATACTTATATCATCAACTTTTTTTTATCGTTTTTTATCCTCAATCTTCCATTAATTAGCACATCTCGTCTTTAATAAAAGTTCACATCCAAAAAGTCCGTTTGTAAAGGTAAAACTACTTATTTGCCCATCATATATATATATATATATATATATATACACTAGTTTTTAGGGCCGTGCGTTGCACGTAAGTGACAAATATAGGAAAAAATTTTAGGTTTTAAATGTAATTGAAATGACCAAAAAAAAATATGAAATTAAAATTTTTAAACAAATTTGAAAAGTGTAACAAATTTAGAGCGAATTGTGTACAATTTGCTCATACACACCAAAAAAATAAATAATTAACAAATAATAAAGAAAGGTCAAAATTTCTTCAAATGTTTTGTCTAATTTTCGGCCATTTATTTAAAATATATTGATATTTTTTTCTTGAGTACACTTGATATAAAATTTGTAGAATAATGGCATATTTCTTGATTCTTTGATTCCTTTTCATATATGAAATAGAGGATTATGAAAATGCTAATAATTCTTTAAATTGTTACCTTGGGTTTACTCGAAGACTTACACATTAATCACATACCCCACACGTAAATCACTAAAAGAAAAATTAATTACACCATTAACAACAAAACCTGGGTCAAATGCAAGAAAAATATCTGTAAAATGAGGGAGGACCCCAACAGTGAAAAAGACAAACCAATTCAAATTTGAGTGTACTAAAGCTCAAAACTCCAGAAGTATCCTCATCGAACGGAACGTTCAATAAATTAAAAAATTGGAACGGATTTACCGAAAATTTCACAATCAAACAAACAATTATAAACAAAATTACAATTTACAATTCCTAATGGACTGATAACAAACAAAGCACGTGTGTGTAAGAGATTTGAACATGACAAACTTCATTTTATGGGTCTTCATAGTCCCATAAAATGTCTTTTGGGTCATTAACCAGGGCACTGTTTATTTCGCAGCAAATCAACAATTTTGGTTTACTCGTATGATTTGTAAATTGTAAGGAGAAGAGTATGGTCTTTGTTTTGGTGGAAGAAAAATTAACACAAATGGCGGCGGCGACAAAAGTGGATGACATGAGTATTCTATGTTCTCTAAAAATTTCATATTTTTCGGTGATCGTTTTCTATGTCAAATGAATTTTTGTTAATCCATGACTAAGTGAAATTTTGAAATTTTTGTTTTTTCCTTTTTTTCCCACTTTGTCTCATAACTCGACAAAGTTAGTATTAAAAAAAAAAAAAAAATCCCCAAATGAATTTCTCGAGTTACTCGAGAAACCCAAAAAAAAAAAAAAAAAAAAAAAATTTGACTTTCTCGACTAACTCGGGAAAGTTAAAAAAAAAAAACAAAACAAAACAAAAAAAAAACTTTCAGGAGTCAATCCGAGAAAAAAGTTTGCCTTGAATTATTTTTGCCATTTTAAAGTAAATCTCAAATTTCCTATAAATTGACATTCTTCCGAAATTATCGAATATTAAATAAAAAGTGAAAAAATATACAGGGAAAGAGGGTCATAATATAATTAATTTTTGTTTACACCTACTCTAATCAAATTTTAATTTATAACATTATTAGTAAGAATGTTATAATTAAAAGTTATAAAAAAAAAATATGTTGTTGATTTTTTTCATTGAAAAAAAAAATTAGGAATGTAAAAGCTCACCATAAAAAAAAAAAAAAAAAAAAAAAATTTGCATGAACAGTAACTTTCTCGAGTTAGTATTCACCTCGAAAAAGTTTGTCAAGTTGAATAGTAACTCGACAAACTATTTAACTCGAAAAAGTTACTGTTCAAATTATATATATATATATATATATATATATATATATATATATATATATATATATTTGGTATGTGGACTTTTTCATTTTGAATAATTAATGACCATTTATATATTTTAATAATTATGTGGACTTTTTCATTTTGAATAATTAATGACCATTTATATATTTTAATAATTAGACACATGAAATTAAAATTTCGTGTACTCGCTACATACATGAATTATTTCAAGAGATAAATGTTGTAATTGATAGATACTAAGATACATGTATTGTGATAAATGTGTTCATTGAAAATTCTATAATAAGCTATGTAACGTTCACATAAAATTAAGTGATTTAATAAACTCGCTACATGAATTATTTAAGTAGATGAATGTAGTAATTGATAGATGCATATATTAGAATAAACATATTCATTGAACATCGTATAAAAAGGCACACAATCTGACAATGCTACACATTTTGTAAGAGGAGTCAATCCAAGAATAAAGTTTATCTTGAATTGTTTTTACCATTTTAAAGTAAATCTCAAATTTTCTATAAATTGACATTCTTCTGAAATTATCGAATATTAAATAAAAAGTGAAAAAATATACAGAAAAGAGGGTCATATTATAATTAATTTTTGTTTACACCTACTCTAATCAAATTTTAATTTATAACATTATTAGTAAGAATGTTATAATTAAAAGTTATAAAAAATAAAATATGTTGTTGATTTTTTTCATTGAAAAAAAAATTAGAAATGTAAAAGCTCACCATAAAATAAAAAAAAATAAAAAAAAAAAAACTTGCATGAACAGTAACTTTTTCGAGTTACTATTCACCTCGAAAAAGTTTGTCGAGTTGAATAGTAACTCGACAAACTTTTTCAAGTTAAATAGTAACTCGAAAAAGTTACTGTTCAAATTATTATTATTATTATTATTATTATTTTTTTTTTTTTGGTATGTGGACTTTTTCATTTTGAATAATTAGTGACCATTTATATATTTTAATAATTAGACACATGAAATTAAAATTTCGTGTAATCGCTACATACATGAATTATTTAAAGAGATAAATGTTGTAATTGATAGATACTAAGATACATGTATCGAGATAAATGTGTTCATTGAAAATTCTATAATAAGCCATGTAACGTTCACATAAAATTAAGTGATTTAATAAACTCGGTACATGAATTATTTAAGTAAATGAATGTAGTAATTGATAGATACATATATTGGAATAAACATATTCATTGAACATCGTATAAAAAGGCACACAATCTGACAATGCTACACATTTTGTAAGAGGAGTCAATCCAAGAATAAAGTTTATCTTGAATTGTTTTTGCCATTTTAAAGTAAATCTCAAATTTTCTATAAATTGACATTCTTCCGAAATTATCGAATATTAAATAAAAAGTGAAAAAATATACAGGAAAAAAGATTCATAATATAATTAATTTTTGTTTACATCTACTCTAATCAAATTTTAATTTATAACATTATTAGTAAAAATATTTATTTGGATAAAGATTCATTTATCTTTTTTTTTTAAAAAAAGATCGTAACTTTTAAGAACACCACCGTCGCTCCTCTCATTCTATCAACGTAATTTTTTATTTTTTCTTGTTTATTTCAAAAGTGGATAGTTTCGCCATAAAGGACCTATCATGTCTATTTATTCAAACGTTAAGGATATTTGGTACTATTTTAAAAAATTAAGAGTATATTCTGAACGTTCTGAAAAGTTGTAGATCAAATATACAATTTTTACTAAAATTTACAAGAAATTGTGAATAGATGTGAAGAAAGGGGAAGGAAGAAAACAAAAAAAAAAAAAAAAAGAAGAGGGTGGGGTGGGGTGGGGTGGGGTGGGGTGGGGTGGGGTGGGGTGGATTAAATAAGGAACAAAACCAGCCTAGAAGCCATGTTACACGCAACTACTTTTGCCCTTTTACCTTTTTATTATCCAAGGGTAAAACGAACAAAACACAGCCACGCCGTAAATTCTTATCAGAGATTAATACCATTTTCACGTCCGCTTTTCTCGGTACAACCAAATACCATAAACTAAAATAAAAAATAAAAAAGCCACGTAAGAAGAGAATAACCCAACAAAGGCAAAGGCAAAGGCCAAGACGAAAATAAAAACGCTGGAAGCTTCAAAAATATTTAGAGAACCAATGATCCGATGAAGTATGTATCTAACCTTCTCAGAATCAAAAGAAAAGTTGTTGTGCGTTGAGAATAGATCTTGCAGAGAACCAACTGAATGAGCAGGACAGACCAATATCAGAGGCGCAGATGATCTTTCTGCAGACATGGTTGTCGAGTTACTAGGCAACCAATGGTTGTCGAGCTAATTCAACAACTACTCGACATCCAGGTTGTCGAGTTTCTGTTACAGAGGAGAGTACCTGAAATACAAGGACCCCATAAAGTCACTGAGTGCTAGAATTAGGGATTTGCTGGGGAGAATGACTCTTGAAGAAAAGATTGGACAGATGACTCAGATTGAGAGAAAAGATGCCTTCCCTGACGTTATGAAGAAATATTTTATTGGTACATAACTTTCATAAAATGTTTATGCTATATAATTATATATGAAATTTGAATATTGTTTGTTTATAAAGAAGAATTGATTATGGGCAGGGAGTGTATTGAGTGGAGGGGGGAGTGTACCAGCACCTAAGGCCACTGCTGAGACTTGGGTGAATATGGTGATTGAACTTCAAAAGTGTGCTCTTTCGACCCGACTTGGAATTCCTATGATTTATGGGATTGATGCAATTCATGGCAACAACAATGTCTACAGGGCTACTATTTTTCCTCACAATGTTGGACTTGGGGTCACCAGGCAAGTTTAACACTAACTTAAATGAGAATATGCAAAGGTTTTTATAGGTATAGTGCTGTTTTTAGGGTGTAAAATTGCCTATATTATGTTTGTGAAAACTCACAACTTATTTAAGATCTAGTGTTCCTTCTAGCTCAATAGTTGCACCATATTCCTAGAATTATGGTGGGGAGAAATGATAAAGTCACAACTTAGCTGAAATTGAACATAGAAGTACACAGTGAATGCAAATTATGTCCTACTTCCAAATCCCCCAGATACTTTATGGAATCTGAAACTCTGTCTTTGTCTCGTTTTCTCTGAAGATTATGCTAACCTCTTGTTTAATTAATGAGATTAATATGAGTGTTGAAACTTGAGAGTCCTCTCATTTCTCAAGTTTTTGGCCGCTTACTTAAATTAGTTGTGTATGTTCTCATATTTACATGTATAATAATTTGAATTTGGATCAGAGATCCGGCACTTGTGAAGAGGATTGGAGCTGCCACTGCACTTGAAGTTAGAGCCACCGGAATCCAATATGCTTTTTCACCCTGCATTGCAGTAAGTAAATTTGGCAACATGCTATTAGTCCTCTTCCCCATTTGGCACTTGTATGTATACGATACCTGATCATTCGAATACTTACAGGTCTGCAGGGATCCTGGATGGGGTTGCTGTTATGAAAGCTATAGCTAAGAACTAAAACCATTTACTTCTTGATGTATTTAGTTGTTATTTATTATTGTAATGATTCATAGCGTTATTAGTGAAATATTTTCGAACATCTAAACTTCGAAGAAGTGTTCATATAGGATAAAATAGCATGCCTTAATGATCATTGTAAAAGGGATGGACATTGGTTCTCAAAAGTAACTTGACAACCAACATGGTTGTCGAGTTACTCGACATCCAGGTTGTCGAGTTAGCTCGACAACCATGTTGGTTGTCCAGTAACTCGACAACAAATATGGTTGTCGAGTCCACGCATGTAATCTCCATTACTGATCCTAATTAAAATTCAATTACTCGGGTAATTGATTGTCCTCAAACATTGCTCAGGAAATTTAAGCTTCAGACAAATAACAACTTACACAACTCAATTAAACATTACTGAAAAATCATTCTACCATTGACAGGAACTTGACAAAAACAGTCTGAATTATAAGCTCCAATGGAAAGTATGGAAACACGATGAAGACGGCTAAATTCTAAACTCCAATGGAATAGAAACAGTGGCTTCAGAAAAGGAAGAAAGTAAAAAGGTAGAAAGTGGGTGACTGAAGTAGGTAATAAAAATAAACGATAGTTGTAAAACGACGGCGTATTTGATGAAAAATTGAACATTAACAAATTTAAGGCTCTTATATTATTATAATATTGTAGGGATATATACATTTTCCATACAAATAATAAATTAATGAGATGTTCAAATAATTTTCTACATCATCCACATATAAGTACATAGTCATCTTATCATCCACGTATTGGACGAAAAAACTAAAGTGAAAAAATTTAAGATTATAATATTATATATACTCGAAAAAAAAAAGACAAAAGCCCACGTCTAACCACTCAATAAAACTATATAAAAATAATAATTTCAAAAGTAATGTTGTCGATGGCGTAAACAGTTATTTCTTAATTCACTCTTATTTTTGTTGTTAAAAAAAAAATTGATTCTTAAACATATTTGGTATTTATTTAGAATAATTTGTAAAAAAAAAATTGAAAAATATAAAAAATTTACCTTACAATTCAAAGATAAACTGAATTAAAATCGAAATAAAAAAAAAAAAAAAAAAAGTAAAGTCAAAATAGGCTATTCATGTGTGTGGGTGTGTGTTTGTCAAGTTTGTCGAGCAACTCGACAAATACACACACACACAAATAAAAAAAATATATATTGGTCAATGAATTGAATCTTGATGCTTACAAGTCCTTGGAACAAAGCATCTTATGACAAATTCAGTTGGCCAAGCTGCCAATGTAAACTTGTATAATAAATTATATATGATATAAAATTATTATAATATACTTTATTTTAACAATTATAATAACACAGTAGAATGCAAATTTATTATAATAATTATGTCAATTTATTATACTAATTATATAAATTTTATTAAAATAATCAATTTTTAGTATAATTAATAATTATAATAAAACTTAATATGAATTTATTGTAAATAAAACATTTGTTTTTTAAAGTTGCAGTTGGTGGCTTATAAATGATCGATATATTAAATTATTATAATATATTATATTTTATTTTATTTTAACAATTATGATAACACAGTGGAATGCAAATTTATTATAATAATTATGTCAATTTATTACAATAATCAATTTATTATACACTGGAATAAAACGTTTGCACAACAAATCTATAGAACAAATTTAACATAAAATGTTATCAAATTATTTAGAAAAAAAAAAATAAAAACCAAATGTTATCGACTTAAAAAATTTATTTTTCAAATTGCATGTGCACAATTTGTTTATAACATAAAACAAAAAGTTTAAGTATTATCATTAATTGTTGATTTTTTTTCCATTTTTTTCCTCCTTATTCCAGTAGGATGTTTCGGTAAGCATTTTAGTAAGCTGAAACATGCCGTCGGAGTATCAAATTTTGATATGTGGTACCTACATGAGTATTCTATGTTCCTTGAAAATTTCATATTTTTCGGTGATCGTTTTCTATGTCAAATGAATTTTTTTTAATCCATGACTAAGTGAAATTTTAAATTTTTTTTTAACTTATTTGATAAATGAAGGACATACATATTTGTATTTAATTGATTATTTATTAGGAGATATCAAAATAAAATATATATCATATAAATTTAATATATATCATAATCAATTAATACAATATATTATATATTCTTTTATTATGATTAATTTATCTAATAACTTGACAAATCCAAATTTGAGATTCATGAGTTGGTTTAAAAATAACATGAAAAAACTTAAAAATAAAAAAATGTAAGTATAGTACATAATTTAAATAAAAAAACTAAACTAAAAAATGAACAATATGCATTGTTGAAGTTACTCGAGTAACTCGATAAACCCAAAATCAAGTTTGTCGATTTACTCGATTAAAAATGTGATACGAAATTAATCTATTCAATAGCTCAAGTAGCTCGACAAACTGACAATCGAGTTGCCCGAGTTACTCGACGAATGAATGAAATTTAAATTTTCCATTATTTTGTTTCCCTTTTTTATTTAAAGTATGTCATACAATTAAATAATTCTTTATTCTTATTTAGTGGTGTTATTTTTCAAGAAACTCGTGAGTCTCAAAGTTGGATTTGTCGAGTAAGTTGATAAATAAAGCATATACAAAATTTTATTTAATGTATCATTTATTAAAACATAGTAAAATAGAATATATATCATATAAATTTAATATATATCATAATCAATTAATACAATATATTTTATTTTATTTTATTTTAGCAATTAGTATAACATATTATAACTAAAAATTGTTATAATAAATTTATAGCATAATAAAAGCAATTCTGTAGTAATATATTATTAATCAATTATTACATTATTATAATAATATAGTGATTATAATAAATTTGTTGTGACAAATGCATACAAAATAGATTTCATCATAAATTATGAAAAAAAATTGTAGTAAAAATTTGTTATAATAATGAATTTTTTTGTTAGAATAATTATGTCAAATTATATTACGAAAATAAATGTGTTTTTTTTAATTAATAATTGTAATAAGTATTTTAACATAATTTATAATAATATTTATTACAGAAATTATAAGTATATTACATAATTTAAATAGAAAAAGAAAACAAAAAAAATGAAAAAATATGCATTGTTGAAGTTACTCGAGTAACTCGCCAAACTAAAAATCATGTTTGTCGAGTTACTCGATGAAAAATGTGATACAAAAGCAAAAATCATAAAATAGGAATATTTTCGTGAAATAAATTAAATAAGTAATTATAGATTTCACTTAGTATAATTGATTTGCAGATATTATAAATAAATGTGTGAATTTATGTAAAATAGTTTTTCTATATATTTGATATTTTGTGGACTTGTGTATATTATATTTTTTGTTTCTCTTTATTGTAAACAGAAAATTTCTATAATATAAAATATATGTATTTAGCATGTAGGTTATAGAGTAACTCGACAAAATTTATTTTCAATTTGTCGAGTTGCTTAAGTAATAAATTGTAAAAGATTGTTTTGTTTTATGATTTAGATTTTATTTTATAATAGCTATTTTATTATAACATATTATATTAAATTATAGAATATGAAATATTATTGATATAAATTAAAGAACTGATTATTCATTGTAGAGCATAACTCGACAAAGTTAAAATCGAGTTTTCCGAGTTACTCGAGCCAATAATAAAATGCATAATTTTCATTTTTTTAATCTTTTTTTAATGAAATTATTTAATACATTGACTATTTTGTTTAATTTGAATGTTGTAATATTATTATTCAAGGAACGTGTTGACATGAAATTTGGATTTGTTAACTTATTTGATAAATGAAGGACATACATATTTGTATTTAATTGATTATTTATTAGGAGATATCAAAATAAAATATATATCATATAAATTTAATATATATCATAATCAATTAATACAATATATTATATATTCTTTTATTATGACTAATTTATCTAGTAACTTGACAAATCCAAATTTGAGATTCATGATTTGGTTTAAAAATAACATGAAAAAACTAAAAAATAAAAAAATTTAAGTGTAGTACATAATTTAAATAAAAAAACTAAACTAAAAAATGAACAATATGTATTGTTGAAGTTACTCGAGTAACTCGATAAACCCAAAATCAAGTTTGTCGAGTTACTCGATTAAAAATGTGATACGAAATCAATCTATTCAATAGCTCAAGTAGCTCGACAAACTGAAAATCGAGTTGCCGGAGTTACTCGACGAACGAACGAAATTTAAAATTTTCATTATTTTGTTTCCCTTTTTTATTTAAATGATGTCATACATTTAAATAATTTTTTATTCTTATTTAGTGGTGTTATTTTTCAAGAAACTCGTGAGTCTTAAATTTGGATTTGCCGAGTAACTTGATAAATAAAGCATATACAAAATTTTATTTAATGTTTCATTCATTAGAATATAGTAAAATAGAATATATATCATATAAATTTAATATATATCATAATCAATTAATACAATATATTTTATTTTATTTTATTTTAGCAATTAGTATAAAAAAATATTAGTAACATTATTGGTAAGAATGTTATAATTAATAGTTATAAGAAATAAAATATGTTGTTGATTTTTTTCATTGAAAAAAAAAATTAGAAATGTAAAAGCTCACCATAAAAAAAAACTTTTCCATGAACAGTAACTTTTTCGAGTTACTATTCACCCCGAAAAAGTTTGTCGAGTTGAATAGTAACTCGACAAACTTTTTCGAATTTAAAAAAAAAAAAAAAAATTTTCCATGAACAGTAACTTTTTCGAGTACTATTCACCCCGAAAAAGTTTGTCGAGTTGAATAGTAACTCGACAAACTTTTTCGAATTTAAAAAAAAAAAAAAAAAAATTCATGAACAGTAACTTTTTCGAGTTACTATTCATCTCGACAAAGTTTGTCGAGTTGAATAGTAACTCGACAAACTCTTTCGAATTTAAAAAAAAAAAATATTTTTTAAAATTTTTGTCGAGTTACTCGACAAAATTTTTTTTTTTTTTTTTTTTTTTTAAGTTGAGTAACTCGACAAAAGTAAAAAAAAAAAAAAAAAATTTATTTTTTTTTTAATCGAGTTACTCGACAAAAGTAAAAAAAAAAAATTATTATTATTTTTTTTTAAAAGTCGAGTAACTCGACAAAAGTAAAAAAATTTTTTTTTTTTTTTTTAAAAGTCGAGTAACTCGACAAAAGTAAAAAAAAAAAAAAAATTTTTTTTATTTTTTAAAATCGAGTTACTCGACAAAAGTAAAAAAAAATTTTTTTTTTTTTTAAATCGAGTTACTCGACAAAAGTAAAAAAAAAAAAATTTTTTTATTTTATTTTTTTTAAAAGTCGAGTAACTCGACAAAAGTAAAAAAAAAAAAATATTTTTTTTTTTATTTTTAAATTCGAGTTACTCGACAAAAGTGAAAAATTTTTTTTTTTATTTTTTTATTTTTTTAAATTTGAGTAATTCGACAAAAGTTAAAATTTTCTTTTTTTTTTTTTTTTCTTTTTTAAATTCGAGTTACTCGACAAAAGTAAAAAAAAAAATTTTTTTTTTTTTTTTAAATTTGAGTAATTCGACAAAAGCTAAATTTTTTTTTATTTTTGTTTTTTTTTTTTTAAATTCGAGTAACTTGACACAAGTTAAGAAAAAATTAATATTATATATATTTTCTTTAAAATTCGAGTAACTCGACAAAAGTTAAAAAATATTTTTTTTTTTTAAAATTCGAGTAACTCGACAACATTTTAAAAAAATATATATATATTTTTTTAAAATTCGAGTAACTCGATAAAAATTTTTTAAAATTTTTATTTTAAATTCGAGTAACTCGACATAATTTAAAAAAAAAAAAAATTTTTTTTTTGTTTTTTTAAATTCGAGTAACTTGACAAGATTTAAAAATATGTACATATATATATATATATATATATATATATATATATATATATATATATATATATATATATATATATATATATATTTTTTTTTTTTTTAAAAAATTCGAGTAACTCTACAAAATTTTTAAAAAAAAATGTTTTTATTTTTTTTTGGCTAGTAACTCGACAAATTTAAAAAAAAAAATTTTATTTTTATTTTTTTGTCGAGTAACTCAACAAATTTATATATATATATATATATATATATATATATATATATATATATATATTTTAAATTCGAGGAACTCGACAAAATGTTAAAAAAAAAAAATATCGAATAACTCGAGAAATTTAAAAAAATATTTTTGTTTTAAAAATGTCAAAATAAAATTGGGCTACTTTTTAAAAGTTGTAGGACTTCATATACATTTTTATTTTATTTTGTTGTTATTTGTTTTTTTTTATTATTTAAAGAGGTGGACAAAATAAAATTTGTAACGAAATTTAAAAGTCGGGGATGGCAAAAGCTAACAAAAAAAGTTATGGGTAAATTTGTTATAAAATGAAAAGAATGTGGACTAAAAGTGCAAATTACAAAAAAAAAAAAAAAAAAAAAAATTTAATGTTTCCCTCTTTGCCGAGTTACTCGGCAAAGTGGGAAAATTAAAATGTTTTTAATTTTCCCACTTTGCCGAGTAACTCCGCAAAGTGGGATAAATTTAAAAAAAAATTTCCCCCACTTTGCCTACTCGGCAAAGTGGGGAAATTTTTTTTTTTTTTTTTTTTTTTGTTTTTATATTTGTCATGAAAAAGTCCACCTACAAAAAAAAAAAAAAAAAAAAAATTCTTAAACAGTCACTTTTCCATTGCACGTACGTGGGAAAAAAAAACTTCAAAACTTCATTTAGTCATGGATTAACAAAAATTCATTTCACATAGAAAACGATCACCGAAAAATATGAAATTTTCAAGGAACATAGAATACTCATGTTGCTACCACATATCAAAATTTGACAGTCCGACGGCATATTTCGACTTACTAAAATGCTAATCGAAACATCCTAGTTAGTTTTTCAGATTTATGCTATCACAGTTTACAACATTGTCTATAAATTGAGTTATATAACATGAAATTATGTAAAACCAATGCCAATGGTTAGGTAACCCATAGGGCCATCGTCTCCAACTGGAATTATGTAAAAATATTTAATATATAAAATGCAGTAAATGTTTGAGTTGGACAACAGAAACTGTATCTTAGAAAAACATGAAGTTTAGCAAAACCTTCCAAGTTCACATCATTAACGTGTAACCAAAACATAGGAATCCACTAAAACTACCACAAAACCAAGGTCCAAAAATTTTTAAGAAGATATTTACACTACTTAAATTTTTTTGACTGGTTTATAATAGCGAATCCGGCACGCCGACGGCATAAATCCGAAAAACAGTCTAGGAGGTTTCGCGGTAAGTATTTTAGTATGCCTAAACATGCCGTCGGACTACTAATTTTTGGTATGTGGTAGCTACCTGAGTATTCTATGTCCCTTGAAAATTTCGTATTGTTCGGTGATCGTTTTCTATGTCAAAAAATTTTTTGTTACTCCATGACCAGGTGAATAAAAATTTCAAAATAAGGGCACTGTTACAAAATTTTCTTCACCCGGTCATGGAGTAAAAAAAATTTGTTTGACATAGAAAACGATAACCGAAAAATATGAAATTTTCAGGGAACATAGAATACTCATTTAGCTACCACATATCAAAATTTGATAGTCCGACGGCATGTTTCGGCTTACTAAAATACTCACCGAAATACCCTAGGCAGTTTCTCGGATTTATACGGTCGTAATTTACAAAATTGTCCATAACTTGAGTTATATACCATGAAATTATGTGAAATCAAAGCCAATGGTTAGGTAACCCATAGAGCTATCGTCTCCCACTGGAATTATGTAAAAATACTTAATATATAAGGTGCAGCATATTTTTGAGTTGGTCAACAGAAAGTGCAGTTTCGAGAAACAATTCACCCAGTCATGGAGCAAAAAATATTTATTTGACATAGAAAACGATTACTGAACAATATAAAATTTTCACGGAACGTAGAATACCCATGTAGCTAACACATATAAAAATTTGATAATCCGACGGCATGTTTTGACACACTAAAATGCTCACCGAAACATCACAGACAGTTTCTCGGATTTATGCTATCGCAATTTAAAAAATTGTCCATAACTTGAGTTATATAACATGAAATCATGTGAAACCAAAGCCAATGGTTAGGTAACCCATAGAGCTATCGTCTCCAATTGGAATTATGTAAAAATACTTAATATATAAGGTACAACATATTTTTGAGTTGGTGAACAGAAAGACAATTTAGAGAAACAATTCACCCGGTCATGGAGTAAAAAAAATTTATTTGACATAGAAAACGATCACCGAACAATATGAAATTTTCAAGGAACGTAGAATACCCATGTAGCTACCACATATAAAAATTTTATAGTCCGACGGCATATTTCGGCATACTAAAATGATCACCAAAACATCTAAGTCAGTTTCTCGGATTCATACTGTCGCAGTTTACAAAAATATCCATACCTTGAGTTATACAACATGAAATTATGTGAAACCAAATCCAATGGTTAGGTAACCCATAGGGATATCGTCTCCAACTGGAATTATGTAAAAATACTTAATGTATAAAGTGCAGCAAATATTTATGTTGGACAAAAAAAAACTGCAGTTTAGAGAAAATGAAATTTAGCAAAACCTTTAAGAATCGATTGTATTTCGTCATTTGTTCTCCATAGCAACTGGGGATAAAAAAAGCACCAAATTTGATGACTTATTAAGGAAAAAATGAATATATATTGACTATAATATATAAGAAGTCAATAATTGCGGCTAAAAGACACTAATATATGTATATTAAAACAAATAAAAGAAAAGAAAAGATGAAGAAGTCAAAAAATGCGGCCATATATATTAATTTAATATACAAAAAGTGTCAAAAGATTAGGACAAAATGGTGAGATTTGGACAAAATTAAGACTAATACTACATGAAAACGACGTCGCGTTGGTTGAAGGGTGAATAGTAAACATGCCATAGACACTTATATTATAGTATATATATATATATATATATATATCGTCACTACAAAAAATTTCACTTTTGAGAATGCAATTTTTTGTCATAAAAAGTCATTTTTAGGTAGTTTTGTCGAAAATAGGTCGTCGAGAGACTTTACAAGACCAAAATTTTCGTTGTTAAAAGTGAAATTTCTTGTAGTGCGTGTGACAAAATATTTTTATCTCATTTCAAAGTACTCAAAATAGAATATTTTAACAAAAATCATCATCAATGTGCTAATTAATTAGAAGGTTAAAGATAAGAACTTGGTGGAAAAAAAGGTTAGGGACATAAGTATTACAATAGGCAAAGATTGATGATCTTAAATTTAATTAAAATGTGGTGCAACAAAGAAAAACTGTAGTGGCAATATAATCACCCTTGGAGAATATATGGTGATATGTATTTGGCCCAATTTGAATTGGACCGGGTCTTACCTCTTTCTTTTTTTTTTTTTTTTTTTTTTTTTTTATGGAGTTGTGATAGAAGTTGGAAATATGCTTCGAATTAGGCCACACATAGGCTAAATTTCTTTTTTCTTGAAAAAAAAAATGAGCTAACAAAAAATAGACTCCTTTAATTTTGGGCTTGACCCGCGGGCCTCACTCGTCTTAACCCAAAACTGTCTATGAGTGGAAGATTAAATTATTAAGAAAACAGTAAATAATTTTATTTTCAATATGCAAACTGGAATTTCAAGATTCAACATGCACGAGGAGCTCACTTTCTTGTTTGATACAACTAAAGAGAGGTAACGCCATATCTCCTCCTCCATTGTAGGCTAAATACCTAGACAAGGTATTCTTAAAACATAATAGTAAATGGATTTATTGAAGGAATTTCTTGAACCAAAGAGCAGATTTTTTGAAGTATCTTTTGAGTTTATCTGCGCGGTCCACGTAAATTAAACCAAAGTTTTGAGTGTATCCTGAAGCCCACTCATAAGTGTCTAAAAGTGACCACGGGAAGAAACCCTTCACATCAACCCCATCTCTGTAAAAAAAAAAAAAGCATTGTGTTACATAAGCAATTCCTTTAATTAAATACTTAAATTTAATTAAAAAATTAATTCAATGCAAGTTGAATAAATAATTAAATGTGTAGGAGATATGTTACCCACTGTTGATGTAAACTGATGTGGGAGTGCCACATTAGTAGTGGAACACACAATTAAATGTGTCCACACACAGTGGACAATATATCTCCTGCTCATCATGGGCATGAAATCATTCCCCGGCAAATAGAATGGACAAAAGCTAAAAAATATACTCACGTAATAGCGTGCTTAACGGCCAAAAGATGACGGCGGTAAAAATCTACCCTTTGTGGATCATTGGTCCCTTGCTTTATTGTTGTAATATTAGTATAGCTAATTCCTACCAACAATTCCATATTTTTGAATTAGAGAAAAGATGTAAAAACATTTACTAATTCACTTTAAATTCAAATAGACCACAAGATTTAGTTCTTATATATATATATTGTTCTCACCACATTCTGTGATATAAATAGTTGGATTCTTGTACTTTTGCTTTATGTTGACAAGAAGATTTTTAAGTCCTCTTGGATACACATAAAACATGCTAAAACCTGTCTGTAAATAATAAAAACATAAAATTATCAGTTGTTTGCCATCTTTCAATAATTTCGAACAAAGAATATTAATCTATATTTGTTACTTGCAATCAAGGTTGAATGTTATATAACTGTACATCGAGGTGTAAATCTAGATATGTTGGAGAGGCCGGCCTTGTCGGGTTTGGTTCTCTAGATTATGTTTTAATTCTTTTCTTATTGAAAAAGTTTAACAAAGAAAATATATATGTGCCAATTCGAGCGGTCTACTTTACACCTCTATTTGTATTTTTCTGAGCGAGATTATGGTCGTCAATCTTGAAAATTTTGGAAATAACTACATACCGGATTACCGATGAATTTTCCATTTCTCTCACCTACAAAATAGGAGGAAACGAAATTATAAGAAGAAATGTTAAATATTACCATGAACTACGAGCAATTAAATCAGATAATAATTAGTATATTTGTTTTGAAGGTAATTTGTGAACTTACTTGTAAGATTAGCTTTAGAGTCTGTTAAGATACTGGTGTTAACAGTATTGACAGCAGGAAGATTGGCAGCATAAAATGAAGTATAATAATTGAGTCCCAAGAAATCATAGGAACCCTTCACCAATTCAGCTTCTTCATGTGTGAAATTTGGTAAGCGTTTCCCAAGAAGGGTATGCATGCTTTTTGGATAATCTCCATACGTTAATGGATTTAAAAACCTTAAGAACATCATCAAAATATCCATATTAGGGCCTTGTTTAGGAGCATATCAAGCTTTGTTTTTATGAAACTTCACTCAAGTGTCCAGTAACCATCAAACACTTGGCGAAAACGTAATTTTGAGTCATATTTTTCAAAAGAAAATCACTTATTACATATTTGAATATACCAATATATAGTTAGATGTATTTTTAGTAATAGAAACATGAATGCAGTACTCACCATCCTAACATAAAATCGAGGGCCCTTTGAGCTGCTTTCACATCAGGTTGCCTTTTGGAATAGGGCACAAACCAGTGAGAAATCAGTACTATACCAATCTGGCCTTTCTGATACGGCTGTATAAATAAAATCACCAATATTATTCTCCTTAAATTGGATTGTGGGACCCACTTTAATATTTGGTCAAAAGACGGTAAAAACCATCTCTTAAAAACAATATTTCCAACATAACATGTACCGTGTACGAACCTTGTACTTTTCTCTGTATAATTTGACTGTTTGGGCATGACAAAGGAGCATCAAATGGCCAGCAATGTAAGGCTCGATGGCAGAGTTACCACCAGGACAGTCATTGTTCATCCAAGAAGAACAGCGTCCAGGAGCCATGATGCCCAAGTCATAACCACCTAATATAAATATATATGGCTCATTCATAGTCACCCAATGCTTAACCCTATCACCAAATTCTTTGAAACAAACTTCTGCAAAATCTCGAAAATCATCCCTGCCAGGAAAAAAAAAATTGTATTTAGTTGATTAGTTGATTTGATATATAATCTGTGATTAAATGTTGATGATAGGTCAGTGAGCACTGTGTTGTTTTCACCAAAATGTACCTGATAATTTTGTTGGGTGGATTTTGTATAAAGTGACTGACACTTGCCTTGACCTGACCGGACAGGTCGATCTCCGTTTCGACACCCCGAATCGGCGAAGTGACAAACTATTTTGTCTAAACAGATTGGATCGGGTCTGAATATTTGGCCGAAGTTCACACTAAGTCATTTTAGTTGGTTTTCAACACTAAAACAATTTCTCGAATTCTTAAACCAATTTCCAACATATTTAACCTATTCCGGAAAGATATTGAGGAAATTTATGTTAAGAGTTGCTTAAAAGCCGTCAACAAGTAGAGTTGGAGAAAGTACAATGGATCGAACATGTTTGGAAGTACTTATAATTTAGTCAAATATCATTTTTATCCAAAAATTATGTAGGACCCACAACTTATTTTTAGAATAATTAATTAGACAATCGTGATTTTCATAATAGAATAGAGATTATAGATAATCAGTTCTCTAGTTAAATTCAGTTTAGCCAATACAAATTATTATTAGGTTTTTTAGTAAGATATACTACTATTGAGTTCATTTTTTAAAATCCCCAAAAATACCTGATTTTATTATTTACTATAGTGCACAGAAGAACTTTGGATCATGTACTAAGATATATTATTAAAGGTGATCTTATACATAGGAAGACTTTGGGTCGTGTATAAGGGTGATCTCAGAGGTCTTTGGGACCCACACTCGTACATAAAAGGGATTTTGGGTCGTGTACGGGGGTGTAAAATATTTATTCCGATTTTGCCCTCATACTTACAATACAAAAATTTGTTATTCCCCCTTTATCTTTGTTTATTTTTATTTTATTATTCTAGTGATTTCAAGTTATTTATGTTTTTTAGTGAATATATTAATTTAAAGAATTAAATGACAATTAATTATATTTTATGTTTGTTTTTGGATATTTTTATATGTTATGTAAATTTTTTTTCTTTTGTGATGTTAAATATTTTATATTGTTAATTGTGATATTGATTATTATGCTTGTTTTTAATTTTATTTAATAAATACAATAATTTATGTAAATAAATGTAATTTTTAATTTATAAATTTAATATAAATACAATAAATAATGAAAGAGAATGTTCACCATTTATTTGGTGCAAAATTTGAAGTAATGAGTTTAAGATAACATTTGGATTTGGTATGAAAATTACACCAATTTGAAGATATGGGTTGAAGATAGCCTTAGAGTTTGAACGAATATTACCGATCTTTTTTAAAATTAAATGTTGAATTGTAAAAATAAATTAAAATATTTTGTACAATGTTTCCACAATGTTTTGTCCCAATTTTTTTTTTTTTAAATAACTTTTCTACATGTCATGTTGTGTGTCCTTTTTCCAATTTCGTGCAACTTACTAACTTAGGGTGTCCCTAACATATACTAAAAAACAAAAAACAAAATATTTATTTCATTAAGTGCTTGTTCGGTATAGATTTTTACAATAATCCATTTTTTCTTGCTTTACGTGGGGCCCAATATTAAATGAAAAATTCTGCCAAAAAGAATTTTTGTCTCCAATGACATTATCCTATATTTTTCGTAATGACATAAATGCCCTTTGTTGGAGAAAACAATTGAAGAAATTTTTGATGTCCAAGGGTATTTTGGGAATTGAGATAATTGTCATGTCACATTAATGTTGAGTGTTTATTGCCCTCAATTTGTTTATTCTGATCAGTGGCCCACCAAACAAACAAAAAATATATTTTGGACTTGAAAAAAAGGCAGCCGAACATGCTCTAAGATAATTTTATCTAGATTTACTTACACAATGCGAGGGCTTAGGAAGCCTCCATACTCATCTTGTAGGGCTTGAGGAAGATCCCAATGATAGATTGTGGGAAAAGGTTGTAAACCTATTGATGATATATAAGTGAGTGAGAGAGAAGAGAGATAGAGAGAGAAAGGATGATAGATAAAATCATCTCTGACCTTTTGATAAGAGCTCATTAATAAGATTGTTGTAGAAGGAAATTCCTTCCTTGTTTACTCCTTTACTTAACGTCCCATCTGCATAAATGAAATCAAAGTTTAAACAAAAGTATAAAATGACAAGAAGATTATTGACCTAGGTATTTTTGGAAGAAATTTTGTTATTATATACGCAGTCATTTATGTGTAAAAATGGCGCACCTTAGTTTTATTAAACAGGGGGTAAAATATATTTTTAGTTGATTAAATTGATCAAACATATTTTTTATCTACATATTTCATACAATCTACAACTTACAATTTACTTTCTATTCGCACATTCACCAACAACTTATATTATATTAGTATTTAAAAAATATTTTCAACACTATCAAACATGTATTTAAATCCTCAAGATAGTCACCGAATGCATATATTTTAATAAAAGACAAAATGTATTACTAAATATAGCAATTGACGTTTTATCAATTATTCATATATATTTATGAAGAATTGGACCACTAGCCTTTGAGATTTTGGTTTAGATTCGTCATTATCCTTTGGTCAACTCTAAAGTAGGCGTAAAAAATTATTTTTACATTATAAAATTAGTTTACAAAATTTAAACCACCCTAAAATGCATTTCTATCAAGTTTCACCCCTGTATATTAAGAGGTAAGAGACACGAGGGTAAATGGTAAAAGTGTATTGCTTATATGGGAACTTATATGGGAGATTTATGTAATTTTTGAAAAGACAAAATGTGTCGAAAGGGTAATTATATTCACACAACACTTTTTATTTTTTGCACCACATTTTAATTATATTTAATATCCTTAGTCTTTTAACATTATAACACTCATGTCCCCAATTTTTTTATCACATTTTTATCTTCAATTTTTTATTAATTAGCACATTTTGTGTTTGATAACAATTTCTGTAAAAAAATATTTGTTTATGATTCGTAAAAAGACTTATTTGTCCGTTATATTTTTAAAAAAACAATAGATACAAAAGTACGATAAAATATTTTTTCCTTATTTTAAAACACGTAAACAAAATATCTTGAGAGAAATCATCATCACTGATGAAATATGCTAATTAATGAAAGTTGAAGATAAGAATTCGATGACAAAAAGTTAAGAACATAATTGCAATAATGAACAAAAGTTAAAGATCTTAAGTATAATTAAAATATGCTGCACTTATAATAAATTGTAGTGTGAATATAACCACTCGTGTCGAAAACCTATGAAGTAAGTAATCAAATTATATATATTTATTTAGATTTTTCTAATATGTTCGATTCTATACAATCTGAATTTATTTAGTTGAGAGTACTAAACACATCAAATACAAACCCTTCGACACATATCAATTGCGCAACTTAAGTGTAAATAAAGAAAGAAAGTAAATAGGAAGGGCAAATTCTAATTGAGGGAAAAAAGAACTTTTGGTAAATAAATTTTAAGACAATCTTACAAGGTAAAATTCTTGACCATGAGATAGAAAATCTGAAGGCATTGATTCCAATAAATTCCATCAGCTTTATATCGTCCTGCATCTCACCATAATTTCTTAGTATATACGTATAGAATGAAAATGAAAATGTAAGGGTTTGTCCAATTCTAGAATATTGATTAAACTAGACTAGTTAAAGTCACGTGTACAAAATTAAGTAATTAACAAATGAACACCTAACACATTAAACATCAATTTATTACATCTGAAGGAATATTTTTCTCATAATAATTAATTATTAACAATTGCATTTGACTATTACAAGTTATTAATTGACTATATTATCATTCCAGCAAGCTGTATAATTGAGCATTAACTTATAAAAAAAGATCACATAAATACAAATTAAATTATTAAGTATTTAAATATTTAAACACACCTTGTAACGATGATAGAAGTCATTTGCTATGTCGCCATTAGTGCGGTCCAAAATTTTACCTGCAGGTATATATATTATTAGCCGGACTAATTTATTATGTGCAAGGGCGGAGGTAGGGGGGAGGGGGACTAGGACCTCCCAACTTTTCTTAATTTTTTTTTATTTTTTATTTTTAATATTTTTTTTTTAAATAAGTGAGTTTGATTCTACTATTTTGGAGGTAAAATAAGTTATTCTTAGCAAGAGTGGAGCCCAATTTAGCCCACAAATGTTGACTTTTGGTTACTTTATTTATTACTAATTTACCAGTTTGTCCCTCTATTTAATAATTGGATACACACAAGAAGGGCAAAATTGAAATTACAATTTATTGAATGAAATGTGTGGACAGAATTTGTTTGAGAAAAATTGATTTTTTTTCAAAATAGCAGAATCAAACATGCTTCTAAGATCACTTCTTCTTCTTAATAATCAACCAAAACAAAAAATATTAAAGCCCAAACCCAACATTGAATAAACTAAACAATAAAACTCAACCTAACTCGGATTAAGTTAGAATCATTCAATAACCAAGAAAAAAATATTGAAGCTAGTATTTTCAAGTAGTCAGAACAAACACGAAGTGAGCATCGAATACGTCTAACTGCATGAATCGATTGAGTTCAATATCTTCTTGTGAGCTTTTTAAAGATTATGACATGAAAAAACATTAGATTCTCATAAAAATAGGTTCAGTAATTGTGGTTTGAGAATATAAAAAATCTAGGACGCTGCCCCCGAACCCCCGACAGAGTTCTCCTTCCTAGCCCGCCCCCTGTTTGAGGACCCCCCCCCCCTCCCCCCCCCCCAACTTCAAATCCCTGACTCCGCCACTGATTATGAGATTTAATAATATTAAGCTGTATTTATAATACAAAGTGAAGATAAATATTTTTTTTTAAAGTAAATTTTATTCTTCTCTATCTACTGCAGTGTGTGCGCGCAGGAGGGGGAGGAGGCCCTAGGTCCCTCTGTTTATTTTGTCTCATTGCAGATAAACTGTAAGTTTAGCTAACGAGACACGAAAGAATAATGTCCAGTTTAGAATAAGAACTTTGCATTGAAATATGCCATCTACAAGGTTTAAACTTTAAGATAATGTGAATAAACGGATGTGTTAAGTTTAAGTCTCACAGCGTCCTATTTATTGAAATTATGCATGCATGTCAGATGTTTAAACAACAATGAATCTGATCAACATACGAGAGAGGACGTGTTGAAAAATAAATTTAAATAAGTAAACATGTGACGTCTTGAAGGCTTAATTTTAAGGTTTTAGAGGAGGCTATTCAAAACTTTGAACCTCCCCCAAACCTAAATCCCACCAGTGTTACACACACAGCAAAGAGAGGAGGTCCAAAACCTGGATATTTGTGTGTAAAGTCATCCCATATACTTGGACCTCTGCCATCCTCTTTTGCAGCTCCTTCATACTGCAACAACATGTACATATTCAGGAACAATTATATCATGAATTCAAACATAACACGACTCGTATTTAACATTTTGAAGCAGCAGATGAGTATGTAACCTGATAGGCAGACGATGCTGCACCAAAAACAAAATCAGAGGGAAAACTAGTCCTATTTAATGAAGTTGATATATGGCTACTGGGCACATTTTCTGCTGAAACTGAAAGCACAGTGGAGCTGATTATGACCAAGACAAGAAAAAGATAGTCTTTGAGCTCCATTTCTGCTTATTATCAACGACCCCTTTGCCCACAATATATAGAGTGGAATTTCACTCATAAAAATAGAAAAACAATATATTGATGTGACTATTATATTGAAACTAATGTAGGCTTTATCAAAACTTCCATAAGTGAACGTAGTGATTAAGCTTTGTTTGGTTTTGCTTAAAATATTCTTAAAAAAGTTGAGTTAAAATTAACAATTAATTTTAATCATACTTTTTATGAGATCCACAATTTTTATCAACTTTTTAACTATATATTTTATCAATTATTATTAAAATCTTCTAGAAAGGTGATTTTTTAGCAAAATGAAATGCACGAAAAAGAAAGAATATAAAGTTGAATATAACATTCAATAAAAGATAGCAATGTCTTGTCAATTTTCCGGCACTTAGACTTTGTTATATCATAACAAATCGAGACTAACACTTCGAAGTGAAAACAATATACAATTGTAATATATTTTATAAGAATAGTTTCATCATATACTATTAAAAATAAAAGAATTTAAAAAATACTAATTTTTTTTATTCTAAAAATATTATTTATATTTTTTTTTTATAAAACTTGTAGTTACATTTCTTACAAAAAATATGTATTGCATTTGTTACATTTGTAATTTAAAATATTAAAAAAATAATTATAGAATTCTATTATAAAATCAAGTAGGTGCTATTTTAGATCTAAATATAAAAGAGAAAAAATGGAATAAAAGAATGTGCATTGCACATGCTGAAGATCATAATTTAAAAAAGTAAAGTTTTTTTGCACCTACCTACCACCAATAGAAGCATTATTGATTGGGACAAAGAAAAAATAATTTATAAATTTCTCAGATTTTTTTAATTACAACTTCCATATATTCCATGTCATTAATTAAAAACATGTTTATGATTGAAATTTCATCAAGGATGGATCCAAAATGAATAAGTTTGGGGGGGGGGCTTGGGAAAATTTTGCAGAAGATTTTGAGAAGATTTCCAGGGAATGAGACGGAAGATAAGACAAGCCGAGTGGTTGGAACATAGTAAGAATCTCAATGACACCACACAACATGTAGTTTATATACTTCCATTGCTCATTAACATTATTTTCTGACTACGCAGCGGCATTTTCTCACCATCAAAAGAGGATTGGTCAAAGTAGTTTGCCATCAAGCTAATCTCTTGACTAGACTGAAAGAAAAAACTAAAATATTGTCTATAGTATTTTCTTTGTACATTCGAGAGCACAATTAATATACTAAACTTGATAGTTGTGAAATAAACAATTTTTAAAATCTGAAATCTAATCAAATGAATATTTAAATTAATTTTTTTTATCAAAACATGTTCATTATTGTACCATAGATGCACATGAATGGTAGGATCAACATTGTTAGCTGTCCACGTGGCACCATGTGCACATGAATGGTAGGATCAACATAATTGTTAGCTGTCCACGTGCTTCAACTCCAAATATAAAAAAGTCTGATCCAAATTCCAATATATCTCGAGTCAACTATGATGAATGTTATAATCTGAGTTTACGTGGCACCATGATAGACAAGTCAGCATCGAAAACTACACAATTTGATCAAAAGACTACGATTAATGGGCAAAGAGTTGTGGCGGCCCTGGCGGGGCGTTGTGCTAAATTACAATTCCACAATATCGTATATAAGTAGTAAAAATAAATGTGAGTTCAGTGTTGATCGAATTGTTTAATAATTACATGTCACCACAATATGCAGTGCACGGTCGATTCTCACTAAAATCAGATGTATTTAGCTTTGGCGTTCTAGTTCTAGAAATTGTGAGTGACAAGAAAAATAGTGGATTTTCCGGTGAAGATCAACACCTCAACCTTCTTGGACATGTAATTACTGTCTTAACTACGTTAACATATATCTATGTTTATTGTCTTCGTAGTGACAAGGTTAAATTTATACAGGCATGGACACTTTATAAGGAAGAAAGATCATTGGAACTAGTTGACCCTTATCTATGTGACTTGGCTAATCCAAATGAAGTTGTACGAATAGTCCATGTGGGTATTTTGTGTGTGCAACAATGTCCAGATGATAGGCCAAGCATGGCTTCGGTGGTTGGGATGATGGGAAATGAAGTTGCGTTGCCTAAGGCAAATCAGCCTGGGTTTTATATAATATGTACTATTTTGCACTACATTTTGAGAAGAAGCAAAATTGTAGTTTCTTAAAATTTGCTTTAAACTTTTCTACTTCCCTATTATTAAAATATCAATTTTAACCATAATTAATTAAAATAACTCTTTCTGAGAAATCGAATTGATGCAAGTATGATGCATAAAAAATAATTTAAATTTAATTGATTTTTGTATTATATGACTATGCTTTTATTTTGTAATTTTTATAAATTCTGAAATTTATTAGATATTTATTATGTTTATTTTAAAATAATTATGGTAAATGCATATGTTTTAGAAAACTATTTAATAATATTATATATTGTTATGAAAGTAAAGATAATAATAATACAATGAACATTATTATAATTAATATTCATTTTATTATACAATTACAGAATAAATCGTGTTTGTTTACCAAATGCATAAATATTGATTTTGAAATATACAGTAGTTTTGAAACAGAAGTTTATCAAACACTTATTTGATTCTTTTCACAATTGATTCTTTATGCATTATAGCAAAAACTAATTATGACCAAGAGACAAAGAAAAAGTATTGGAGCTCCATTTTTGCTTACGTCGAGCATTCACTCATAAAAGTAGAAAAAACAATATATTGATGCTACTATTATATTGAAACTAAATTAATTAAGGGTGTGTTTGATTTTGATTAAAATCAGATTTTTTGTACAAATTGATAAAAGTTGGTGAAATGTGTGATTAAAAAGTTTTAAAAAATTGTGGGCCAATGAAATATATGGTTAAAATTGATTGTTGACTTTGACTTCAACTTTTTCGTAAAATTTTAATTGATTTCATACAAGGCCTAAAAAACAAAAGTGTTCGATTTTAAAAGATTAGGCTTTTAGATAAATTGTGGTTCACATTGGTACAATAACAAAGAAAGTTCTTGTGTTCATATATCATTGCCATCCAATTGTGCACGTGTGTGTTTTATAAAAAATAAGAAAATAAATTCCTACCCGTGATAGAGTGTATTAAAAATATGTTTAGTCAGGTTTTTTTAAAGTCTTTTTTCGCCAAATTTATTTTCAAACACTTATTTTATGAGATCCACAATTTTTATCAGCTTTTGAACTACACATTTTATAAAAAAAAATTAAAAATCTTTTAAAAAAAATTAATTTTAAACGCTCTCAAACGAGCAATAAATGACTAAATTGAAAAAATGAATTTGGTTTAAGAAAATTCAACATATTAATAGTGATTTTGTATAATTCTTTTTAGGAAAATAAAATTTTCCTCCTCCATGTTAATCATTTGTTCATCGGGTCAAAGTCACGAAATTATTTAAGTAGAACTTGACTTTGGTGATAACAGGTGTTTATAGTACCTCCAATGTAATAATGAAGATAGTTATACGTAGTAAAGGTTGAACACCAAC
Organism: Forsythia viridissima; assembly: GCA_030279155.1. Taxonomy (NCBI): domain Eukaryota; kingdom Viridiplantae; phylum Streptophyta; class Magnoliopsida; order Lamiales; family Oleaceae; genus Forsythia; species Forsythia viridissima. Next base: position 16,941,289 of record CM059035.1, on the reverse strand, counting down.
CTTGAGTGCCCCCACTGCCTCTGTCCTGGAATTTTGGTGGAAGATGTAAATCACATGATGTATCTTAGTGGAGTAGGATTGAGAGCTGCTTTTTAACTGCGCTTACAAGGGGCCAAATCTATACCAAATGCAGGACTCGAACCTCCACACCGCAGCTGCCAGCGAGAGACTACCTCACTCCCATCCTTTCAACTACTGAGCTATGCCCTGTGGACTGAAACTTACATGTAGTAAGTAAAATTGGGGATGGAGAGAAGAACATCTTTAATAGAATTGTGAATGAGAGAAATTTTGACACATATTTACAAAAGAAATGATGTAGATATATTATAAAAAATTAAATAAATAATGCTTAACATACATTCCAATAAAGGTAAAATATAAAAATTCAATGGAATACGTCTAGCACGAGAAAACTTCTAGTACTCACAGAGTAAGTACTCCTTATCACTATTTAATTGACATTTATCTGTTTTCGTCTCAATTAAACACTGAGCCACACTTATTCAATACATTTTCAATTAAATGGTCTCATGGAATACTGCTGTACTACGGGAGTACTAAAATTAAAATCGTCTAGTACACCATCCAAATATGGAAGGTGTGCAAGATATCTTTCAATTTTTTTTTCCATTCAAGTAAATATTTTGGAGTTATGCAACATACTTTTTAGCAGTGTTCTAAAAAGCGCGCCTAGACGACGTGACCTCAACGCCTCGCTTAGGCCCTAGGCGCGCGCTTTTTTGGTCAACTATTTTTTTTAACGAAAAAACTTGCGCCTAGGCTCGCATATGTACGCGTACGCCTAGTCGCACCTATGCGCACCTAATCTCGCCTAGGGGCACGCTTTTTAGTTAAAAAATTTATTTTTATCCTTTTTTAAAAAAAATATTTAAAATGATATTAAAAATAAGAAAACACTTTTTTACGCTTCGCTCTCGCTTCACCCTCGCCTAAGCCTCGCCTAGGCCCAAAAAGCTTGAAGCTTGGCCTCCGTGCTTAGCCACGCTTTACGTTTTTTAGAACCTTGTCTTTTAGTTCAATTCACAGTTTCATTGGAGATGTACTTAGATAAACATGCACTTGTTAACTGAAAATTCAAAAAAAATTCAAAAAGTGTAGGTTTATCAAAACTTCCATAATTGAACATAATGATTAAGCCTCTGTTTGGCTTTGCTTAAAAAAAATTTATAAAAATTTGGGTCAAAATCAACAATTATTTTTAATCGCATATTTATTTTATAACTTTTATCAAATTTTTAACCACTAATTTTATTTTATTTTTTATCAAAATATGTTAAAAAACTAATTTTTTACAAAATCAAATAGACCAAGAAAAAAGAATATAAAGTTGAATTTAATATTTAATAAAAGATAGCAGCGTCTTGTCAATTTTCCGAAACTATGTTATGTCATAATAAATGGAGAACTTGAAAATTCAAATCTTGTGTGGATTTCAAATAAATCGATTTATGGCACGGCTCGAAGTCGAGGGCCAGTCAAGGACCAAGCTGTCTCGCTTCAAATCTTGTAACACATTTACGTGAAAACAATATGCAATTGTAACATTTTAAATCCAAATATAAGATTATACAAGAAAAGCTAATGGAAACCTGGAAAAATGATGTGCATTGCCCCATGCTGAAGATCATAATTTAAAAAGTAAAGATTAGTGGACCTACCTACCATCAATAGAAGCATTGTTGATTGGGACATAACAGAAATTATTTATAAATTTCTGAGATATTTTTTTAAAAAAAAAATTAATGCTATTTATTACTATTGGTGTGATTATCACATATATATGTAACAATTGTGTTGATATTAAATAATATGTCAAATAAAATGTGGGGATATGAGACTCATTTTATTAGACGTATCATTTAGTGTCACAGATAGTTGTGTTATTACCAGTTGTGATAAATATCATTATTCTTTTAAAAATTACTTTCATAAATTCCATATCATTATGCACGACCTAATTAATTTAAAACATGTTTATGGTTGAAATTTCACCAATGGCATGTCCATATTGAATGAGTTCGGGGGTTTAGAAAAACATTTAAGACGATTTTTACAGTACAAGAAAAACGAAAAGAAAAAAAAAGAAACATAGTGAGTCTTACCCTTCAATATCCATATTTAACATGATACATTAATTTAAAAGACAACAAAAAATACCAAAAACGTGCAATAAAAATAACTTAAAACACTACTTAAGTAGCAACTTATGATTTCTCAAAAGATCAAACATGTCTATGATTAAAAGACCATTTGAAATTGTCCCCCACGAGCATGGCACAGTGGTAAAACAGGAGGGCTCTCTACGAAGGATCGAGGGTTTGAATCCCGCAGAACCGCAACATTTCTTGTTGGAAGGTAGTGGTCTAAAGGGAGGAGGACCGCTGAATGTCGGGCCTAAGTGTGTATAAGCTGTGATCACATCCGAATTTACCTGGGTGGCAAACCAGGGGGAAGGCCACCACTCCTCAGAGGCTAAAACCCTATAGCTGTATGTTGCTAGATGAAATTTACATTTCAACATTTATGAAATCACAGGGTGATTCAGATGCATTTGTTCCTATAGCTGGATGTTGCTAGATGAAATTTACATTTCAACATTTATGACATGTTTGGTAGGGTAGATTAGACGACACTAGATAGAATTAAAAGAGAGAAAGAAGTTAGAAGCATACCAAAACATGCAGTTAAGGCACCAGCCCGGACCTAAGGTGTCGACCTTGGCTAGGTTACTTGCACGCCCCGTGGGCAAGCGTTGGCTCCTTTAGCAGGCTCTGGAACTTTCTTCATGTTAGATCACAGAGGCTAAAACCTCATAGAAAATGGGGTGCAATAGACATGGTTTATTCTCCATAAATGGTCTTAGTCATTTCATTCACTGTCTTACTTAATTGTCTAAGTTGCTCGCTTTGGCTGGTTTATGGTTTTTCTTTCCAATTGATATTTGGAGATTGTCTCATAGACCTGGTCCTAAGTAAAAGGGGCTTTTATTCTTTTACTAAGGTTCTCTGTTGCTGGAGGTCTATTTCAATAGATCTTCTAGAAGGTTGGACTAACCAGTCAAATTCTGTCTCTGTGTTCTAGATAGTCTGGGAACAAATGGTCAATTTTGATTTCTTTGGGTTCTTTGACTATGGTCATGTTGTACTGGTTATGTATGGCATAACTCACAAAGTATGAGATAGAAAAAGGTACATTATTGTTTTTTACTAGGTTTGTTCTTCAGTACTTGTGTACAAAAGAGAGGATTCCGTCAAAGTCTTGGTTATGAAGACTCACTGAAAGTCTAGGGTAAAATGTGAAGATGAGTTTTTCACAAGCTAGGTTTCCTTCAAAGGATCCTAGGCATCCTTCTATCGGGTTTTGGATTCTTTCGTCTATCAAACTCATAGAGATAGGTTGATCTATTTTGTTTGATAGGGTGCTACGGATCAAAATCCTAATAACTCCTATAATTGTTACCCAATATAGGTTTTGGTTGTCATCTAAGTCTACCTTTTGTTTGGCTTTATTAATATCCTGCTTGGTAAGTAAGGAAATTCCTATTTTACCGTATGTATGTTGAGCATGTATGGCAAATTCTTTCTGGGATACACCATAATATATATGTCTATTTCTATTAACAAATATGTCGATGAAGTTTGGTTGAACAAAAATTTAACCTGGTTGTATTGCTATGCAAATCTTTGCAAGCTTTTTGTCTGAAATCAAAATTTCTTTTGAAAAATTTCCATGTGATTCCATTTTTCAAAAACTTCATCAGTCTCTATGTTGTTATCGTTCTCATGTTGTATGCTCATGATGAATGATGATACATAGCATAATGTAAGATAAATGTATTTACACAATTGTTATAGTCACGTAAAGCGTTTAACTTTCTGTATTTGATCATGTTCAGAGTTGTATGATGCACACTTGTGGATAAAAGATAATGATATATCTGTTCATAGTATTTGTATAAGGTAAAGTGTGATGTGAATGTAAGGATTTATGTTTTACATAAATTACATGCTGTTAATGGCATGGTTAATTACTGCATAACAAGGCTCTGTTACCATTTTGGGGAGTGGGGTGCGGAAGATTCTTCAACTGTTGATGTGTAAATAGAATAAGCAAAACAACAAACAAGAAAATTTGCAGAAAACCTTCTTACTGTTTGTATAATTTGGCAGATTCTCCTAAAGTTTCTGTCCAACAAACGTTCATTGCCTCACTATGGTGGACTGGTTTTTGTTTCCCTAATGGCTTCCTGCCTAGAAGTACTCAAGTTGAGCGATATCCTCTATAGATCCGTACAAAGCTTGTTCATGAACGTATGAAGTGTATAGAGAAAATTGATTAAAACATGAAGTTTTATTCAATGAAGAAGGCTTAAGCGCAAATACTCTTTAGCTTATTTGTTTACAAATTTGATCCAAATGGATCTACTTTCTACGAGAGTTTTAGCCTCTGTGATCTAACATGAAGAAAGTTTACAAGTGTAATGTAAAATTTTTTCTCAGAAAAAAATCCTCCTCTTCATGTCTTCTGTCTCTCCTTTTATAGCCTCATGGTAAGATGCCTTTTCTCTGTATGCCAAACACCTGTCCTGCCTTTTCTTAAAGCAAAAGTAAGATGTGACTTTACTTTGCTTTATGTCTATCAACAGTAAAAGGTGTCTCCCATTATACACAATAAAAGAAGCTCTAATGAAAGTAGGTTCTGATGAAGTGTATGTAACACGCATAAGGTCGTCTCACCATCACACAAACGTAAGACATTGTTAGGGGCAGTGTTGTGCGATTTCAATCCCGCAAGTGGACGGATCGTTACAAGTAATATAATGTGTAGAGTGTCGAACCCACGAGGACCATATATTAATTTAACCTATTAATTTATAATTCGAACTTTAACAATATAAATAAACACATATTTGTTTTGGTTTGTGATTCTAAAACTACTTTAATTAAATCTAAATTATCAAACAATTAAAATAACTTTTTGAAAACGAATTCGAATTATACCAACACTAGGATTTGCAAATCCACTTACACGTTATTTAATCAATTATCCATTTAATCGCTTTAGCTTATAATTACCTTGGATTGAAAATCGGTGATCCTAAAATAATCAAAAGCCTCTCTCGATGGTCAATCAATTCTATACGATATGCGAGCCTAATTATCTCCAATTAAGCTTCGAACACAAACATATGCATTAAAATCTCAAGAACACCTAAATAGATTTTATAAAACATAATAGTAATCTCTATCTATTATTGGACCATATGTTATTCAATACCACGTGCTTCATCTATATTGAATCTCTCGACTTCAATATAAACCACAATATATTCTAATGGCAATCAGGCATTAAAATAATAAAAATAATGAATAAAGAATAATCAACCCAAAAGCAATTAATTACAAAAACGGAAAAACTTTTAATTAATTAAATGCATGAGGTTTCATCGTTTATCCTAGAAATAAGTAATTTAGCCGGACATGATTTCGTTAATTAACGAAGAATTGTATCAATCATGTTCTGGCGAAAGAAAAAGAAGAAAGAATAAATAAAACATGTGACTCTGGCTGAAGAATCTTCAATCTCGTGCCTTGATCTTCGATTCTCTTCTTGTATCTTGTTCTCAAAATTTGCCTCCCTTTTGTTCTAGCTATTATCTCCTTTTATAATATTCTCCCAACCATCTAAGACGTGAATTAGGTAGTTGGATTAATATGGACTTGGTAGAGTTATAATCCCATCAGAAATCTGACAAACTGCTCTTCGTTTTACCCATGCGATCACATGGTTCAGAACCTTGCGATCGCATGGTTCTATGGTGTTAGGTTCTGCAGTTGAAAATGTATACTCGCGATCGCACCCTTTGACAACCTTGCGATCGCATGGTTATCTTGGGCGCTTTCTTCGATTCTTTTTTTTGATATTTGCACGCCGAGTCCCTCAAGTCTCTTTGTTTTTGCAATTACATCCCCTTTTCTTCTATTTGCAATCTTTTTCGTCTTTTCGTCAGATTGATACTTGAATTTGATTATTTCCTAAAATAATAAGAAAACAACATGCAATTAAACTGAAAAAAAATAAGAGTACTCATAATCGTCTATTTTTGTTAGCTTAGGTAAGTACAAAATTGTATTTATTAAATACCTCCAAACTTGAACTTTTATTCGTCCTCGAATAAACTATCTAAAGACAATCATGCACATACTAATAAAAATAATAAAATTAGTCATACTATAAATAGCTTGTCGTTTTTTTGTAACAACTTATAATTCATGACGAGTATCCAGGTATTACTATTGCAAACGTGATCATATTTAAACCATATTTGACACGTGTGTGAAAGCAGTTAATCTGATTCACTTAATTTCTATGGCGATGATAGCCCAACCATTTGGTCAATTTTTTTTCTTTCCCTCTCGTAAGGTACACTTTCTCCCAAAATGATTTTCTCTTTCAATTCCCGAGATTTTTGGGTCTAAGGTTATGGTTCACATTCTTTTCTTGCTTGAGACTGGTTGAAAAAACTAGTAATCGTGACAACCTAGGTTTATGAAGATTCTCCAATTTATGAGCACTCTCGACCAGAAAGTTTCTACTAAGTAAGTCAAACCCATTAGTTATATAATCTCCATATTTACTTTGCAAATGATTTTTCACTGGCTTTAGCAGATTTTTTTTTAAAATTAAATCTTATGTGCAGAACTCAATCCTTTAAGCTTTCTAGATGACTCATGTAACGAGCTTTAGGTCGATGACTCCCAAGTCTTTTGAACTTTAGGACATCGGGTTTTGAAAAACCCCTACAGGCCTTTTCACTCAAGTCAAAAAGGCTACGAAAAGAGTTATAAGATATTAATAGTGTGCAAAACTCAGTCCATTAAGCTTTCTAAATGACCCATGTAACGAGCTTTAGGTCAATGACTTTATCACTCGAGTCAAAAAGGCTACGAAATGAGTTATATAATAATAATAGCCTTGTTCTTTGCGTGCAATAAGCTCATGCTAGGGGATTAGATTCCTAACATTCGGTCATTACTTAGTTTCCTCTAACTGGTCTAAAGTGCTCCACACAATTTTGCAACATACATGGAATCAATCATAACCCAGATAGCCACTATCACAGTTTAACTACCACACTTACTCACTCTATTGGTTACTTGGTTGAGATCTAAATGATTCTTAGGTTCAAAAAAATGGTAACCTATTGTTTTCAACTTAAGTGCACCAACATAGCTAAAAATCATCTTAACTAGCCGAAATAACATGACATCAGACATGGTCAAATAGCCTCACATTTAAACAAAAGTAATAATCTGTTTACAAGTCATGATTAAAGTTAAACTTAAATAAAAATTCAATCATCAGCCGACAAGGCTATTCATATCATATAAACATGTGAACAATTAAATTTTTTTTTAATATAAAAATAAATTAATAATCAATATCAAGTATCATTATCAGATCAAATATTTTTCCACTACCCCCAAACTTGAAAGATACATTGTCCCCAATGTAAAAAATTCAAAAAGAGTATATAAATATCAGAGACTACCCAGATGTAGATCGGATGGTGCTCGAAGAACAAGTATGGTATAATCAACTGGTGGAGAAATCTGTATAGGTTGGTAAGCAAATCTTTGCTTAAATGTCATCCAGTTAGCCCGCAAGTTATAACCTAAAAAAAAAAAGGAAAAAGAAATTAATAAGTTCTTTAATTTTTTTTGTTTGTTTGTCCTTGTGATCGCAAGGACATAAAGTCCTGATCATTAAAATCTAGGCATAATGTTTTCTGCCCAAGCCATGCGATCGCATGGTACAAAATTGCTGAACTCAAAATTTTTTTTTAGCATAATGACGATGATCACAGCCTAATAATTCAAAGCTTACTTTAAAAATTCTAAAAGCCTAAAACATGCAAAATGTCAATAGAAATCCTAAAATTGAAATCTACGAAAATATAAATAAAATGGTAGAAATATGGGTTGCTTCCCATTAAGCGCTTCTTTAAAGTCATTAGCTTGACTTTGTCGTGGTGATCGCTCAAGACATTTTGAACAGATCTTTGGAGAACTTATTTTGCCTAGCTCGATTCTCTTTGCACCAATTTTTGTTCATCTTCCAGAGTTTGATTTTTTCCTTATCATATTGATAGGACTCTAGTTTGCCACCCTGCTCGAACTCAACTAAGAAGATTTCAGCTTCCTCATCAGTTTTGGTAGTAGAAGATAGATGAAACTTCTCTTTCTCCACATACTCTTCTTCTCTAATTGGTTCATCCTGATGTTGGGTGACAGCTCTATCATCTAAATTCTTGGCCTTCTGGTTAATGACATCAATCTGGAAACAAGAATCTGAAGAGCTCGGGAACTTAGTTGTTTTAAACACCTCAAATGTGACATATTCATCGTTCAACCTCAGCTTTAGATGTGCCTTTTGCACATCAATCAATGCCCCGACCAGTTGCTGAGAATGGTCGACCCAAAATAAGTGGTACATCCCTGTCTTCACACATATCCAGAATAATGAAATCAGCAGGGAATATGAATTTGTCCACTTTTACTAATATGTCTTCAACGATCCATCTTGGATGTTTGATGGACCAATCTGCAAGCTGCAATGATCTTGTTGTTGGCTTTGCTTCTCCCAAACCGAGCTGTTTAAAAATAGAATAAGGCATTAAATTCACACTAGTACCCAAATCACATAGAGTTTTGTCAAACAATAAACTACCAATAGTGCAAGGAATAGTAAAACTCCCTGGATCGTTTAATTTTGACGGTAGCTTGTTTTGGAATATAGCACTGCATTCCTCGGTAAGCATGATTGTTTCGTGCTCTTCTAACTTCCTTTTGTTTGCAAGAATTTCCTTCATAAATTTTGCATAGCTTGGCATTTGAGCTAAAGTGTCGGCAAAAGGAATGTTGATATGGAGTTTCTTGAATACATCGAAGAATTTCTTGAATTACTGGTCTAGTTTATGTTTTCGTAGTCTTCGAGGAAATGGAATTGGAGGGACATATGCTGGTGGGGGAATATAATCTGGTGGAGAGTCCCATTTTTCTTATGCAATTTTTAGTTCTGATTTGTTTTCTATCTCTTTGCTGGACACAGTTTTCTTTTCTACACATGGTCTCTTTACATGAATTTCTGGCAATTCAACTCCGCTTCTTGTGGTAAATGCATTTACTTGCTCTTTTGGATTGACCTCGGTATTGCTTGGACATGTGCCTGATTGTCTCTCTGTCAATAGTTTAGCCAACTGCCCAATCTGATTTTCCAAATTTTAATCGCAACATCTTGCCTTTTCTGCACCTCCTTGAGTCCCATTTCCATCCATTCTGACAATTTAGCAACGGTTTCTTCGAATCCTCCTTCTCTTTCCTGAGGTCTTCCCTGATTTGGCGGATTTTAAATATTTTGAGTATTGCCATATGAGAAATTTGGATGATATCTCCATCCAGGATTGTAGGTCTGTGAGTACGGACTATTCTGCTGTCGCTAAAAATTTTGAGCATATGCAACTTGTTCAGGGGTGACATATCAACTTTGGTCAAAGGACATTCTAATGATTGATGGTTTGCCCTGCAAGTTACACAAATTGGTGGTGACATCTGAACCATATTGGCTGAGTGAGAATATTTCATTGCTTCCATCTGCTTTGCCATTGCGTCGATTTTTGCTAGTACAAGCGAATTGGTGTCTACCTCATGCATCATTGTAGCTTTCTTCTGCAATCTTCTTTTTGGCCACATAATAAACTATTCACTCATGGTTTCATATAGATCATAAAGGTCACCGGCGGATCTATTTTGGATAGAGCTACCTGCTGCAGAATCTACTGAAGAACGACTGGTTGGAACTAGTCCAGAGTAGAAATAATGATTCTGAGCTGCTAAAGGGAAACCATGACATGGACACTTTCGAAGTAATTGTTTGAATCTTTCCCATGCCTCGTGAAAATTTTCCAACTCAGATTGATGGAAATTGGATATTTCATATTTCAGTCTGTTCACTCTGGCTGGAGGAAAATATTTCAATGTGAATTTCTCGATCAGATCTGTCTAAGTAGTGATGCTCCCAGGCGGTAGAGAATCTAGCTATTATCTAGCTTTATCCTTCAATGTGTGTGGAAAGAGCATCATCTTCATTGCTTCTTCATTAACACCGTGGTATTTGAAATTTTCACAGTATTTGTCGAAGCAAGAAATATGGTAATGAGGATTTTCATCTGTCATCCCATAGAACGGCAGATTGTTCGAGAACAAATTCATCACATCTGGCCTCAACTGGAAGTTATCATGTCCATAAGGCGGATAGACTATGCTGGACCGATTCTCAACAATCGGTGGCATTATATACTCACCTATAAGAATATCTCGTTCACTAACTTCAACCAGTTGAGCTATTGGTGCTTGATTATGTATCATATCTGCAGGTAGTTGATCATGTACTTGGTAATCTGCCATTGTGTATTTTTACTGTCTTTTCTTTTCTTGTTTTTCATGTTGTCGTCGGTGAAAGCTTCGTTCAATTTCTAGGTCTAAATTGAACAGATCAAGATCTTTTGTACATGGCATGCACACTTAACACCTGAAACTTTAGAAAATATATGCAATTCAGCAGTATCACGAATAACTAGAAATAAAAATAAAAATAAAAATAAAAGAAAAATAAAAATCAATAATACTAAAAAAAATTGTTAAAACTAAATTATCAATTATAGTAGTAATTAATAAAAACTAGTCCACGGCAACGGCGTCAAAAACTTGTTGTGCGATTTCAATCCCGCAAGTGGACGGATCGTTACAAGTAATATAATGATGTGTAAAGTGTCGAACCCACGAGGACTAGATATTAATTTAACCTATTAATTTATAATTCAAGCTTTAACAATATAAATAAACACAGATTTGTTTTGGTTTGGGATTCTAAAACTACTTTAATAAAATCTAAATTATCAAACAATTAAAACAACTTTATGAGAACGAATTCGAATTATACCAATACTAGAATTTGCTAATCCACCTACACGTTCTTTAATCAATTATCCATTTAATCACTTTAGCTTATAATTACCTTGGATTAAAAATTGGTGATCATAAAATAATCAAAAGCCTCTCTCGATGGTCAATCAATTCTATACGATATGCGAACCTAATTATCTCCAATTAAGCTTCGAACATAAACATATGCATTAAAATCTCAAGAACACCTAAATGGATTTTATAAAGCATAATAGTAATCTCTATCTATTATTGGACCCTATGTTATTCAATACCACGTGCTTAATCTATATTGAATCTCTCGATTTCAATATAAACCACAATATATTCTAATGGTGATCAGGCATTAAAATAATAAAAATAATGAATAAAGAATAATCAACTCAAAAGCAATTAATTACTAAAACGGAAAAACTTCTAATTAATTAAATGCATGAGATTTCATCGTTTAACCTAGAAATAAGTAATTTAGGCGGACATGATTTCGTTAATTAACGAAAGAATTGTATCAATAATTTTCCGGCGAAAGAAAAAGAAGAAAGAATAAATAAAACCCGTGACTCTGGCTGAAGAATCTTCAATCTCGTGCCTTGATCTTCGATTCTCTTCTTGTATCTTGTTCCCAAAATTTGTCTCCCTTTTGTTCTGGCTATGATCTCTTTTTATAATATTCTCCCAACCCTCCAAGACGTGAATTAGGTAGTTGGATTAATATGGACTTGGTAGAGTTATCATCCCATAAAAAATATGCCAAACTGCTCCGCGTTTTACCCATGCGATCGCATGGTTTAGAACCTTGCGATCGCATGGTTCTATGGTTTTAGGTTGTGCAGTTGAAAATGTATACTTGCGATCGCACCCTTTGACAACCTTGCGATCGCATGGTTATCTTGGGAGCTTTCTTGGATTCTTTTCTTTGATATTTGCACGCCGAGTCCCTCAAGTCTCTTTGTTTTTGCAATTACATCCCCTTTTCTTCAATTTGCGCTCTTTTTTGTCTTTTCGTTAGATTGATACTTGAATTTGATTATTTCCTAAAATAATAAGTAAACAACATACAATTAAACTGAAAACAAATAAGAGTACTCATAATCGTTCCTTTTTGTGAGCTCAGATAAGTACAAAATTGTACTTATCAGGTAGCAAAATTTCTCGCCCCTTACTCGCCCTGTCTTGCCCCACCCTGAATTTCTCGAATCTGCTCTAGAACTTTTTTTTTTAGCCTATGTTTTAAAATTTAAATCGTTTTCAAGAAAATAAAAAAATAATATTAAAAAATTAATTAGTTAATTAAACGAGGCAGTGAATGGGGATTTTTAATTCTCGCCCCGTCTCGACTCCCAAAAATCTCCAACGGGGCAGGGGATGGTAATGGTCCATCATGACCACGCCCCGTCCCGTTGCCATCCTCAGGCATTTTGCACCACCATATTGAACCAACTCTATCTCTCCTTAATTTCTCTGTTCTTTCGCCTCCTTATGGGTTTTCTTTTGGGGCATTTGGTCTTAGGTAGTCAATTAAGTTTTGGCTCTAAAGAATAATCACTCTCTGGATGATTAAGCACATGTTTGGGAGTGCTTAAATTAAAATTTCAGCTGGTCAAACATACTTTTTATCCACACATTTCATATGACCCACAACTTACAACATACTTTTTATCTACATATTCACCAACAACTTATAATGTAAGCACTTAAAAAATAATTTCAGTACTACCAAACATGCGCTAATAGTATTACTGGGGTGATTAGGTATGAGTTACCTTTTGTGAATAGTAATTGTTGTCGAGTAGGGTTCTTAAGAGGGTTTTGGTTTGTTTTGATGTTTGAAGCAATTACGTGACTGAAAGGGTGTTATGCCTAAAAAACAAGGTCCTAAATCTGATAGTAATTTGTTCTGTGACCAATTCTTAAGTTGAAGCTCGCAAGTGTATTATACTATTTTTTGGAGTTTTGAACTCTAATATATGTCGTATTTTTGTTTGTAATAAATAGTTTTTTCGTCTCTCGATCTGTAACAGTGATATCTGAGCTTGGGAAGAAGGAAAAACCCTAAGATATGACCAGATTTGGTTTCGTACTGTGCTAAAAGTCCTTCATCATTTAACAACTTGAGCGATTTGTGTAGATCTAGTCTCACTTGAGGTTTATTCCTCCAATTTGATATAAAACTTCAACCTTAGTTTTCGTACGCTAATACAATAGTCAGTTCCATATTCTATATTGTTTTGTTGAAAACATTGGTAAATTTATAGTTTAAAAGGTTTCACAGTTGAGACTTGTAGTTTATCATTTGTCTAGACCCCTTTTGAGGTCCTAGAATCTAAGATGAATTCTTGGTTCTCTTTCGAACTAATTTTCTTTTAAAATCTTAACTTTCTTACTTGTTTTCTTGATTTTGGAACAAAAACTAAACTTGTGTAACAATGTATGTGTTATAAATTGTTATTTTTTAAATCATGTGTGAATAACTGATTTTTATACTTTTGTGGGTATTTTTGTTCTCTGGTTTGTTGTTGTTTTCTAAAAAGAAATTTGAACTTGATGTATATAAATAGCAAATGAGACTTTAGACTCTGACGCCAAAAGACGATAGCAATTTTGTTACAACAAAAATGTGCAAAAGCTATTGATAGTAATTAGCCTCCTGATTTTGATGATAATAAGAAAAGATAAGTGGATAAAATAGATTAGAGTTCAATGTTCTTGCATCTTTCTAAGAATGTGTTGAGGAAAGTTGTGAAAACTAAGACTGCAATTGAAACATTGACAAAGTAGAAGCAACTTACCTAACAAGTACCATGCCAAATAAAGTCTATCTGTTGAAACATTTTTTTACCTTTAAATTAGATCCCACTTTGGGCTTAGTGACAAATTTAGATAGGTTGAATAGACTTGCCAGGGATTTAGCTAATTGTCAAGAAAAACTCTTTAAAGACCAACTTGTTGTAGTCCTCCTTAGTTCTATTAGTGACAAGTATAGGGATATGAAAAATGCCTTAGAAGTGTAAGCGCAGACCTTCATTGACAATTTCTGCTGATGAGGAAGCTATTCTTGCCGAGCCTTCAAGTTCACACTTGTAGGCAAATTCTCACATCGTAAGCCCAAAATGGTTGAGGTACTTAAAAGCTTTGAGAAGTTTGGATTAGTAGGTGATTATAGGTTGGGCTTAATTGATTTTATTGCAATTCACAGGAAGAAAAATCTAAAAGTCCCGCGCCCGATCAAACGAGTGACTCGTTGTCAGACAAGTGCTTCGTCACGTAGCCAGTCTTTTTGATGACTGTTATCATCTAGAATGTGAGAGGTGTGCGCATTATTGCTATATTATTTATTCATTTATTTGTTTGCTTTAGCTCTTCTGATTTGAGGTCATATTTTATGCCCTCATTCCATGTATATTTTATGAGTAATTTATATAAGGTTGGGGTATCCGAACCCCCTCATCCTTTTCTGGTGGAGGCCTGACAACCACACTGGGGATGTGATGGTGTGTTGAATAAAAAAAAATTTGTTGGTGAATGTGTAGATAAAAATTAGGTAGTAAGTTTTAGATCCTATGAAACGTGTGGATAAAAATATGTTTAAATAGTTTGACTAGTTGAAATTATAATTTAAGCATTCTCAAATAAGTGATAAGCTAAAGAACAAATATAAGGAAAAGATTAATAGTAAAAAGTTTTTTTATTACCAAGAAGGACACTTCATAAAAGAGTGTCCTAAGAAGCAGACATACCAAATATTTAAGAATAGGGCTCAAGGTGGATCACCTTTACCTTATTATGAAGATAACATAAAAGAATAGGTGTATGTTGCCACTTGTAAAAAGCCTAATCAAAAGTGGATTCTTGACTCGTGTTGTACCTTTAAATGTATCCCACTAGAGAATGCTTTCGTGTATTGGAGGGCTGTGAAGGAGGAAACGTCTTTATGGAAAATGACATAACCTTTCAAATTAAAGGGATAGGCACTCTAAGTCTTATGTTGGATAGGAGTGCAAGCTTAGTCCTAAAGAGGACTAGGTATGTCCATGAGCATCAAATAAATCTAATATTCCAAGAAGGTGTATGGAGATATTTGTGGTACACAATGGCGTTAAATCAAGAAGAAATTTGTTTTATAAGGAAAGCTTGATGATGGGTGTTCAATCCGAGAAGGTGTATGAAGATATTTGTGATATTTTGCCTATTGATTCATTGGTATGGATTTCAATATTAACGGTTTGGATTGATGATATTAATACATTTTACTTGTAGATTGAATGGAATGCAAAAAAGCGGCATCTTTCATTACTTTAATAAGAAAGATGATGTTGGATCATCAAGTACCCCAAATGTCCCACACGATACTCCTACTTCAAGTTCAATTTCACCTTCAAAGACTAAAAGATCAATGCCTGATAATGAATGTATTGTTGAACCATTGCAAAGTAATACTCCATACTATGAACGTGATCCTAGATAGTGCATCCCAATACTACAATTTCCAGTTAACAAACAAGATGATGTTCGAAGAGCATATGTTGAAATGGGACTATTTCAACCTCTATATGACTGTCCTTATGTCAGATTTGGGACTCAAAATCGTCGATTT
The DNA here is from genome assembly GCA_030279155.1 of Forsythia viridissima. Taxonomy (NCBI): domain Eukaryota; kingdom Viridiplantae; phylum Streptophyta; class Magnoliopsida; order Lamiales; family Oleaceae; genus Forsythia; species Forsythia viridissima. The sequence continues at coordinate 16,925,668 of CM059035.1, read as the reverse complement.
TAATCTTCTTGGTTCAAAATATGGCCATGGCTTGAGTTTTCCATAGAGAAAGAAAGTGCTTATAGTTTTTCGTGTTATGTATTTGAAAGTGTTACATCACAACGTGATACATTCACACTCTATGGGTTTAATAATTGGAAGAGAGTCAACTCTAACACTTGTGCATCAAAAGGCATGAATGGGATGGTAATGCACTACATAGGTTTGCTATGCAAAAATGGGATAACTTGAAAAACATGCCTCAACATATTGACAGAATCATAGAACAATGGAATTCAAAATAAGCCGTGAATAATCATTTGTGTGTACAAATTGCTAGACAAAGTACGAAGTGGCTAGCATTACAAGGGTGTACTTTTAGAGGTCATGATGTATCGGTTGGTTCTACAAATCGTGGAAATTATTTTGAATTAATCAAATTGCACGGAAGAGGAAATATAGAAATTGATGTCGTTGTTCTGGAAAATGCACATCACTACCGATTCAGAAGGAAATACTAAAAATTATTGCTGATTGTGTGCGACTCAAGACTCGTGATGAAATTAGGGATACCAAATTTTGTATTCTTGTTGATGAAGCAGTTGATGAATCCACAACGAACAAATGGTTATTATTTTAAGATATGTCGATGGTTATGGATTTTTTAGAGAACAGTTTTTTGAAGTTGTGAGCGTTGCAGACACCAAGGTATTGACCTTGAAAAAAGAGATATGTAATGTATTAAACCAATACAAGTTCTTACAAAAAGATCTACGGACTAAGGATATGATGGTACTAGCAACATGAGATGTGAGTGGAACGGATTACAAGCTTTATTTCTTAAAGATTGTCCATCTGCTTATTATGTACACTGTTTTACTCGCCGACATAGCTTGCTTTAGTTGTAGTGGCTAAAGAGATCATGATGTGTATCTATTTTTCAAATACTAAGTTCCATTATTAACTTCGTTAGTGCTTTTTCTACGCTTTATTCTCAATTAAAATCAATTCGATTGGATGAAATTGATAGCATCAGGAGAAGTTGAGATTGGTAGTGGGGCTAATCAAGTTTGTGCTTTGCAACGAGCTGGAGCTACTCGTTGTAGTTCACATTTTTCCTTTGATTGAGATGTTTGGTTCAACATGTACACTTTTTGAAAACCTTACTGTCAGGGGATCGAACAACAATATACGAGAAGAGGCTAAAGATCAGCAAAAAGCCATGAAAAAGTTTTGACTTTGCATTTATTTTGTTGTTGATGCATGATGTTTTGGGAAAATCTGACTTGTTATGTCAACCATTGCAAATAAAAAATTAAGACATTTTGAATCCAATACATTTAGGGTATGTTTGATTGACAAGGGTAGAAAAGAAAAAAATTTACATGTAAGTTTGAAAATAAAAACTACCAAACCCATAAGAAAATATTTTCCATGGAATTGGCGAAAAACAAGCTTAAAGTGATTGTACCTTAGAATTCATTTTCATTTTCCACCTTTGTATCAAACAGCCAAAGTAGAAAATATTTTTCTCGGACGTGACATTTTTCATGGAAAACTTGCCAATCAAACACACCCTTAGTCTCATCTATAAATATGCTTTTTTATGAGATGTGAAATGAACATTGGGAAGGTTTTCTTTGGAGGGTGGTGGAGTTTTGTACAAGTAATAATATTGATGTGTCTCAATTTGATGATCGTTAAATGGAAGGTACAAGACGTTATTGTCAACAGCAAAATAATATCACAATAGGAGACTATTATCACTTTCAAATATTTAGTGCTGTGATAGATTTTCAGTTGATGGAATTGAATAGTAGATTTACAGGGAAAAACATGGAACTTCTTCAGCTGTGTGAGGCTTTGAATCCTATTGATGGGTTTAAATCATTCTCTATTAGATGATATTTGTTCTTTAACTGAAAAATTTTATCCTCTCGATTTTACTAAAGTAGAAAGGGATGATTTGAGGAAGCAATTGAATCATTACCAGTGTGATGTACTTCGTCACCAGAAGTTTCAGAATGTTGATTCTCTTCCTAAGTTATGTCAAATGTTGGTTGAAACGAAGAAGTCTCGTCATTATTTATTGATTGATAGGTTGATTCGATTGGTGTTGACTCTCCCAGTTTCTACAACAACAACATAACAAGCATTTTCAGCAATGAAACTTATCAAGGCATTGCTTTGCAATAAAATAGAGAATGAATTTCTATCAATTCTATGATCATCTATATTGAGAGGTAGATTGCTCTTTGTATCAATACGGAGGTCATCGTTGACAAGTTTTATCGTGTGGGGAGTAGGAGGGTGCGTCAGAAGTAACACTTCAATATATTTGTATTGAACTTTTTGATATATTTTTGTCTTTTAGATATTATCTTTTATGTAAAAATATTGTGATATATCTATGTATTTTAAGTCTTTATTATTCCTATTTTTTGTCAGAGAAAAAAAATTTGCAGGGGGCATTGCTCTCGAACCCCAGGGAGGGGGGCCACCCCCTAGAATTTTCTAACCCACTACATTTCTAATTCCTAACTCTGCCCCTTCAGTAATGATCAATAACCTATGAAGTAAGTAATAATTAAAATATGTATATTTATCTAACATTTTCTAATATGTTTGATTTTATGCAGTCTGAATTTATTTAGTTGAGAGTACTAAACACATCAAATACTAACCTTCGACACCTATCAATTGTGCAAATTGAGTGTAAATAAAGAATTTCGAGTTCAAGAGAGTAAATAGGAAGGGAAAGTTCTAATAGAAGGGGAAAAAGAACTTTTGGTAAATAAAGACAATCTTACAAGGTAATAATCTTGACCATGAGATAGAAAATCTGAAGGCATTGATTCCAATAAATTCCATCAGCTTTACATCGTCCTGCATCTCACCATAATTTCTTAGTATATATACATATAGAATGAAAATGAAAATGAAAATGTAAGGGTTTGTCCAATTCTAGAATATTGAATAAACAAGACTAGTTAAAGTCACTTGTACAAAATTAAGTAATTAACAAATGAACCCCTAACACATTAAACATCAATTTATTACATCTGAAGGAATATTTTTCTAATAATAATTAATTATTAACAATTGCATTTGACTATTACAAGTTGTTAATTGACTATATTATCATTCCAGCAAGCTGTATATATAATTGAGCATTAACTTATAAAAAATGATCACATAAATACAAATTAAATGATTAAGTATTGAAATATTTAAACACACCTTGTAACGATGATAGAAGTCATTTGCTATCACTACAAAAAACAGTGGCTTCAGAAACGGAAAATCCGTTTCTTTTCCGTTTCTGAAGCCACGATATCCGTGTCTAATAACAGACTATTTGCAACAGAATTTTTGTTGCTATTTTGAGAGTCGCTGAAAGTTACCAACGGAAATTTCGTTGGTGATCTTCACAAATGGAATTTTCATTGGTAAAAGCGTGTGCCATTACCTACGGAATTTCCATTGGTAATGACACACACTATTACCAACGGAATTTTCGTTGGTAATGTATCAACCCTTTACGTACGGATTTCCATTGGTAATGACACACGCTTTTACCAACGAAATTTCCGTTGGTAACTTTCAACGACCCTCAAAATAGCAACGGAAATTACACGCTTTTACCAATAGAATTTCCGTTGGTAACTTTCAACGATCCTCAAAATAGCAACAGAAATGACAATCACTATTACCAACGGAAATTCCTTAGGTAATGTCCCAAGCCTTTACCTACGGAAATTCCCTAGGTAATAGTGCAAATTTTTAATAATTTAAAAAAATTAATTTTATATACTTGGTGGACCCCTGACCCAACTTGCCAATTATGGGCTTTAAACTCGACCCACCAAAAGCCCGACCCAATACACAAAGCTTTGTCAAACAATTTTATTATTTTATTAATTCAGAATGGATGTAATGTGATTTGATCCTTTGACCTAGGAGTTGTGAAGTTACAACCAAACCATTGGAGACAAATGAATTCTTGTAATTATATTTGTTTTTATAATATATATTAGTTCAATGAGCAACATTTTCTATAATTGCTTATAAAATAAAAAATAAATATTAGTGAAAAATCAAATTACACATTGTGTTAACACTTAAACATAAAATATCACATTGCTCGAAAAAATTTTATAGTTGTACAAACTGTATGAAATGATGATAAACATTATTTGCTTTCACACTTAAACACGAAATGCTCAACTAAATGAATGTCGTACAATAAGTAAACTACTCCACCTATGTTTTCTTCGCACGGGATTATAGTTTGAATCTTTTTTATTTTTGTAATTGCATAACTTCGTTGTAAAAAATTCGAATGTTAAATGAATGAAACTTAATTTACGGCTATTCCTTAATTCATTAAGCTTCAACTCTATATAGTTGAATCTTTTTTCATTTTCAAAATTTGATTTACATTACTCATGAAAAATATGCGGGTAACAAGATTTCCTCTTACCAACATACTTTCTATAGCTCAATGGTTGAAATACTAATATCACATACGGATTATCTGAAGGTGATAGGTCGAAAGATTTTTTTGACTTATGAATTACTCTTCACATAAATTTCTGGTAGGTGAATAGTTGAATTGTGTTTTTTAATTTTCAAAATTGATTTATATCACTTACAGAACATTCGTAGGTAATAAGATCACTTTACACCAACAGATATTCCGTAGGTGAAAGGTTGAAATATTTTTTGGTCTTCAAAATTGATTAATATCACCTACGAAATTTTCGTAGGTATTATGATTTACTATTCACCAACGGATATTTCGTAAGTGCAAGGACGAAATATTTTTTGGTCTTCAAAATTGATTAATATCACCTACGAAATTTTTGTAGGTAATATAAACCAATGGATATTCCGTAGGTGAAAGTTGAAATATTTTTTGGTTGTCAAAATTGATTAATATCACCTATGGAATTTCCGTAGGTAATATGATTCAATCTTCACCAACGGATATTCCATTGGTGAAAGGTCGAAATATTTTTTGGTTTTCAAAATTAATTAATATCACCAACAGAATTTTCGTAGTTAATTTGATTTACTCTTTACCAACGGATATTCCATAGGTGAAAGTTCGAAATATTTTTTAGTTTTCAAAATTGATTAATATCACCTACGGAATTTTCGTATGTAATATGATTCAATCTTCACAATTCCATAGGTAATATGATTCAATCTTCACAAACGGTTATTCTGTTGGTGAAAGATCGAAATACTTTTTTGTTTTCAAAATTAATTAATATCACCAAAGAAATTTCAGTAGATATTATGATTCACTCTTCACAAACGGATATTCCATTTGTGAAAGGCCGAAATATTTTTTGTTTTCAAAATTAATTAATATCACCAATTGAATTTTCGTAGGTAATATGATTCAATCTTCACCAATGGATATTCCGTTGGTAAAAGGTCGAAATATTTTTTTGGTTTTCAAGATTAATTAACATTACCAACAAAATTGCCGTAGGTAATATGATTCATTCTTCACCATCGGATATTCCGTTGGTGAAAGGTCGAAATATTTTTTAGTTTTCAAAATTAATTAATTTTACCAATGTAATTTTCGTAGGTGATATGATTCACTATTCACCAACGGATATTCCGTAGGTGAAAGGTCGAAATATTTTTTTGGTTTTCAAAATTAATTAATATCACCAATGGAATTTGCGTATGTAATAAGAATCACTCTTCACCAACGGATATTCCGTTGGTGAAAGGTGAAAATTCATTGGTAAAAAACTATTACCTTTGTCAACGAAAAAGCTGTCGCTGATTACCGTAGGTGAAAGGTCATCACTTTTACCAACGGACAATCCGTTGCTGATTACCAATGAATTACCGTTGGTAAATTTCCGTTGGTGAAAAAGTGATTTTTATTAGTGTATGTCGCCATTAGTGCGGTCTAAAATTTTACATCCAGGCATGTGTAATTGTAAGTAGCAGATCAAAATCTGGGTCTGACCTTACTTCGAAAGCAGCGATAGAACATTTGCTCGACTAAGCTTTGGCCATTTATGCAGCTTTGTGTGCTAAAACTGCAAAATATTCGAGATTTGAACATTTTTCCAATTGAGCCATAATTTTTGTTTTTTCAGCAAGAAAATCATTTTGAGAAGAGCTGGTTCCAACTTTGGTTTTGATTTGCTGATTGATCCATGATTGAATAGCTTTTGAGCATACGTTCGATTCATTGAATTTTTCCCACCATTTAACTTTGCACTGTCTAACAATCCTTTTGTAAGAAAATGCATCATCTGAATTTGGGAAATTTGAAAATCCCAACAGAAGATCCACGCAACTTTAAATATTTTGCAAAACTAGAAAAGAAGATCTTCTTGTGGAATTAGATTGATGCCTTTATTTTTGAAAAGATTGAATCCTTCACGGGTTCGACTATGAAGGATTTCTTCGGTACCACCAAAATAAATCCACCAAGTTTGAAACCATTTAGGAAAAACTTTTGGATTGTTTGGATCGAAAAGAACAAACTAAGAATGGCTTCATGGCTTGAAAAAAAGACATTATACCAGGCCTTGATATAATCTTGATAAGAGAATGATAATTTCTCACCATTTTTGAGGGAAAAGGTTTTTGTTACCCATGGATCTTGATTCCAATTGGAGAGGGTAAGTACTTGAAGAATTATAATTTTTAAAAATTTACCCAATGAGTGTTAGGCTTGTTTGTTATGTGAGAAATGATTGCTGATTTTGTAACTTTGAGAATTGTCTTGTACCACATTCTTGATTGATGATTTTGTGAGGTATAAAACAGAATTCATTCAACACATGATATTTTTTATTTTAGAAATTGAATGGGTCATCATCTTTGAGGAACGGAGGAAAGATTCTTGAAATACATTCCTCAATGGAAGGAAATTTTGCCTATTCATTCTCGAATTCAGCAACATGAAGAGCAGCTCATTTCGTAAAGTATTGGAATTTTTGAGTGTTAATTTCAGGAAGCTTTCCTCATCCTATTTTGACTAATTAAATCATCTTGAAATTTTGAAATACACAAGACAATCGATAGGCACTCATTTTTGAAGGTTGAATAGTTCTTTTGGGAACCAAGCCAAAAGCCGGAATGGTAACGAACAAGTTGTTCCTTTTGTTGATCAATTGTCTGTTTCAGTATTCCTCCATAACCAATATTAGAAGCATGGGTTTCAACAATGAGTGAGGCTTTTGGATTGACAATATTAAGGCATGAAAGGTTTTTGACACTTTGTTTGATAAGTTTAACTGCTTTGGTATGTTTGTCTAACCATGGAGGTGGAATTTTGCGGAGCCTTTGATAAAGAGGTTCACATATCTGTCAAATGTTTGGGATGAAATCAGAGATATAGTTGACACATCCTAAGAACATTTGAAGACTTGTTTTATCAAAGATTTGGTCTGAGAATTTAGAGGCGAATTCAAGACTTCGCTATTGGGGTAATGGTTCCTCTAAAGATCTCATGCCCTTGAAACTTAATCCTAGCCTGACATAAGACAATTTTCTTTTTCTTTTCGGACACTACAACACCATTTCTTTTAACTATTGAAAGAAAAATTTGTAAATGCTTAACAAAATGCTCAACGTTACCATTCTGGCATTTCACTTAATCCCCAAAATTTCAAGACAATTTAATTAAAAAAAACTTTTCTTGCCAGGACAGATTGCAAAGCTTCAAAAGATATTTTACAAAAGGATGTCAAAAATCTTGTTTCAAAACAAATTATTGCTAGATGGCAAGCAATACTATCTTGTTTCTATTTTTCAATTGAATTTATCAAAGGTGAGAATAATTCATTGCCAGATTTCTTAACAAAAGAATTCTTGCAGGAAAGAGATGTCAAAAAAATAAAAACAGCAAGAGCAAGGAAAGAACCCCTGAGGAGTATCTCCTCGAATGTTCTAATTCACAGTCACTCAAGCATTATCTTCTCAAAAATCCAAAGGTGTTTGACTTTCTTCAAATCCTTTTACTGTTCTGGAACCCTACCCTCACAAAAGAAAATCCCCTCAAATTACAAAAATGCTCTCAAAACATAAACAATTTAGTCAATCCAGGATCAGGAAAGATTCTTGAAATTAATACCCAAAAATTTCAATACTTTACCAAAGGAACTGCTCTTCATGTTGCTGAATTCGAGAATGAATGGGCAAAATTTCCTTCTTTTGATGAATGTATTTCAAGAATCTTTCCTCCATTCCTCAAAGATGATGACCCATTCAATTTCTTAAATAAAAAATATCAGGTGTTGAATGATGTCAGCGATTTTATATCTTTAATAATTCCGCAAGTGCACGGATCGCTCAAGTAATAAAGTGGATGTTGAGTCCAAGTATCGATCCCACGAAGATTTAGATAGTTCAATTCAATTACACTAACTTTAACCGAATCTAATGAACTTTTTAAGATTTTGTTTCTTAAACTAATTAAAACATGAACTAAAATTAATTAACTAATTATAAATCAAACAAATAAGAAATTAAACTAAATAAGAATTACTTTAAAATTGGAAAAGAAAAGAAAAGTGTACTATCCACTTATATCAATTATCTTTAACCCGAACCATTAAATTTGATAACATGATTTACTTATGAAGATCAATATTCCTAATTTAATTTAACAATCTCTCTCGAGTAGAATTAAACATATTCTTATATGCGACCCGACTATATTTCTATGACGAATGCGAGCATACAAGAATGCATTAGAATTTGTGAATACTTAGAGATCACGTAAAGCATAGCGGTATATTTCTATCCCCTATCGGACTCTACGACAATTAATATATGTATAACCTATTTTCCATCTCTCGAAGGTAAAACAAGCCACAAGAATCATACAACTATTGCGCATATAATTGTAGATGAAGAGAAAATCAATATCAATTGTTCAAAAATAAAAACATGCTTAAATATCAAAAACTATGTTCGAAGAATTAAAGATTCATGATACAAATTTCATCACGATCCTAGCACTAATTAATTCTAGCCTAGCATACTAATAATACAAAAATAAAGAAGAGATGAAAATATGAAGTTCATCACCCTGATAAGAAGAAAATAATTGGGAGATAAAATATTGAACTTGATCTTCGTTTTAATCTTGAAATGATGAATCTTGATCTTCGTTCTTGATTTGTCTCCCGTTCTTCTCTCCAAATTCGGCTCTCCAAAATTCCTCCTTTGATATGAGTTAATAACTCATATTTATATTACCCTAATGGTGCCCCAAAATATCTCAAAAATCATTAAAATCGCGTCCCAAAAGGTTTCCTAAGTGTATCAGGACTCAAAAAAGAAAGAAAATTACGTTTCTGTCGAAAATACACTGGGCGATCTCCCAGTGAAAATCGAGGCGATCGCCTAGGCCATGGAAAATCAATTCTGCTGTTGAAAAATAGGGTTGGGCGATCTCTCAGATTTAAGCCTGGGCGATCGCCCAGCTTACTCTATTTTTTCTGCCGCGGCTGTTTTTCAAATGGCCATAACTTCTTGTAGAAAACTCCAAATTGAGATTCGTAAAAAGTGTTGGACTCGTAATTCAATTATCTTTCCAATGATATATCATTGTATTTTGGATATTTCTATATCAAAAGTTGTGCTTGAATTTCTCAAATGCTGCTGTAGGTAGTTTCTCAATTCGGTTCTTTAGCTTTCTGGTGTTTGATCCATTGATTCAACTCTTCATTGTCACTCCAAAACAACTTAAACTTATTGATTTTATCTTCTTCCTCATGCTCCAATGTTTAGCTCTTGATATTCACTTCAAAAACTCCATTTACTTGTCGATTTCACCAAGTTGTTGATATTTCCGTCCATTCTTCTCCAATTACTTATAAACGGGTCCAAAACTGAAATAGAAAGGAAAATACACTAAATTGAGTAAAAATTCAATAAAATGACGAAATAAAAGCTTAGTTTAAAGGTCCTAATAAGTGCACAAAATGCACTTATCAAATGAATTCTTTTTTATTCCTCACAAAATTCATCAATCAAGAATGTGGTACGAGACAATTCTCAAAGTTACAAAATCAGTTCTCACACAACAAACAAGCTTAACACTCATTGGGTAGATTTTTCAAAAATTAAAATTCTTCAAGTACTTACCCTCTCCAATTGGAATCAAGATCCATGGGAAACAAAAACCTTTTCCCTCAAAAATAGTGAGAAATCATCATTCTCTTATCAAGATTATATCCAGGCCTGCTATAATGTTTTCTTTTTCAGGCCATCAAGCCATTCTTGGTTTGTTCTTTTCGATCCAAACTGTCCAAAAGTTTTTCCTAAATGGTTTCAAACTTGGTGGATTTATTTTGGTGCTACTGAAGAAATCCTTCCCAGTCGAACCCTTGAAGGATTCAATCTTTTTAAAAATAAAGGCCTCAATCTAATTCCACAAGAAGATCTTCTTTTTCAGTTTTGCAGAACATTTAAAGTTGCGTGGATCTTCTGTTGGGTTTTTCAAATTTTCCCAAATTCAGACAGTGCATTTTCTTACAAAAGGATTGTTAGACGGTGCAAAGTTAAGTGGTGGAAAAAAAATCAATGAATCAAACACATGCTTAAAAGCTATTCAATCATGGATCAATCAGCAAATCAAAACCAAAGCTGGAACCAGCTATTCTCAAAAAGATTTTCTTGCTCAAAAAACCAAAATTATGGCTCAATTGGAAAAATGTTGAGATCCCGAAGAATTTGCAGTTTTAGCACACAGAGCTACATCAATGACCAAAGCAGAGTCGAGCAAAGGTTCTGTCGCAGCTTCCGAAGTATGGCCAGACCCAGATTTTGAGCAGGATAATGAAGATGATTGTTATGGATCAGACTTCTTTGAAGAATAATTTTACCTCTTTATCATTACTTTGCTTTTGGGTAAAGAAAAACTGTGGGTACAATTATCTTTCAAAAAGGAAATTATGCTATCACCACAATTATCGGTCAAAAGTTGCATATACTTTTCAAAAGATCAACATTTTCCCGACAGCTTTCCAGAAAGCAAATAGTACAAGCATGTGATCCCTCAATTATCAGTACAACTTTTTAAAAAAGTAAGCAGTACAAGCATGTGACCCCTCAAGTTTTTCAAAAGCAGAATCATCATGCAACATCCAGTGTTCAAGACGGTCTATAAGAAGAGAAGTTTCATTTAGTTTAGATCAGAGTGTAATTTTCAATTATCATTTTCATATTACGGATTCTGTAAGTATGAAATGTTTTCCAATTGTCAAGTAATGTATTTTCAATCATTCAAAATGTATGTCGAATATCTTGTTTCTTGCTCAATAGAAACATTTTTTAAATATATTTCTCAAATCAACGATTGTGATCTTTTGTGTGATATTTTATCTGATTTATTTTCTCCGAATCTACAAAGTTATTTTTCATCATTTGAATAATGGCATCTCAAGCATGTTATAATAGACAATCGAATAGAGTATCTCCGATGTCAAATATTTCTTTCTCATTTTCCCGATTCAATATTTCTCAATAAATAAAAATATTTTCTAGATATGTGTGATCCGCTACATACAATTACACATGCCTCACGTCAATATGTTGTCATTCTTAGCCGGACTAATCTATTATGAGATTTCATAATAGTAAGCTCTATTTATAACACAAACTGAAGATAAAAGTTTTTTTTTTTTTTTTTAAAGTAAATTTTCTTCTTCTCTATCTAGTGCAGCGTATGTGCCCTCAGGGCGCGCCTAAGTCCCTCTGTTTAATTTGTCTGATTGCAAATAAATTGTAAGTTTAGCTAACGTCCAGTTTAGAATTATAAGAACTTTGCATTGAACTATGCCATCTACAAGGTTTAAACTTTAAGATAAAGTAAATAAACAGACGTGTTAAGTTTAAATCTCGTAGCGTCCTATTTATAAAAATTATGCATACATGATACATATAAGATGTTTAAACAACAATGAATATGATCAACACATGAAAGGGCGTGCTGAAAAATAAATTTAAATAAACAAATATGTGGCGTGTTAAGAGCTTAGTTTTAAGGTTTTAGAGGAGGCTATTCAAAACTTTGAACCTACCCATCCCCCAAACCTAAAACCCACCGGTGTTACACACACAGAGGCAAAGAGGAGATCCAAAACCTGGATATTTGTGAGCAAAGTTATCCCATATACTTGGACCTCTGCCATCCTCTTTTGCAGCTCCTTCATACTGCAACAACATGTACATATTCAGGAACAATCATATCATGAATTCAAATATAACACGACTCGTATTTAACATTTTGAAGCAGCAGATGAGTATGTAACCTGATAGGCAGACGATGCTGCACCAAAAACAAAATCAGAGGGAAAACTAGTCCTATTTAATGGAGTTGATATATGGCTACTGGGCACATTTTCTGCTGAAACTGAAAGCACAGTAGAGCTGATTATGACCAAGACAAGAAAAAGATAGTCTTTGAGCTCCATTTCTGCTTATTATCAACGACCCCTTTGCCCACAATATATAGAGTGAAATTTCACTCATAAAAATAGAAAAACAATATATTGATGTGACTATTATATTGAAAATAAATTAATTTTAAAAAAATGCGTCTTTTTTTAAGAGTTTAAGCTTTTAGATGAATTTTGATTCGCACATGTACAATAACAAGGAAAGTTATTGTGTTCAAATCTCATTACTATTTATGGAATGTGTGCTAGATATCCTCTCCTTTTTTCTTTGTAGAGTAAGTATTTCGAGGTGATGTAACATACTTTTTAGTACAATTCAGTTCCATTGGAGATCCTCTTAGTCGACCACGTAAAACATGCACTTTTTAACAAGGAAAAAAAGGTAAAAAAATGTAGGCTTTATCAAAACTTCCATAAGTGAACGTAATGATTAAGTTTTGTTTGGTTTTGCTTAAAATATTCTTAAAAAAGTTATGTTAAAATCAATAATTAATTTTAATCATACTTTTTATGAGATCCACAATTTTTATCAACTTTTTAACTATATATTTTTTCAATTATTATTAAAATCTTCTATAAAGGTTATTTTTTAGCGAAATGAAATGCACGAAAAAGAAAGAATATAAAGTTGAATATAACATTCAATAAAAGATAGCAATGTCCTATCAATTTTCTGGCAGTTAGACTTTGTTATATCATAACATATCAAGACTAACACTTCGAAGTGAAAACAATATACAATTGTAATATATTTTATAAGAATAGTTTCATCTTATACTATTAAAAATAAAAGAATTTAAAAAATATTAATTTTTTTATTCTAAAAATATTATTTATAAAACTCGTAGTTACATTTCTTACAAAAAGTATGTATTGCATTTGTTACATTTGTAATTTAAAATATTAAAAAAATAATTATAGAATTTTATTATAAAATCAAGTAGGTGCTTATTTTAAATCCAAATATAAAATGACACAAAAAAAGCTAATAGAAACCTGGAAAATATAATGTGCACTGCACATGCTGAAGATCATAATTTAAAAAAGTAAAGATTTTTGAACCTAACTACCACCAATAGAAGCATTATTGAATGGGACACAGAAAAAATAATTTATAAATTTCTCAGATTTTTTTAAAATAACTTCCATAAATTCCATGTCATTATGCACGACGTAATTAATTAAAAACATGTTTATGGTCGAAATTTCATCAAGGACGGATCCAAAATGAATGTTTGGGGGCTTGGGAAAAAATTAAGATGATTTCAATAGCACAAGAAAAACGAAAAGATAAAAATAGATATATAGCAAACCTGATCCTTCAATATCCGTAATTAACACAATACATTAATTTAAAAGGCAAAATGAAAAGACAACAAAAGTAACACAAACGTACAATAAAAATACCTTAAAACATTACTTAAGTCTCAAATTGTGATTCTTCAAAAGATCAAGTATGTCAATGATTAAGGGCCCGTTTACAATTGAGTTTAGAGTCCAATTTCTGATATGTTAAACAATCAGAATTTTTTTTAGACGTTTAATAAATTTTAAAAAATATGATTATAAAGAATCTGTACTATTTTGCAGAAAATTTTGAGAAGAAGCAAAATTGTAGCTTCTTAAATATTGCTTAAAACTTTTCTACTTCTCTATTATTAAAATATCAATTTTAACCATAATTAATTAAAATAACTCTTTTTGAGAAACCGAATTGATGCAAGTATGATGCATAAAAAATAATTTAAATTTAATTGATTTTTGTATTATATGACTATGCTTTTATTTTGTAATTTTTATAAATTCTGAAATTTATTAGATGTTTATTATGTTTATTTTAAAATAATTATGGTAAATGCATATGTTTTAGAAAACTATTTAATAATATTATATATGGTTATGAAAGTAAAGATAATAATAAAAACATGAACATTATTATAATTAATATTCATTTTAGTAATTTTATACAGTTACAAAATAAATCAAATTTGTTTACTAAATGCTCAAATACTGATTTTAAAATATACAGTAATTTTGAAACAAAAATTTATCAAACACTTGTATGATTATTTTCACAATTGATTCTTTCTATATAATAGAAAAACTAATTATGACCAAGAGACAGAGAAAAAGTCTTGGGGCTCCATTTCTGCTTGCTATCAACTATTCACTCATAAAAGTAGAAAAAACAATATATTGATGCTACTATTATATTGAAAACTAAATTAATTGAAAAAGTAAAGCGTTCTATTTTAAAAGATTAGGCTTTTAGATAAATTGTGGTTCGCATTGGTACAATAACAAAGAAAATTCAACATATTAATAGTGATTTTGTATAATTCTTTTTAGGAAAATAAACTTTTACAGTCCTCCATGTTAAGCCTCCATGTTAATCATTTGTTCATCGGGTGCAAGTTCCGAAATTATTTAAGTAGAACTTGACTTTGGTGATAACATGTGTTTATAGTACCTCCAATGTAATAATGAAGATATAAAATTGGGGATGGAGAGAAGAACATTTTTAATAGAATTGTGAATGAGAGAAATTTTGACACATATTTACAAAAGAAATGATGTAGATATATTATAAAAAAATTAAATAAATAATGCTTAACATACATTCCAATTGAGATAAAATATAAAAAATTCAATGGAATACGTCTAGCACGAGAAAACTTCTAGTACTCACGGAGTAAGTACTCCTAATCACTATTTAATTGACATTTATATGTTTTCGTCTCAATTAAACACTGAGTCACATTTATTCAATACATTTTTCAATTAAATGGTCTCATGCAGTACTGCCATACTACGGGAGTACTAAAATTAAAATCTTCTAGTACACCATCCAAATGTGGAAGGTGTGCAAGATATCTTTCACTTTTTTTTCCATTCAAGTAAATATTTTGGAGTTATGCGACATACTTTTTAGTGCAATTCACAGTTTCATTGGAGACGTACTTAGATAAACATGCACTTGTTAATTGAAAATAAAAAAAAAATTCAAAAAATGTAGGTTTATCAAAACTTCCATAATTGAACATAATGATTAAGCCTCTGTTTGGCTTTGCTTAAAATTTTTTATACAAATTTGAGTCAAATCAACAATTATTTTTAATCACACATTTATTTTATAACTTTTATCAAAATTTTAACCACTAATTTTGTTATCTTTCATCAAAAAATGCTAAAAAAACTTATTTTCAACAAAATCAAATAGACCAAGAAAAAAGAATATATAGTTGAATTTAATATTTAATAAAAGATAGCAACGTCTTGTCAATATTCCGGAACTATGTTATGTCATAATAAATCGAGAACTTGAAAATTCAAATTCTCGTGTGGATTTCAAATAATTTGATTTATGGCACGACTCGAGGTCGAGGGCCAGTCAAGGACCAAGATGTCTTGCTTCAAATCTTGTAACACACAACAAGAAATATATACTTTCCCTACAAAATTTCCGCAGACAAATTGATGTTTGTCTACAGAATTAACTTTTCTCAATAAATCCGATTTTTTGTAGGGCCATGGTTTATTCTAAAATTTACAAAAGTGTGAGAACTTGTGCCCACAAACATATATATTTGTCTCGACAAAAAAAAATTAATCCGACAAAACATATCTTTTGCCGACAAAAAATAAATAAATTAATTTGTAGGATAATATTTAGAGGTAAAAATTTCTAATTTTTTTTTTTTTTTGGTGTTTTTAAACCACAACATCTACTTTGAAGAAAACTATAATAAATAGAAATAGAAAATATATAATTAAAATTAAAAGCACCAAAACGTGAAAACCTTGGTCAAAAAATTTTCCCTCTTCCTTCTTCCCTCTTCGTGCCTCGCTCATTCCCTTTCATCTCTCACAATACCTGAATCATACGCCGTAGTCACCACTGCCGACCAAACCATCATGCCGCTCACCGTCAACCAGTCCTACAGTCGCCGTCCAACCCATCACGCCGCTCACTGTCACACGCGTTCGTCTTTATGCCATTAAAATATCATTTTTTCACATTTAGCCAATAAAATTAGGATGTTATGAAGAAAAGCGGGGTTTTTAATTGTGAAATTAGAAGTAGAGTAGTCTTATTATTAGAATATTATTTTGTTGTTTTTGGTGATTAAAATTGTAATTTGTTCTGGTTGTTTTTTTTTTTTTTTTTTGATCATTTGTTTTGGATGAAATTTTGCAACTTGTTATTTCTTGATTAAATGTCCAGCTGTTAATTACTTGACTATGTATGCTAAATGCCATATGGCACTTGATGAATTTTTCTGTACTGTGTGTTTTTGTTTTAATGTTTGGGGATGAACCAAGGAAATATTATATTCTTTCAAAAACTATGTATACCGTGTGTTTCTTTGATGAACCAGGGATGAACAAGGTAATAAGAAAACTAGTCCAGAAAATTTTATATTCTTTCAAGAACCTTGTTTTTCTCGAGTGGATTAGACTTTAAGATTTGAGGATTTAGATCGTGGTTTGGCTGGTGAAGACTGGAATGTCTGGAATGTATATATAGTTTTTCATATCTAGATATTTTTTTACGCCTTTGTGCAAATCAGATCTTCTCTCTTTCTTTTCGCGAGGGAAATATACTGCTGCATTCTTTGTCATAGGTATGCTTTGAACTGAAATGATGGATGAATTGTCCTTGATGATATGATACCATTTGTTAAACGTTTTTTTTTAATTTAATATTTCTGTTGTTTTCTAGTTTTTATTGCGCTTTTCTTTAATGTTGATTTTTGAGCGTCTCTGCATTGCTAGAGTTGATGACATGAACCTATTGCAATGCATGCTCTTTTAAGTTTGGTATTTCCATGGATAAATAAATGATCTTAGTTAATTACCACGTGGGTAACATTTTATCAGTTCATGTTTTCAGGTAGCGGTGAATGTATATGCATTAGTGACAAGTACACCGAAATAGCATCCTTGGGTATGTGCCAACAGTTAGCTTATTTTGAGTTCATTTTATTTGAAGTAACTAAGACTAACTTAAAACAATTATGTCGATGCCTTCATGTCTTAGTTAATTGATTTGTTGTTCCTTTTTATTCTATATATCTTCCCTGATGATTGATTGTTAGTTCTTTTTATATCTGGGGCATCTTCTCAATTAAGTTCTGCATTTATATGACCACCATCGGATAAAATTGCAAGTTCTCAACTTAAGATCTCCATATGTTGCACCGTCCTATTGTCGTGACGTTGAATGATTGAGGAGTAGATTTTTGGTTCAAAACTTATATGTAGGATGCTAAGTGAATGAGGATTTTTACTTCTTTGAAATGCCCATGCTAAATGTTTCTCTGTTCCATTACTTTTTGATGTAGCATTTCTCAACAATATAATTTTGAATATGTTAAATGCCATATGAACGAAAATGTTGAGCACTAGATAGAGAGTAGAGGTAGGGTGGTATGAACACATACATATGGTGATATTCTTCGGAGAAGAAATGAAAACCTTAGACATTGATTTGAAATTTGTATAGACCTTATAGGTTGGTTGAAGCTCACCTCCAAGAACAAAAGGAAACATCTCAGTTAGATATACAAACTCTAAATGAAAGAAAATGCATAAAATTACCCAAAGTTGAGCAAATAAAATCAGATCTTAAAATCTTTTAACATGTGATGAAATCTAATGATGCTTTCAAGGGTTAAGAAAAAGAAAATCACGAATCATCACGAGAGTCAAACTGCTGTAGATCAGTTCATAATCATTTATTCTATGCCGGGATTATAGTGACGCCTTAATATCTGCACCTTTTACATTTCTTTTGACTTGTGCCGAAAAAGTAGATAAGGATGCAATAAACACTATGAAATTTGTGAGAAGCTTATTACTTCTGTACAAAATGCAACCCATAGATAATTGTGGCTAGGAAGCCAATCTAATTTGTTAACTACAGTCTTAGAAACCTGTATCTATTGTCAACGGATGTTGTCCAATAAATGGAACAGAGCCCTCGTGTAAGAATATGATATGCCAGGAACATATTGAGATGATACCAGATGATTATAACAAGCGAAATTTGTATCTTATTCAGACCTTCTGATCAGGTTGCATCATCTATCACAAGTTGTTAGATTGAACTCTAAAAATTACTACCTTGCTGTCATACAAAATGACCAATTGGGTGAGATTGGATTTTTTACTCGATAAGCGTTCGTTATTGACATCTAAATTAACATCTCAAATGCTATGTGTAAGGACACTGGCAAAATATATAGGGGTCAGGTGTATTATTATCCCAGTTTCCAATCTGCCATTCACAAAGATAAGTTGGAGACATGAGTTAACCAGAGATCTTACAAGAGAGACTGCATGGGAATCCATCATGCGCATGAGATGTGGGTAACATTTTATCAGTTCATGTTTTCAGGTATTGGTGAATGTATATGCATTTAGTGACAAGTACACTGAAATAGCATCCTTGGGTATG
Source organism: Forsythia viridissima (assembly GCA_030279155.1). Taxonomy (NCBI): domain Eukaryota; kingdom Viridiplantae; phylum Streptophyta; class Magnoliopsida; order Lamiales; family Oleaceae; genus Forsythia; species Forsythia viridissima. The sequence goes on along the minus strand of CM059035.1, from coordinate 16,906,774 downwards.
TGCCAACAGTTAGCTTATTTTGAGTTCATTTTATTTGAAGTAACTAAGACTAACTTAAAACAATTATGTCGATGATGTTGGAAAAATATGTGTCATATTTTTCACTTTTTATATCTTGGCTAACTTAATGAATATAACTGATTTTTAATGATAAAAGAGCAGGTCAACGTTTACGTTTTTGACTGGTCTGGTTAACGCCAGTTCTGACTGACTGGGTTGATAAGCGAATTATTTTTTTCAGATAAGTAAAAGCTACGATTTTATTATGTTTCTATACTTGATATATTATGACCTCATTAATATTATTGACAGCTATTTTTGTATGTTAAAGAATCTTTTCTTATTCTTTTAGATTTGTTTAGGAAGGAAATATTTAGTTTCATAAATTCTTTCCTTCAACAAATCTAAGAATATCTTTCTATATTCTTTCCTACTAATTTTCTTACCATTCTTGTTACATATTTTTATGTAAAAAATAATTCCTAAATTGATTTCTACTTTAACTATAAGTAAGAGTGGAAATCAATAAGGAAGTAGTGCTTTTGAAAATATTTTTATGTTCTTGTTCCATAAGCTTGTAACCAGCCGAATCCATTCAAGGTGAACAAGACATGGCACTTCATTGATTAAGTTTTCAAAGGCAGCGAGTTCTTCAAGACATTGAAGGATAAGGCTTTGAAAAATATTTTTTGTTCTTGTTTTCTCCAAGCACAAATCGCCGAAATCCATGGAAGGAAAATAAGACATCAAGCTTCATTGATTCAACTTCAAAGCAAAAAGGTTTTCTTCAAACTCATTGAAGAATCAAGAACTTATTGGTGCTCAACGAACAATTCCATATATTGTTTAAGCTACTTGGCGTGAAGTTAAGAACGGAGATTCTTAATCCAAGTGGTGATAAAGTCAAGACCGGTGGGTTTGATTTCACTTCATCAACAAGTCAGAAGAAGAAGTATCACAGGGAGTTGATATGTTTTCTTTTGATTGTTATTTTGTTAATTTTGCGAAATTACAAAAACTGCTATTGTATTTTTGAACAAGATTATTAGTGGATTGTTTTTACCCATGGCATGGGGGCCCGTGGATGTTTCCCTTAGGGATTTACCACGTTACAACTTGTGTTCATGTTTAATCATTTAATTTCCGCACTTGTCATTAGGTAAACAAACATGGTTGTGCGAGTCAGAACTGTTATCTCTATATCTTTCCAGTTCTGACTACGTTCTGTCCACTGCTTGTTTAATTGAGAATTAAGATTAAAATTCGTTTTTAATTTAATTAATCTAGGTTTTAGAACTTTCAATTGGTATCAGAGAGGGTACACTTTTTAAGTGCGATCCAAATAAACCTAGTTATGGACGGAGCTCCGTTTAGACCACTGTTTTAGATTGTACTAATTATGCCTATTGGAAAATTAGAATTCAAGTTTATATCCAATCCCTTGATGAAAAAGCTTGGCACTCTATTGTCCATGGCTATAAAACTCCCATCATTATTCAAAACGGTGTAGAAAGGGAGAAAAAGGCAGACGAGTGGGCTAGAACTGATTTTAATTATACTAATTGGAATTCCAAAGTTTTAAATGCCATATTTTCCTTCGTAGAATCTAATCAATTTCGTTTGATCTCTACGTGTCAGGTTGCAAAAGATGCTTGGGACATCTTACGAATTGCTCACGAAGGAACCACCATGGTCAATCATGCTTCAAATTCTTACTCTTGAGTTTGAACAACTAACCATGAGAGACGATGAACAATTCAAAGACTTCTATGCAAAACTCAGTGACATCACCAATACTGCTTGTACTTTGGGAAAGAAATATTCAGAGAGCAAAATTGTAAAGAAAATTCTCAAATCCTTGCCTGATCGTTTTCATTCTAAAGTAACTACTATTGAAGAAAGTAAGGAGATTGAGAATATGAAGGTTGAAGAATTGGTGGGATCATTGATGACCTATGAATTGCATCTACAAAAGAGAAAGAAAGAAAAGGGTTCTGGTATTGCCTTCAAAATTAAAAACGATGAAGACGATGATGATTGTGAGGAGAGTGAAACAAATGAAAACATGGCCATGCTCACCAAACAATTCAAAAAATTTCTGAAAGGAAATCAAAAAGGAAAACACTTGAATACCCCACTCTAACAAAAGAAGAGATTTCCGAACAACACAAAACAAAACCCCACTACATCTATGAATAGATCTAACAATCGAATTCAATGCCATGAGTGTGAGGGTTTTGGTCACATAGCCTCTGAATGTGCAAATACTTTAAAGAAATCTCATACCAAGAAGGCCATGAATATCATTTGGAGTGAAGATGGTGAAAAAGATTCAGATGAAGACGAGGACGAGGACGATAGAACCACTGTTGATCAGGTAAAGTCCTTAACTGTGAACTTAACTTCTCATACTGATTTCGTGCATAACTTGACTGCAGGTTCTGACTGCTTGCCTACAACATCTGAAGAACCAGTTCGTGTCTGTCATAACTGCAGACGTATGAATAAAAAGTTACAAGATGAACAGGAGAAAAACTTGTCAACTCAAGTCATGATGGAATTTTTGGAAGATGACAAGGCTGAAATTGATTCTCAAAATAATATTCTTACCAACATCTTAAAAGAGAAGAATGATCAAATTGCGAACCTTCTTGATGAATTAAAAGTTTCAAAAGAAAGGATCAAGCAATTAACAATTGGAGCCTCTCGCTTAAGTGAAACTTTAAGCTATGGAAGAACTCCAAACGTCAAAGAAGGTTTGGGATATGTTGGAAAAGGTGAAAGAAAAGTTGGAAATCAGATCAACTTCATCAAAAAAACAAAGTCTGCTATATCTTCAGACAAAACTGCTCCCATCGCTGTCAGAACTAAGGCTGACCTGCCTATGCGGGTTCTGACCAATGCCAAGACTAAAAAACAGTCACGACATTCAGGTATACAACCAATATAGAAAGGTAAAACATAGTACTTTGTAAAATGTTACATCTGTGGTAATCTAGGACACGACTCCTTTCATTGTTTGTTTAGCAAAAACTTGGCTAATAGACAAATAAGACACCATAGCAACACTAAAGTAAAACAAATTTGGGTCAAAAGGGGTGATTTAAATTGTTATATGGTTGATGTTGCATATAAATCTTTTATTCCTAACTCTTGGTATTTTGATAGTGGCTGTTCTAGACATGACTGGTAATCGATCTTATCTAACTAACTACAAAAGTCATGAAGGTGGTCTGGTTACTTTTGGTGATAGAGCTCACGGTAAAATTGAAGGTGTAGGCACTATTCTAATTGATGGATTCTCCCTGTTAAAAGAAGTTCTGTTTGTTGTAGGTTTAAAAGCTAACCTGATTAGTATAGGCCAACTCTGTGATGATAAACACTTGGTTACGTTCTCAAAAAATTCTTGTAAAGTCTTGAATTATGATGGTAGTTGTATTCTACACGGTACTAGATCCAATGATAAATGTTATCTTCTTGACACCAAAATTAATTGTCATATTTCAAAGACTGACTCAACTGAGTTGTGACACAACCGATTGGGACATTTAAACTATGGTGATCTGTTGAGACTAACAAAATTGAATGCAGTACGAGGTGTTCCTAAGCTTACTGAAAAATTTGAAGGATTGTGTGGTTCGTGCCTAAAAGGTAAGCAAACCAAAAGCACTCACAAACAAGGTAAGTTTCTTACTACAGCTCATGTATTAGAATTACTTCACATGGATTTGATGGGACCTATTAAAACTGAAAGTATTGGGGACAAGAAATATATTTTTGTTTGCGTGGATAATCTTTCTAGATATACTTGGGTAGATTTCTTGAGAGAAAAATCTGATGTTTTTGAAAGATTCAAATTTTTGCACTTACAGAAAAATATTTTGAGGGAATAAAAATATTAAGGATTAGAAGTGATCATGGGAGGGAGTTTGAAAATGCTACTTTCTCTACTTTCTGTGATCAAAATGGTATTTTTCATGAATTCTCTGCACCTAAAACTCCTGAACAAAATGGTGTTGTGGAAAGAAAAAATAGGTCTCTACAAGAGATGGCTAGAGTTATGCTAAATAGTAAGAAGCTCCCTATTAAATTATGGGCTGAAGCTATTAATACTGCTTGTTAAATTTTGAATCATGTGTCTTTAAGAACAGGAACCACTCAAACTTCTTATGAAATCTGGAAAGGAAGAAAACCGAATCTCAAATATTTCCATATCTTTGGTAGCAAATACTATGTGTTAAATGATCGGGAATACTTGGGTAAATTCGATTCAAAAAGTGATAAGGGAGTGTTTATTGGTTATTCTGATAACAGCCGTGCTTACAGAATTTATAACATGCGTACTCAGACTATCATTGAATCAATCAATATAAAAATTGATGATACTGATGACTTTTCTTCTTATTCACAGGAGCCTAATATTCAGATTTTGGAAGAACAGGTTGCTGGACATCAACCTACTCAAGAAGTACCTGCACCTGACAGTTATACACAGAAGGAACATCCAGCATCAAGTTCTGATGTCTCTGCCCTTGCTCCTAGAAGTTCTGATGCACCATATACAAATAACGAACAGAACATGAGAAGGCAACCTCCTTCTTGGATTCAGAAAGCACACCCATTGGACAATGTTCTCTCAGATTCCATAGACGGCATGATGACTTAGAGGAGGCTTGCTAATGAACTTGGAAATGTTTGCTACACTTCACAAATTGAACCCAAAAATATAAATGAAGCTATTATTGATGAAAATTGGGTTCTAGCCATGCATGAAGAGCTAGCTCAATTTGATAGAAATGAAGTGTGGGAACTTGTACCTCGGCCAAAGGACACAAATGTGATTGGGACAAAATAGATATTCAAAAATAAATCAGATGAACATGGAAATATAGTCAGAAACAAGGCACGCTTGGTTGCACAGGGATACACTCAACTAGAAGGAGTGGATTTTGATGAAACATTTGCACCTGTAGCTCGACTTGAATCCATTAGACTTTTACTATCAGTGGCATGTCAAATGAAGTTCAAGCTGTACCAAATGGATGTCAAAAGTGCCTTTCTGAATGGAATTCTTAATGAAGAAGTCTATGTTGAGCAGCCTAAGGGATTTGTTGATCCCTATTCTCCCGACCATGTGTTTAGACTCACAAAGACTCTGTGCGGACTAAAGCAAGCCCCACGAGCTTGGTATGAACGATTAACCATGTTCTTGCTGGAATAGTGATACAAGAGAGGATGAGCTGACAAAACGTTATTCATCAAACATTTTAAAACTGGATTAATTGTTGCACAAATCTACGTCGATGATATTGTGTTTGGTTCTTCACTTGAAACAAAATCCAAGGAATTTGCTACACTTATGCAAAATGAATTCGAAATGAGTATGGTTGGTGAACTAAATTTCTTTTTAGGTTTACAGATCAAACAGGTTGGATCAGAGATTTTTATCTCACAAGCCAAGTATGCTAAAAATCTGGTGAAGAAGTTCGGCCTTGAACAGACCAAGTCAGTCAAAACTCTCATAGCCACGTCTTTGAAAATTTTCAGAGATGACCAGGGAAAGGAGATTGACTCTAGCTTGTACAGAAGCATGATAGACAGCTTGCTGTACCTAACTGCAAGCCGTAATGAAATATCATTCAGTGTTAGAGTTTGTGTATGTTATCAAGCTAAACCAAAAGAATCACATCTTGCGGCAGTGAAGCGAATTATTCGTTATATCAACTGTACTTCTAATTATGGTTTATGGTATACTAATGATACTAACTCTCATCTTGCAGGATACACTGATGCTGACTGAGCTGGAAACATGGATGATAGGAAAAGCACGAGTGGAAGATGTTTCTACATTGGTAACAATCTCATTGTATGGTTAAGTAAGAAACAAAACTCTATTTCCTTATCTACTTCAGAAGCTGAGTATATTGCAGTGGGTAGTTGTTGCACTCAGCTACTTTGGATGAAACAAATGCTATGTGATTATGGTATTGATCAGGACTCTGTTATTATATTCTGTGATAACACTAATGCTATCAATATTTCTAAAAATCCTGTTTAGTACTCTAGGACCAAACATATTGATATTAGACATCATTTTATTAGAAATTTGGTCGAAGAAAAAGTTATTACTCTGGAACATATTCAGACTGAGTATCAGTTGGCTGATTTGTTCACCAAAGCCTTAGACTCTGCTAGATTTGAGACTCTATGGAAAGCCGTGGGCATTTGCTTAATGCATTAGTTTTTTTTTAATATAAAAAAAATTTAGAAGTAGTGTTTTTTCTTTTTGTTTGATTTTATCATGTGTGTTTGTTTGCATTTGCTTATTTTTTATTTTTTTTAAAAAAAAAAAACAACAACAAAAAAAAGGGGGAGAAGAATGGGTTTTCTTGCAAATAACATATGATATAAATGTATGATTGGTCTATGAATTTTGAGATTTACTTGGATTAACCAATCAGTATGGTATGCTCATTATACTTATGGTAAAATGCTTAGATAAGCACACTTTGAGGACATACTGACTTGTTTGATTGTACTTTACTACTAACTAGATTGTTATCTTTAAATTAGTTTCGTACTTTGTTGTGACATATGGTCAGTATCTATGTCTCTCAGCACTATAGTATGTTGTTGTGTTAAACAGACAATTTCATGGAGGAGAGGGCTACCACCATAGATGTGTGCAGCCGTCCTTGATAATGAACATAAATCATGTAGAAAAGGGCTACCTTTATGGCTGTGAGAAAGTCAACTCCATTATCTTATAAATTTAGTGCTTTGACAAAAAAAGGATATATATATATATATATATATATGCAAATAAAGTCAACACTCTGAGTACTCAAAAAGAAAAATTGCTATGGTACTTCTGTCTGGCACGCACATATTTTTTATTCAAAGAGATATGTTCAGATGACGACTAGTTTGAAATACATCTCAGTACTGATCTTCTTGACAATGTTCAATTTGGCTTAGTGGGACAAGTTATGATCGATTAATCCAGTATGTCCTATCACACACTCACGTTATAAACCTGACCAATTAATTAAATCTAATTATGCGCATATATCTAATTGGAAGATTCCTGTTGATTTTGATAATTTAGGACTGATTGTATAATTTGTAGAACTATGAAATTTGCCCATAAATAAACCATTCGATTTTATCTCATAAAATATTCTCATTATTTTTGTGTGATTATCTTGTATGTGCCTTTTCATAGAAATTTCAATCAACAGTCTACTTTTGGCAGCACAATCAGTTTTAATTGAAAAAAATCTGGATAAATTTTAGGTTATGGAATCCAATCGTATTTTGTTCTGATTTTATCTTTCTAATTTAAAAAAAAAATTTGGTTTCCAAAAAATTAGCATCTTAAGCGGTTTAATTTAATTTAAATTTGACATATCTGATTAAGGAAGGTTTCTTTGTCAATAACTGTCATTAATCAGTTTAATTTTGGTAATTGCTTTTCTCACGTTCCCAATTCACTGTTCCCTCCTTGTGCAATTTTAAAAAGAATCCTTCCCCTTTTAAACCGTGATCTAGGTTTTTCTTCTTCATCTTCTCACACTCAATCTTCAATTCCTAACTCCAAAGCCCCTCATACTTGATCTCAAAGGTGTGTTTGAGTTTTCTTTTTCAAATTCAAACAATGGTGAAGACTAATATGCCAAAATCGAAGAAACATCCAGGGAATTCGTCCAAGGACACTGTTGCTCCGGTGTCTGCTGCTGAAACTGCGATGGGGCCACAAATGTCACCGGCAAAGACTCTCCGACGAAGTGCAAGAAGACGGGAACCCTCAAGTTCAGACCCAGACACTTCTCCAGCGGCAGCTACATCTCAGGCTGTCAAATCGACGGACATTGTTGCATATCAACCACCGGTCAGCCATTCTAAAACACAGCTTCGTCCAACATCTAACGACCCAATCACCTATCTGAGCAAGAAAGTTACCTTAAGTGCTCAAGACCCAGATAAAGAAGGAGATGAGGATGATGAATCTGCGGGTGACAGTGAGTCTGACAATATAGCGGGTGACAGTGGGTCTGACAATGCTGAAATTGAAGAAGAAGTTTGTGAGGATGAAGGGGCTGGTCATGAGGACTCTGAACAGCCTCCCCCGTTCGTCGAAGGTTAAAGTAAGCCCCCTTCTCAAAAATCAGATTCTGATTTTGATGTTGCTCTTGATGAATCTTCATAATCTACTCCTACACACCCTCCAACGAAAAGGGCCACAAGGGCTAAGAAAGGGAAAGGTAAAATCGCTGATGTTGCTGAAAAGCTAACACCTGCTGGTCAGAACAGGCCTACCACTGCCTCAGGAGGTGCCTACGGAGTACTGCCTACTCCTAGTTTAGACCCCCAAATGTTCAGACTTGACACATTAACTAGAGGTAGACACTCTGTTAACCTCCTCAATTACTGTTTTCTATCGGAGAGTGCTGAGAGTTTGTTTCTGTCATTTACAATCTACCGTAAGTTCATTATTGAGTGCAAGGTAGTAATTGCCGAATTTAGTTCGTTTGGTTTAGTTGAAATTGTTTATTTTCACAAATTACATAATCTATTGAGTTTTTCTGGGCCGTTCAATGAAACTCTGGTCAAGGAATTTATGGCTAATGTCCCAAAGAATCTGGGGAAGGCTGGAAATGAATTCAGGTGGCAAGTTTATGTCCAAGGAAGACATGTTACTTTCAGTCCTAACTCTCTCAGGAACTGGCTTAGGGTGACCACTGTGGCTGTGACAAGTGACAAAGAATTGACCAAGGACAGCATTGCGCAAGAAATAACTAGCTCTACCTGGCCAGAATCAGGAGAACTGACTACTTCTCGGCTACTGCCCAAATACAAAATTCTTCATCAAATTCTTATCAACAATATCGATCCATTAACTCATCGATCTGACATTTCGGGGGAAGGGCTGTTATGCTACACAAGTTAGGGATGAGGATGCCAGTTGATTGGGTCAAAATAGTTTTTGATAGAATTGTTTATGAAGGGACAATGAGGGCCAAGCAGTACAGGCTACCGCATCCAGCTCTGATCCATCACTTTCTGGTTCATCAAGAAGTGCCTGCCATGGATTCAGACCGATTCTCTGAAGATATTCCAGCCATAGGTGTTCATGAGTTTACAAATTTAGGTAGCGCGCCGCATCCCACTCCCAGAGTTTCCAGGCACCTTCTATCCTCGTTGGACCATTCTGGACGTCTGGATGCACTAGAAACTCAGTTGGGGCTGGTTCGAACGCAGGTAGATCAAATTTTTGCCTTAACCAAAGGTTTTTCTGATGAATTTACTTTCATGCGTAGGGTGTTGGGTAAACTGGAATATCTAGGCGATGAGCATATAAAGTCGGCATACCGCATTGTTACTTTAGAATTCTCTACACATCCTGGAGATCCAATGGAGATTCCGTCTTCCGATCTAGCCGTTGAGACAACTGCTGCCCCGGCTACTGCACCTCGCGCTAATGATCCTCCAGCTGATACTCCTTCATATGCTCATGCTCGCAGGAGAGATGCAAATGCATTTGCATCCGGTTCAAAGAAGCCCAAATCCTCCCGGCACTAACTATTCTCAATTCTAACTTTTAACCTTCTAACTATTTGGCTATGGATGACTGTTTTTAACTCTTAAATTCTGCTTTATTTCCCTTCAAACACTGCTTTACTTTAGTTTTTTTTTTCTTCCTTTGGTGTTCCTCTTACAAAATGGGGAGTATTAGTACTTTTTAATTTGTATGGTTGTTAGGTTTTTCTTGCTTTGGACACTTTGTTGGTTAAACTTTAATAGTAGTATTTTTAGGTTTATGGTAGTTGATCATTACACTTAGATGATATCTTGCTAAGGGGGAGCAATGTTAAAGTTATGGCTATTGTGTGTGGTATTTGCATATGTGGTTAAATTCTTTGCAGGAGTTCTTGGTTTACACACTAAGGGAGAGCCATAACCCTTGTATGTTGATGCTCATGGGTTCTTTACTTATTCACACACTATCACACTTACATTAAAAATCCGATAGTTATGTGTTTGTAATTAAGCAACGCCAAAGGGGGAGATTGTTGGAAAAATATGTGTCATATTTTTCACTTTTTATATCTTGGCTAACTTAATGAATATAACTGATTTTTAATGATAAAAGAGTAGGTCAACGTTTACGTTTTTGACTGGTCTGGTTAACGTCAGTTCTGACTGACTGGGTTGATAAGCGAATTATTTTTTTCCAAATCAGTAAAAGCTGTGATTTTATTATGTTTCTATACTTGATATATTCTGACCTCATTAATATTATTGACAGCTATTTTTGTAGGTTAAAGAATCTTTTCTTATTCTTTTAGATTTGTTTAAGAAGGAAATATTTAGTTTCCTAAATTCTTTCCTTCTACAAATCTAAGAATATCTTTCTATATTCTTTCCTACTAATTTTCTTACCATTCTTGTTGCATATTTTTAGGTAAGAAATAATTCTTAAATTGATTTCTACTTTAACTATAAGTAAGAGTGGAAATCAATAAGGAAGTAGTGCTTTTGAAAATATTTTTATGTTCTTGTTCCATAAGCTTGTAACCAGCCGAATCCATTCAAGGTGGACAAGACATGGCACTTCATTGATTAAGTTTTCAAAGGCAGCAATTTCTTCAAGACATTGAAGGATAAGGCTTTGAAAAATATTTTTTTCTCTTGTTTTCTCCAAGCACAAATCGCCGAAATCCATGGAAGGAAAATAAGACATCAAACTTCATTGATTCAACTTCAAAGCAAAAAGGTTTTCTTCAAACTCATTGAAGAATCAAGAACTTATTGGTGCTCAACGAACAATTCCATATCTTGTTTAAGCTACTTGGCGTGAAGTTAAGAACGGAGGTTCTTAATCCAAGTGGTGGTTGCGGTCACGTACAATAGGGAAGTGGTGATAAAGTCAAAATCGGTGGGTTTGATTCCACTCCATCAACAAGTCAGAATAAAATGTATCACAGGGAGTTGATCTGTTTTCTTTTGATTGTTATTTTGTTAATTTTGCAAAATTACAAAAACCGATACTATTGTATTTTTGAACAAGATTATTAGTGGATTGTTTTTACCCATGGCATGGGGGCCTGTGGATGTTTCCCTTAGGGGTTTACCACGTTACAACTTGTGTTCATGTTTAATTCTTTAATTTCCGCACTTGTCAAGATTAGGTAAACAAACACGGTTGTGCGAGTCAGAACTGTTATCTCTATATCTTTCCAGTATTGACTACGTTCTGTCCACTGTTTGTTTAATTAAGATTAAAATTCATTTTTAATCTAATTAATCTAGGTTTTAGAACTTTCAGATGCCTTCATGTCTTAGTTAATTGATTTATTGTTCATTTTTATTCTATATATCTTCCCTGATGATTGATTGTTGGTTCTTTTTATATCTGGGGCATCTTCTCAATTAAGTTCTGCATTTATATGACCACCATCGGATAAAATTGCAAGTTCTCAACTTAAGATCTCCATATGTTGCACCGTCCCATTGTCGTGACGTTGAATGATTGAGGAGTAGATTTTTGGTTCAAAACTTATACGTAGGATGCTAAGTGCATGAGGATTTTTACTTCTTTGAAATGCCCATGCTAAATGTTTCTCTGTTCCGTTACTTATTCATGTAGCATTTCTCAACAATATAATTTTGAATATGTTAAATACCATATGAACGAAAATGTTGAGCTCTAGATAGAGAGTAGAGGTAGGGTGGTATGAACACATACATATGGTGATATTCTTCGGAGAAGAAATGAAAACCTTAGACGTTGATTTGAAATTTGTATAGACCTTATAGATTGGTTGAAGCTCACCTCCAAGAACAAAAGGAAACATCTAAGTTAGATATGCAAACTCTAAATGAAAGAAAATGCATAAAATTACCCAAAGTTGAGCAAATAAAATCAGATCTTAAACTCTTTTAACATTTGATAAAATCTTATGACGCCTTCAAGTGTTCATAATCATTTATTCTATGCCAGGATTATAGTGACGCCTTAATATCTGCACCTTTTACATTTCTTTTGACTTGTGCCGAAAAAGTAGATAAGGATGCAATAAACACTATGAAATTTGTTAGAAGCTTATTACTTCTGTACAAATAGAAACCCATAGATAATTGTGGCTAGGAAGCCAATCTAATTTGTTGACTATAGTCTTAGAAACCTGTATCTATGGTCAACGGACGTTGTCCAATAAATGGAACAGAGCCCTCGTGTAAGAATATGATATGCCAGGAACATATTGAGATGATACCAGATGATTATAACAAGCGAAATTTGTATCTTATTCAGACCTTCTGTTTAGGTTGCTAAATGCTAATAATGTCATCTATCACAAGTTGTTAGATTGAACTCTAAAAATCACTACCTTGCTGTCATACAAAATGACCAATTGGGTGAGATTTGATTTTTACTGATAAGCATTCGTTATTGACATCTAAATTAACATCTCAAATGCTATGTGTAAGGACACTGGCAAAATATACAGGGGTCAGGTGTTTCATTATCCCAGTTTCCAATCTGCCATTCACAAAGATAAGTTGGAGACATGAGTTAACCAGAGATCTTACAAGAGAGGCTGCATGGGAATCCGGCATGCGCATGAGATGTGGAAAAGGTAAATTCCCTATACTCCAGAGGTCGCAACCACATTAGCATATTCATAACAGACCATGTTACCAACAAATTTAAGGCTTTTGAATAGATTTGGACCTGATTAGAGACCAGAAAGTTTGGCAATGTGGCTGTCAACTGTAGTATATATTGGGACTATGATATGAGGTGCATAATGATTCCCTTTGTTAGTGGTGAAATAATGGAAAATTGATGCAAATAGAACTAAATAATGACCATAATGACTCTTTTTAGTAAATAATCTTTTAACACCAAAATGGGCATGAACAAAGGTGATTCAGTTTCACGTGGGGATACAAAATGGAAAAACATGGCATGCTCCTGTACAAAAGAAGGTTGTACATGTGGATGCTTACAAATTTTGTTTTTGTATGTTATTTAATATTTTTTGTGGGTTGTTTTAATTTCTTGTAGGATGAGATGTTTGCTAAAGTTGATGAATATCTTGCAGAAATGGCAAATGAGCAATAACTTCCCGAGGATACTCCTTTGGAAGAGATCCCTGTTGACGATCCAGATGCTATATTGAAAATCATGATGTCCGTTCTAGGTGTGAAAGCCCAGACGTCAAATTCATGGGTTGGGAGATGGTCGCCTTTGAGACATTGATACTTCTTCCAATATGCACCATATGGAGAAGGAGTTGGAAAAAGAACGTGCTGCTCGAAAAGCAGTTGATGGAGCTCGAACTGAAATAGAACAAAGAATGAAAAGCAAGTTGAATACTGTTGGACAACAATTCAATTATACACTACAGTCTTGGCATCATTCTATGCAACAACTATGTAGACAAGTTCCTGGTTTAAATCTACCACCCTTTACCCCATTGTCAACAGAAGATGATGCTATTAGGGGCAAAAAGAACGGATTTGATGAAAACAACAATATTGGTGAGAATATGTAACATATATAATTTATGAGGACAAGGAGTTGTGTTTTTTTAAGATGCATTATAATTTATAGAGCTTATACTCTTTTTAAGTTTAGTTTAGTGAATAGTTTTTATTTGTATTTTGGTACAATATTTTGAGTTTAATGTTATATTGATTGACACTAATAAGGTCTTAATTTATTTTGTTGTTTTTTTGCATCTTTATATTATTTCGAAGAAATAAAAAGAATTAACATAATATAAAAAATTATATAAAAATAATTAATTTCTCCGTACAAATTCTATCATTGATGGAAAAAATAATTTACTTAGCTCACTAATACTCTTTCCCCACAAAATATCATTTGTAGAAAAAAGTAGAACTTGGCCCACAAAAGTTTTTCAACACAATTTTATTTTTAGAGAAAAGTACGATTTAATCCACAAAATTTTTTTTACCTTGTGCCTACACAAATTGATTCGTGGGCCGAAGTAACTTTAGCAGACGAATAATTTTGTCGAGAAAGAACTTAGACGACAAATTATATTCGTCTCTAAAGGATTTGTAGGGAGAGACTTTAGCCCACAAAATTTCACCATTTGTCGTCTTATACATTTACCCACGATTTTGCCTTACAAACGCCCCTACAAAAAATTTCGTCGGGAAAGGTTTTTCCCCACAAAAATAACCTTTCCCTACAAATTTATTTCGTATGCGAAACATAAAATTCTTATAGTGACACCTTTATGTCAAAACAATATACAATTGTAACATTTTAAATCCGAATATAAGATTATACAAGAAAAGCTAATGGAAACCTAGCAAAATGATGTGCATTGCCCCATGCTGAAGATCATAATTTAAAAAGTAAAAATTATTGGACCTACCAACCATCAATAGAAGCATTATTGATTGGGACATAGAAGAAATTATTTATAAATTTCTGAGATATTTTTTTTAAAAAAAAATTAATGCTATTTATTACTATTGGTGTGATTATTACATGTCTATGTAATAATTGTGTTGATATTAAATAATATGTCCAATAAAATGTAGGGATACGAGACTCATTTTATTAGACGTATCATTTAATGTCACATAAAAAGGTGTGTTATCACTAGTTGTGATGAATATCATTATTTTTTTAAAAATTACTTTCATTAATTCCATATCATTATGCACGACCTAATTAATTTAAAACATGTTTATGGTTGAAATTTCACCAATGGCATATCTAGAATGAATGAGTTTGGGGGTTTAGAAAAAAATTTAAGACGATTTTTACAGTACAAGAAAAATGAAAAGAAAAGAAAATAGAAAGATAGTGAGTCTTACCCTTCAATATCCATATTTAACACGATACATTAATTTAAAAGACAACAAAAAATACCAAAAACGTGCAATAAAAATAACTTAAAACACTACTTAAGTAGCAACTTATGATTTCTCAAAAGATTAAACATGTTTATGATTAAGAGACCATTTGAAATTGCCCCCACAGGCATGGCGCAGTGGTAAAACAGGAGGGTTCTCTACGGAGGATCGAGGGTTCGAATCCTACAGCACTGCAACATTTCTTGTTGGAAGGCAACATTTAATATTGGAAGGCAACAACTTTGTTGGATGGCAGTAGTGTAAAGGGAGGAAAACCGCTGAATGTCATGTCCAAGTGTGTATAAGCTATGATCACATCTGGATTTACCTGGGTGGCGAACCAGGGGGAAGGCTGCCACTCCTCAGGATTAGTCAAGTGACGCTTGGACACCTGAATTATAAAAAAAAAAAAAATAGACCATTTGAAATTAATTTTAGAGACCAACTTCTCATATGACAAACAAAATTATTTTAGACGTTTGGTAAATTTGTGGTCTCCGAAAGTCAGGCTTGCAGTTACCTCTTTCAGGAACTCTAATACTAGTAGTTCGATGATGATACGTTAATCCGAAAATCAAGCTCGTTGATGCCCATGGAGAGGCGAAAAGTGGCTAGAATACTGGAATAATAGTATTGTCATCACACTGTGTATTATCCGCAGTGGCCAGAATAGTGGAACATAACGTTATCATCACACCCACTCTCGTTTATTCGTATATGAGTTATTTTGTAATACATGCAGAAGTTAGATGGGATCGCTACATTTTATGTCGATTCATGCACTACGTTACAGTAGTTGGAATTGTTCAATTTAGTTTTATTTTGTAGAATGATCATAAATATTTGGAGGGGTAGGTGGTCCCCAATAGTAATTATATTTACGTATTTGGGAAATTTTATTATTTTTCTGGTTTGGTTTAGTCCAACTTAAAGGAAAAATTTTGCCGAAATTTTTCTAAATATCTTATAGTCAAAGTCTTAATGGTGGATCCGTTGCCTAGTTGTCATCCATCGTCGGTGCACATCATATTTCGGGTCCATTAGAGTGAATCGGGGTAGTTGGTGTCAACTTTCATATTTTTTTTTATATTTGAAACACCATCCACATCTTTGGGGTGGAGTTTGGTATCTAAGAGTTTAACTCTTATACTTCAAATATTAAAAGTAGTTAGAGTTTGAACAAATATTACCAATTTTTTTAAAATTTAATATTAATTGTAAAAATTAATTAAAATATTTTGTACAATGTTTCCACAATGTTTTGTCCCACTTCTTTTTTTTTTTAATAAATAACTTTTCGACATGTCATATTGTGTCTTTTTCCACTTTTGTGCAACCTGCTCACGTTCATGTATACTAAAAAAAAAACGAAAACAAAAATTATTTCATTAAGATAATTTTATCTAATTTTACTTACACAATGCGAGGGTTTAGGAAGCCTCCATACTCATCTTGCAGGGCTTGAGGAACATCCCAATGATAGATTGTGGGAAAAGGTTGTAAACCTATTGATGATATATATAAGTGAGTGAGAGAGAAGAGAGATAAAGAGAGAGAAAGGATGATAGATAAAGTCATTTCTGACCTTTTGATATGAATTCATTAATAAGACTGTTGTAGAAGGAAAATCCTTCCTTGTTTACTCCATTACTTAACGTCCCATCTACATAAATGAAATCAAAGTTTAAACAAACAAAAAATATAAAACAACAAGAAGTATAAAATAATAAGAAGAGGTTATTGAATTGTACCATCAAGTGAAATTAGTGAATGACAAATGATTATTCACCCACGTATATTTAGAAGAAAATTTATTATTATATACACAGTCAATGTTTGCAAATAAAATATTTTTTAGAATACTGTCATATTTTTTTTATTCTAAAAATACTGTTTTTATTTTTTATTTTTTTTTTTTATTTTTTATTTTTTTGTTGTTACATTTGTTATTTTAGTTATAATAAATGTGTTACATTTGTTATTAACAAACATAACAAATGTAACAACTGTTATAAAAATAAAAAACAATATTTTTAGAATAAAATAGTTAAATAATATTTTTTAAATTATTTTACATTTTATAGGATATAATGAAATTATCACTAAATATATAAATAAGGTGGGCCTTAATTTTATTAAATAGGGGTATAGCCCACCCTAAAGTTTGAGCCAACTTTTTTTGTTCCTTTACTTCATAAAATTGACATAAAAAGTTATTTTTTTCATCATATAAGTAGTTTGACACAAAATTTAAACCACCCTAAAATCCCTTGTCCATTAGATTTGAATTTTCGCCCACCCTAAAATGCATTTCTTGTATATTAATAGCATAAGAAAATAGTAAAATTGATTGTCATTATACTCTCTAGCATACATTAATAAAACCATCACTAGTGTGAGTTATAGGTGCAAGCTTTTAGGTTGTCAAACCATTTGAAATTGCATTTGATGGAACATATGAGTTTGATTTCTAAGATGCAATTCTCAAAGATGATGACACGTGGCTAAATCATTACCGTTGAAAGTAGGTTCTGATGAAGTGTATGTAACACGCATAAGGTCGCCTCACTATCACACAAACGTAAGACATTTTTAGGGGTAGCAAAATTTCTCGCCCCTTACTCGCCCGGTCTCGCCCCACCTTGAATTTCTCGAATCTGCTCTAGAAATTTTTTATTTTTTTTTATTTTTATGTTTTAAAATTTAAATCGTTTTCAAGAAAATAAAAAATTAATTAGTTAATTAAACGAGGAAGTGAATAGGGATTTTTAATTCTCGCCCCGTCTCAGCTCCCAAAAATCTCCAACGGGGCAGGGGATGGTAATGGTCCATCATGACGACGCCCCGTCCCGTTGCCATCCTCAGGTTTTTTGCACCACTAGATTGAACCAACTCTATCTATCCTTACTTTCTCTGTTCTTTCGCCTCCTTATGGGTTTTCTTTTGGGGCATTTGGTCTTAGGTAGTCAATTAAGTTTTGGCTCTAAAGAATAATCACTCTCTGGATGATTAAGCACGTGTTTGGGAGTGCTTAAATTAAAATTTCAGCTGGTCAAACATACTTTTTATCTATACATTTCATAAGACTCACAACTTATAACCCACTTTTTATCTACACATTCACCAACAACTTATAATATAAGCACTTAAAAAATAATTTCAGCATAACCAAACATGCGCTAATAGTATTACTGGGGTGATTAGGTATGACTTACCTTTTGTGAATAGTAATTGTTGTCGAGTAGGGTTCTTAAGAGGGTTTTGGTTTGTTTTGATGTTTGGAGCAATTTTACGTGAGTGAAAAGTTGTTATGCCTGAAAAACAAGGTCCTAAATCTGATAGTCATTTGTTCTGTGACCAATTCTTAGGTTGAAGCTCGCAAGTGTGTTATACTATTTTTTTGAGTTTTGAACTCTAATATATGTTGTATTTTTTTTTACTTTGTGTATTTTTGTTTGTAATAAATAGTTTTTTCGTCTCTCGATCTGTAACAGTGATATCTAAGCTTGGGAAGAAGGAAAAACCCTGAGATATGACCAGATTTGGTTTCGTACTATGCTAAAAGTCCTTCATCATTTAACATCTTGAGCAATTTGTGTAGATCTAGCTAGTCTCTCTTGAGGTTTATTCCTCAAATTTGATATAAAACTTCAACCTTAGTTTTCGTACACTAATACAATAGTCAGTTCTATATTCTATATTGTTTTGTTGAAAACATTGGTAAATTTATAGTTTAAAAGGTTTCACAGTTGAGACTTGTAGTTTATCATTTGTCTAGACCCCTTTTGAGGTCCTAGAATCTAAGATGACTTATTGGTTCTCTTTTGAACTAATTTTCTTTTAAAATCTTAACTTTCTTACTTGTTTTCTTGATTTTGGAACGAAAACTAAACCTGTGTACGTAACAATGTATGTGTGATAAATTGTTATTTTTTAAATCATGTGTGAATAACTGAATTTTATACTTTTGTGGGTATTTTTTTTTTCTCTGGTTTGTTGTTTTTTTCTAAAAAGAAATTTGGAACTAAATTTGAACTTGATGTATATAAATAGCAAATGAGACTTTAGACTCTGACGCCAAAAGACGATAGCAATTTTGTTACAACAAAAATGTGCAAAAGCTATTGATAGTAATTAGCCTCCTGATTTTTTATGATAATAAGAAAAGATAAGTGGATAAAATAGATTAGAGTTCAATGTTCTTGCTTCTTTCTAAGATTGTGTTGAGGAAAGCTGTGAAAACAAAGACTGCAATTGAAATATGGACAAAGTAGAAGCAACTTACCTAACAAGTACCATGCCAAATAAAGTCTATCTGTTGAAACATTTTTTAGATACCTAGTCCTCCTTAGTTCTATTAGATACAAGTATAGGGATATGAAAAATGCCTTAGAAGTGTAAGCGCAAACCTTCATAGACAATTTTTGCTGATGAGGAAGCTATTCTTGCCGAGCCTTTCAAGTTCACACTTGTAGACAAATTCTCACATCGTAAGCCCAAAATGGTGGAGGTACGTAAAAGCTTTGAGAAGTTTGGATTAGTAGGTGATTATAGGTTGGGCTTAATTGATTTTATTGCAATTCATAGGAAGAAAAATCCAAAAGTCACGCGCCCGATCAAACGAGTGACTCGTTGTCAGACAAGTGTTTCGTCACGTAGCCAGTCTTTTTGATGAGTGTTATCATCTAGAATGTGAGAGGTGTGCGCAGTATTGCTATATTATTTATTCATCTATTTGTTTGCTTTAGCTCTTCTGATTGGAGGTAAGATTTTATGCCCTCATTCCATGTATATTTTATGAGTAATTTATATAAGGTTGGGGGTATCCGAACCCCCTCATTCTTTTCTGGTGGAGGCCTGACAACCACACTGGGGATGTGATGGTGTGTTGAATAAAAAAAATTGTTGGTGAATGTGTAGATAAAAATTAGGTAGTAAGTTTTAGATCCTATGAAATGTGTGGATAAAAATATGTTTAACTAGTTTGATCAGCTGAAATTATAATTTAAGCATTCTCAAACAAGTGATAAGCTAAATAACAAATATAAGGAAAAGATTAATAGTAAAATGTTTTTTTATTACCAAGAAGGACACTTTATAAAAGAGTGTCCTAAGAAGCAGACATACCAAAAATTTAAGAATAGGGCTCAAGGTGGATCAGCTTTAGCTTATAATGAAGATAACATAAAAGAATAGGTGTATGTTGCCACATGTAAAAAGCCTAATCAAAAGTGGATTCTTGACTCGTGTTGTACCTTTCAAGGTATCCCACTAGAGAATGCTTTCGTGTATTGGAGGGCTGTGAAGGAGGAAACGTCTTTATGGAAAATGACATGACCTTTCAAATTAAAGGGATAGGCACTCTAAGTCTTATGTTGGATAGGAGTGCAAGCTTAGTCCTAAAGAGGACTAGGTATGTCCATGAGCATCAAATAAATCTAATATTCCAAGGTGTATGGAGATATTTGTGGTACACAATGGCGTTAAATCATGAAGAAAATTTGTTTTATAAGGGAAAGCTTGATGATGGGTTTTCAATCCAAGAAGGTGTATGAAGATATTTGTGATATTTTGCCTAATGAGTCATTGGTATGGATTTCAATATTAACGGTTTGGATTGAGGATATTAATACATTTTACTTGTAGATTGAATGGAATGCAAAAAAGCGGCATCTTTCATTACTTTAATAAGAAAGATGATGTTGGATCATCAAGTACCCCAAATGTCCCACGTGATACTCCTACTTCAAGTTCAATTTCACCTTCAAAGACTAAAAGATCAATGCCTGATAATGAATGTACTGTTGAACCATTGCAAAGTAATACTCCATACTATGAACGTGATCCTAGATAGTGTATCCCAATACTACAATTTCCAGTTAACAAACAAGATGATGTTCGAAGAGCATATGTTGAAATGGGACTATTTCAACCTCTATATGATTGTCCTTATGTCAGATTTGGGACTTAAAATCGTCGATTTCAATCTTCTTGGTTCAAAATATGGCCATGGCTTGAGTTTTCCATAAAGAAAGAAAGTGCTTATTGTTTTTTGTGTTATGTATTTGAAAGTGTTACATCACAACGTGATACATTCACACTCTATGGGTTTAATAATTGGAAGAGAGTCAACTCTAACACTTGTGCATCAAAAGGCATGAATGGGATGGTAATGCACTACATAGGTTTGCTATGCAAAAATGGGATAACTTGAAAAACATGCCTCAACATATTGACAGAATCATAGAACAATGGAATTCAAAATAAGCCAAGAATCATCATTTGTGTGTTGTACAAATTGCTGGACAAAGTACGAAGTGGCTAGCATTACAAGGGTGTGCTTTTAGAGGTCATGATGTATCAGTTGGTTCTACAAACCGGGTAAATTATTTTGAATTAATCAAATTGCACGGAAGAGCAAATAGAGAAATTGATGCCGTTGTTCTGGAAAATGCACATCACTACTAATTCAGAAGGAAATACTAAAAATTATTGCTGATTGTGTGCGACTCAAGACTCGTGATGAAATTGGGGATACCAAATTTTGTAATCTTGTTGATGAAGCAGTTGATGAATCCCACAACGAACAAATGGCTATTATTTTAAGATATATCGATGGTTATGGATTTTTTAGAGAACGGTTTTTTGAAGTTGTGAGCGTTGCAGACACCAAGGTATTGACCTTGAAAAAAGAGATATGTAATGTATTAAACCAATATAAGTTCTTGCCAAAAGATATACGGACCAAGGATATGATGGTGCTAGCAACATGAGATGTGAGTGGAATGGATTATAAGCTTTATTTCTTAAAGATTGTCCATCTGCTTATTATGTATACTGTTTTACTCACCGACATAGCTTGCTTTAGTTGTAGTGGCTAAAGAGATCATGATGTGTATCTATTTTTCAAATACTAAGTTCCATTATTAACTTTGTTAGTGCTTTTTCTACGCTTTATTCTCAATTAAAACCAATTTGATTGGATGAAATTGATGAATTGATAGCATCAGGAGAGGTTCAGACTTACTGGGGCTAATCAAGTTTGTGCTTTGCATCGAGCTGGAGCTACTCGTTGTAGTTCACATTTGTCCTTTGATCGAGATGTTTGGTTCAACTTGTACACTTTTTGAAAACCTTACTGTCAAGGGATTGAACAACAATATACGAGAAGAGGCTAAAGATCAGCAAAAAGCCATGAAAAAGTTTTGACTTTGCATTTATTTTGTTGTTGATGCATGATGTTTTGGGAAAAATCTGACTTGTTATATCAACCATTGCAAATGAAAAATTAAGACATTTTGAATGCAATACATTTAGTCTCATCTACAAAGATGCTTTTTTATGAGATGCGAAATGAACATTGGGAAGGTTTTATTTGGAGGGTGGTGAAGTTTTGTACAAGTAATAATATTGATGTGTCTCAATTAGATGATCGTTAAATGGAAGGTACAAGACGTTATTGTCTACAGCAAAATAATATCACAATAGGAGACTATTATCACTTTCAAATATTCAGTGCTGTGATAGATTTTCAGTTGATGGAATTGAATAGTAGATTTACAGGGAAAACCATGGAACTTCTTCAGCTGTGTGAGGCTTTGAATCCTATTGATGGGTTTAAATCATTCTCTATAGATGATATTTTTTCTTTAACTGAAAATTTTTATCCTCTCAATTTTACTAAAGCAGAAAGGGATGATTTGAGGAGGCAATTGAGTCATTACAAGTGTGATATACTTCGTCACCAGCACTTTCAGTATGTTGATTCTCTTCCTAAGTTATATGTCAAATGTTGGTTGAAACGAAGAATTCTCGTCATTATTTATTGATTGATAGGTTGATTCGATTGGTGTTGACTCTCCCAGTTTCTATAACAACAACATAACAAGCATTTTCAGCAATGAAACTTATCAAGACATCGCTTCGCAATTAAATAGAGAATGAATTTCTATCAATTCTATGATAATCTATATTGAGAGGTAGATTGCTCTTTGTATCGATACAGAGGTCATCGTTGACAAGTTTTATCGTGTGGGGAGTAGGAGGGTGCGTTAGAAGTAACACTTCAAGATATTTGTATTGCACGTTTTTGATAAATTTTTGTCTTTTAGATTTTGTCTTTCATGTAAAAATATTGTGATATATCTATGTATTTTAAGTCTTTATTATTCCTATTGTTTGTCTGAGAAAAAAAATTTGCAAGGGGCATTGCTCTCGAACCCCATGGAGGGGGGCCACCCTCTAGAATTTTCTAACCCACTACATTTCTAATTCCTAACTCCGCCCCTTCAGTAATTATCAATAACCTATGAATTAAGTAATAATTAAAATATGTATACTTATTTAACATTTTCTAATATGTTCGATTTTATACAGTCTGAATTTATTTAGTTGAGAGTACTAAACACGTCAAATACAAACCTTCGACACCTATCAATTGTGCAAATTGAGTGTAAATAAAGAATTTCGAGTTCAAGAAAGTAAATAGGCAGGGAAAGTTCTAATAGAAGGGGAAAAAGAACTTTTGGTAAATAAATTTTAAGACAATCTTACAAGGTAATATTCTTGACCATGAGATAGAAAATTTGAAGGCATTGATTCCAATAAATTCCATCAGCTTTACATCGTCCTGCATCTCACCATAATTTCTTAGTATATATACATATAGAATGAAAATGAAAATGTAAGGGTTTGTCCAATTGTAGAATATTGAATAAACTAGACTAGTTAAAGTCACTTGTACAAAATTAAGTAATTAACAAATGAACCCCTAACACATTAAACATCAATTTATTACATCTGAAGGAATATTTTTCTAGTAATAATTAATTATTAACAATTGCATTTGACTATTACAAGTTGTTAATTGACTATATTATCATTCCAGCAAGCTGTATAATTGAGCATTAACTTATACAAAAAACAGTGGCTTCAAATACGTTTCTGAAGCCCACGATATCCGTGTCTAATAGTCGCTACCAACAGATTATTTGCAACAAAATTTTTGTTGCTATTTTGAGGGTCGTTGAAAGTTACGAACGGAATTTTCGTTGGAGATCCTTCCAAATGGAATTTCCGTTGGTAAAAGCTTGTGCCATTACCTACAGAATTTCCGTTGGTAATGACACACACTATTACCAACGGAATTTTCGTTGGTAATGTCTCAACCCTTTATGTACGGAATTTCCGTCGGTAATGACACATGCTTTTTCCGTTGGTAACTTTCAACGACCCTCAAAATAGCAACGGAAATGACAAGCACTATTACCAACGAAAATTCCGTAGGTAATGTCCCAAGCCTTTACCTACGGAAATTCCGTAGGTAATAGTGCAAATTTTTAATAATTAAAAAAAAATTAATTTTATATACTTGGAGGACCCTTAACCCGACTTGCCAATTATGTGCTTTAAACTCGACCCACCAAAAGCCCGACCCAATCCACTAAGCTTTGTCAAACAATTTTATTATTTTATTAATTTAGAATGGATGTAACGTGATTTGAACATTTGACCTAGGAGTTGTGAAGTTACAACCAAACCATTGGAGACAAATGAATTTTTGTAATTATATTTGGTTTTATAGTATATATTAGTTCAATGAGCAACATTTTCTATAATTGCTTATAAAATAAAAAATAAATATTAGTGAAAAATCAAATTCCACATTGTGTTAATACTTAAACATAAAATATCACATTGCTCGAAAAAATTTTATAGCTGTACAAACTGTATGAAATGATGATAAACATTATTTACTTTCACACTTAAACACGAAATGCTCAACTAAAGGAATGTCGTACAATAAGTAAACTATTCCACCTATAAATCTTTTTGAATATCGCACGAGATTCTAGTTTTTTGAATCTTTTTTATTTTTGTAATTGCATAACTTCGTTGTAGAAAATTCGAATGTTAAATAAATGAAACTTAATTTACGGCTATTCCTTAAGTGATTAACATTCAACTTCATATAGTTGAATCTTTTTTCATTTTCAAAATTTGATTTACAGTACTCATGAAAAATATGCGGATAACAAGATTTCCACTTACCAACATACTTTCTGTAGCTCAGTGGTTGAAATATTAATATCACATACAGATTATCTGAAGGTGATAGGTTGAAAGATTTTTTCGACGTATGAATTACTCTTCACACAAATTTCTGGTAGGTGAATAGTTGAATTGTGTTTTTTAATTTTCAAAATTGATTTATATCACATACAGAACATTCGTAGGTAATAAGAATCACTTTTCACCAACGGATATTCTGTAGGTAAAAGGTTAAAATATTTTTTGATCTTCAAAATTGATTAATATCACCTACGAAATTTTCGTAGGTAATATGATTTACTATTCACCAACGGATATTTATTAGGTGAAAGGACGAAATATTTTTTGGTCTTCAAAATTGATTAATATCACATACAGAATTTTTGTAGGTAATCTCTTCACCAACAGATATTTCGTAGGTGAAAGGTCGAAATATTTTTTGGTTTTCAAAATTGATTAATATCACTTACGGAATTTCCTTAGGTAATATGATTCACTATTCACCAACAGTTATTCCGTTGGTGAAAGGTCGAAATATTTTGTAGTTTTCAAAATTAATTAATATCATCAAAGAAATTTCCGTAGATAATATGATTCACTCTTCACCAACGGATATTCCATTTGTGAAAGGCCGATATATTTTTTGGTTTACAAAATTAATTAATATCACCAATGGAATTTTCGTAGATAATATGATTCAATCTTCACCAACGGATATTCCGTTGGTAAAAGGTCGAAATATTTTTTAGTTTTTAAGATTAATTAACATTACCAACAAAATTGCCGTAGATAATATGATTCACTCTTCACCAACGGATTGGTGAAAGGTCGAAATATTTTTTAGATTTCAAAATTAATTAATTTCACCAACGTAATTTCTGTAGGTGATATGATTCACTCTTCACCAACGGATATTCCGGTGAAAGGTCGAAATATTTTTTGGTTTTCAAAATTAATTAATATGACCAATGGAATTTGCATATGTAATAAGAATCACTCTTCACCAACGGATATTCCATTGGTGAAAGGTGAAAATTCGTTAGTAAAAAACTATTACCTTTTTCAACGAAAAAGCCGTCGCTGATTACCGTAGGTGAAAGGTCATCACTTTTACCAACAGATAATTCGTTGCTGATTACCAACGGATTACCGTTGGTAAATTTTTGTTGGTGAAAAGGTGATTTTTAGTAGTGTATGTCGCCATTAGTGCGGTCTAAAATTTTACATCCAGGCATGTGTAATTGTAAGTAACAGATCGCACATCTCGAGAAGATATTTTTGTTTATTGGGAAATATTGAATCGGGAAAATGAGAATGAAATATTTGACATCAGAGATACTATATTCGATTGTCTATTATAACATGTTTGAGATGCCATAATTCAAATGATGAAAAATAACTATGTAGATTTGGAAAAAATAAATCAGATAAAATATCACACAAAAGATCACAATCGTTGATTTGAGAAATATATTTGAAAAATGCTTCTATTGAGCAAGAAACAAGATATTCGACATACATTTTGAATTATTGTAAATACATGACTTGACAATTGAAAACATTTCATACTTACAGAATTCGTAATATGAAAAAGATAATTGAAAATTACACTCTAACCTAAACAGAAGGAACTTCTATTCTTATAGACTGTCTTGAACATTGGATGCTGCATAATGATTCTACTTTTGATAAAGTTGAGGGGTCACATGCTTGTACTGTTTGCTTTTTTGAAAAGTTGTCCTGATAATTGAGGGATCACACGCTTTTACTATTTGCTTTCTGGAAAGCTGTCAAAAACTGTTGATCTTTTGAAAAATATCTGTAACTTTTGACCGATAATTGTGGTGATAGCATAATTTCCTTTTTGAAAGATAATTGTACCCACATTTTTTTCTTTTCCGAAAAGCGAAGTAATGATAAAGGGGTAAAATTATTCTTCAAAGAAGTCTGCTCCATAACAATTATCTTCATTACCCTGCTCAAAATCTGGGTCTGACCCTACTTCGAAAGCAGCGATAGAACATTTGCTCGACTCAGCTTTGGCCATTTATGTAGCTTTGTGTGCTAAAACTGCAAAATATTCGGGATTTGAACATTTTTCCAATTGAGCCATAATTTTTGTTTTTTCAACAAGAAAATCATTTTGAGAAGAGCTGGTTCCAACTTTGGTTTTGAGAAAATGCATCGTCTGAATTTGGGAAAATTTGAAAATCCCAACAGAAGATCCACGCAACTTTATACGTTTTGCAAAACTAGAAAAGCATGTCAAAGATTTAACAAAACTTTTCTTGCCAGGACAGATTGCAAAGCTTCAAAAGATATTATACATAAGGATGACAAAAATCTTGTTTCAAAACAAATTATTGCCAGATGGCAAGCAATACTATCTTGTTTCGATTTTTCAATTGAATTTATCAAAGGTGAGAATAATTCATTACCAGATTTCTTAACAAAAGAATTCTTGATGGAAAGAGATGTCAAAAAAATAAAAACAGCAACAACAAGGGAAGAACCCCTGAGGAGTATCTCCTTGAATGTTCTAATTCACAATCACTCAAGCATTATCTTCTCAAAAATCCAAAGGTGTTTCAGTTTCTTCAAATCCTTTTACGGTTCTAGAACCCAACCCTCACAAAAGAAAATCCCCTCAAATTACAAAAATGCTCTCAAAACAGAAACAATTTAGTCAATCCAGTATTAGGAAAGCTTCCTGAAATTAATACCCAAAAATTTCAATACTTTACCAAAGGAATTGCTCTTCATGTTGCTGAATTCGAGAATGAATTGGCAAAATTTTCTTCCTTTGATGAATGTATTTCAAGAATCTTTGATCCATTCCTCAAAGATGATGACCCATTCTATTTCTTAAATAAAAAATATCAGGTTTTGAATGAATTCTTTTTTATTCCTCACAAAATTCATCAATCAAGAATGTGGTACGAGACAATTCTCAAAGTCACAAAATCAGCAATCATTTCTCATACAACAAACAAGCCTAACACTCATTGGGTAGATTTTTCAAAAATTAAAATTCTTCAAGTACTTACCCTCTCCGATTGGAATCAAGATCCATGGGTAACAAAAACCTTTTCCCTAAAAAATGGTGAGAAATCATCATTCTCTTATCAAGATTATATCAAGGCCTGGTATAATGTTTTCTTTTTCAGGCCATCAAGCCATTCTTGGTTTGTTCTTTTCGATCCAAACTGTCCAAAAGTTTTTTCTAAATGGTTTCAAACTTGGTGGATTTATTTTGGTGCTACTGAAGAAATCCTTCCCTGTCGAACCCTTGAAGGATTCAATCTTTTTAAAAATAAAGGCCTCAATCTAATTCCACAAGAAGATCTTCTTTTTCAGTTTTGCAGAACATTTAAAGTTGTGTGGATCTTCTATTGGGATTTTCAAATTTTCCCAAATTCAGACAATGCATTTTCTTACAAAAGGATTGTTAGACGGTGCAAAGTTAAGTGGTAGGAAAAATTCAAAACGCATGCTTAAAAGCTATTCAATCATGGATCAATCAGCAAATCAAAACCAAAGCTGAACCAGCTCTTCTCAAAATGATTTTCTGCTCAAAAAACCAAAATTATGGCTCAATTGGAAAAATGTTCAGATCCCGAAGAATTTACAGTTTTAGCACACAAAGCTACATCAATGGTCAAAGCAGAGTCAAGCAAAGGTTCTGTCACAGCTTCCGAAGTATGGCCAGACCTAGATCAGGATAATGAAGATGATTGTTATGGAGCAGACTTATTTAAAGAATAATTTTACCTCTTTATCATTACTTTGCTTTTCGGCAAAGAAAAACTGTGGGTACAATTATCTTAAAAAGGAAATTATGCTATCACCACAATTATCGGTCAAAAGTTGCAAATAGTACAAGCATGTGATCCCTCAATTATCAGTACAACTTTTCAAAAAAGTAAGCAGTACAAGCATGTGACCCCTCAACTTTTTCAAATGAAGAATCATCATGCAACATCCAATGTTCAAGACGGTCTATAAGAAGAGAAGTTTCCTTCAGTTTAGATTAGAGTGTAATGTTCAATTATCATTTTCATATTACGGATTGTGTAAGTATGAAATGTTTTCCAATTGTCAAGTAATGTATTTTCAATCATTCAAAATGTATGTTGAATATCTTGTTTCTTGCTCAATAGAAGCATTTTTCAAATATATTTCTCAAATCAACGATTGTGATCTTTTGTGTGATATTTTATCTGATTTATTTTCTCCAAATCTATAAAGTTATTTTTCATCATTTGAATTATGGCATCTCAAGCATGTTATAATAGACAATCGAATAGAGTATCTCCGATGTCAAATATTTCTTTCTCATTTTCTCAATTCAATATTTCCCAATAAACAAAAATATCTTCTCGAGATGTGTGATCCGCTACTTACAATTACACATGCCTCACGTCAATATGTTGTCATTCTTAGCCGGACTAATCTATTATGAGATTTAATAACAGTAAGCTGTATTTATAACACAAAATGAAGATAAAAGTTTTTTTTTTTAAGTAAATTTTCTTCTTCTCTATCTAGTGCAGCATATGTGCACGCAGGGCGCGCCTAAGTCCCTCTGTTTAATTTGTCTGATTGCAAATAAATTGTAAGTTTAGCTAATGTCCAGTTTAGAATTGTAAGAACTTTGCATTGAACTATGCCATCTACAAGGTTTAAACTTTAAGATAAAGTAAATAGACATACGTGTTAAGTTTAAATCTCGTAGCGTCCTATTTATAAAAATTATGCATACATGATACATATCAGATGTTTAAACAACAATGAATCTGATCAACACATGAAAGGGCGTGCTGAAAAATAAATTTAAATAAACAAATATGTGACGTCTTAAGAGCTTAGTTTTAAACAGAGGCAAAGAGGAGGTCCAAAACCTGGATATTTGTGAGCAAAGTTATCCCATATACTTGGACCTCTGCCATCCTTTTTTGCAGCTCCTTCATACTGCAACAACATGTACATATTCAGGAACAATCATATCATGAATTCAAACATAACACGACTCGTATTTAACATTTTGAAGCAGCAGATGAGTATGTAACCTGATAGGCAGACGATGCTGCACCAAAAACAAAATCAGAGGGAAAACTAGTCCTATTTAATGGAGTTGATATATGGCTACTGGGCACATTTTCTGCTGAAACTGAAAGCACAGTGGAGCTGATTATGACCAAGACAAGAAAAAGATAGTCTTTGAGCTCCATTTCTGCTTATTATCAACGACCCCTTTGCCCACAATATATAGAGTGAAATTTCACTCATAAAAATAGAAAAAAAAATATATTGATGTGACTATTATATTGAAAATAAATTAATTTAAAAACAAATGCGTCTTTTTTTAAGAGTTTAAGCTTTTAGATGAATTTTGATTCGCACATGTACAGTAACAAGGAAAGTTCTTGTGTTCAAATCTCATAACTATTCATGGAATATGTGCTAGATATCCTCTACTTTTTTCTTAATACAATTCAGTTCCATTGGAGATGCTCTTAGTCGACCACGTAAAACATGCACTTTTTAACAAGGAAAAAAAGGTAAAAAAATGTAGGCTTTATCAAAACTTCCATAAGAACGTAATGATTAAGCTTTTGTTTGGTTTTGCTTAAAATATTCTTAGCAAAGTTAAGTTAAAATCAATAATTAATTTTAATCATACTAGATCCCCATTTTTTATCAACTTTTTAATTATATATTTTATCAATTATTATTAAAATCTTCTGGAAAGGTTATTTTTTAGCGAAATGAAATGCACGAAGAAGAAAGAATATAAAGTTGAAAATAAGATTCAATAAAAGATAGCAATGTCTTGTCAAATTTCCAGCACTTAGACTTTGTTATATCAAAACAAATCGAGACTAACACTTCGAAGTGAAAACAATATACAATTGTAATATATTTTATAAGAATAGTTTCATCATTTACTATTAAAAATAAAAGAATTTAAAAAATATCAATTTATTTTTATTCTAAAAATATTATTTATATTTTTTTTATAAAACTTACATTTCTTACAAAAAGTATGTATTGCATTCGTTACATTTGTAATTTAAAATATTAGAAAAATAATTATAGAATTTTATTATAAAATCAAGTAATTGCTTATTTTGAATCCAAATATAAAATGACACAAAAAAAGCTAATAGAAACCTGGAAAAAATAATGTGCACTGCACATGCTGAAGATCATAATTTAAAAAGTAAAGATTTTTGAACCTACCTACCACCAATAGAAGCATTATATATTGGGACACAAAAAATAATTTAGAAATTTCTCAGATTTTTTTTTTAAATAACTTCCATAAATTCCATGTCATTATGCACGACGTAATTAATTAAAAACATGTTTATGGTCGAAAATTTCATCAAGGACGGATCCAAAATGAATGTTTGGGGGCTTGGGAAAAAATTAAGGTGATTTCAATAGCACAAGAAAAACGAAAAGATAAAAATAGATATACAGCGAACTTGATCCTTCAATATCCATAATTAACACAATACATTAATTTAAAAGGCAAAATGAAAAGACAACAAAAGTAACACAAACGTACAATAAAAATACCTTAAAACATTACTTAAGTCTCAAATTGTGATTCTTCAAAAGATCAAGTATGTCAATGATTAAAGGTAGAGCTGGCAAATGAGCTGGGTTGGGCCAGCCCAGCTCACCAGAGCAAGGTCACACAGGAAACTGGAATGGGCTTGTTCAGCCCAGTTTTGTATGTGCAAGAAATATGCTCACTCATTCTAGTCCATTGGCCCAAT
This sequence comes from Forsythia viridissima, assembly GCA_030279155.1. Lineage (NCBI taxonomy): Eukaryota > Viridiplantae > Streptophyta > Magnoliopsida > Lamiales > Oleaceae > Forsythia > Forsythia viridissima. The sequence continues at coordinate 16,875,032 of CM059035.1, read as the reverse complement.
TTTGTTTTAATTTTCTTTTTTTTAAATAAATTTTTTATACAATCTAATACATTACATCAAATACAATCTTAGATAAATTTATAATATATATTTTGAGATTTTTAAAGAGATTAATTTATGAAATTGGGGCTCTAATGTACTAGTCAATGGATAAACGTCAATTTTCTCTCAAAATAATAATTTTTTTTTTGTTAATTGTAAACTATTTGTAGACACTTTTTTTTTTAAAAAAATACAAATATTAAAAGCATGCTAGTCTTATTGCTTTGAGATATAAGCATGTTTGACTTAAATTAAAAATTTACTTATAAGTAAATTTAAAATAAATAATTGCAAATATATTTTGGATTAAAACTTAAATTAAACTAAATTTTAATTAAATTTAAACAATTTTATGTTGGATCTTGGGATTTTTGGACTAATGTTTATTGGTGACTTATGCTTAGATCATTTTATATTGATATTATTTGAATTATGTATTGAAGCTATTCACAAAATGAATTATTAGTGTTAAGGAGGAAAAAAAAATTCAAAATCGGACTGGCCCAATTAGCCCTCGGGCTAGATGGGCCGGGCCATTTTGGCCCTGTTTTATTTGGACTAGGGCCAGCCAACCCAACAAGGCGGGTTATATGGATCGGGCCAATTTTGCTACCTCTAATTAAGGGCCCGTTTACAATTGAGTTTAGAGTCCAATTTCGGATATGATAAACAATTAGAAAATTTTTTAGACGTTTGATAAATTTTAAAAAATATGATTATAAAGAATCTGTACTATTTTGAAGAAGATTTTTAGAAGCTTCATAAAATTTGCTTAAAACTTTCATACTTCTCTATTATTAAAATATCAATTTTAATCATAATTAATTAAAATAACTCTTTCTAGAAATCGAATTGATGCAAGTATGATACATAAAAAATAATTTAAATTTAATTGATTTTTATATTATATGACTATGCTTTTATTTTGTAATTTTTATAAATTCTTAAATTTATTAGATGTTTATTATGTTTATTTTAAAATAATTATGGTAAATGCATATGTTTTAGAAAACTATTTAATAATATTATATATGGTTAAGAAAGTAAAGATAATAATAAAAAAATAAACATTGTTATAATTAATATTCATTTTAGTAATTTTATACAGTTACAAAATAAATCACGTTTGTTTACTAAATGCTCAAATATTAATTTTAAAATATACAGTAATTTTGAAATAAAAATTTATCAAACACTTGTATGATTATTTTCACAATTGATTCTTTCTGTATTATAGAAAAACTAATTATGACCAAGAGACAGAGAAAAAGTCTTGGGGCTCCATTTCTGCTTGCTATAAACTATTCACTCATAAAAGTTGAAAAAACAATATATTGATACTACTATTATATTGAAAACTAAATTAATTAAAAAATTAAAGCGTTCGATTTTAAAAGATTAGGCTTTTAGATAAATTGTAGTTCGCATTGGTACAATAACAAAGAAAATTCAACATATTAATAGTGAATTTGTATATTTCCAGTCCTCCATGATAATCATTTGTTCATCGGGTGCAAGTTCCGAAATTAATTAAGTAGAACTTGACTTTGGTGATAACAGGTGTTTATAGTACCTCCAATGTAATAATGAAGATATAAAATTGGGGATGGAGAAAACAACATTTTTAATAGAATTGTGAATGAGAGAAATTTTGACACATATTTACAAAAGAAATGATGTAGATATATTATAAAAAATTAAATAAATAATTTTTAACATACATTCTAATAGAGATAAAATATAAAAAATTCAATGGAAAACGTCTAGCACGAGAAAACTTCTAGTACTCACGGAGAAAGTACTCTTAATCACTATTTAATTGACATTTATATGTTTTCGTCTCAATTAAACACTGAGCCACATTTATTCAATTAAATGGTCTCATGGAGTACCGCCGTACTACGGAAGTACTAAAATTAAAATCTTCTAGTACACCATCCAAATGTGGAAGGTGTGCAAGATATCTTTCACTTTTTTTTTCCATTTAAGTAAATATTTTGGAGTTATGCGATATCTTTTTTAGTACAATTTACAGTTTCATTGGAGAAGTACTTAGATAAACTTGCACTTGTTAATTGAAAATATAAAAAAATCAAAAAAAAGTAGGTTTATCAAAACTTCCATAATTGAACATAATGATTAAGCATCTGTTTGGCTTTGCTTAAAAAAATTTATAAAAATTTGGGTCAAAATCAACAATTATTTTTATTCACACATTTATTTTATAACTTTTATCAAAATTTTAACCATTAATTTTATTATTTTTTATCAAAAAATGCTAAAAAAAACTTATTTTTAACAAAATCAAATAGACCAAGAAAAAAGAATAAATAGTTGAATTTAATATTTAATAAAAGATAGCAACGTCTTGTCAATTTTCCGGAACTATGTTATGTCATAATAAATCGAAAACTTGAAAATTCAAATCTCGTATGGATTTCAAATAAATTGATTTATGGCACGGCTCGAGATCGAGGGCCAGTCAAGGACCAAGCTGTCTCGCATCAAATCTTGTAACACACTACAAGAAATATATAATTTCCCTACAAAATTTTCGCAGAGAAATTGATGTTTGTCTACAGAATTAACTTTTCTCAACAAACCCGTTTTTTTGTAGGGCCATGGTTTGCTCTAAAATTTATAAAAGTGTGAGAACTTGTGCCCACAAACATATATATTTGTCCCGACAAAAAAAAAATTAATCCGACAAAATATATTTGTTGACGTCAGAACCTGCAACGTCCACGTGCCAACAGATCTCCTCTGCCAACTCATATGTTACATGCACACTCAGACAATCGTTAGGCACCAAGATCTCCGGAGAAAAAGGGTCCGGCGATCGTTAGTACTCCGACGATCAAGTCAACTACTGGTATATGGATGATACACGGGGGTGAAAATAATTGAGTGTGGGAGGGACAAGTAGGCAGAGATTTGAGCAGAGTTTAGGGTGGGATTCCAAGCGTAAAAAAAACGTACCTTGGAACAACTGGAGACGTTGTATTTATAACGCAAGAGTCCTGATTGATTTAGAAAACAAATCAATCAGATACCCGATTGGATCCTCCTTCCTTATGGGATAGGGATTATTCCTTACCCATGCAATCTCCAAGATTATCCTCCTTCTTTGAGCTTATCACGTTGCATGATTTTAGGAGATTATGATTCAGTTTCCTTGTAAGGATCTGTGCACCAATCCAACGCAATCTGTCTTCAACTACCTCTCTGGTCATCCCAAAATATCATGCTGCCTGCTAATTGCAGTAAATACGCAGAGTGTGGTCTTCGCCACATTGAACTATGAATTGAACTTTCTCAAGTGTGTATAGTTCCCCAAGTCCGAAGCTGAACATTTATGACGGGTGAGAGCTTTAGAAAATTCACATTTGGTGACGTGTCTGCGGTTGGTGGGATCCTGTCAATCCGTGGCCAGACATCATGAGTGAGATAATGTATATATTTAATGCCAACAACGCGTAGCGGAGAATAGGGGTGCGCATGAGGCGCGTGCGTCCTTGTTTTAAGAAATGCTTAGGGTTCCGTTTTCCGCCTAATGCACCGTGCCAAACACATGTCTATTGGCCAACAGTTCAGATGCAACATGTGGGAAGTGGACGGTGGAGATTGGAATGGCTCAACCTATAAAGTTTGGCGCCCTCCTTCATTACAAGTTCTTCTCGTTTATGTGCTTGTAGTGAGTATTGCGAGTGTTCTGCCGATAAACATAAAATTCCAAGTGTTGCAACGTTTCTACCTGCTTTTCCGAGGTAAGCGTACCAAGAATTGCTGTGATTTGTTTCGTTGTTTGCTTTTGTGATTATTTCTTGACTCCACGGTTTGGGGGTTATATCTTGTCACACGTTCCGGCAATAGCAGGATTACCAACTTCCGGGGTAGATAAGGGTTTGTGATGTCTTCCGGAACCGACGACTCCTAAAATCAATCGGACGCCCGGACAAACCCTAGTATTAGAGGTGGGTCAACAACATCTGCCTCATCGTCCTCCACCTCTGAGGTCGTAGGGAGAGTGAATCAAGCCCCCTCCGACGTATGTCTGTCAACTCCATCCACAAGTGGGAGAGGGGCTTGCCCAGCCGCTCTGACGAAAGAAACTACGGAGAAGGGGGGACAGGACGCTGGGGTGTCTGAGATGAGGGGGTCGCTTGACAAGAGGGATGCCCCGGCGGCCAAGGTGCTTGACAAGGAGCTGAAAGGGTCGGCCACCGAAGCGTCTATGGCGCGTTCGAGGATCGCTGAGGGGGAGTTGGAGGATATACGACTATCGTATGATATTCCCGCGTCTGTAATACTTAGGGCTCCGGGCCCAGAGGAACGCACTGACGACCGTACTGAAGAATTTGTCGCGATTTACGAACCTGCGATGCAGCAAGGCCTTCGCCTGCCTATGCATCATTTCTTTCGCGAGGTTCTGAAAGATTGGAATCTGGCCCCTTGTCAGATAACACCGAATGGTTGGGGACAGATGGTGGCCTCGTACCTATTGTGGGGCATTGCCGAGGTGGGAGGTAACCTGTCCCCGATGGAGTTTGAGTCCATATACAGGCCCTGCTGATCCGCAGGTTGGTATAACATTTCTCATCGGCCAGGTCAGAAATGGGAGACGGCCACCGACAGCCCCAACAAAGTACATAACTAGAAGGAGAGGTCCATCTTTGTAGGCGGGGACTGGAAATTTATGCCAGAGGACCCTCTTTTCCATGTGTCTATTCCTCGTCAATTTGGGGAACTTGGTATATACTACCGCATTTGTGTGGAATTTTGACTATAGTTCCTGACTTAATGTATTGCTTGCTTTTACAGACTGCGTGAAAACCACCAATCCTAAAAAGGAGCCAAGTGGAGCTGAGGTCGAAGTGGATTAAGGTGCGAGCTCTCAGCAGTGACTTCAGGAGTCTCGGCAACTTGTTGAAGGACGACAACTTATTGGCCAGCTGCAGACTGATGGGTGAGTCCCGTAAGTTTCGATATATTGGTGTTACTGTAGAAAGTTGCCTGAACGTGTTGCATATTTGTGCTTGTGTTAACAGCTTTCAGGTTCAAAAATATTCCTACACTCCGTCTCGCCCGCCCTACTAATGGAGAGGGTTCTTCGGCTCCGACGCCTGCGCGGGAGGTGGTTGGTCCCTCGCAAGAGGTCCAGGATGCTATGCCATCGGGGTCCGTCCAAACTCCAGCCTCCGATGTTCCAGTTCCTATCCAGAATGTTCCACCTCCGCCTCCGCCTCCGCCTTCGTCCTCCTGCCCCTCACCCAGCCCTGCCCCATCCAAGGATAAGGGAAATGGAATTACCGAGGACACGGGTGATGCGGTTTTGTGGAAGATGAAGGCTACTGCAGACGCGGTAGGGTTTATGAGAGATGCACGTAAATCGAGTCGGGCTGAGGACGCAAGGAATTCTGGCTCCTCGGCTGGGCAGGGGAGTCCTATCCGCATTTCCCAGTACAAGGGGGAACTGGAAACCTCCGTCATGGAAATGCTCCCTGCTCACCCAGCTATGATCGCGGTGAGTATGCACAAATACTGGACCCAAAAGTGGTAAAAGGCGGCCAAGGAAGCCACTGTTCGCGAGCGGCTGAAGATGGCAGAAATGAACTTGATACGAGGACTGGTCATGACCAAGGAATTATTCAGCACCTTGGAAAGCTTTGATGGCCAGTGCAGCGAGGAAGGGGCCAAGTCCAGTAAGTTGGCCGAAGAACTGAAGGCCATGGGTCTCGAGAAGGCGCAGCTAGAGTCTGAAAAAAGGGGGCTTCAGTTCAAGTTGGACTCGGTGGTGGCGAAGGAGGCGGACATGAAGGGCAAGTATGAGATTGAGTTGAAGGCCGCCAAAGAGTGTCTAAAAGAAGCCCAGGAACAGAAGTGGACTGTCGAAGCTTCTAAGAAGCGTGCCGAGGAGGCTCAGAAGCTAGCCAAGGACCGGACCCTTGCGGCTGAGACTGCGTTAGCCACTGCGAACAGCAGTCTAGAGACTATCCTCGTAAAGAATGAGAAGTCGCTGGCCACGGTAAAACAGGAGTTGGAAAGAGTTTGGGCCGACTGTGCGGGTGCCTAGGCCAAGGTGGTTGAGGCATAACAGGACGTGTTCGTGGACACGCCTGAGTATCAGGACCTCGCTCACCGCTTAATGACCATTGGGGGCAAACAGTTGGTAGAGCGAATCGTAGAAGTCCATCTAGAATGGGACATCTCTTTCCTTCGGCAGGCTCCTACCGATGCCTTGGTGCATGAAACCGTTCCCGGCGAAGCTAGTGATCAAAACCCCCCACCGGTTGTGAGAAGGCCCGCAGTGTGCCGACCTGTAGAGGCGGCGGGGCACCTGGACTCTGAACCTTGTAATTTTCTTTCGCGTATCTTCCAGAATTAATTGTCAAACTTGTTTTCCTTAATGTATTCTTGTCCCATCATTTAATTATAAGTACGATTGTGCCCGGAGAGTTGTTCCTAAGACCAAGGAATCACTCCCTTGGGCATTAATGGTACTAACTTTTGGCACAATCTGAAGAGTTAGCGTCTTTAATGTCCTGGAGAGGCGGCACCTTTGTGTGGCGTTCCAAATCCCCCTGGAACATTCGTATTTATTGATTTGTGTCAAGTTCCGACGCAGCCTCTATATATAGGTAAAGAATACATTGAGATCCTTCCATCGTGCTCCTCATGTATGCGCAACTCTGGTAAATTGCGTGAATTAGATCTTTTTGTTCTCCAAATTTTTCGAGTTGTGTGATCGGGCCTCTTGTGTCTGACGTGCGATGGAAGTACGGTTGGATAATCGACATCCAGAATGCCTATCAATCGGAGAATCAATATTCAGAGGACCAAACGTCCAACCAATCAACATTCAGGAGACTAAACATACGGAGGGAGGAGGGGTCAGGCCTAGCAGCCTTAGCCCGACCGTGCTCCGAACGGCGCCTACCCAACACGGGTGATAGGGCTGGGGGCCCACTGTAAAAAGGCGTCAATGGCAATTTTTGAGCAGTGTAGCCTAATTAGTCACCAAATCAACTCATGTTGGTTCTGGGAGACTTCCTATCATGGTGGGATCAGATCCCCCACTCCTGATGATGCTCGGGATAACGAAGACCATGGAATAGGTTTAGTAGATCTAATATCCCCACATGTACCGACCCAAAGAGGCGGCGGGGTAGTAGGATAATTATCAGGTGTATTTGTTTCTGCCTTGTATTCTGAATTATATTAAATAAAATAAGATTGCGCCAAGATTTTCATGTTATTTCCATATGCGTTGATTGTTTGTGGTACATGGGCATCGGACTTTGTTGACATTATGTGGAGCCAATGAAGCCACGTGTACCATTCTGGATCCATCCAATATGCCTCGAGCGATGGTACACATCGTGTATCACCCTACTTCGACAGTTCACGAGGGATAGTCAATGCCTGCGTGCCATATTAGAATTCTGGCGTTCGACCTCGCTCAATCGTTCTCTCCACCGCCGAGGTTCTGGCGATCGCGCTATAGCGAGGCATATAGAACAGATCGTCCTTGCCTGTTTTGCGGGGCTCTCACTCTCAAACGTTTTAACGTGGGTAGGCGTTGGCGGTGTTACCATGCATTGACGTTCGCACAATTTATGAGGCGCATATCCCCACATGCCCTTTATATCTTCCTACGGTTTATCTGATGTGAATTTATTCCTCTCCAATATGCTGATTTATCCGACTTTTAGTATCCTGCCGCACCTATATATATATGTTTGCAGGATTTTATTATCTCCTCTTTGCTCTCATACTGCCATATTCAGATCCTGATTATTGTCGGCCATGTCGGGCTTTTATTTCTCCAAAGTCCCAAAGTTTAAGATAAGGCATGGGGGGTTTTGGAAGAAATCTCTCCTCCATTCCTGGTGCCGTCCGCGGTGTCCGGTCCTGGGTCCACTGTGCTGCATGTGCCGGAGATGACGACGGATAACTCATATATTCTACCCGTGCCGGAGGCGACATCGGAAGTGCCGTCCACATCAATTTCTGCAAGACCCGTGCCATTGCCTGGGAGCGCTAGACCCGTGCCTTTGCCTGGGAGCGCTAGACAATTGGGAAAAATGAAGGCATGAGCCAAGAGTAGAGAGGAGGCATTCCGGGCTCCCACGTTCCCTCCTCTCGGCAAGTACGAATATATCAACATTGGATCCCGCCAGGATGAGCTGGACCTAACGGTCTTAGGAAAATTTCCACCTCCGACTGCTAATGCAGCAGCATCAGGTCATAAGTATTGGACTTCCGCCTTTGGAGAAGTGGCAGAGAACGCGAAATTGACGGAGTTGTTGAAGTTGGCTGAAATGTATACCTCCTGCAGTCACGTTCTTAACTGCGAGTTGTATAAAGTGTTGGAGATGAAGGTTGACGAACTACGCTCCGTCATTGGGGGGGATGAGGATGTTGAAGCACTGCGCACCGAAAAAAAGATCTTCGGGGGCGACTCGCATTTTCTGAAGACGTGAGGGCTCGTGCCACGTATGACGTCATGAAAGCCCGGACAATCCAGAAGACGTGTGTTGCTGCTCAGAAAACGGCTGAGTCGCAGCTGAAATCTTGTCAAAACATGATTTATGCCAAAGACAAAGAATTGACCGAGGCGCTAAACGAGTTGGCGAAGGCTCAGAGCTTATTGGCCAAACTTGGGGTCCCTGGTTATGCCGAACCCCAGGGCCCAACAATGACGTAGGAATCTTGCACTTTCTTAATGGTGTTGTCTTTTGGTTTTGGAATTGTAAAGCTTCTTATGATGTAATTATTGTATGAATTGTTTGTATAAATTCTTTGTTTGCTTCGAATGCGCGTTGAATATTTATCCAGCGAGTCGATGGAGTTGGCCGCGAACCACACTTCCTCGCTGCCGAACTGTATTTGCTTGCTTGTTTACACGTTGAATGTTTATCCATCGAGTTGATAGAGTTGCCTGCGAACCACACTCCCTCGCTATCGAATTGTATTTACTTGCCTATTTACGCATTAAATATTTATCCAGCGAGTTGATAGAGTTGTCCGTGAACCACACTCCCTCGCTATTGAACTGTATTTGCTCGCTTGTTTATGCGTTGAATGTTTATCCAGCGAGTTGATAGAGTTGGTCGCGAACCACACTCCCTCGCTGCCGAACTGTATTTGCTTGTCTGTTCACGCGTTAAATATTTATCCAACGAGTTGATAGAGTTGGCCGCGAACCACACTCCCTCGCTGCCGAACTGTATTTGTTTGCTTGTTTACGCGTTGAATGTTTATCCAACGAGTTGATAGAGTTGGCCGTGAACCACACTCCCTCGCTGCCGAATTGTATTTACTTGCCTATTTACGCATTGAATATTTATCCAGCGAGTTGATAGAGTTGGTCGTGAACCACACTCCCTCGCTGCTGAATTGTATTTGCTTGCTTGTTTACGCGTTGAATGTTTATCCAGTGAGTTGATAGAGTTGGCCGTGAACCACACTCCCTCGCTGCCAAATTGCTTTGACTTGCTATGGAACACTTTTGATTCATAAAACGATGAATTTTATTAAAAGACGCGGTGTCTCAAGGCGCCGGACAAAATGCTGGAATTTGAATTGTGCAAAATAAAACTGCTGGTGATACGGCCGTAGATGGGCGATGTTCCAAGGGTGCCTCGTCTCCTTGCCTTCAGAATCTTCCAATCTGTAAGTTCCGGGGCGGATTTCCTCGATGACTTTGTAAGGTCCTTCCCAGGTGGGTCCGAGGGTTCCGGCCCCCATCTCTTTATTAGCCTGGAATACCTTCTTCAGGTCGAAGTCATTGACGTGGAAACTCCTGCACCTAACTTTGGAGTTGTAGTACCTGGCCATCTTTCGTTGGTAAGTTGCAAGACGGAGTTGTGAGTCCGCATGTCTCTTGTAAATTGAGGTTTGCCCTGCGCAAACCCTCATTGGTCATTTCGTCGAAGTGCAGGTGGCTGAGAGAGTGTATCCCTACTTCGACGGGAATCATTGCCTCTGCCCCGTATGCCATGGAGAAAGGGGTTTCACTAGTAGCCGTCCGAGAAGTTGTCCAATAGGACCATAGGGTCTCGGGTAGTTCTTCAGCCCATCCTCCTTTTGCGGATTCTAGTTTCCATTTAAGTGTATGCTTGATGATCTTGTTCACGGCTTCTACCTGGCCATTAGATTGGGGGTAGTAGGGAGTGGAAAAGTCCCTTCGAATACCAAGGTTCTTGCAATTCAAGTTGAACTTCTTTCCCGCGAACTGTGTGCCATTGTCGGAGATTAGAGAGTGGAGAATCCCGAAGCGGCAAACAATATTTTTCCACACGAACTTCCATGCGTTTTCCTCCGTGATCTTGGCCAAAGGCTCGGCTTCACACCACTTGGTGAAATAATCTACCGCTACAATAGCGAACTTGACCCCACCTCTTCCCGTCGGGAGGGGACCTATGAAGTCGATTCTCCACTTGGCGAAAGGCTAAGGACTGGTAACTAGGGTAAGGTTCTGAGCCAGGAGCTTCGGTATAGTGGCGAATTTCTGGCATATGTCGTATTTCTTTGCGTAATTATAGGAATCTTTTTTCATTGTTGGCCAGTAGTACCCCTATTTTAAGGCTTTCTGTGCCATGGCCATCCTGTCGGAATGGTTACCGCATATTCCCTCGTGTATCTCTTTCATCACGTACACTGCTTCCTCCTGTGTCAAACAGCGTAGAAGGGGGCGGCTAAAGCCCCTCTTATACAGGATCTCGTCTTGTAGCACGAACTTCGCTGCTCTTCTGTGAAGTCTTTGTACTTATTGTCTATCGCTGGGCAGTATTTGGTCGGTCAAATATGTGATGATCTCCTTCATCCACCCAGGAGATTCAGATATCGTCAAGACAGTGAATGTGGGAGACTCGTCGATGGAGGGTCGGTTGAGCCTCTCAACCGGGATGGCCTTCATCAAGTCGGAGTCTCTGCTGCTTGCCAATTTCGAGAAGGCGTCCACATAACCATTTTCCACTCGTGGAATCTGCATGAGTTCGTATGCCTCAAAGTGGGATAACAGGTCTCTAGCCTTTGTCAGGTATGCCATCATGGATTGTTCGTGTGCCGCGAAGGCCCCATTAATTTGACTGACTACTAGCTGTGAATCTGAAGTTTCCTCGCCCTCATCTCTTGTGCCATCCTCAAGCCTGCTAGGAGTGCTTCGTATTCCGCAGCGTTGTTGGAGGCTTTGAAATCCAGGCGAAGTGCACAGTTGAGATTGTGACCGTCAGGGCTAACTAGTAAGATCCCGGCTCCAGCTTTGGCCTCACCCGAGGATCCGTCAACATATAACATCCATGTTGGTACCTCCTGGGATCGGGATTCGAGCAAACCTTCAGGGATGTGGGCGAATTCGGCTACAAAATTCGCTAACGCTTGTCCTTTTACAAAGGGTCTCGACTTGTAGTTGATATCGAACTGGCTGAGTTCGACCGACCACTTCATCAGCCTCTCTGATGTGTCCAAATTTTGGAATATCTATCTCAGAGAGAGGTTCGTCAAGACATTTATGCTATGGGACTAGAAGTACGGCCAGAATTTTTGGGAGGCGATGATCAAAGATAGGGCGAGCTTTTCCATATCCGGGTATCTCGTTTCCGCGTCCTGTAGGACTTTGCTTACATAATAGACAGGAAGCTGCACCGAACCCTCTTCTCGGATTAAGACCGAGCTAACTACCTTTTCAGACACGGCGAGGTAAACGAGCAACGTCTCCCCATTCTTCGGTTTGGATAGCAGCGGGGACTTTCCGAGGAGGACCTTGAGGTTCTGGAAGGCTTTCTCACACTCTTCGGTCCACTCGAACCTCTTCCCACCCTTGATGGTCTGAAAGAAGGACTGGCAACAGTCGGTCACCTTGGATATGAATCGATTCAGGGCCGCTAATCTTTCCGTCAGGCTTTGGACCTCCTTGGGGGATGATGGTGACCGCATCTCAATGAGCGCCTTAATCTTCTCGAGATTAACCTCTATCCCGCGCTGGTTGACCACGTAGCTGAGGAACTTTCTGGACGCGACTCCGAATGCGCACTTAAAGGGGTTGAGCCTCATGCGATATTTGCGAAGGACTTCGAACATCCCTCTTAAGTGCCCAATGTGGTCCTCGGCATTCACGCTCTTTACAAGCATATCGTCGACGTATACCTCCATGGTGTTCCCGATCTGTCCTGCGAACATGCGGTTTACCAACCGCTAATACGTGGCTCCCACGTTCTTCAAGCCGAAGGGCATCATCCTATAGCAGTATAACCTTCGGTCAATGATAAATGAAGTGTGATCCTCGTCTTCCGCAAACATAGGGATCTGGTTGTAGCCCGAGTATGCGTCCATAAAGCTCAGTAGCTTGTGGCCGGCATTCGCATCGACCAGCTAGACAATGCGTGGTAACGGGAAGCTATCTTTAGGGCATGCTTGGTTCAGATCTGAGAAGTCTATGCAGACCCTCCATTTCTTGATGTTCTTCCTTACCAGCATTGGGTTAGATACCCATTGGGGATAAACAGCCTCCCTAATGAACCCATTGGCCAATAGCTTGTCAACCTCCTCCTTCAAGGCGCTATACCTTTCAACACTCAAAGTTCTTCTTTTCTGAATCTTGGGGCGCACCTTTGAATCCACTTTTAGGGCGTGGCACGCCACAAATAGGTCGATCCCAACCATATCGCTGTGCTTCCATGCGAAGACGTTAGCATTTTCCCAGAAGAACTGCTTCAGTTCCTCCTTCATTTTTCCTTCGAGTTTTTCTCCCACCTGCAACACTTGGGTCGGTTCCGAGGGATTCATCGGAAAAGCTTCCAGCTCCTCGGCTGGGGATGCAAGAGAGTCCGAGCCTATGATCCAAGGGTCTAGGCCTTCGTCTAGTACCAGTTCCTCGTCCATCTTCTTGTGGTCAACGCCCATTGGTTCCGAGTGTATGGTCATCACTGTTGGGGCCATGTCTTCGCGTTTTGCGACTTTCTGCAATGCGTTCATATAGCATGCCCTCACCTCCGTCTGATTGTTACGGATCTTGGCCACCCCTCCGGGTGTTGGAAACTTCATTGCCAAGTGGTGTATAGACGTGACTGCCTGCAGATCTTTCAACGCAGGTCTTTCGAGGACACCGTGGTAGGCGGAGCAGGTATCTTCTATTAAAAACTCCATGAACTTTTTGAGGTGGCACGGAGGTTCTCCGAAGTCTACCGCAAGGGTAATCCTTCCTCTTGGGATGAGGCTATCCCCCGTAAAACCAAATAGCGGCTCCGAAATGGCCGTTGGTTCATGATGTACGTCCATTTGGTCGAAGGCGCTATCGAACAGGATGTTCACGGTGCTCCCATCATCGACCAGCATTCGTCCTAGGCCATTTCTGGCAACGATGGCGCAGACTACCAGGGCATCGCAGTGAGGGTAGTGTATGCCCGCCTCGTCTTCCTCAATGAAAGAGATTTGCAATGCTCTTGACCGGTGTCCGTGGACTTGCCAACTCTCCATGGGTTCTTCCTTTGTCGCCTTTGCGTAGTTGCACCGCGAGTTCATCGTATGCCCTCCGACATAGGGCTCTTCTATAATCGTGTTTATTTCTCAGACAAGGGAGGCTCCCGCGGGTCCTTCCACCCTCAGCGGGTCCCTGTTTCCATCATTCACCCTTCCATCGCGGCGAGGTCCATCGTTCTGGCGTCGAGGAAGAGGTCTTCGCCCTTGTGCAGGTGGCCCTCGACGTCCTCGTGCAGGATGATTCCCCTCTCCCTGCCCGTGGTTCTCGCGCTTGATTAATTCCCTCAAGTCCGGGCAATCCTTCGTATTATGTACCATAGTCCTGTGTATACGACATAACTTGGGCGGTGTTGCGGATGGTAAGGGGGCCACTACTGGTGCTCTGGGATGGGGGACAGGGGCTACTTCCATCTGATTGAACCTCTTGTAATGGTTGTTTGGCAGTCCGGGAGAGCGCTTCCTCTGAAAGCGAGAGAAACAAAGTTCGGGAGAGCATTGCCCCTCTCTTCTTAGCGATCCCCTCTTTCTCTTTCGGCCTTCTCTCTGTTCTCGATCGTCTCTTCTGATCGAATTTCGTACTGGACCAAGTCCACCAGCTGACTGTAGGTCTTTAGTTGACTATTCTGTACATCCCTCCAAAAGGGAGTGCGCATGTGCAATCCAGTTACTAGTGCATCCAAGGCCTTTTCATCGGTCATAGTCTCGATCTTGTTGATAACATTACTGAACCTCTTGAAGTAGCTCTTGACGGTTTCTCCTTCCTTCTGCCGTATGTCGTTGAGCTGGGCAATGTCATCTATCATTGTCTGATTGCCGATGAAGGCATTGACGAACTCTCTTTTGAGTTGAGGCCAACTTTGGATGCACCTCGGCTTTAACTTATTGTACCACCTCTTCGCGTCGGACGTAAGCGTAGTATGGAAGTTCTGACACTTCACCACAGGGGACTAGCTTTGGAGCTTCGTCTTATATATGTTTATATGATCCGTAGGGTCGCCTCTCCCGTTATATTTGTCCATGAGAGGCATTCGAAAGTTTGCGGGTATCTCCATTGCCTTCATGTAGTCGATAAACGGGAGATTCTCGTCATCATCATCCTCGTAACATTTTAGCCTCTCTTTCTCGTCCTCGGACTTTACGTGACTCTTCGGGTCCTTCTTCTTTTTCGTGTGGGACTCGCTGTGCTCGGTGCGCCTGCTGTGTGCGGGTAGGGGTGGTGTTATGGAAGACCCAACTCCCAACCTGTCAAACATGCTAGCAGCAGGAACGGGACAGTTTTCCTACACAGGAAAAGGTCTCCCCCTCTGGTCATCATGCGAGGGCTTCGAGGCGAAGTTACGGGGGTTCCATCCATTAGAGACGGGTGGTTCCTCCTGGGAACGACGGCTTTCTAGTGAACCAGATTGCGAAGGGCTCCTCCGGGCACAACTGTGCTTGGGTCCATGTTGGAGGGATTGATTCTCCAACAGTTCAAGCACAGCCTTCATCCGGGCATTGTCCAGCTTCAGATCCTGGTTCTCTTGCTCAACCGTCCGTTTTTGCCGTTGTCTTCTCCTCTTTCGGTGGGTCACGTTCTATAGGTCCTGAACGCTCTCCTGCAAGTCAGTGTGGTGAGACTTGACTTCTTTCTCCGTTGAATGTTTGGTTGCCATGCTCCTCCTGGTAGAAAACACATTTTTACCACAAGTTTTCGGTTGTGTAACGTTTTTCGTTTCCTACAGACGGCGCCAATCAGTTGACGTCGGAACCTGCAACGTCCACGTACCAACAGATCTCCAGTCACTCCTCTGCCAACGCGTATGTTACCTGTACACTCAGACAATTATTAGGCACCAAGATCTCCGGAGAAAAAGGGTCCGGCGATCGTTGGTACTGCGACTATCAAGTCAATTGCCGGTATATGGATGATACACGGAGGGTGAAAATAATAGAGTGTGGGAGGGACAAGCAGGCAGAGATTTGAGCAGAGTTTAGGGTGGGATTTCAAGCGTAAAAAAAAGCGTACCTTGGAATAACTGGATACGTTGTATTTATAACGCAGGAGTCTTGATTGATTCAGGAAACAAATCAATCAGATACTCGATCGGATCCTCCTTCCTTATGGGATAGGGATTAATATTTCTTACCCATGCAATCTCCAAGATTATTTTCCTTATTTGAGCTTATCACGTTGCATGATTTTAGGAGATTATGATTTAGTTTCCTTGTAAGGATCCGTGTGCCAATCCAACGCAATCTGTCTTCAATTACCTCTATGGTCATCCCAGAATATCATGCTGCCTGCTAAATACGAGCCCCGGCGAGGCCCTATGGATCGGCCGTGAATGTCGAGGCCCTCTCTAGGCCTCGCGATATTATGGTTCGAGAGTGCTAAGATGTCTGATGGGCCTCCGAGTCCCTTTTTAGAGTTTGCGAGGCCCTCGCTGGGCCTTTATGGGATTCCCGTTGGACTTTTCTGGGGCTCCCATTGGACCTTTGCAAACGTGGGAGCCCTGTCAAAATCGGGTGGTAACAATATTTTTTGTTGACAAAAAAAAAAAATTTAATTTGTAGGATAATATTTAGAGGTAAAAATTTAAAATAATTTTTTTTTTTTTTGTGTTTTTAAACCACAATATCTACTTTGAAGAAAACTATAATAAATAGAAATAGAAAATATATAATTAAAATTAAAAGCAGCAAAACGTGAAAACCTTGGTCAGAAAATTTTCCCTCTTCCCTCTTCCCTCTTCGTGCCTCGCTCATTCCCTCTCATCTCTCACAATACCTAAATCAGACATCGTAGCCTCCACTGCCGACCAACCCATCATGTCGCTCACCGTCAACCAGTCCTGCAGTCGTCGTCCAACCCATCACGTCGCTCACCGTCACACGCGTTCGTCTTTATGCCATTAAAATTTCGTTTTTTCACATTTAGCCAATAAAATTAGGATGTTATGAAGAAAAGGGGGGTTTTAATTGTGAAATTAGAAGTAGAGTAGTCTTATTATTAGAATATTATTTTGTTGTTTTCGGTGATTAAAATTGAAATTTGTTCTGGTTGTTTCTTTTTCTTAATTATTTGTTTTGGATGAAATTTTGCAACTTGTTATTTCTTGATTAAATGTCCAGCTGTTAATTACTTGACTATGTATGCTAAATGCCAAATGGCACTTGATGAATTTTTCTGTACAGTGTGTTTCTGTTTTGATGTTTGGGGATGAACCAAGGAAATATTATATTCTTTCAAAAACTATGTATACCGTGTGTTTCTTTGATGAACCAGGGATGAACAAGGTAATAAGAAAACTAGTCTAGAAAATTTTATATTCTTTCAAGAACCTTGTTTTTCTCGAGTGGATTAGACTTTAAGATTTGAGGATTTAGATCGTGGTTTGGCTGGTGAAGACTGGAATGTCTGGAATGTATATATAGTTTTTCATATCAAGATATTTTTTTACGCCTCTGCGTTCAATTTTTATAATTCACTTTTCTTATATTTTTCCATTATTTAATTTTCTCTGTTTCTTTTCGCGAGGGAATTATACTGCTGCATTCTTTGTCATAGGTAAGCTTTGAACTGAAATGATGGATGAATTGTCCTTGATGATATGATACCATTTGTTAAACTTTTTTTTTAATTTAATATTTCTGTTGTTTTCTAGTTTTTATTGCGCTTTTCTTTAATGTTGATTTTTGAGCGTCTCTGCATTGCTAGAGTTGATGACATGAACCTATTGCAATGCATGCTCTTTTAAGCTTGGTATTTCCATGGATAAATTAATGATCTTAGTTAATTACCACGTGGGTAACATTTTATCAGTTCATGTTTTCAGGTAGCGGTGAATGTATATGCATTAGTGACAAGTACACCGAAATAGCATCCTTAGGTATGTGCCAACAGTTAGCTTATTTTGAGTTCATTTTATTTGAAGTAACTAAGACTAACTTAAAACAATTATGTCGATGCCTTCATGTCTTAGTTAATTGATTTGTTGTTCCTTTTTATTCTATATATCTTCCCTGATGATTGATTGTTAGTTCTTTTTATATCTGGGGCATCTTCTCAATTAAGTTCTGCATTTATATGACCACCATCGGATAAAATTGCAAGTTCTCAACTTAAGATCTCCATATGTTGCACCGTCCTATTGTCGTGACGTTGAATGATTGAGGAGTAGATTTTTGGTTCAAAACTTATATGTAGAATGCTAAGTGAATGAGGATTTTTACTTCTTTGAAATGCCCATGCAAAATGTTTCTCTGTTCCATTACTTTTTGATGTAGCATTTCTCAACAATATAATTTTGAATATGTTAAATACCATATGAACGAAAATCTTGAGCACTAGATAGAGAGTAGAGGTAGGGTGGTATGAACACATACATATGGTGATATTCTTCGGAGAAGAAATGAAAACCTTAGACGTTGATTTGAAATTTGTACAGACCTTATAGGTTGGTTGAAGCTCACCTCTAAGAACAAAAGGAAACATCTCAGTTAGATATACAAACTCTAAATGAAAGAAAATGCATAAAATTACCTAAAGTTGAGCAAATAAAATCAGATCTTAAAATCTTTTAACATGTGATAAAATCTAATGATGCTTTCAAGTGTTAAGAAAAAGAAAATCAAGAATCATCACAAGAGTCAAACTGCTGTAGATCAGTTCATAATCATTTATTCTATGCCGGGATTATAGTGACGCCTTAATATCTGCACCTTTTACATTTCTTTTGACTTGTGCCGAAAAAGTAGATAAGGATGCAATAAACACTATGAAATTTGTCAGAAGCTTATTACTTCTGTACAAATTGCAACCCATAGATAATTGTGGCTAGGAAGCCAATCTAATTTGTTGACTATAGTCTTAGAAACCTGTATCTATTGTCAATGGACGTTGTCCAATAAATGGAACAGAGCCCTCGTGTAAGAATATGATATGCCAGGAACATATTGAGATGATACCAGATGATTATAACAAGCAAAATTTGTATCTTATTCAGACCTTCTGATCAGGTTGCGTCATCTATCACAAGTTGTTAGATTCAACTCTAAAAATTACTACCTTGCTGTCATACAAAATGACCAATTGGGTGAGATTGGATTTTTACTCGATAAGCGTTCGTTATTGACATCTAAATTAACATCTCAAATGCTATGTGTAAGGACACTGGCAAAATATACAGGGGTCAGGTGTATTATTATCCCAGTTTCCAATCTGCCATTCACAAAGATAAGTTGGAGACATGAGTTAACCAGAGATCTTACAAGAGAGACTGCATGGGAATCCATCATGCGCATGAGATGTGGAAAAGGTAAATTCCCTATACTCCAGAGGTTGCAACCACATTAGCATATTCATACCAGACCATGTTACCAGCAAATTTAAGGCTTTTGAATAAATTTGGACCTGATTTGAGACCAGAAAGTTTTGTAACGTGGCTGTCAACTGTAGTATATATTGGGACTATGATATGAGGTGCATAATGACTCCCTTTGTTAGTGGTGAAATAATGGAAAATTGATGCAAATAGAACTAAATAATGACCATAATGAATCTTTTTAGTAAATAATATTTTAACACCAAAATGGGCATGAACAAAGGTGATTCAGTTTCACGTGGGGATACAAAATGGAAAAACATGGCATGCTCCTGTACAAAAGAAGGTTGTACATGTGGATGTTTGCAAACTTTGTTTTTGTATGTTCTTTAATATTTTTTGTGGATTGTTTTAATTTCTTGTAGTATGAGATGTTTGCTAAAGTTGATGAATATCTTACAGAAAGGGCAAATGAGCAATAACTTCCTGAGGATACTCCTTTGGAGGAGATCCCTGTTAACGATCCAGATGTTAGATTGAAAATCATGATGTCCGTTCTAGGTGTGAAGCCCAGACGTCAAATTCATGGGTTGGGAGATGGTCGCCTTTGAGACATTGATACTTCTTCCAATATGCACCATATGGAGAAAGAGTTGGAAGAAGAACGTGCTGCTCGTAAAGTAGTTGATGGAGCTCGAATTGAAATAGAACAAAGAATGAAAAGCAAGTTGAATACTGTTGGACAACAATTCAATTATACACTGCAGTTTTGGCTACAATAGTCAGTTCTATATTCTATATTGGTTTGTTGAACATATTGGTAAATTTATAGTTGAAAGGTTTCACAGTTGAGACTTGTAGTTTATCATTTGTCTAGACGCCTTTTGAGGTCCTAGAATCTAAGATGAATTCTTGGTTCTCTTTTGAACTAATTTTCTTTTAAAATCGTAACTTTCTTACTTGTTTTCTTGATTTTGGAATGAAAACTAAACCTGTGTAACAATGTATGTGTGATAAATTGTTATTTTTTAAATCATGTGTGAATAACTGAATTTTATACTTTTGTGGGTATTTTTGTTCTCTGGTTTGTTGTTGTTTTCTAAAAAGAAATTTGGAACTAAATTTGAACTTGGTGTATATAAATAGCAAATGAGACTTTAGACTCTGACGCCAAAAGACGATAGCAATTTTGTTACAACAAAAATGTGCAAAAGCTATTGATAGTAATTAGCCTCCGACTTTGATGATAATAAGAAAAGATAAATGGATAAAATAGATTAGAGTTCAATGTTCTTGCATCTTTCTGAGAACGTGTTGAGGAAAGTTGTGAAAACTAAGTCTGCAATTGAAATATGGACAAAGTAGAAGCAACTTACCTAACAAGTACCATGCCAAATAAAGTTTATCTATTGAAACATTTTTTTACCTTTAAATTAGATCCCACTTTGGGCTTAGTGACAAATTTAGATAGGTTGAATAGACTTGCCAGGGATTTAGCTAATTGTCAAGAAAAACTATTTTAAGACCAACTTGTTGTAGTCTTCCTTAGTTCTATTAGTGACAAGTATAGGGATATGAAAAATGCCTTAGAAGTGTAAGCGCAAACCTTCATTGACAATTTCTGCTGATAAGGAAGCTATTCTTGTCGAGCCTTTCAAGTTCACACTTGTAGGCAAATTATCACATCGTAAGCCCAAAATAGTGGAGGTACGTAAAAGCTTTGAGAAGTTTGGATTAGTATGCGATTATAGGTTGGGCTTGAATGATTTTATTGCAATTCATAGGAAGAAAAATCCAAAAGTCCCGCGCCCGATCAAACGAGTGGCTCGTTGTCAGACAAGTGCTTCGTCACGTAGCCAGTCTTTTTGATGAGTGTTATCATTTGGAATGTGAGAGGTGTGCACAATATTTCTATATTATTTATTCATTTATTTGTTTGCTTTAGCTCTTCGGATTGGAGGTAAGATTTTATGCCCTCATTCCATGTATATTTTATAAGTAATTTATATAAGGTTGGGGTATCCGAACCTCCTCATCCTTTTCTGGTGAAGGTCTGACAACCACATTGGGGATATGATGGTGTGTTGAATAAAAAAAAGTTGTTGGTAAATGTGTAGATAAAAATTAGGTAGTAAGTTTTAGATCCTATGAAATGTGTGGATAAAAATATGTTTAACTAGTTTGACCAGCTGAAATTATAATTTAAGTATTCTCAAACAAGTGATAAGCTAAAGAACAAATGTAAGGAAAAGAATAATAGTAAAAAGTTTTTTTTATTACCAAGAAGGACACTTTATAAAAGATTGTCCTAAGAAGCAGACATACCAAAAATTTAAGAATAGGGCTCAAGGTAGATCAGCTTTAGCTTATAATGAAGACAACATAAAAGAATAGGTATATGTTGCCACATGTAAAAAGCCTAATCAAAAGTGGATTCTTGACTCGTGTTGTACCTTTCAATGTATCCCACTAGAGAATGCTTTCGTGTATTGGAGGGCTGTGAAGGAGGAAACGTCTTTATGGAAAATGACATGACCTTTCAAATTAAAGGGATAGGCACTCTAAGTCTTATGTTGGATAGGAGTGCAAGCTTATTCCTAAAGAGGACTAGGTATGTCCATGAGCATCAAATAAATCTAATATTCCAAGAAGGTGTATGGAGATATTTGTGGTACACAATGGCGTTAAATCAAGAAGAAAATTTGTTTTATAAGGGAAAGCTTGATGATGGGTGTTCAATCTGAGAAGGTGTATGAAGATATTTGTGATATTTTGCATACTGATTCATTTGTATGGATTTCAATATTAACGGTTTGGATTGAGGATATTAATACATTTTACTTGTAGATTGAATGGAATGCAAAAAAGCGACATCTTTCATTACTTTAATAAGAAAGATGATGTTGGATCATCAAGTACCCCAAATGTCCCACACGATACTCCTACTTCAAGTTCAATTTCACCTTCAAAGACTAAAAGATCAATGCCTGATAATGAATGTACTGTTGAACTATTGCAAAGTAATACTCCATACTATGAATGTGATCATAGATAGTGCATCCCAATACTACAATTTATTGCTGATTGTGTGTGACTCAAGACTCGTGATGAAATTGGGGATACCAAATTTTGTATTCTTGTTGATGAAACAGTTGATGAATCCCACAACGAACAAATGGCTATTACTTTAAGATATGTCGATGGTTATGGATTTTTTAGAGAACGGTTTTTTGAAGTTGTGAGCGTTGCAGACACCAAGGTATTGACCTTGAAAAAAGAGATATGTAATGTATTAAACCAATACAAGTTCTTGCTAAAAGATCTACGGACCAAGGATGTGATGGCCCTAGCAAAATGAGATGTGGAATGGATTACAAGCTTTATTTCTTAAAGATTGTCCATCTGCTTATTATGTACGCTGTTTTACTCATCGACATAGCTTGCTTTAGTTGTAGTGGCTAAAGAGATCATGATGTGTATCTATTTTTCAAATACTAAGTTCCATTATTAACTTTGTCAGTGCTTTTTCTATGCTTTATTCTCAATTAAAATCAATTCGACATGAAATTGATGAATTGATAGCATCAAGAGAAGTTTAGACTGGTAATGTGGCTAATCAAGTTTGTGCTTTGCAACGAGCTGGAGCTACTCGTTATAGTTCACATTTTTCCTTTGATCGAGATGTTTGGTTCAAATTGTACACTTTTTGAAAACCTTACTGTCAGGGATCGAACAACAATATATGAGAAGAGGCTAAAGATCAGCAAAAAGCCATGAAAAAGTTTTGACTTTGCATTTATTTTGTTGTTGATGCATGATGTTTTGGGAAAATTTGACTTGTTATGTTAGCCATTGCAAATAAAAAATTAAGACGTTTTGAATGCAATACATTTAGTCTCATCTACAAAGATGCTTTTTTATGAGATGCGAAATGAACATTGGGAAGGTTTTATTTGGAGGGTGGTGGAGTTTTGTACAAGTACTAATATTGATGTGTCTCAATTAGATGATCGTTAAATGGAAGGTACAAGACGTTATTGTCAACAGCAAAATAATATCACAATAGGAGACTATTATCACTTTCAAATATTCAGTGCTGTGATAGATTTTCAGTTGATGGAATTGAATAGTAGATTTACAGGGAAAACCATGGAACTTCTTCAGCTGTGTGAGGCTTTGAATCCTATTGATGGGTTTAAATCATTCTCTATATATGATATTTGTTCTTTAGCTGGAAAATTTTATCCTCTCGATTTTACTAAAGCAGAAAGGGATGATTTGAGGAGGCAATTGAATCATTACAAGTGTGATGTAAGGGTTTGTCCAATTCTAGAATATTGAATAAACTAGACTAGTTAAAGTCACTTGTACAACATTAAGTAATTAACAAATGAACCCCTAACACATTAAACATCAATTTATTACATCTGAAGGAATATTTTTCTAATAATAATTAATTATTAACTATTGCGTTTGACTATTACAAGTTATTAATTGACTATTTTATCATTCCAGCAAGCTGTATAATTGAGCATTAACTTATAAAAAAAGATCACATAAATACAAATTAAATGATTAAGTATTAAATATTTAAACACACCTTGTAACGATGATAGAAGTCATTTGCTATGTCGCCATTAGTGCGGTCCACAATTTTACCTGCAGGTATATATATTATTAGCTGGACTAATTTATTATGTGTAGGGGCGGAGGTGAGGTGAGGTGAGGTGAGGTGAGGTGAGGTGGGGTGGGGGAGGGGGGTCCTGGGGGAGACCATGAGGTGAGGTGGGGTGGGGTGGGGTGGGGTGGGGTGGGGGAGGGGGGTCCTGGGGGAGACCAGGACCCCCCATCTTTTCTGAAATATTTTTATTTTTTATTTTTAATATATATTTTTTAAATTAGTGTGTTTGATTCTACTATTTTGGAGGTAAAATAGGTTATTCTTAGCAAGAGTGGAGCCCAATTTAGCCCACAAATGTTGACTTTTGGTTACTTTATTTATTACTAATTTACTAGTTGGTCCATCTATTTAATAATTGGATACACACAAAAATGGCAAAATTAAAATTACAATTTATTGAATGGAATGTGTGGACATAATTTGTTTGAGAAAAATCGATTTTTTTTTTCCAAAATAGCAGAATGAGACATGATTCTAAGATCACTTCCTTCTTAATAATCAACCAAAACAAAAATATTAAAGCCCAAACCCAACAATGAATAAATTAAACAAATAAAACTCAATTGGATAAAAGGTAGAGATACACTTTTATTATTGCTGCGGTCTAAATTGAATTCTTAGGAGAATTAATGCATCTAATTAAGGACCATTCTGACTACCTAAGTTGACTTAATTAGATAGGACTAATTTGAACTCGAGAGGTAAATTATGTTAAATTCGTGAATTCAACCGAATACAACTTTAGGAACAAATCTTGAGAGGAGAAATTAGAGATGACAATTAGGTGAATTCGTTCGTCCAAACGCTTTAACCATCATTCTTCTCTAAATTCTTGTTATTTGCTTTTACATACGTTCTTATATTATTTCCTTAAATTCTTAGTTTTACTTTAAATCTTTCAAATCAACTCAATTCAAATTGTTTTAAATAAATTAGCATTAAGATTAATTTAACTAGTATATAAATAAGATAGTCTTCGTGGGAACAATAATCCGGACTCAATAGGTCCACTTTATTACTTTTGTGCGATATTGTACACTTGCAATCACAATATTTTCACAACAAATTTTTGGCGCCGCTTATTTAATATTAGTTTAGATTAGTCGTTAGTGTTAGTTTTTTTTTTTTTATTATTATTATTATTATTATTGATTTGTTTTTTTATTGTTATTATTACTATTTTCTTTCTTCTTTGTCTATTTATTTCAAATGACATATGCTATTACTGCACAACTTGCTGCATTGACAAAGCAGGTGGAGCTCTTGGTCAGAACACAGACGCAAAGAATGAATGCCATCCAAGAAACTATCATGTGCGAAAATTGTGGGGCTAACCACTCGACATCAAATTGTCTGTTACTGGCCTCTCCAGAACAGATCAATTTTGTGCTATATATTACACATCAGCAGTATAATCCAGCGAATGTCCGAGATTTTGAAATTGATGAGAACAACATGAATTTTGAAGATTTCATCGCAATGCACCAAGCTATTACAGCGAGATATGATGCGCTTTCTGAAATTGATGAGAACAACATGAATTTTGGAGATTTCATTGCAACGCACCAAGCTAATACAGCGAGATATGATGCACTTTTTGAAATTGATGAGGACAATATAAATTTTGGAGATTTCATCGCAATGCACCAAGCTAATACAGTGAGATGTGACGAGACTTCTGAAATTCATGAGGACAACATGAATTTTGGAGATTTCATCTCAATGCATCAGGCTAATACAACGAGATATGATAAAACTTCTGAAATTGATGACGATGACTTGATCTTGGGAGATATATGGAAACTATCGGTCACACAAAATTTTAGTCCCTACTCTTACACATTCTCAAGTGAAGTTGAAGCCAACCAATTGGAACACATGCCAAGCATTACAACAATGAGTGAATAGCAACTGTCCGAGATTTTGGATAATAAATCTGTCATCCAACCCGATGAAGCACCAGCTAAAAAAGAATAGTATATGGAAAAAGAGAAGTTGATCATAAATGACCAAAATAAAAAAGTGACATTTAATGATGCTGCACTTATCAAGCAATTCTCCGACTCCCGTCTTTCTTCTAAAATTGATTTTGTGATCAAGGACGATGAGAATGTTGAAGTTTTCGTAGTAGTGTTCGAGAATTGTGCTGAACTACAATCATATTCTTGTGAGGATCGCAAATTCAAAATTTTGAGAATAAACGAAAAATGGTGCAAAGTCAATAGATGCAAGCAAAACAAGTCCTCCAAAGCACTATTTAAAGTGCCATAAAGCAACCAGACAATAAGTCGATCTCTAGACTATAAATCGAACACTTAATGGAAGGCAACCCATTTTTCTATCCTTTATATGTTTATTGCATTGCATGTAGAATTTTAGGACTGCATTAGGAAATAGAGCACGTTTCCCGATTTTTAGTAAATTGGTACATTTAATTATTTTTATTTATTTCAGGCTACACATCGTCATTCCAATCACAATGCATACTGATCAGCTGAAAGTCCGACGTTGTCTCCACGCCTTTTGATTCGGGTTAACTCTTTTCTTTTTTATTTATTTTGCATTCTTTTGTCACATTGAGGACAATGTGGATTTTAAGTTTGGGGGTGAGACTTTATTATTTTCATTATTGTTATGTGTGTGTTGTAAAAAAAAGTAATTTTGGTAGCATAATTTAGAAGTTTTTTTATGAATTGATTGATTTGTTTAAAAAACACGAGGCAAATACGGCAAGCTATCTATTATAGTATATTTTAATATTATTGGTTTAATTGTTTGAGTAAATAGTTATGTTCGAGGACGAACAAATGTTCAAGTTTGGGAGTATTTGAAAACTGTTATTTTACACTTATCTGGACAATCAAAAGTGAAGAATTGTAAGTACTGTTAAGTGATTTTCTACTTAATTATTTGTCTATTTAATTTTTTTAGATCAAAATCTCGAGATCGGATGGAATTGGAGAAAAACAAAGCAAGATAGGCGAAAATGGACTGAAAGCGTACGAAAACTTGGATATGGGGATCAACTTGCAAATATCCAAAAGTTGAAGGATTTGTGTTGCAAATAAAAGAGGACTAAATTGAAATGAAAGAAGAAATTAGAAGACTAAAGAGGACAAAATTCAAAGTTGAAGGATTTGGGCAGCAAATAAGATAACTAAAAGAGGAAAAAGGATAAAAATATGACCAAGGACCAAACCGTTTATATGTTGAACCTTGGAGGACTAAGCATGCAATATGGAGATTGGAACCAAATTTGGAATTATTCTTTACTGTTTACCGCGGTTCAACCGCAGCAATGTGCGGCAATTACGTTTGGACGTTTTTTGGCTTATTTTTAATTTCAGTTAAGGTCTTTTTTGTCTTTTTATGTACATAAGTTGTAAAATTAGTAAAACACTATATAAAGACCTAACCTAAGTCAAAATAAAGGAGTTTAATTTTTTGGAGAACACAAGAGAAGACGGAGAAAAGAACGGCGAAGAAAACGAATAACGACCAAGATCAAGAAGATTGGAACGTGAAGATCAAGATATCTTGGTGGAAGATATTCAACGTTTTCTCCTCTTTTATTCAAGATTCGGTTATGTATTCAAAACTCTTCATCTTGTCTTTTTCCCGAATCATGAGTAGCTAGATTTAAAGTTTGGATGAACGATGTAGCCTAAGTTTAATTCTTTATTTTCGAATCTCAGGTTTTGATTTATAAATTGCTCAAGTATTTGATTTTTACTTCTTTTCTTAATGCTTTGAATAACTAGTCATTATTTCATTGATCTTGTGGATTGTAATGAACTGAGAAGCAAATTATTAATCTAGACCATGTAGTAAAATCCGACAATTGGATAAAAGGTAGAGATACACTTTTATTATTACTGCGGTCTGAATTGAATTCTTAGGAGAATTAATGCATCTAATTAAGGACCATTCTGACTGCCTAAGTTGACTTAATTAGATAGGACTAATTTGAACTCGAGAGAGGTAAATTAGGTTAAATTCGTGAATTCTACCGAATACAACTTTAGGAACAAATCTTGAGAGGAGAAATTAGAGATGACAACTAGGTGAATTCGTTCGTCCAAACGCTTTAACCATCATTCTTCTCTAAATTCTTGTTATTTGTTTTTACATACGTTCTTATATTATTTCCTTAAATTTGTAGTTTTACTTTAAATCTTGCAAATCAACTCAATTCAAATTGTTTTAAATAAATTAGCATTAAGATTAATTTAACTAGTATATAAATAAGATAGTTTTCGTGGGAACAATAATCCGGACTCAATAAGTCCACTTTATTACTTTTGTACGATATTGTACACTTGCAATCACAATATTTTCACAACAGTACTCCTTATCACTATTTAATTGACATTTTTATGTTTTCGTCTCAATTAAACACTGAGCCACACTTATTCAACACATTTTTCAATTAAATGGTCTTGTGGAGTACTGCTATACTACAGGAGTACTAAAATTAAAACCGTCTAGTACACCATCCAAATATGGAAGGTTTGCAAGATATCATTCAATTTTTTTTCCATTCAAGTAAATATTTTGGAGTTATGCAACATACTTTTTAGTAGTGTTCTAAAAAGCGCGCCTATGCGCAAAGTGTGGTCTCCATGCTTCGCTTAGGCCCTAGGTGCGCGCTTTTTTGGTTAACTATTTTTTTAATTAAAAAGCTTGCACCTAGGCTCGCATATGCACGCCTAGTCGAGCCTATGCGTGCTTAATTATACCTAGGCGCACCTAATCTTGCTTATGCGCGCGCTTTTTAGTTAAAAAATTTATTTTTATCTTT
This sequence comes from Forsythia viridissima, assembly GCA_030279155.1. Taxonomy (NCBI): domain Eukaryota; kingdom Viridiplantae; phylum Streptophyta; class Magnoliopsida; order Lamiales; family Oleaceae; genus Forsythia; species Forsythia viridissima. The sequence continues at coordinate 16,846,723 of CM059035.1, read as the reverse complement.
TTTTAAAAAAATATTTAAAATGATATTAAAAATGAGAAAACACTTTTTTACGCTTCGCTCTCACTTCACCCTCGCCTAAGCCTTGTCTAGGCTCAAAAAGCTTGAAATTTGGCCTCCGCGCTTAGTCACCCTTTACGCTTTTTAGAACCTTGCTTTTTAGTACAATTCATAGTTTCATTGGAGATGTACTTAGATAAACATGCACTTGTTAACTGAAAATAAAAAAAATTCAAAAAGTGTAGGTTTATAAAAACTTCCATAATTAAACATAATGATTGAGCCTCTGTTTGGCTTTGCTTAAAAAGATTTATAAAAATTTGGGTCAAAATCAATCATTATTTTTAATCAAACATTTATTTTATAACTTTTATCAAATTTTTAACCACTAATTTTATTTTATTTTTTTATCAAAATATGCTAAAAAACTAATTTTTAATAAAATCAAATAGACCAAGAAAAAAGAATATAAAGTTGAATTTAATATTTAATAAAAGATAGCAACATCTTGTCAATTTTCCAGAACTATGTTATGTTATAATAAATTGAGAACTTGAAAATTCAAATCTCGTGTGGATTTCAAATAAATCGATTTATGGCACGGCTCGAGCTCGAGGGCCAGTCAAGGACCAAGCTGTCTCGCTTCAAATCTTGTAACACCTTTACGTGAAACCAATATACAATTGTAACATTTGAAATCCAAATATAAGATTATACAAGAAAAGCTAATGGAAACCTGGCAAAATGATGTGCATTGCCCCATGCTGAAGATTATAATTTAAAAAGTAAAGATTAGTGGACCTACCAATAGAAGCATTATCGATTGGGACATAAAAGAAATTATTTATAAATTTCTGAGATATTTTTTTAAAAAAAAATTAATGCCATTTATTACTATTGGTGTAATTATCACATATCTATGTAATTATTGTGTTGATATTAAATAATATATCCAATAAAATGTGGGGATATGAGACTCATTTTATTAGACGTATCATTTAATGTCACATAGATAGTTGTGGTATCACCAGTTGTGATATATATCATTATTCTTTTTAAAATTACTTTCATAAATTCCATATCATTATGCATGACCTAATTAATTTAAAATATGTTTATGGTTGAAATTTCACCAATGGCATATCCAGAATGAATGAGTACGGGGGTTTAGAAAAAAATTTAAGACGATTTTTATAGTACAAGAAAAACGAAAAGAAAAAAAATAGAAAAATTGTGAGTCTTACCCTTCAATATCCATATTTAACACGATACATTAATTTAAAAGACAAAAAAGAAAAGACAACAAAAAATACCAAAAACGTGCAATAAAAATAACTTAAAACACTACTTAAGTAGCAACTTATTATTTCGCAAAAGATCAAATATGTCTATGATTAAGAGACCATTTGAAATTGCCCCCACGGGCATGGCGCAGTGGTAAAACAGGAGTGTTCTCTACAGAGGATCGAGAGTTCGAATCCTGCAGCACCGCAACATTTCTTGTTGGAAGGCAACATTTAATGTTGGAAGGCAACAACTATGTTGGAATGCAGTGGTCAGAGGAGAACCGCCGAATGTCCGGCCTAAGTGTGTATAAGCTATGATCACATCCAGAATTACCTGAATGGCGAACCAGGGGGGGAATGTCGCCACTCCTCAGAGGCTAAAACCCTATAGCTGGATGTTGCTAGATGAAATTTACATTTCAACATTTATGAAATCACAGGGTGATTCAGACGCATTTGTTCATATAGCTAGATGTTGCTAGATGAAATTTACATTTCAATATTTATGACATGTTTGGTAGGGTAGATTAGACGACGCTAGATAGAATTAAAAGAGAGAAAGAAGTTAGAAGCATACCAAACATGCAGTTAAGGCACCAGCTCGGACCCTGGGTTGCCTGCACGCCCCGTGGACAAGCGTTGGCCCCTTTGGCAGGCTCTGAAACTTTTTTCATGTTAGATCACAGAGGCTAAAACCCTCGTAGAAAGTGGGGTGCAATAGACATGGTTTATTCTCCATAAATGGTCTTAGCCATTTCATTCACTATCTCACTTAATTGTCTAAGTTGCTCGCTTTGGCTGGTTTCTGGTTTTTCTTTCCAATTGGACAAGGTTCGGAGTGATATGCTGCAGTTAAAACCATTTACTACAGTTGAACAAGACTATGCTCATATTCAAAAAGAATATGTCAGACAGGCTGTAATGACTTTGGGTTCAGATCCTACACCTGGTGCTATTATGGCATCTAAAGGATTCAAGGTAGGTAGAAAGTCGAACCCCACTTCTAAGCCTAAAGCCCAATCTAATGGTGGAAAATGTATTCACTGTGGGAGCACCAAACATACCCGCAAAACCTGCTTCAAACTAGTCGGGTATCCAGATTGGTGGAATGATTTTCAGGAACGGAAAAAGCGTGAAAGTGCTACTGTTGTTGAAAGCACGAGTTGTGCTGCTATGACCAATGCTGAACCCGAGTTGTCTTTTCTCTCTCAAAAAGAGTTACCAAATGATCCCACGCCTCCACACAATCAAGGTAACTGTGGACATGTACTTCTTAGCTCTACTCCACGTGATGATGATTGGATTATCGATTCCAGAGCTACAGACCACGTGACATTTGACTCCAATGATTTCTCCCATATCACTCCATCAAGAAGAACATGTATTGCAAATGCTAATGGGATAACATATCCGGTTACAGGGGCTGGAACAATGAGTATTTCACCCTCTATCTCGCTATCTCACATTCTACTTGTCCCTTCCCTATCAAACAAATTGATGTCTGAAAGTCAAATTACTGAAGATCTCAACTGTGCGGCGCTAATTTATCCTACATTTTGTTTTCTCCAGAATATTCCCACCAGGGAGATCGTTGGGCATGGTACTAAGAAGGGGGGGAGGGATGGGGGCTATACTACATGGATGACTTCAGCACAGGCAGAGTTAACCACATGCACCACTCTATCAGTAACAAGGAGAAACATATTTGGCCACTGCACTGTTGCTTGTGGCACCCATCATTTGGCTATTTGAAACATTTAATCCCTAATTTATTTTCTAATTTACAGCCCTCTGACTTTAAATGTAATACTTGCATTATATCTAAAAGTCATAGAGCCTATTATCCAGTAAGCATAAATAAAAGTGATAACCCTTTTGTTCTAATCCATTATGATGTGTGGGGCCATGCTCCAATAACTACTTCGTCTAGTCATAAGTGTTTTGTATTGTTTATCGATGGTTGCACTCGAATGACATGGCTTAATTTCCTGAAATATAAAGATGATGTATTTAGCGTGTTTCACGCCTTTCATGTCATGGTTCAAACACAATTTTCAGCTAAAATTTAGATACTCTGTACTGACAATGGTGGTGAATATGTCAATAAGCAATTTCAGGCCTACTTCCAATACAATGGTCTTCTTCACGAAACCTCATGCTATCAGACTCCACAACAAAACGACATTGTCGAGAGAAAGAATCGGCATATCATAGAATCTACATGAGCGCTATTGATTGGAGCACATGTGCCCAGTCACAATTGGGATGATGCCGTCTCTACTGCTGTACATCTCTTGAATCGCATGCCTTCAAAAGTCTTAGATTTTAGGACATCGCTGCAAGTTCTTTCTACACATGTTCCTTTGCCTACTATTCTGATGATTCCTTCCCAGATTTTTGGTTGTGTTTCCTTTCATAAGAATTAGCTCACCAAATTGCAACCATGTGCAGTCCGTTGCCTTTTTTTAGGTATGCCATACAGAAAAAATGGTATCGGTGCTACGACCCCATCACTAAATGAACCTTCATTACTATGGATGTTACTTTCCTAGAGTCAGACACAGTATCCAATTCTCCTCTTTAGGGAGAGCTTCGAGATGAAGAGTTGAATTGGTTGAATGTTGAGTGGCCAGAACCAGAGTATGATCAAAACAACTCACTACAACAAAGGATTGTAAATGAAATAATAGAGCCAGAGCCTAACGTTGAGATTTCTTCAGGAGGTGAGATTTCTCCAAGAGCCGAACCTACATCATTGGAATCTAAAAATGTGGAGCTCAATGAATCACCCCATTCCTTAGTACCTAAAGCACTTCCTCCTAACAATATACCCGAGGTAAGCTATCTTACCGCACCTATGCATATTAATGCCTTGGATATGTCTGCGAGTTATGTTTTACCTTTCAGAAAATACCCTGGCAAGCCACCAAATCGATACTCTCCAAATGTAGAAGAAAAAAGGATTCAAGTACCTGATTTATAATTATATGTCTACTCAAAGATTATCTAAACCTCTCAAAGCATTTGTGCATCAACTATCCTCGTGCCATATTCCCAGGAGCATTAAGGATGCCTTATTAGATCCAAGATGGGTTCAAGCAATAAAGGAAGAATTTGAGGCTCTATAGAAAAATAACACCTGGACGTTAATCTCACTACCTTAAGGAAAGAAGACAGTAGGATGCATATGGGTTTTTTCCATTAAATACAATGGTGAATAGTCCATTGATCGATATAAGGTGAGACTCATGGCAAAGGGATATACACAGACATATGGCATAGATTATCAAGAAACTTTTCAAAGGTGGCCAAACTAAACACTGTTAGAGTTTTGCCATCTCTTGCAGCAAATTTAGATTGTCCATTGCACCAATTTGATATGAAGAACACTTTCCTCTATGGAGATCTTAAAGAGGAGGTTTATATGGATATCCCACCAGCGTACATATCAACTTTGAAAGGAAATATGGTATGTAAGCTACAACGAGCTCTGTACGTATTACAACAATCACCTCAAGCATGGCTTGGTCGATTCAGTTAGACTATGAAAAAATATGGCTTCCAACAAAGAAACTCAAATCACACTCTCTTCTTAAAACATCGTTCAGGAAAAGTGACAGCTTTAATAGTCTATATGGATGACATAATTATTACAGGAGACGATCCAGAAGAGATCTCCAAACTGCAAGAACAATTGTTAACTAAATTTGAAATGAAGAACCTACGAGGACTTAAGTAATTTCTGGGAATTGAAATATCCAAATCAAGATTAGGCATATTTCCGTCGCAAGGAAAATATATATTGGACTTGTTGTCTGAACTGGGATTGCTGGAATGTAAATCGCCTGACACTCCAATCGTTCAGAACCATAAACTTAGAGAATATACAGATTAGGTGCTAGCTGATAAAGAAAGGTACCAAAAACTAGTTGGTAAGCTCATTTAATTATCTCATACTCGCCCAGATATCACTTATGCAGTAAGTGTAGTGATCCAATTTATGCATTGTCCTAATGAAGAACATATGCATGCAGTAATTCAGATTCTTTGCTACTTAAAGTCCTCTCCTGAAAAAGGACTTATATTTTCCAAGAATAGTCATCTAAACATTGATGGCTATACAGACTCTGATTGGGTAGGAAATATATCGGATAGGAAATCCACTTCCAGCTACTTCACATTTGTAGGAGGCAACCTGGTTACATGAAGAAGTAAGAAACAAAAGGTAGTAGCATTATCCAGTGCCGAGGCAGAATTTTGAGGAATGGCTAAAGGCCTATGCGAACTACTTTGGCTAAGAAGACTGCTGACTGAAATCGGCTTTGCTCCAAGCTCCGTAATGAACATGTTTTCGATAACAAGGCAGCCATCGACATCTCCCATAATCCCGTCCAACATGATTGTACCAAGCATGTTGAAGTCGACTGACACTTTATGAAACATAACCTAGAAGAAAAAATTATTCAATTCCCGTTTGTCAAATCAGAAGACCAATTGGCAGACATACCCATGAAGGCAGTGACCATAAAAAACTTCTACAACTCACTTCACAAGTTGGACATTAGAGATATCTACGCACCAACTTGAGAGGGGCCGGGTGTTGGCGTGAGCTGTCAAATGAAGATAAATTATGAAAACTTCAAATTGTAAAATTGCTTCCTTCTAGGGTCCTCCATGATTGTAGTCTTAGATTATGTATAGCCTAGAATAGCTCCCTAATTCTTCTCTTTGTATTTATATATATGGTTGTAATTAGTTATGCTACATACACATAAATATTAAAACCATTCTTTATCAATTGGTATCATATACATACTAAATGTTTTTTCCCCATTAGTAAACACTACAAAAAACCGTGGCTTCAGAAGTAGATTTTCCGTTGCTGACGCTACGATATCTGTGCCTAATAGTCGCTACCAACGGATTATTTGCAACGAAATTTCCGTTGCTATTTTGAGGGTAGCTGAAAGTTACCAACGGAATTTTCGTTGGTAAAAGCATGTGCTATTACCTACATAATTTTCGTTGGTAATGACACACTATTACCAACGGAATTTTTGTTGGTAATGTCCCAACCCTTTACCTACAGAATTTCCGTTGGTAATAACACACGCTTTTGCCTAATAACACACGCTTTTACCAACGAAAATTCCGTTGGTAACTTTCAGCGACCCTCAAAATAGCAACAGAAATGACGAGCACTATTACCAACGGAAATTCCGTAGGTAATAGTACAAATTTTTAATAATTAAAAAAATTAATTTTATATACTTGGTGGACCCCTGACCCAACTTACCAATTATGGGTTTGAAACTCGACCCACCAAAGGCCCGACCTGATCCACTAAGCTTTGTCAAGTATTTCTATTATTTTATTAATTTAGAATGGATGTAATGTGATTTGAACTTTTGACCTAAGAGTTGTGAAGTTACAACCAAACCATTGGAGACAAATGAATTCTTGTAATTATATTTGTTTTTATAATATATATTAGTTCAATGAGCAACATTTTCTATAATTGCTTATAAAGTAAAAAATAAATATCAGTGAAAAATCAAATTCCACATTGTGTTAACACTTAAACATAAAATATCACATTGCTTGAAATTTTTTTATGTGAACAACTTTTCACCAACGGATATTCCGTAGGTAATATGAACCACTCTTCACCAACGGATATTCCGTAGGTGAAAGGTCGAAATATTTTTTGGTCTTTAAAATTAATTAATATCACCAACAAAATTTATATTGGTAATAAGATTCACTCTTCCCCAACGGATATTCCGTTGGTGAAAGGTCGAATTATTTTTGGTTTTCAAAATTAATTACTATCACCAACGGAATTCTCGTTGGTGATAAGATTCACTCTTCCCCAACGGAATATCCGTTGGTGAAAAGTCAAATTATTTTTTGGTTTTCAAAATTAATTAATATCACAAACGGAAATTCCGTTGATGATATGATGAACTTTTCACCAACGGATATTCCGTTGGTGAAATGTCGAATTATTTTTTGGTTTTCAAAATTAATTACTATCACCAACGAAATTTCTGTTGGTGATATGATTCACTCTATTTTTTGTTTTCAAAATTAATTAATATCACCAACAAAATTTTCATTGGTGATAAGATTCACTCTTCCCCAACGGACATTCCATTGGTGAAAGGTCAAATTTTTTTTAGTGTTTAAAATTAATTAATATCACCAACAAAATTTCCATTGGTGATAAGATTCACTGTTCCCCAACAGATATTCCGTTGGTGAAAGGTCGAATTATTTTTTGGTTTTCAAAATTAATTAATATCACCAACAGAATTTCCGTTGGTGATAAGATTCACTCTTCACCAACGGATATTCCGTTGGTGAAAGGTCGAATTATTTTTTGGTTTTCAAAATTAATTAATATCACCAATGGAATTTTCATTGGTGATATGATTCACTTTTCACCAACGGATATTCCGTTGGTGAAAGGTGAAAATTCGTTGGTGAAAAACTATTATCTTTGCCAACGGAAAAGCCGTCGTTAATTACCGTAGTTAAAATGTCATCACTTTTACCAACGGAAAATCCGTTGCTGATTACCAACGGAAATAATCCGTTGGTAAATTTCCGTTGGTGAAAATGCGATTTTTAGCAGTGAAAGTACACCACCATTATAATCGTTTAGCCTTAGCAACTCAGTTTGGTTAGGAGCTTGACCATATAGATGTGAAAAATGCTTTCCTTTATGGTGAATTACACAATAAAAATTATATGTGCCAACCAATAGGCTTTAAGAAAAGGAAAATATGAGCTAGTTTGTTTGCTTAAGAAGTCCTTATATGTACTAAAACAAGCCCCAAAACAATGGTACAAAAGATTTGATGCTTTTGTACTTGGTTTTGGTTTCGAAAGAAGAAATTATGACTATTGTCTTTACTGTAAAGGAAATAGTGGGGGGGTTAATTCATCTATTTTTATATATTGATGACATACTATTCGCAAGTCATAACAAAGATGAAATTCAAGAAATAAAACACAAGTTGAATTCTGAAATGAAATGAAAGACTTATGGTCAGCTAAGAGAATTTCAAGAATGCAAATTCAGATTAAAAAAAAAAAAAAACATGTTATTCTTGAATCAACAAAGTTATGTGAATAAAATTCTTGAAATTTTTGCTATGTCTAATTCTAGATCTGTCAATTTACCCCTTGCAAATCACTTTAAACTGTCCTAAGAATTCAGCACCAAAACTCAAGATGAAATGGGGAGAACAGTAAAAGTTCCTTATGCTAATATTGTTGGATTTGTTATGTACCTTATAATTTTCATCATAGTTGATTTAGCCCTTGGAATTATTGTTCTTAGCAGATTTATGGCTAATTCAGGAGAGAGCCATTGAGAAGCCCTTAAGTGTTTCCTTAAATACTTAAATGGTTAATCTAGTTTGGGATTAATTTTTATAAAAAGTAAAGAATGGGTAAGTTTGAAGGGGTAGACTTTGATGGAGACATTGATATTAAGAGGTCAACTTCTACCTACTTCTTTACTTTATGTTATACCAATGTAAGCTGGAAATGCCAGCTTCAAAAAGTGGTTGCTCTCTTTCCTATAGAAGCTGAATACATAGTAGCTATTAATGTAATAAAAGAAGGAATTTGGTTAAGTGGTTTGCTAAAGGAGTTTGGTTATGTTGTTGAAAATGCTATCCCAAGACAATCTGATAATCAAATTGCTATTCATCAGCTAAGTAAAAAATCTAATATATCATGATAGAACAAAGCATATTGATGTCAAATACCACATCATAAGGGACATCATATTAAAAGATGTTCTAATATTGGAAAAGATAGTCATTCAATAACCCATCTGATATGGGTACCAGAGTTGTGCCCTTTAATAAATTCAAAAATTGTTTGAAGTTTATATCAATTGATCCTGTTTAAATATGTTCTTTCGAGTACAAGAGTGAATGAAGCACAAGTAGATTAAACTCTGAGCACAAGTGATCAACCAAATCTTGATAGGAAAGTGGAGCTGTTGAGATTTCTCATGTTTGCCATCAAAGTTGGTTGAAGTCGTACTTTGATAAAATGCGTTTTTGAAAGCGGAGCATATGCAGAAGATGTTGACACATGGCCTTATGGTGGCTGTTGGATTGAATCTTGATCCTTTCATCTACGCTTTAGTTGCTTTGTTGCGTGAGTTGAATAATTTAGTTCTCTCTCTTCTCTCACCTCAAGATCTTCTTCTTCATCTTCTTTTCTGTTTCTTTTTTAGGTTTATGGATAAAGAACTTGGTGTTCTTTAGTCCGATTTGTAGCAGATTAGATTAAATAAGGTTTTCTTGGTTCTCTGTGAACAGTAACCATATTTCTTGTTTGGTATCTCTTGAGAAAGTCTAAGTGGCTTAAGGCTTGTAAATTCGACAGTATTGTACACCTTTAATTTGTTGCCATTTTGGTTTGTTATTAGTGATATAGAGCTTAATCTACTTTTGTGGATGCTCAACAACGGATTAGGTGTTGGATTTGGTCAGTGAACCTCTGGGACTTCAGCCGAAACAAATACTTGTATTTTTTAGTTTCTTGCAGTTTTATGTTCTTAGATCTGATGAATTGTTGTGTGTTCTTGACGCATCATGATGGTTTCTAGGCTTTGCAAAAAACATTCTTAACATCCAACTATTGCAGCATCCAATCTAGATTTATAGCCAATGTCAATAAGACTCTTATAGTACTTATGTGAGCAACATGAGTAGATGTTTCCCTATAATCAATGCCATAAGCTTGAGTATGGCCTTTGGCTACCAACATGGCCTTATCTTTGTCAATTGTACCATGTGCATTGTATTTAATTGTGGCACCTACTTGCCGTCCACCATCTTTTTCTGCTTGAAAGTTTCATGATTTTCTTATGATAATTTTTATTTTAATTGTTTATATAGTAATATTTTGTTGAATGTGATTATGAAATGTGATTGAATTCGTTATATTGAGATTGTTTTCAACATAATTTATTCATTTGTTACGAAATTGTTGCTTTAAAGCACGTAACATGTTATTTTATATCATAAATGATTTTTTTTCCTACGATTTATCTACACTGAAGAAGAATGAAGAAAATTATTTTTCTACATAATTATTATTTCTATATATATATATATATATATATATATATATATATATATATATATTCACATAGTTTTACAAAGCAAAATGCTTTACTGTGAGCTTTAAAAATGCATTGAAAGAGTACATTTTGTTTCTTGTTCGTTGGTTTGTAGCCTTTTTAACCCATTTATCTTTGAAGGATCGTCCATTATGTCCGTCATACTTCCATCATTCAGTCGCCTTGGTAGATTTGCAATAATAACTGTTGAAGGCAAAAACAAATACTTTATCGTCTTCAACATTGATCGGTACACGTGCGCTTGAAGATTCAGTATTTGTTTCATTAATTTTCACAATAAATTTTTTCTTAATTATATGGATGAGTATACAAAATAATAATATTAATAAACAAATATTTCAAAATTTATACTGAAGCATAAGAATTTGTGTAAGACGTATGTAAAGAAAACTCTAATAAGTGTAGCATATTTTAGAGATATACATTACTGTATTTTTTTTTTTACAACAAATAAAGAGATACTACCTCCGGTACATAATTCTGAAAAGCAAAAGCAAAAGCAAATGAAAAACAAACTAACAAAAAACTAAAGACCTCTAACTTGTGGAAGGCCATATCTGTCAGTCTGAAGTAGTCCACGCGAACGACGAGGCAAGTCTGAAGATCCATACTCCTGATAATGTCGTTGGTCCCAGCCCTCAGAAGCTAAAGAGTCAGCGACCTGGTTTCCCTCTCGAAAAATATGGGAAACTGTGTCTCGATCGAATGATAGAAGATGTCGGATGCGTCTGAGTATTGACTGAATCACCCATGGCCCCCCACCACGTGAAATGCAATGAACAGCAAGTGTAGAGTCAATCTCAATCCATAAGTCCACAAGACCCATTCGTCGGGCAAGCTCAATGCCCTGTAAAATGGCTCTCAACTCTGCCTCCAAAATAAGTATGTCTCCGTAGCCAGTAGAGAAGGCCCTGATACAACGCCCAATGTGATCTCTGATAACACCCCCGCCACTCACAAATCCATCCCTGATGCATCCATCAGTATTGATCTTGGTAGATCCAGCCAACGGAGCACGCCAATAAACCAAAGTAGGTGAGCTGGGAGTAGGAGAAGTAAGAGTAATACCAAAATGTGGGGCAAGATCAAGGTCCCCACGCCAATGCACAAATCGAAAGAGTCTTCCCGTCTGCAGTAAAGAAATAGTGTGATAGACCCGCCAGATGATACGACTGGGCTCTATGCCAATCCTACGATGCTTCGCATCATTCCTAGCTTTCCAAATGTACCAAAAGACCAGTAAAGGGATGATAGTGCGAATATGGCCACTCCTAACAAACTGGCCTGAGAATCTCCATGTCTGAAATCTATGCTGTAGCATCTCTCCAACCCTGATGGAAATGCCAAAAATAGCTGAGAAGTGCTGCCATACCTGGTGAGCCACAGGGCTATCAATAAAGACATGCTGGATGGTCTCAATCTCTGAACAGCACTGACACCTTGATGCCATGTGGGCCCGGATCCTATGATATACATTACTGTATGATGTTATATAAAGTAAAGATTTTAGATGTTGTTAGTGACGGTATTGATTATACACAAGCATAAATGTTTTATTGAAGTGTTTATGCAATATCTGAGTACACAAGCGTAAATGTTTTATTAAAAGTTATTTTATCTTTTATGCAAACAGTTTTCATCATTAAGTTACACTAATTCAAGAAAATTCTAAATAATAACATAATTACCCTTGTAACATAAATCAATTAGAAATAAACACATTAAAATCTTCTTCAACTACAACACATAACTGTCGTCTTCTCGCACCTTCTGCCGGCATCTCACGACGTATCGCTGGCAACCAAAAGCTTTTCCATGGTTTTTGTGGTAAGTAATCTCTAATACACAATTTTTGCGCAGATTTATTTGTCTTCCATTATTATTCTTATTCTCAATCATTAGAAGACGGCATGATTTTCCTGTGTATTGATTTCATTAATTATTATATTATCTTCTTATTTCTACTGTTTCATCTTATCTTTGCAATGACATGTAATTATTTAAGTTGGGTCAAAGATGTGGTGATGGTTTGTCAAAATTATGACCACGTGTGTGTGCTCAGTGCATTAAATGGTTGTATGTACAAGTGCTTGGTCCTAAAAGAATAGATAAATCCTTAGGCAAGAATTATGGGAGTGAGGAGAAAAATAGCCTTTGCATTTCCTTCCTACTACTTGAATTCAAAATGGAGCCTACTAATCCAAGTACCCCATTATTTTTTCTTGTATCTTTGCACTATATATGTGATTTGAGCATCCATATTGACAAGAAAATCGACGTATAGTTGAGCATATTGCCTTATGACTGGGAATACAAGTTGAAAACGTCGTTTTACCTATTTTTTTCAAGGAATGAGATGAACTAGAAACTAAAGAATCGGACAATTAAGTATATATATGAAAAATCTTTAGCCAAGTTGCGGTACAATACAAGTTGTATTTATTCTTAAATCTTGCATAGAAAATGTGATGACACCGTAAACAATATCATTGTTATTATGTTCAATAAGCTTTTTTATAGAGTAGGTTACTATTCTAATATAAATTTCTTTCAGTTGTTATTAAGATGTCATTATATGATTCTTTTATTGATATTATTATTTGTGTATAGGTTTGTATCTATTGGCGTTTGTTGTTGTAAATTATGAGAATCATAACAATTGGTTGTGATTTTTGGAGCATCTGCGCGCAATATTGTTTAGAGCACTCGACAACTTACATTTGTTTGAAATTGGAATGCTGGATTAATAAAACTATTGCACAAGGCATTCCTTGCAGCGAATCATTTTTTTCTACGACATTTGAATGAATATTTGAGGGATAAATTAAATTATGGTGGCTTCTCAATTGTTAAATAATTCATGGGGATATTATTTATGTGAAGAAATTGAGTTTTACTGTTTTGAATTTGATGGAAATATTATTTTCTGATATATGGATCACAAATGCTTGTAATTGTTAATGTTGTCGTTTCAGTTTTGTTATCATTTTGCTATAGAGATATTTTTTTTTTGAATGATTGTTTCAACATTATTTTGTTGGGATGTTACTGTTACATATTCATGAATGTCTGTTTGATACTATGATATATTGTATTCTGGCATGTTGTTTTTCTATGTTCAACTGCATGGTTCATGACACCCTTTAATTTTGAGATAGGCGGTGTACACATATTATAATATTTGATATCACACATAATTGTTAATGATTTTTCCCGTGTTAATAGGATATGATATTGTTTATTGTACAATATCATATAAAAATAATAATATAAAGTATCATTGATGTGTGCATATGATGTATATCGTATAGTAATGTTATGATTTATACTATAACATAAAACAGAAACAACATGCAGTATTATTAACAAATTATTCACGAATGAACAAATTTCAATCATTAACAAAAAAACGTTATAATTCCACCAATTGACATTCAAATGATATGGTATCATATCATACCAAAAAAACATACAATATAAAGAAACATAAGACAGTATCTTAAAACATATTGGCAAGTAAACAATTCCTCACAAGAGGAATTTGGTTTCATTAATCTACAATGTATTCATTGATCAAATTTGAAGCTCGAAGCTCGAAGCCATATGTGTTTTATACTGTCTCATTTTCTCCATCGTCAATGTTTCTTCTAGTTCATTTTTTGCTAATCGTCCCATCACATAGTAGACATGTATTCTACAATCAACACTGTGATATAAAATTTAGATATATTTAATAAATGTAAGTGCGTGTTTACATTTAAAACCAGATAATATATATACGGATTGAATGTGTATTAGCTTCTTACATCCCAATGTATTGTTGTGGAGCACCTTCTTACATCCCAATGTATTGCTGCGGTGTACATTAGTATCAAGCATATTCTTGGACAAAATGCTATTCTTTAATAGAAAACCATATTTCAAAAGAAGCACAATATCACATTAAATTCAAATAGTATCATAGACAACTCAAAATTGTAAGAGTAACTCGCATAGCATGCTTGTCACAAATAATATCAGGCAATATCCTTTTAAATCCAAACAATATCATACATATTCTTTGGGTAAAATATGATTGTTTAACAATAAACCATAATTTGAAACAAAGACAGCATGACACATATACTTGAAACAGCAAACTTCAACCCAATATCATAAATAACAGTATGTTAATATAACAATATATTATTGTTAAAGACATCAAACATATTAAACTAATATAACAGTATCAGAAGCACATTAGTATCAAGTATGTGGTTGGGGGCAAAATGTTATGCTTAAATAGAAAATCATAACTCGAAAGAAGCACATTGTTTTATTAAATTCAAACAGTATCATGCATATTCTATGAGACAAAATATGATTGTTTAACAATAACCCATAGCTCGAAACAAAGATATTATGACACACACTCAAAACAGTAAACTCCAACATAATAGAACAGTATCGTAGATAACAGTATCTTAATACAACAGTCCATTAATATGACAATGTCTTAAGATAACATTTTCTCGTAGAGCATGCTTCTCACGAATAATATCACATAGTACCTCATTAAATCCAAATAATATCTGAACCACACTAGAATCAAGCATATGTCGGGGAAGATAGGCAAAACGTTAAAACCATAGCTCGAAACGTTAATAGTATCACATATAATGAATTCTGAATAGTGGATCGACTTTTTAATGGGCATATCTGGTTTTATAACAAAAATTCAAGCACAGTTTTTAATGTAATGTAAAATAAACATGAAACAATGAAAAAGTTACAATTTCTACAAAAATTAGAGAAAGAATTCTAATGTAATGCAAAATAGATATGAAACAATGAAATTAAATATGAAATAACATACCTGTTTCCACATAAATTAAATTTGGAGTTTAAACGTTCAACAAAATTACCTTAATAACTCATCGAGTTAGGATGAATCAACAACCAAAAAATTCAATCTGGTACAAAAATATAAGCATTGTTTTGAGAAATTGAGAAAGGCGCAAGAAAAATATAAAGAAATATATATAAAGGGAGTTGGGGTTGGAATCTTTATTATATAAGCATTGTTTTGAGGAATTGAGAAAGGCGCAAGAAAAATATAAAGAAATAGAGAATCTTGTTTCAGGCAAATCAGAAAAGGGGGTAGAAAAATCAAATCTCCTAGAGGGCGTAAGTGTATTTTTGCATTGTTATATGACTTAAAAAGGAGGAATTTTGGATTGTATGACTTGGTGGCCTAAAGTTGTCTGACTCTAAATTTTTTTTGTATTTGATAGTACTCATCAGTTTAAATAATTTTTGGTGTCGTTTGTGCCTATGACGCTCTGTTCTTTTGTGTTCATATAAAAAAAATAGATGAAATTCTTTGTCATATTGGTAAGATTTAGTAAATGTGCTTAACGTTTGTGATGTTTATGTTGGATTTTGATCCTAAATAAACATAGAGGCTATGATGACAAATTGAGACACGTTTATATTTTCATAGGCTTTGAGCCCAGAATTGAAGCTAATTAAAGTTTACTCAACAATGTGTCGGCCTAAATAACAACAGACCAAAGGACTAAATAGGCTACTTGGAGGATTAACTTTATTTGGGTCGTTGCTCAGTGACTCAATTTAGTTAACCCATACCTACTATTGACGGGCATTATTTGATCCAATTGTGGGTTATCATTATATATTCTTGCAGTACATCATTGATAAGTTTGTTTTACACGCTTATCGTAGCTTATGAACTTTATATATAATTGTAATTTGAGCAATGTTTTACTTAATTTAGTATAAATATTGTCATTGTAGGTAAAAAAAAAAAACCAAAAATAGAGGTAAATGGAGCAAAGAGGGAGAATTTGACCTAAATAGGAATTGATCGACAGTATTTGAAGACTAACATGATGGCACATGAGTGATAAGAATTATTAAGAGAGCTATTGCATGAATGTCACAAGTTTCAAGAGTAGAATTTAACTTACAAATATTTTAAGGACTAATTTGCACACTTCTAAAATTTGAGGAACAAATTCAGATGACTAAGGAGGTTTTGGGACCAATGTGGAAACTCCAGAAAGTTTTGGGATCAATGTTGAAGGACTTGGAGCAAAAAAGATCAAATTTGTACAAAACAAGTAAGGACCAAATTGCACAACTTTGAAAGTTCAGGGACCAAATGGAAAATTAACCAAAAGTTTTATGTTTGCCACGGTCCGACATCGGTAAGCAAACTGCGACAAACATATAAAATATATTTGTCGTGTTCCACTTTAGGCTTTTTCTAGTTTTGTTTTAAGTTAAGATTCATGAGTATTTGTGTATTTTTCAATTAAAACAAGTTTAGGAGGCGTAAATACTATACAAAGACCTAATCTAAGTCAAATTAGAGGTTAGAAAATCAAAGAAACAAGGCAGAACATAGAGAAGATGAGAGAATTATGACGAAGGCTTAAAGACTTTAGCTTGAAGAAGGAGATTCTTATTCCTAGATATCACTTTTTTCTCTGTCTTTCCTTCAAATCCAGCGATGAATTTCTATTCATTCTTTTGTTTTTCTTCTTTTATAATGAGTAGCTAAACTTATAGTTGGTATGAACGGTACATAACATAGTTTTGATGTTTTACTTTCAATTCTCAAGTTTTATGGAATTAATGGATTCATGTATTGATTTTTTTCTTCTTTCCTTCATGCTTGAATTGCTTGATCACTAATTCATTGATATATGGATTTTAACGAGCCGAGAGGTGAGTTAATAATTTAGACCGCGTATTAAAATTCAGCAATTGGGTGAAAGGTATAGATACGATTTTACTATTGATGCTGTCCTTAATTGAATTTCTGGGTGTTTAAAGGCGTTTAGTTAAAGCTTATCCATATTCACATAGAGATATAGTAAGTGGACTTAATTAAATAGGTTTGATTTGAACTCAAGAGAGGTAAACTTATTTAATTGGTGAATTTGACCGAATACAAAATGTAGAAATTGACTTGAGAAGCGAAATTAAAGGTGATACCTATAGTGAAACTGTCAGTTCCAACACTTTAATAATCATATTTAGTTGTACAATTGTTTTCTCTTCCTTAGTTAATAATAGTATACATCATAAATTTATCATAATTTTTTTCTACAATTACGAGGTAGAATTAGTTAAATTAGTATTCAAATAAAATAGTTTTCATGCGAACGATAATCTAAACTCGTTAAATCCACTTTACTACTTGTTAAATTAATATTGTATACTTGCAATTTTAAAGCAACAATAATTTATTATATACAACAAATGAAAATTAGAGCTTTTGTGCCCTTTTTCTTCTAGACCAGCAGCTGCTGCATTTCCTATGTTTTTTTTTTTTTTTTTTTTGGCGGATCTTTTTCTTCCTTTTCTCTTTGTGAGTCAATTACTCGTTTTGGGTTATATATCGGTGGTAAGTGGTCTAAATTAATCATTTTGATTCTGATTTGAAGGTTGACACATTGTGAAAATTGGACTACAAACATTTTCCTCGGTTTTCACCTTTTCACCTTTCCACGATTGAAAGAGAAGTACATTACATAAAAGTATAGAATTGTGGTGAATGATCAAAATGAAGTTCTTGAACAATTGATTGCCACAATACAATGATATCAATTACTGTTCAAAAAACATGTATTTCTTCAAGATAGGCGTGAAAGAATTAATGTCCAAGGTCCTATTAGTTGGGTCGGACTTAATTACTTATTGGACTAAATTAATTAATTAGATTAATTAATTTGGTCTGTTTGTTGATGGGCTCTAATTGACTAGACCTGGGTTAGGGTTAGCACAACCTACAAATTAATAGGCATAACAGATTAAGGTTAAGAGTTGATCTTGATTACTTGCTAGCACAAGCAAAAGACAACTTAATACAATTACTCCTAAAAGGTTCTGATTTCATATGTTCTTGATCGTAGAAGTCCAGATCTATTCTTGTTGTGTCGATCACCATTAGAGGCTGGACAATTGGACAGCTGTGGTATTGAAGATAGCACCTTCAGCTGATCAGATAATCAGATTTCACAGTGTTCATTAAGGTAAACTTCTATCACGAATTTTATCTAAATATAAGGTTAATCCAGCTTACAGGAATTGTAGATTTAATTTACGTTGTGCATGTATACTTCAATTCATTACAATGGTATCAGAGCCTACCTTGTTACTTGTTAGAGTTCGTTAGAATGCTTTAATGAATTGAACAATAATTGTTATTTGCATATTAATTTGATTTGAGTTTTGACAGTAAATAAAATTATGAATTTTAGAAATCTGAATATGATTCAGATTTTATTTTGGAATAATTTTTTTTTTTAAAAAAGGTGAAACTGGACTAGCGGTGGCAGCGTTTTGGAAACAACTCTCGTCGGCGACAGAGAATGGATGGCGATGTGTCCACGGTAGTCGGAGTGCAAAACGCACTCTGATAGTGGTCCGCTGCTTTTGAAGCAGCAGACGCCCGCGAGCGACTCATAGCGCCGCTGCTAGAAATAGCATCGGCGGCGGTCTCCGGTATTAGACATCGGTGCGACCACCGCCAGATCATCCGTTGGCGGCGTCGTTTCATTACAGAAACCCTTGCCTAGGGTTTTCTGCATTTGGCAATTTTGTGGACAAGGGCTCCTATGCAATTTCAGAAATTGCCTAGGAAGGTCAAATGTTTTAAAATTAAAAAGGGGACCTTCTGTACAATTTCTAAAATCAGAGAGGGTCTTCTGTACAATTTTAGATATTGCATTAAAGGACCCGTTGTTTTAAAGCCTTAAGGGAATGACTGTGAAATTTCAGAAATTGTACAATAAGTCCTCAAGTTTTAAAAAGAAATTAAGGTCTTAGATGTAATTTTGAATTTTTTTGGAAAATTGTAATTATTAAATCTTTTATTACTGGTCAAAATACTCAAAATTGACTAAAATCATTTTTAAACCATATTTTGAATTTTTGACCAGATTAAATTTTGACTTTACTTTATAAATTACAATTTTGATCATATACAAATTTTATCTGCAATTAGAGTGTGACTTTAAATTGAGAGATAAAATAAAATTTGAAAATTCTATTTATGAAAAAAAATTAATTGATTAATTGAGTAATTTTATTGTTGATAAATTAATTAATTATTTGGATTAATTATTTAATTCCGTCTAGTCCTTTCCAAAATGTCTAAAAGGTTTAGACTTATACTGTCAAAGCTGCAAATTTAAAAATTAATATATTTTTAATATTAGATATTAAAATAGATATTTAGTGGATGATTATGGACTCGACCCATGTGATTGGTTGTATGGTTAATTATTCATGTTGATTGTTGGTTGGGTCTACGGGCCTATTATTTAATTAAATGGGTCTGCAAGCTTATTATTTTTTTAATTAGGTTTTCAAGCTATTTATTTATTATGGGCCTACATGTCCATTTATAATTATGGGCCTACATGTCCATTTATAACGGCCTGCGTGCCAACTAGTATATGATACTTGTTACAGGTTGGCCATAAAGAAGCAACTAGTATATCATACAGGTTGCTGCAGGAGATAGAGATGATTGCATTTAGCATTTGATGAACGAATGCAATGTCCCTTAGGAATTGACCGACTAATATTCCTTTTGGCTCAGGAAGATTAGATAGATAAAGTCCATAATCATCCACAGTTATTATTATGTATGATTAATTGCATGTTAGATGTTAGTTAGTATACATAATGTGAGAGACAAATCCCTCTTTATCAAAATATTAAATTCGTATTAAATAGTTAATACAACGTGTCTTCTATTGTTATAGTGAAAAGTCAGTCCATTATCGATGTCAGTTTGTTGAGTCACTCAAGCCTGCTCGCTCATGGATATGTTTATCACTATGAAACATTTCATGTTTCTGAACAATATGTCGAATTTAACTAAAATTTTATTTTTTGTTGTGTCAATCAAGAAAATAAAAATTTAAGGGGCACAATCAAGTAAACACATAAGATGTGTGTGACAATAAGTTGTCTACTTGATGATCTAGGAGTCACATAGAGATGTGATTGATAGAAGTATCTACTCGGATGTTTTATTAGAATTTGTTGAGTCACTCAAGGTTCTAATAAAATAAAAGGGATCCTAACCCACTGGGAATTTAAGTGGTTCTATTGATTAATGTTTGATGGCCATTAATTCAATTTAAACAGTGGGAGTATAATTAATTTAATATAAGTCCATGTTAAATTAATTTTCTGTATTTAATTAATTGTTCTATATTGTTATTTAATAGTTGAATTATAAGTAACCACACGAGTTTGAGAGGCATACTGGATGCTAACATACATACCGGACCTAATTTTCTAGACTGGCACCACGATATGAGAATTGTTCTCAAACATGAAAAAGAAAAATTGGATATGTCATTGAGCAGCCAATGCCGAAGCTCCTACTGAGGAGGCTACACCAGAGAATGTGCGGGCTTACAATACACAGTGATGACAATGACACTACAACGTATGATGCTTGCAACATGTCACCTGAGTTAGAAAAGCAGCATGAGGGTATGGATGCTTATACCAAAATATATCATTTCAAGAAGTTAGAATGATGTACATTCATGGACTGAAATGTATGAGACATTCAAAAGGTTATTCAGAGGTATGATGGTAAAAAGATCTTTAATCAGTGCTCATGTACTGAAGATAATTGGTTATATTAAAAAATTAAACCAGTTGAGTTTTACCATAGACCACGAACTGAGTGTTGACTTAGTTATAAAGTCCCTACCTAATAACTTTTTGCAGATCATTGTGAATTTCAACGTGAATAAGATTCAGTGGACCCTACTTGAGCTACTGAATATGCTGAAAATTGTTGAGCCCAAGGGAATGGGACAACTTTGGCCATTGATACCTCTAAGGGAAGTAAGAGGAAATCTAAAATGAATTTTCAGAAAGGATCCAAGGCCAAATATAATAAAAAAACAGTTAAAGTATACAAAGACAAATCCAAGTCTGATGATCCATGTTTTCAATGTGGAAACAAATGGCATTAGAAGATGAACTACAAGGCATTAAAGAGATAAAACCAAAAACTCATATCTTTTGTATTAAATACCTGGTCATATAAATGAAAATGCATCACCAAGTTAAATAAAAATGAATACTTGGATTTAAATGATTATGAATCATTTGATAAGTGTGGATCATGCTTTTTGGGCAAAATGACCTAGACCCCTTTTCTGGAAAGGGAGTCAAAGTTGCAGACTTTTTTTGTACATATCGATGTATATGGCCAAATGTCTAAAAATGCTAAAGGTGGTGTTTCTTACTTCATCATATATACAAATGACCATTCTAGATATGGTTTCATATGCTTAATGGAATTCAAGAGTGAAGCCCTTGAAAAGTTCAAGGAATTCATGTAAGAAGTAGAAAGGCAAACTAGAAAAAATATTCTAACACTTAGATTTGATCGAGATAGAGAATATTTGAAGGGTGAGTTTTTAGAATATCTACAAGAGAATGAGATTATCTCACAGTGGACTCCACCGTATACATCAACACAAAATGGTGTGTCTGAAAGGAGAAATCATACCTTATTTGATATGGTGCGATCAATGGTGAGTCTTGCAGTTCTTCCAAAATCATTTTGGAGATATGCACTTAACACTACATGTTATACACTAAATCGTGTTCTATCTAAATCAGTCAATAAAACTCTATACGAGTTATGGAAAGGGTAAAAGACCCGATATTTCATACATGGATGCGACGCTTATGTGAAGCGCGTTGAATCAGATAAGCTATGAGCTAAATATGATACATGTTTATTTTTGAAGTATCCAAAGTAAACTGCAGGGTACTATTTCTACAATTCCATCGAGATGAAGGTCATTATATCGAGACTTGTTGTATTCTTAGAGAAGACAGTGGGAGCAGAGTAGATCTTAAAGAGGTTCAAAAAACCAAAAATAAAATTGACCAATTAAATGTTCCAATGGTTGAGCTTACATTTGATGAAGCACAGATTGAGAAAGTGGAAACCACCAGTTCCCAAGGACACACAAGCTCTACGTAAGTCGAGCAGAGTCATTCATTTTCCTCTGAGATACGATCTTCTGATTACTAGTAATGTATTACTAATCGAGGAAGATGAACATATTACTCACGTAGAATCGAAGTCAAATGTTGACTTAAAGAGATGGCAGAAAGCCATGGAATCCGAGGTGAACTCTATGTACGAAAACAAGGTTTAGACATTGGTTGATCAGCCTGAAAGGGTAAAAAATATAGGCTGTAAATTGGTTTACAAGAAAAAGGTCGACATGGATGGTAATGTTCATACTTACAAGACAAGATTGATTGCGAAGGGTTACATGTAAAGGCAATGGATTGACTTTGACGAAACCTTCTCACCAGTAGCCATCTCTAAGTTAATTCATATTCCGCTTACGATAGTAGCATACCATAACTATGAGATCTGGAAAATAGATGTCAAGATTGCATTCCTTAATAGGAATCTTAGCGAGGATATGTACGTGACACAACCTGAATGTTTTGAATCCACAGAGCCAAACAAGTTATGCAAACTATAGAAATTCATATATGGGTTAAAGCAAATCTTTCGGAGCTAGAATCTTCATTTTAATAAGACAATCAAAATGTTTTATTTTATCAAGAATGAAGATGAACTATGTGTGTATAAAAGGTTAGTGGGAGCAAAGTCTTGTTTCTAATTTTGTACGTGGATGACACACTATTATTAGAAAACTATGTCCCCGATGCCAAAAAATCAGTAAAGTTGTGGTTATCCAAATTTCTCCATGAAGAATATGCGAGAGACATCATACATTCTTGGTATAAAGATTTATAGAAATAAATCTAAGAGAATGTTTGGCCTATCTCAATCTACGTACATAGATAAAATCTTGAGAAGATTTAGCATGAAAAAAATCTAGGAGAGGACTCTGTCCCATCGAGTATGGGATATATATCTCAAAAGAGATGTGTCCAAAGACATATATTGAAAGAGATCGCATAGATAGAATTCTTTATGCATCAACAATGAGATCTATCATGTAAGTCGTGCTATATACTCGATCGGATGTTTCATATGCTTTGAGTGTCACAAGCAGGTTCCAAGCGAACCCTGGCGAGAAACATTGGATCGCTGTCATGAACATCTTTAAGTACTTGAGAAGGACTAAAGACATGTTCTTGGTATATGGAGGAAATGAACTTTAGAGTTCAAGGTTATGTCGATGCCAGCTTTCAGTCTGATAAGACGATAGCAAATCTCAATCTGGATATGTATTTACTCTAAATAGTGGTGCGTTAGTTGGAAAAGTTCCAAATAGGAAACGACTGCTGATTCAACTATAGAAGATGAATATATAACTGCTTCAGAAGCAGCAAAGAAAGCAGTCTGGATCAAGAAGTTCATTTCAGAACTTGGAGTAGTTCCTAGCATTGTTGATCCAATAACTTGTATTGTGATAACAATGGAGCCATCACACAAGCGAAGGAACACATGTCTCATCAATGATCCAGATATATATTGAGGCAATATCATCTCATCTGGGAGATAATCTTAAGAAATGACATAAATATAGAATGGGTCCTAACATACGATAATGTAGCAGATCCTTTGACAAAGTTGTTGTCCCAGCACAAGCATGATTGTCATGCTAAATCTGATGGTATTAAGATACCTAAGTGATTGGATCTAGTTTGTATGGGACATTTTGTGATATACTCTTTATTAGACATTGAAGTATATGAATAAATTGATTAATTAAATAATGGCAGGTCTGTTATTTTTAAAATTTTACTATTTAAAATAATAGAGTCCGAAGAAAAGTTAATAGTAACTTGTTAATCACAATGTGTTGTGATTGTGAGATACAAGTTATAAATTACTTATTCTTGAAATATCCCTAGTCATAGTAATAATGAGATACGGATATCATTATTGTAGATAGACTAGCATGTGTTGCATTTCTTTTGAAGAAAGTAGTTGATCTCACGAGCTAAGATGTAGAGAGACATCTGAATGAACACATGAATGCATTGTTATGGAAACATGACATTGGATGATATGCCTAGAGATTCCACAAGGATAACTATCTAAGTGTAAGTGGTAAATCTCTAATGTGCGGTTGTGGATTTGGTCCTTTGATTTGAGGACATCATAGAATCTTATGTGAAGATTGCTATATTTTGGCGAGCGTTTGATGGGACTCGAAGATTTGAGTTACAAGGAAGATGTCGTACGGGTATAGTGAGAATTATATGAAGGTTGTGAATATCTAATATGAGGATTCGTCACTCCTGGAAAGTATGAGATTATAACCTGATTTTTGCACACTTATGTTGATATAAATTTTTTCGGCCGGGGTGGAGTTATGAGTTGAAAATGTTTCAATTATAACAAGATTAGATCAACGAAGGGTTGAGGTGAAAAATATAATTTGTTGAAATGAGATTGACATTGATCCATATCTCTTAACCAATTGGGTTATATTGATGAAGGGATTATATTTCTACGGTAACCGCACATATATTGGTTCTGTCAACCACATGACATTTTCTTTCACATGGATTTTCTTGACACATTGCTAGATGTCAATCTTGGACGGCGATGTGAATTGATCGATCTAGGTGAATCGATAAGAATATCACTGCGCTTGCCATTGTGAATGGGAACCTAATGGATCACACAGATAAGGCGAGAATTGAGCATCTGGAGTTGGACCTTGTCCAAGTGGGAGATTGAAAAAATTAATGTCCAATGTCCAATTAGTTGGGTCAGACTTAATTACTTATTGTACCAAATTAATTAATTCGATTAATTAATTCGGCCTATTTATTGATGGGCTCTAGTTGGACTAGACCTAGGGCTAGGGTTAGCACTGCCTATAAATTAATAGGCACAACAGATTAAGGTTAAGAGTTGATCTTGATTACTTGCTAGCAAAAGCAAAAGACAACCCAATACAATTACTCCTAAAATGTTCCGCTTTCATCTGTTACTAATTCGAATTTTTCCTACGTTACTAATGTTCACGATAGCATGATTTATACACAAACAGTACTTAAATAGAAAAGAGAGTTTTGTAACATTAAAATCTCTCATACTTTGCAACCCCAAAATAGCACAGAAAGAGCAAAACTGATGCAGATGTTTCTTAACTAATCATTCATGTTTCAATTTATTATTTTAACTAGACAGATCTTTATCATCATCAGCAACAACAAAGAAAAGAGCCATTCTTACCTCAAATTGACATCTTTTTTATTTATCCAGACATAATAGTTCGATTGACTGATCGTGGCCTAAGGCGAACTTCATAAATTAAGCATCCAATTGACTCCCAAATTGTAGTATGCATCCAAATGTTAAAATAGATTAAGCTATTTGAGACAAAGATGATAAATTAGTAGTTGTAGGCTATTGAGTTTGCTTGTCCTGCCTTAGTTTATGTTTCAAACGATCAAATTACCATATTTGGAGACTAAGAAAAAAAGGGGGTAATTGACATAAAACGTCCCTGCCTTTTGAAGTGATTGTGCAAATCATCACTACCAATGAAATTTTAGTATTTTCATCCTCAAATCTACCTTTGCTTGTGCAAAACATCCTTTCAGTGTCATCAAAAAAGCTTTGTTACGTTTGATCCTCAACACGACATGTATCACCTTGCAAATGTAATTTCGTCTACACACCTATTTCACAATAATCCCACAATATTTTGTAATGATCTACAAAACTCCATCTAATATTATCTATTTCCTTTTCCTTTGTTCTGTATACTGGCCAAGTTAAGATGTCACCCAAACCATCCCTTTCACCCTTTTCCATGAATGTGCTGACTTCTATGTTTAGTTTAGACCTCCAATCAGATTAAAGGTATGGACGTTTTGTACATAATGTCCATAGCGGTTCAACTTCTGATATTCTATCTACTTGATAATTTGGACGGACGTACAAGTAATCCTTCATAATATCAAGAATAATGTGGGAATCATGAACCGCAAGTTGTTCCTTGGGTGTTTTGCGAGCTTCTAACCCATGAACTGCACAAAGGACAACATGTCCACCTTACTTGACTGTGAAATTGACTTGTCAAGGGTGGTGATGGAGAAGTCCCCATATATAATTGCATTCAAGTTTTTGTGTAATTCCATTTAGGATTGATTTATGTCGAGATAGTACACATGTTCTATACGGGTTCTCTCTTAACATTGTATAATGTCTAAATGTTGGGCATTTTAAACTGTGTAGACACTAGAGTAGCCCTAATTGTCTCTAGAAAGGGAGACTCTACTACAATACTCATGTTTGCTTCTTCATCCGATCATCCCTTGGCAGTTTCCTCTTCGATTTTTCTTCTAGCTTCAATCCCCGAATAGTCATTCGATTTAAAGCATATAAATTGATTTGCCATATAAAAGGTAGGGACATATGTGAAATGGGTATATGGATCAAATTACCCTTGTAATGTGGTACGAGTCGTGTTGAGGATCAGACTTGTTACCACCCGACTTTGATAAGGCTCCCATGTCAATAAAGGCCCAACAGAAGCCCCGTAGAGGCCCAACATGAGTCCCATAGAAGCCCCGCTAAGGCCTCGCAAACCCTAGAAATGGGGTCGGAGGCCTGTCGGATGTCTTAGCACTCTCGGGCCCATAATATCGCGAGGCCCAGTGAGGACCTCGACATTCGCGGCTGATCCATAGGACCTCACAGGCCTCGTCAATTGACAGGCAGCAGGATATTCTGGAATGACCAGAGAAATAATTAAGGGCAGATTACACAGGATTGGCAAACGGATCCTTACAAGGAAACTGAATCACAATCTCCTAGAATCATGCAACGTGATAAACTCAAAGAAGGAAGATAATCTCAGAGATTGCCTGAGTAAGGAATGATCTCTATCACATAAGGAAGGAAGATCTGATTGGGTATCTGGTTGATTTGTTTCCTAAATCAACTAGGACTCCTGCATTATAAATACAACATCTCCGGTTATTCCAAGGTACACTCTCTTTTATGCTTAAGGATCCCACCGTAAACTCTGCTCAAACCTCTGCTTGCTTGTCCCTCCCACACCCAGTTAATTTCACCCCCCGTGTATTATACATATACCGGCAGTTGACTTGATCGTCGGAGTACCAACGATCGTCGGGCCCTTTTTCTCCAGAGATCTTGGTGCCTAAAGATTGTCCTAGTGTGCAGGTAACATAAGAGTTGGCAGAGGAGTGACTGGAGATCTGTTGACACGTGGACGTTGCAGGTTCCAACGTCAACAGATTGGCGCCGTCTGTGGGAATCGAAATACGTTACACAACTAAGAACTTGTCGTAAAAACGTGTTTTCTACACGGAAGAGCATGTCATCCGAACATTCCACGGAAGAAGAAGTTGAGTCCCACCACACTAACTTGCGACAGGAAAGCGTTAAGGACCTATAGAACGTAACCCGTCACAAAAGGATAAGACAACGACAGAAACGGACGGTGGAATAGGAGAACCAGGATCTGAGGATGGACAATGCCCAGATGAAGGTCGCGCTTGAACTGTTGGAGAATCAATCCCTCCAACATGGACCCAAGCGCAGTCGTACCTGGAGGAGCCCTTCACAATCCGGTTCACTAGACAGCCGCCATTCCCAAGAGGAACCGCCAGTCTCTAACGGTCGGAACCCCCGTGACCCCGCCTTGAAGCCCTCACAAGATGGCCAGAGAGGGAGACCTTTCCCTGTACGAGAGAACCGCCCCGTTCCTACTGCTTGTGTGTTTGATAGGTTGGGAATAGGGTCTTCCATAGCACCCCCCCTGCCTGTACATAGCAGGCGCAGTGAACACTGTGAGGCCCGTACAGAAAAGAAGAAGGACCTGAAGAGTCACGCAAAGTCTAAAGAGGAGAAGGAGAGGCTAGAGTGTTACAAGGATGACGATGACAAGAATCTCACGTTTACCAACTACATGAAGGTAGTGGAGGTGCCCGCAAACTTTCGAATGCCTCTCATGGACAAATATAACGGAAGAGGCGACCCAACGGATCACATAAACACATATAAGACGAAGCTCCAAGGCCAATCCCCAGCGGTAAAGTGTCAGAATTTTCATACCACGCTCGCAGCCGACGTGAAGAGATGGTACAATAAGCTGAAGCCAGGGAGACTTCGAAGCTGGCCTCAACTCAAAAGGGAGTTCATCAACGCCTTCATTGGCAACCGGACGATGATTGCAGACATTACCCAACTCAACGACATCCGGCAGAAGGAAGGAGAAACCGTCAAGAGCTACTTTAAGCGGTTCAGCAACGTTATTAACAAGATCGAGACGGTGACCGATGAAAAGGCCTTGGATGCCCTAGTAACTGGGCTGCACATGCGAACTTCCTTCTGGAGTGATGTACAGAATCAGTCAACCGAAGACCTACAGTCATCTGGAGGACTTGATCCAGCGCGAAATTCAATTAGAGAAAACGATTGAGAACAGAAAGAAGGCCGAAAGAAAGAGAGGAGACTGCTACATGAGAGAGGGTCGACGCTTTCTAGAGCCTCGATTCTCCTACTTTCAGAGGAAGCATTCTCCGGAACCGGCAAGCAACCACTATAGGAGGTTCAATCAGACGGAGGTAGTCCCTGTGTCCCATCCCAGAGTACCAATAGTGGCTCCCTTACCAGCCGGAAGCCCGCCCAAGTTTTGTCTTATACACAGGACCAGGGTGCATAACACGGAGGACTGCCCTAACGTGAGGGAGTTAATCAATCGCGGGAACCATGGGCAAGGAGAAGGGAATCAACTCGCGCGAGGACGTCGAGAGCCGCCCGCACAAGGGCGAAGACCTCCTCATCGGCGCCAGAACGATGGACCCCACCGTGATGGAAGGAGGAATGACGGAAACAGGGATTAGCCGAGGGCGGAAGGGCCCCCAAGAGCCCCCCCTGTCCGAGAAATAAATACCATTATAGGAGGGCCCTATGTCGGAGGGCACACAATGAACTCGCGACACAACTACGCGAAGGTGGCAAGAGATGAACCCATGGAGAGTTGGCAGGTCCATGGGCACCGGTCAAAAGCACTACAAATCTCCTTCACTGAGGAGGACGAGGCTGGCATACACTATCCACACTGCGATGCCCTCGTAGTCTGTGCCATCGTGGCCAGAAATGGCCTAGGCTGGATGCTAGTCGATGATGGAAGCACTGTGAACATCTTGTTCGGCAGTGCCTTCGACCAAATGGACGTAGATCATGAGCCAACGGCTATTTCGAAGCCAATATTCAGTTTCACAGGAGACAGCCTCATCCCGCGAGGAAGGATTACCCTCGCAGTGGATTTTGGAGAACCTCCGTGCCACCTCAGGAAATTCATGGAGTTTCTGATAGTAGACACCCGCTCCGCCTACCACGGTGTCCTTGGGAGACTCGCGTTGAAAGATCTATAGGCAGTCACATCCATACACCATTTGGCAATGAAGTTTCCAACGCCCGGAGGAGTGGCCAAGATTCGGGGCAATCAGACGGAGGCAAGGGCATGCTATATGAATGCATTACGGAAAGTTGCAAAATGCGAAGACATTGTCCCAGCAGTGATGACCATACACTCAGAACCAATGGGCATTGACCACGAAAATATGGACGAGGAGATAGTATTGGACGAAGGCCTAGACCCCCGAATAAGAGGCTCAGATTCTCTTACCTCCCCGGCCGAGGAACTGGAAGTTTTTTCGGTAAACCCCTCAGAACCAATGCAGGTGTTGCAGGTGGGAGAAAAACTTGAAGGAAAAATGAAAGAAGAACTAAAGCAGTTCCTCCGAGAGAACGCTGACGTCTTCGTATGAAAGCACAGCGATATGGTCGGGATCGATCCATATGTGGAATGCCACACCTTAAAGGTAGATCCGCAGGTACGCCCCAAGATTCAGAAAAGGAGACCTCTGAGTACCGAACGATATGGCGCCCTGAAGGAAGAGGTTGACAAGCTGTTGGCCAATGGGTTCATCAGGGAGGCTGTTTACCCCCAATGGGTATCTAACCCTGTGCTGGTGAGAAAGAGCAGCAAAAAATAAAGGGTCTGCATAGATTTCTCGGATCTGAACCAAGCATGCCCTAAAGATAGCTTCCCATTACCACGCATCGTCCAGCTAGTCGATGCGACTACCGGCCATAAGCTATTTAGTTTCATGGACGCATATTCGGGATACAACCAGATTCCGATGTTTGCGGGAGACGAGGATCACACCGCGTTTATCACTGACCGAGGCTTGTACTGCTATAGGATGATGCCCTTCGGTCTAAAGAACGCAGGAGCCACATATCAGCGGTTGGTAAATCACATGTTCGCAGGGTAAATCGGGAACACCATGGAGGTATACGTCCATGATATGCTTGTGAAAAGCGTGAATGCCGAGGACCACATAGGGCACTTAAGGGGGATGTTCGAAGTCCTTCGCAAATATTGCATGAGGTTAAACCCCTTGAAGTTCACATTCGGAGTTGCATCGAGAAAGTTCCTCGGCTACATGGTCAACCAGCGCGGAATTGAGGCTAATCCCGAAAAGATTAAGGCACTCATCGAGATGCGGTCACCATCTTCCCCCAAGGAGGTCCAAAGCCTGACAGGAAGATTAGCGGCCCTGAATCGATTCATATCCAAAGAGACTGATCATTGCCAGCCCTTCTTTCAGACCATCAAGGGCAGGAAGAGGTTCGAATGGACCGAAGAATGTGAAAGAGCCTTCCAGAACCTCAAGGTCCTCATTGGAAAGTCCCCGCTGCTGTCTAAACTGAAGAATGGTAAAACGTTGCTCGTTTACCTTGCCGTGTCCGATAAGGCAGTTAGCTCGGTCTTAATACGGGAAGAAGGTCCGGTGCAGCTTCCTGTCTATTATGTAAGCAAGGTCTTACAGGACGAGGAAATAAGGTACCCGGATATGGAAAAACTCGCCCTATCTTTAATCATCGCCTCCCGAAAGCTCCGGCCTTACTTCCAGTCTCATAACATTTGTCCTGACGAACCTCCTTTTGAGACAAATACTCGAAAAGCCAGACACATCATGGAGGCTAATGAAGTGGTTGGTCGAACTCAGCCAGTTCGATATCAACTACAAGCCAAGACCTTCAGTAAAAGGACAAGTTTTGGCAGACTTTGTAGCTGAATTTGTCAATATCCCTGAATGTTCGCTTGAAGCCAAACCCCTGGAGGTACCAATATGGAAGTTGTATGTTGACGGATCCTCGGGTGAGGCCGGGGCTGGAGCCGGGATTTTACTAGTTAGCCCCGACGGTCACAATCTCAACTGTGCACTTCGCCTAGAGTTCAAGGCCTCCAACAACACTACGGAATACGACGCACTCCTAGCAGGCTTGAGGCTGGCACAAGAAATGAAGGCAAGAAAACTCCAGATTCACAGCGATTCACAACTGGTCGTCAGTCAAATTAATAGAGCCTTCGCGGCATGCGAGCATTCCATGATGGCATACCTAGCCAAGGCCAGAAACTTGTTATCCTACTTTGAGACATACGAGCTACTACAGATTCCACAAGTGGAAAATGGCTACGCGGACGCCCTCTCGAAATTGGCAAGCAGCAGACGAAGGCCATCCCAGTTGAGAGGCTGAATGAGTTTGTCACATTCGCTGTCTTGAAGACATCTGAATTCCCTACGTGGATGAAGGAAATCATCGCGTATTTGACTAACCAAGTACTACCCGACGACAGACAAGAGGCACAAAGACTCCACAGAAGAGCCGCGAAGTTCGTGCTACAAGACGGGATCCTATATAAGAGGGGCTTCATCCACCCCCTTCTGAGATGTTTGACACAGGAAGAGGCAATGTATATAATGAAGGAGATACATGAGGGGATATGCGGTAACCATTCTGGTGGGATGGCACTGGCACAGAAAGCATTAAAGCAAGGGTACTACTGGCCGACAATAAAGAAAGACTCCCATGAATATGCGAAGAAGTGTGACAAATGCCAGAGATTCACCGCTGTACAAAAGCTCCTGGCCTAGAACCTTACCCAGTCACCAGCCCTTGGCCTTTCGCCAAGTTGGGTATCGATTTCGTAGGACCCCTACCGACAGGAAGAGGTGGGGTCAAGTTCGCAATTATAGCAGTGGATTATTTCACCAAGTGGTGCGAAGCCAAACCTTTGGCCAAGATCACAGAGGAAAATGCGTAGAAATTCGTGTGGAAGAATATTGTCTGCCGCTTCGGGATTCCTCACTCTTTAATCTCCGACAATGGCACACAGTAAAGAAATTCAACTCGAATTGCGAGAATCTTGGTATTCGAAGAGATTTATCCACCCCATACTACCCCCAATCTAATAGCCAGGTAGAAGCCATGAACAAGATCATCAAGCATACGTTCAAGCGGAAGCTAGAATCCGCTAAAGGAGGATGGGCTGAAGAACTACCCGAGACCCTATGGTCCTATCGGACAACTTCTCGGACGGCTACTGGTGAACCCCCTTTCTCCATGGCATACGGAGCGGAGGCTATGATTCTCGTCGAAATAGGGATGCCCTCACCTAGGCTACTGCACTTCGACGAAGTGACAAATGAGGGTTTGCGCAGGGCAAACCTCGATTTACAAGACGAGAAACATGCGGACTCGCAACTGCGCCTCGCAGTTTACCAACGGAAGATGGCCAGGTACTATAACTTCAAAGTGAGGAGTAGGAGTTTCCACATCAATGACTTCGTCCTGAAGAAGGTATTCCAGGCTAATAAAGAAGTGGGGTCCAGAACCCTCAGACCCACTTGGGAAGGACCTTACAAGGTCATCGAAGAAATCCGCCCCGGAACTTACAGATTGGAAGATTTCGAAGGCAGAGAGACGAGGCACCCCTGGAACATCGCCCATCTGCGGCCATATCATCAGTAGTTTCACTTTGCGCAATTCGTTTTTTCAGCATTTGTTTTCCGGCGCCTTGAGAAATCGCGTCTTTTAATAAAATTCATAACATTATGAATCGAAAGTGTTTTATGGCCAGTCAGCATGATTCAGTAGCGAGGGAGTGTGGTTCGCGGCCAACTCTATCAACTCGTTGGATAAACATTCAACGTGTAAACATGCTAGTAAGTACAATTCGACAGCGAGAGAGTGTGGTTCGCGGTAAACTCTATCAACTCGCTGGATAAACATTCGACGCGTAAACATGCTAGTAAGTACAATTCGGCAGCGAGGGAGTGTGGTTCGCAGCCAACTCTATCAACTCGCTAGGTAAATATTAAACGCGTAAACATGCAAATAAACACGATTCGGAACAATCACAAAATTTCCACTAATAATTTACGAGATAATTACACCATAAAGAACTTTACAATGGCATAACCAAGAGGCATCGCCACTAAGCACGTACAAGATTCCTACGACTCAGCATAACCAGGGGCCCCAAGTTTGGCCAATAAGCCCTTAGCTTTCGCCAACTTGCTTAGCCTCAGTCAGTTCTATATCTTTTGCATGAATCATACTTTGACAAGATTTTAGTTGCGACTCAGCCTTCTTCCGAGCATCGACACACGCCTTCTGAATTGTCTGGTCCTTCGTAACATCATACGTGACACGAGTCCTCGCGTCTTCAGAAAATGCGAGTCGCACTCGAAGATGTTTGTTTTCAGCACGCATCACTTCGACATCTTCATCCTCCCAATGGCGGAATGTAGTTCGTCAAC
This sequence comes from Forsythia viridissima, assembly GCA_030279155.1. Classification (NCBI taxonomy): domain Eukaryota; kingdom Viridiplantae; phylum Streptophyta; class Magnoliopsida; order Lamiales; family Oleaceae; genus Forsythia; species Forsythia viridissima. Next base: position 16,812,604 of record CM059035.1, on the reverse strand, counting down.
CTTCATCTCCAACATTTTATACAACTCACAGTTTAGAACGTGACTATGGGAGGTATACATTTCGGCCAACTTCACCAACTCTGTCATTTCCGTGGTGTCTACCGCCTTCCCAAAGGCAGAAGTCCAATACTTATAAACTGATGCTGCATCAATGGCAACCGCTGGAGGTAATTTTCCTAAGACTGTTGGATCCAGCTTGTCCTGGCGGGACCCAATGTTGATGTATTCGCACTTACCGAGAGGGAGAGACGTTGATGCCCGGGATGCCTCCTCCCCGCTCTTGGCTCCTACTTTCCTTTTCCCCGACTGTTAACATAGACACAAATACGCAACACGTTCAGGCAACTTTCCACTATAACATCAGTATGTCGAGGTGAATAAGACTTACACATCAGTCTGCCGCTGGCCAATAGGTTGTCGTCCTTCAACAGGTTGCTGAGACTCCTAAAGTCGCTACTGAGAGCTCGTACTTTATTCCACTTCAACCTCAGCTCTCCTTGGTTTCTCTTCGGAATCAGTGGCTTCCCGCAGTCTGCAAAAGCAAGCAATACATTAAGTCAGGAACTATAGACAAAATTCCACACAAATGCGGCAGTATATACCAAGTTCCCCAAAGTGCTGAGGAATAGACACATGAGGAAGAGGGTCACCTTGCATAAATTCCCAGTCCCCGCCTATGAATATGTACCTCTCCTTCCAGTTGTGTACTTTGTTGGGACTATCGGTGGCCGTACCCCATTTCTGACCCGACCGGGGAGAAATGTTATACCATCCCGCAGATCGACAAGGCCGGTATATGGACTCAAACTCCCTCGGAGACAAGTTACCTCCCGACTCGGCAATACCCCACAATAGGTACAAAGCTACCATCTGCCCCCAAATGTTCGGTGTTATCTGACAACGGGCCAAATTCCAATCTTTCAGAACCTCGCGAAAGAAATGGATCATAGGCAAGCGAAGGTCTTGTTGCATCGCGGGTTCGTAAATCGCGACAAATCTATTAGGGGGTTTGTTGGCACGTTCCTCCAGGCCCGGTGCCCTAAGTATTACGGACACATGGATATCGTACGATAGCCGTATATCCTCCAACTCTCCCTCAGTAATCCTCGACCACGCCATAGAAGCTTCAGTGGCCGACCGCTTGAGCTTTTCGTCAAGCGCCTGCGCGCCTGGAGCATCCCTCTTATCAAGTGACTCCCTCATCTCAGGCACTCCAGCGTCTCGTTCCTCCTTCTCCATATTCACTTTCGACGGAGTGGCTGTGCACGCCTCCCTCCCACTTGTAGACGGAGAGGACGGGGGTACGTCGGAGGGGAATGGATTCAATCTCCCTATTACCTCGGAAGTGGAGGACGATGAGACAGATGTTGTTGCCCCACCCCTTACACTAGGGTTTGTCTGGGCATCCGACTGGTTTTGTGAATCACTGGTACCGGAAGACATCACGCACCCTTCTCTACTCCCTGATGTTGGTACCCTTGCTACGCTGGAATGCGTGACCAGGTATAACTCCCGAACCATGGATTCAAGTATTAATCACAAAAACAAACTACGAAACAAGTCACAACAACCCTTGGCGCGCTTACCTCGGAATAGTAGGAAGACAGGTTGCAACACTTGGGATTTTCTTTTCCTTTTTCGACAGCACGCTAGCAATACTCACTACAGGCACGTAAACGAGAAGAAATTATAATGAGGAAAGGCGCCAAACTTTATAGGTTGAGCCATTCCATTCCCTACCGTCCACTTTCCACAAGTGCCATCTAAATCGTTCACCAGTGGACACGTGTATGGTTCGGTGCACTAGGCAGAAAACGAAACCCTAAGCGTTTCTCAAAACACAGAAGCACTCACCCCACTCGCGCCCCCTTTTCTCGCTACGCGCTACGGGCATTAAATGGCTACACTATCTCACTCATGATGGTCTGACCACAGATTGACAGTCTTGATTGACAGAATCCCACCAACCGCAGACACGTCACCATATATGGTTTTTTTGAAGCCCTCACCCATCATAAATGTTCGGCTTCAGACTTGGGAGACTGATATAGCATTCAATTTTGGTTTGCGCAATGTGGCGAACAATATGGCTAATGCGAAGACCAAATGTTCTTTCTTCACCCTCAAAAAGTCCCACGCCCATTATAAATAATAGGCTCGGACTTGGGGGACTATTGTTACCACCCGACTTTGATAAGGCTCCCATGTCAATAAAGGTCCAACATAAGCCCCGTAGAGGCCCAACAGGAGTCCTATAGAAGCTCCACTAAGGCCTCGCAAACCCTAGAAATGGGGTTGGAGGCCCGTCGGATGTCTTAGCACTCTCGGGCCCATAATACCGCGAGGCCTAGGGAGGGCCTCGACATTCGCGACTGATCCATAGGACCTCGCAGGCCTCGTCAATTGACAGGCAGCAGGATATTCTGTAATGACCAGAGAAATAATTTAGGACAGATTACGCAGGATTGGCAAACGGATCCTTACAAGGAAACTGAATCACAATCTACTAAAATCATGCAACGTGATAAACTCAAAGAAGGAAGACAATCTCGGAGATTGCTTGAGTAAGGAATGATCTCTATCACATAAGGAAGGAAGATCTGATCGGGTATGTGGTTGATTTGTTTCCTAAATCAACTAGGACTCCTGCATTATAGATACAACATCTCCAGTTATTCCAAGGTACGCTCTCTTTTATGCTTAAGGATTCCACCCTAAAATCTGCTCAAATCTCTACTTGCTTGTCCATTCCACACCCAGTTAATTTCACCCCCCGTGTATTATACATATACCGGCAGTTGACTTGATCGTCGGAGTACCAACGATCGCCGGACCCTTTTTCTCCGTAGATCATGGTGTCTAACGATTATCCTAGTGTGCAGGTAACATACGAGTTGGCAGAGGAGTGACTGGAGATCTGTTGACACGTGGACGTTGCAGGTTCCGACGTCAACAAGACTTAACGGAGCTTTTTGGATGACAATGGATGAAACGGATGTTTTGCGCAAGCAAGAGTGGATTTTGAGGGAGAAAATGTCAAAATTTTATAGGTAGAGATGATTTGAATAATCACTTCAAAAGGTATTGACGTATTGTGCCAATTACCAAAAAAAAAAAAGAGCAAAATTCTTAATTGCTTTCTCTTCAATTTCAGTATCTTCACCTACCAAAAAGAATTTTAACAGTTTAAATCATAAATTTCTGTTAGATCAAACTTTGCTTGCAAATGGCATGAGTCTATCGAACAAAAACTGAAACCCAAACTTTCACATGATTCCAAGACGTAGCCATGGCAATGGGCCGAGCCGAGCCGACTCGGCCCATAAATCACGAGCTCTGCTCGTCTGGGCTCGACTCGTCTCCAAACCGTGGGCTTGGTTCGGCCCACGGTTCGTGGGCCGGAACGAGCCGGCTCAGCTCGGCCCTGTTTTTTTTAATTTTTTTTTTGGTTTAAAATTTGAAAATAAATCATTATATTCTAATTTCTATTTATTTTATTAAAGAACAAAATGTAAATATTTAAAATGAATCATTTATGTTTTTTAAAATCTTCATATTTCATTAAGTTTTTGTTTTGAATTTGAAAATAAAAAAGAAAGTAGAAATAAAAAATCATTTATGTTAAAAATTAAAGATTTAAAATCCACCTCTATTTTTTTGTGTTTTACATTTTTTTAAATTTGAAAATAAAAAAGAATACATAATCGAAAATCGTTTATGTTAAAAATGTATAATTAAAAACCCTCCTCTTTTTTCCGGGCTTGGGACCGGCTACTTTAAAAGTAGGCGGAGTTAAAATTGTACACGAACAAGATGTTACGTGTACAATTTTTTATTAAAATAAGAAAAATTCTTCAAATACAGAAATATTAATGCAAAATAATACTTACTACGATTCTACGAATATGATTAATCCATATTCAAATCTTCAAGTTCTTCAGACATTATTCTGTCCACTTTGTCTTGAATTCGAAGTTCGGCATCATCCCAATCCTTTAGACACAGTAAACTTTCTAAAATGTCGGCTTTGAGTCTTGACCTGATATCAGATAAAACCCTGCCACTTATACTAAATGCAGCCTCCGATGCTACAGTTGACACCGGAGGTGTTAGTAGATCACGTGCCATTTTGGAAAGAATTGGGTAACTACGTTGATGTTGTCTCCACCATTTAAGTATATCAAAATTTTTTCTCTCCTCTTTATCTAACATACTAAGCACATCATGTCCAAAATACCTACCTAAATCTACAGGTGTATCATTAGAATAGGGAAGGGAAGAACTAGAAGAAGAACCAACTAATTGTTGACTTTGAGTGGTCCTATGTGTACTGACGTAACTCCATAAGTCAATGTCATCAGTTGATGATGAAGTATATGTTGGATTAGGGGGTCGTACAACGTTTGTACCGGCCTTTTCAGCATAAATCTCATACATAGAACATAAAGTTTGTTCTAAATTAGAACACGTGACTGGATTTCCAAAAGTTAATTTATCTGAAATTGCCATTATTGTTACTTTTGTACCCTCTAAGTTAAGTCGAGGATCCATGATACATGCTAATGGAAATAACATAGGTAATTGTTCCCAATATTTTCTAAATTTAGCTTCCATGACATGTATAATACTAGTAAAAAGAGCAAAATTCTTATACTTATGAAAATTGTTAGCAATATAATAGAAATGATTTAAAACAAGCGGAGTAGTTGGGTAATAAACACCAGAACATGCATTTGTTGCGTCGTAAAAAACTTTTAAAAATTTTCTAACATGACCACATATTTCCCAATCATGTAATTCTAAATCATATTCTGAGCCGTGTGAGTGTCGGCCATTATAATATACAGTAATGCAATCTTCATAACCTTCACACGATTCAAGCATAAGATATGTTGAATTCTACCTATTGCCAACATCAGTTGCAAAACATTTTGATTGCAGCCCATTATCTATACATAAAGCAGCAAAAACTTGTTTTCTTGATGGTGAAACCGAAATATAATTAATAGCAAATCTAATTTTTTCTAATTGTGGGCGTATAAATTGTAATCCATCTTGTACAATTAAATTAAACACATGGCACACACAACGAATATGAAATAAAATACCATCAAATTGTGGATTACAATGTTGCATTAATTTTTCAATTACTATATTATTTGGGCCTGCATTATCAAATGTAAAACTACGAGCTTTAGAATCACATTTAAATTCTTGTAACACACTTAATAAAACTTGATAAATATTATTTCCATTATGAGGATAGTCTATTTGTTTAAATGCTATTACTTTTTTATGCATTAACCAATTATTATCAATGTAGTGTGTAGTTGATACCATGTATCTTTTTTGGTTACAACCTGTCCATAAGTCTGATGTAAAAGATACAACACCATTGTAATTATGAATATCATTAATAATAGCTTCTTTTTTAGTATTATATCTAACAATAGTATCTCTACGAAGTGTATTTCTAGAAATACTAACGTACCTTGGTTGTAGATATTTTTGGATGAATGTAGTCCAATGAGGATTGTCCACCAAGCTTAGTGGAAACTCGACATTTTCTATCAATTCCGGTAGTCCTTCGTGTCGCATAAGTTCTTGTGAGTATATCCAGTTGTTGAGAGTAGGACCACTAGACCCGGCCCCCGGAGATCCAAACTGGAGATGTGCCTGATTTGAATCCACACCTCCATGTTTGTATTGACACTTTTTGAAGTGTCTGTTTAGATGGGTCGTGCCAATCCCCTTCTGCCAAGCAAACTTCCCCTGACAGTGTTTACACTGTGCTTTGAACTCAGGGACTCCGTTCACTAGTTTACCAGTCGGCACCAACTGAAAATGCTCCCAGCATTTAGCCTTTTGTTTGGTGGCTTTTCGTTTAGTGCTAGAGCCAATGGTAGTAGTTTCATGTGTATTGGCGTCGTCATGAATGTCTTCCAAATCAATTGGATCAGTGCTACCACCAAACTGATCAATAATGTCTTCTGGAATTGGAATGTAATTAAGACCACTGAAATCATCATCACTTCGGTTGTATGCCATTTGGAATAATAGAGAAAGAAAATAGGAGAAGATGAAGATTTAGTAGAACGTAGAAATTAGAAAATAGAAATGTAGAAAATTAGTAGAAGTAGAAAATTATAGCGTAATATCTAGATAATAAGATACTAGATACTAATTACTTAGAACACAAATATTGAGATTTGAGAATTTATAATAGATTGAGTATGTAATTGAATGAGAGATAAAAGATTGAGGTGTGAAAAAATGAGTTTAGAAATAGGGTATTTATAGGAAAATCATGAAAGGAAAAAACAAAAAAAAATAAAAAAAATAAAAAATAAAAATAAAAAGGACCGTTGCCAACGGTCACAAATGTGACCGTTGGATGATCATCCAATGGTCACGATCTCGTGACCGTTGTGGTCCTTGTGGACAAGCCACGAGCCGAGCCGGCTCATGGCTCGTCCTGGCTCGTGGGAACGAGCCCACGAGCCCAACGAGCTGGCTCGTTTTTTTTTCTCTGGCTCAGCCCTAGCTCATGTTCGTGGTTTGACGAGCCCGAGTCCGAGCTGGGCCGAGCTTTTACGAGCCGAACCAACGAGCCGACGAGCCGTTTTGCCACCCCTACCAAGACGCGTGATAGACGCTTTCCTTATAAAAAAATTTGTTCCACTCAATTGTAGTACACACGAGATCCAAAGTTGTCTATATGATGTAATATAATATGATTTAAGTGTTTTCCTGCGTCTCTGCACTGATGAAAGTAAACCAAACACTCAAAATAAATGTAGATAATTATATAAAAGAATTTTATATCCAGTTCTATAGTATTCCAAATATAAAACAAGTTAAAGAAATCAAATTCTATTTAGAGAAGCAAAGAAATAAGAAAATGATCAAGAATTGTCTCATTATTTCTTTCAACAATCACACTAAATTTATAGATCGTTAAAGGGCACTTCTCAAAGATTACAATGGTTAAAAAGGATCACAACAATTCATTAAGATACACAAAAACCGACTTCATAATGAAAGGAGGCCAAAAAGCACGACAAGCTCCGTTTTCCAGTTTCGCTGCTTCTTATCAAAACCGAATGCTCGTTTCACCGATTTTTCATCCAACACTAGTCCCGAGTCATTCATGTAATGTTCTACATATGTCAAAACGACATATTTAGAAAATCAACTTAACAATTTCCAGTATAAGAGCCATTTGTAATCTAAAACCATCAACAATTTCAACCTCTCTGGAATTAGAGGGACTAAAAATAAAAAGATCAAACATTCACAAATAAAATTTCTATAAATCGCACACGAATTAATTTTATCAAAAGATTCAAAATCCAAAATAATTTGGCAATAATTCATAAAAAAATCAAAAGAAAATAAAATTACGAAACTGCAATTATGAATTACCTAAAGTAGATTTTGTTTTGATAATGGTGAAAATTGGGATTTAGCATTTAGGACTAGAACACATTGCTAGATAACGAGAAGCTCAAGTCGGAATAATTGAATTGGAGAATGGGTAATTATATTCACACTACAAAATTTATTTGTTGCACCACATTTTAATTGCATTTAAGGTCCTCAATCTTTATTCATTGTAATACTTATGTCATCAACTTTTTTTCGTCGTTTTTTATCCTCAATCTTCCATTAATTAGCACATCTCGTCTTTAATAAAAGTTCACGTCCAAAAAGTCCGTTTGTAAGGAGTAAAACTACTTATTTGCCCATCATATATATTTAAAAAAATAAATAAATACAAAAGTGTGACAAAATATTTTTATCTCATTTCAAAGTACGCAAAATAGAATATTTTAACAAAAATCATCATCAATGACGAGATGTGCTAATTAATTAGAAGGTTAAAGATAAGAATTTGATGGAAAAAAAGGTTAGGGACATAAGTATTACAATAGGCAAAGATTGATGATCTTAAATTTAATTAAAATATCACTACAAGAAAAAGTAACTATAGGGACAACTTTTGTCGTCCCTATAGATAGAATTGTCATCGCTAAAGTTCTACAGGGACGACATAGTCGTTCCTAACGATCGTCCCAATAAGCCCGTCCTAGTAAGTCAATAGAGACGACAATTGTCATCCCAATATATTCGCGGTTTATAGGGACGACCTTTATCGTCCATATAGCCCTTATTTTCGTCTTTTCCTTTCTTCCAACTATTCGTTTCAAAATATTTATTGAGACGACAATTTTTCGTCCCAATATATGTTGAATCTATAGGGACCACAAATGTCGTCCCTTTATGTCCCACTTTCAAATTGAATAGTGGGTGTCGAAAAATCTATTGGGACGACTATTATCGTCCCAATAGGTTAAACTATTAGGACGACTATTATCGTCCCAATAGATTAAACTATTAGGACGACTATTATCGTCCCAATAGGTTAAACTATTGTGACGACTATTGTCGTCCCAATAGAAAAATATCTATAGGGACGTCTATTATCGTCCCAATAGTTTAATCTATTGGGACGACTATTGTCGTTCCAATAGAAAAATATCTATTGGGACGACTATTATTGTCCCAATAGTTTAACCTATTGGGACGACTATTGTCGTCCCAATAGAAAAATATCTACAAGGACAAACTATTGGGAACTATTGGGACGACTATTATCGTCCCAATATCTATAAAAAAATATCACATGGCCTATTAAACTATTTGTCGTCGTAATTAATTTTTTTTTCAAATTTATTGATTATAGTAATTATTTCACTTTTAATACTAATTGAAATTATTTATTACCAATGACTTAATAGAAACATTAAATAAAATGTTTAAAAAAACTTAAATAATATTAATTATATTATCATATTTGTACACAAAAACAAATTTTACGAAAACATCCTAAAAATCTATGCACAAAAACAAAAACTACCAACACAAAATAACCATAATGTACAAAACAAAAGTATGTGCAACTAAAAATAGATAGACAGAAGAAGACTAAAGATCAGATAAATAATCTTCGTCGTTCAAAGAATCTAACTCTTCTTCATGCATAGGCGACAAGGGTAGTGGTGGTGGTGGTGTCGGCAACTGAATTCCCGGGATGACAGATTGCAGATTACTCGTTAACAGTGTCATAAATTCATTCATTTGATACATGTATGTCTCCATTTTGGACTTCAATGCATTCGTTGCCTTAGTAGATTGATTGGTACTGTGTTGGTCCTGCAATGTCGTAGTGAACGAGTGAGAACGGGAAGTGCCCCTCAAAACCCGTCCAATTGCGCACCGGTGTCCCCTCCTCTCTCCCAGGACCTTAAGAACAACGTCGTGCTCATTAACTGCCACGCCGCTGGAGCTAGCTTGCTGCGTTTGCTCTTCCCGTTGCTCCACCATTTTTTCCTTAAATAATCAAATTTAAAATATTTGTCAATTAAATGTGAAACTCAAAAAATTAACAGTAATAGATCACTGTGTATTAATTTTTACGTACATAATCTTGCGCAGCCCTTTCGTTCACCCACTCGCCATTTCTTTGATGGTTGACTTTGAAAGTTTCAATGACACTCGGCCACTCCTGGGTCTGGCGGTCCCGCTGTATAAGTATGCAATATTAAATGAATAACTCAAACGTATTTCATACTTTGAAAATGAAATTATGGATGAAAAATAATATATGTTACCATATCGAAACGCGTAGCAACTATAGTTTTTGACCCCTGCAGGCTAGTATAATTTATTTTTTCCCTGTTCACTTTGTTCATCATTGAAATATCCTATAAAAATTTTATAATTGAAATTAATACAATGTTAATATTAATATTTAATAGAAAATCATTTAATTAAATTAATAGAATTGTGCTTACCTTAAATTTTTTACTCGATGAGCGCTCTATGCACTTTTCCCATACGTCCGCCGTCAGGCCACGGTAAGGTACGGCAACACCTTTATCTCTTATATATGTATTCACATTGGCCTTGTATTGACGATATAGTCGGGCCGCTGTATCTTCGATACCGTCAATAATGAGCTTGTAATCAGCCTTTGAGTAATGCCTTGGATTGACGTCGAAGAATTCCTATAGCAAATCAATCTTGTTTAAGTCATTGAAGTTAGACTTTATTAAAAGTACTTAAGGTATAAAATAACAGCTAATTCACTTACGTATACGCAGCCCATGGCATGGGCGTTTTGTTCCTCTGGAACATTCGCCCATCTATCGAAGTAGGGGTGCACAAATTGTCTCACATGTGTCCCTACAACTCTCGATAAGTATTTTTGGTTGTCTCCTGTAGGTAAATAGGTCCCCTCTTTTGTATCAAAATCTATGGGGAGTGGTCTTTTCCCGTTAGACTGGAATAGTTTAACAAGATGTAACGATCTGGAAGGGCCCCATTTTTTAGCCGCAGGCGCTGCGAATTCACATAAAAAAAATGGTTTAATATGTAAATCACTTTGACTACACACTATTTATTCCCAAAAAAATTATGTTACCTGTCTGACAGTCCGCTTGTAGCCTATTTGCATGTTGATGTGGAGGCTCATCTCCACCATCCCCTCCATGGTTTAATACATCAGCCATTGTATTACGTCCTTAGCTTCAATTAGTCCTAATTAACCAAGCATTAATTAGTACCAATAAGATTAAGACAGACATAAAAAATTCAGTCCAAATACAGTGCATAAATGGGCAAAAACAGTTTCAAGTATGACATTCCTACGTAGAGAAAGAGGCCGAAACAAAAGAAATGAAATGAAAGAATATGATGTAGAATACAATCAGGTAAATGGCTGATTTTGTCATCTACATCATCAATATTCTGTCTCTCACAAACCTTTTGCTGTTTGAAGCTACCCATCATTTTGCCCTTTCCCTACTTAATAAAACAAAAATGTTGGTAAGAAATTACTGTATGACTTGAAGGCAGTTTTGAAATCACCTTGCTACCATGGCAAATCATAAATCAGAGATGCTGACATCTTCAAAAATCTTTTTCCACATAATGTCAAACAATAAAATGTATTTGTCTTTCAAAAACTATGCACGTACATTCATTCTAATATCTTCTATTGAAACTTTAGGAGAAATGGAACTTCTCTCTAAATATACTTGCAGACAACAAGATTGTGCCTCCTTAACTTTGTAATTATGTTGGTGCAAGTTTTTTTCTGATGGGTATTAGAAAAAGAAAGATTAGGAAGTTGGTTTCTGGTGTTAAAGTATATTTTAACATATTTCTTTGAGAAATTAATTTGAGTTTCATTGATAAAAAAAAAGTTTGAGAAAAAGATTTTTTGTAATGTTTCCTTCAATGTCCTATAGCAGTTCTCATCCTCTCCTCTCCCAACACCAAAAAGACAAAGTATCAAGACTAAATAAAAAAAAATTAAATTGATGGACAAGCATATTTAATTCATGAAACTCAATATCAAGTTTGAATCAGACATATTTCTTACCTATAAAGCTGCTCAATGAGTACAACTAAGGCAATTTCATGATTCAAGACCAAAGATGACAATTTGATTGATACATCAGCCCTGCGTCTCAACTGCCGTCCATGACCATAAGGTCCACATATGCAAAATAGTAAGCTTGAAGCTCCCTATTGAAAAGGGAAACTTGTCATCCATTAGAAGGTCTTGGGACATGACATCTTAGGACTATTGCTATAGCTAATTTTCTTCATCACTTGTGCATACTTCTCACTCAGCCAAAATGGATGGGGTAATCATATTATAGGACAATGCACATGCTTATAAATGTTGATTGAATTGGATTCAAAATTCCAACAACAATAGGCATCTCAAAACCAGGTAGATGATGGCATTTTATTTTCCAGACAATTGATTATTCATAAAAAAGAATTATGCACCATTACTAAATGCTTTTAAAAATATAGAAAGAAAAAATGTGTTGTTGGAACTAGGTTGAACCAAAACAAATTAGACGACTATCTTTGGATTCATATTAGTGATTCATACTGCTAGCAAGCACCTTATATCAAATTACCAACAGTATGATATATACATATCATTTTGTTGGTATTAAACATCAAATTGAAATGTGTCTTCCATCGAGGCCTCAAGGTTTCTGATAAACATAAAAACTCATTGAAACTCCAACTATTTACCCCCTTCAACAACGGCCCCTTGCGGCACCAAAAAGTAACAAACCATAAAGAAAGCCCCCAGTAGAATAAATATATATATGAAACAAGAAAGGAAAAAATAAAATAAAATCGATCACACAATATTGGAGCCACATGTAAAATCTCATAAACCCTACAAAGAAATTCATTAAGCATGAAAAGAATGTTCAATACATAGAAATGCAGCGCTCAGTATAAGAAACCATATCGTGAAGATGTATGATCACAAGAGACCACAACAGCCACAGCAGGAATATACCTTCAAAATCAGTAAATAATTCAAAAAATTCACTACCCCCCCCTAAACCCTTCCTTCCTAAGGAAAAAAAACACAACGTGATGAACAAAAAACCTCGATTCTAACTCCTAACACAAGAGAACAAATTAATCATATCCAAGAAACATTAGAAACACCCACAAATTAATCCAAAAATAGCAAAAAAGAAGTGATTTTTTATATATACATACCCAAAAAGTAGTGATTTACGCTAAAAAATTCTAGATGCTGATCGAACGTAGGTAGAGGCAGAATCGAATGGTTGGCATTTGCTAGAAAGCTTGGTCAGGAAGAAGAGGTGAGTGTGTGAACATTGAAATCCATAGCTCAGAGAGTCTCATCCGGCAGAGAATTACCAAGGTTAGTGAGCAATGGGGGTTTGCAATTATGATTCAAGTTCAGCCAATGGTTTGAAATATTGGGGGTTTGGAGCCAAATCAAAAATTGTAATTTGAGAAATTGGGGTTTTGGAGCCAAATAAGGAAAAAGGACGTGAGAGTGGGGGGAATATAAATGATTTGTGAGGATTGTGTATTATGTGTAGCTTTTGTAAATTTCTGGGCTCTAAAGGGACGACTAAAGTCGTCCCTATACATTTCAAAAAAAAAAAAAAGATGAATAGTGCTCGCTCGAGCGGACAGAATGTAGGCTCTGTCCGCTTGGGCGAGTACTGTTCACAATCAAAGAAAAAATTTGACTGTGAATAGTGCTCGCCCGAGCGAACATAATTTATGCTCTGTCCGCTCGAGCGAGCACTATTCACAATTATTTTTTTTTTTTTTTTTTCTCTTGGCATCTTCTCCTAAACTTCATTTGAAGATGTACAACTCTAATGTAATAAAATGATATGAGATCGGGTATCTTGGAATAACAACATAAGGTACATACATAATATAATGATGTTCTTCCTTCATCATATGATCCGATACAAAAAATCCGCACCTCCACCGTCCGCCTGGAGATCGCCCTAGAAGACCTCTCCCTCCGCCCTCAAGGTAATACTGCTATTATTATTGTTTACAAAAAATATATACAAATCTCCCGTTCATGCCTTCACTTCCAAAAAATTAACAAATCTGTGAGAAAGATTGACCGACGAATTGGAGATTTGAGGAGAGATTATAGAGAAAAGAATTCGTTGAAGAGAGTAGATTTCCCGAGATTTGAGAGGATAGATGGGTTGAAGATTAGAATTTGTTGTGAGGATGGGTTCAATTTTGAAGACAGTCGTATATGGCAAATTTGGGCCTGTGGGGGTGAAAAAACCTCCCTAACGGTCGGTTTGATAAATTATGTTATCGTCATTATTTATTTATTTTAAATAAAAAAATTAGACAAAATATTATCAATGTGTTATTGAATAACGAAATTTATACTACATAACAGAGTACAAGATTACAACGTGTTGTTTGATCACTCATAGTCACTATCATTGCTTCTATCAGCATCATCGTCATATTCGACACTGTCGTAGTCTGTCTCCATGTCAGACGCCTCAACCTCACCTCCATCATCGACCTCATCGTTATCGTCATCGTCCTCATTATCCTCATCCTCATCGTTAATAAAATTATATTCATCTTCACTAAAATTCGACAATGACGCTCTATTCGCAGGACGATCCAACTGAATGGCATCATTGTCGACCCGCTGCATAGTAATGTGTTCTAAATTGCCAAGATCAACAAACAGGGAGAAGTTTGACGAGCTATCATCGTGTAACAAATCTATCTCAGTCAAAACCATTGCTGGCGTATCCCACGTAATACGATGATTGACTTCTTGAACCACTCGCCAGTTATGACTACGTGATGGGTCATCAATATAGAACACTTACCTCGCTTGTGAAGCAAGTATGAACTGGTCATTTTTGTAAGCCTCTCTACTGGTGTCAATACTTGTGATGTTGTTCTCTATGACCTTTCTTTTTCCATCACACTTAAACCATCTACACTGAAACACCACAACTGAGAAACCATTTATGTATGAAAGCTCCAATATATCCTGAAGCTGGCCGTAAAATATTTCATCACAGGTCCCTGCAATACTCACACCACTATTTTGTGTTTTACGTCGGATATCACGATCATAAGTTAGAAATCGAACTCCGTTAACGATACATGCTGGGTAGGAATGCACAACAGCATTTGCCCGAGACGCCAAAGATAGCAATTCTGGAGACACATCATCAGCGGTTATCCGATGTAGAGCATAAATCTGTGTTAATAAGATGTGAATTCATTAACCAATCAAACATTATACTAATGGCCAAATGCAAATAGTATTATTGTTCTACCTTCGTATGAAACCAAGGAGCAAAATCGTTTCTATGCAACTGGTTAACATTGGTAACTCCACGAGTCTGCAACTGATCCTTGTGCTCACTGTTGAAGTAAAAATTACATTGAGCAATTGCTATAATAATAAAATCGTTTAATGTTAAAGATACTAAAAAAATACGTACGCACTCACTTTAAGTACGTTTCAATCTCAGGACAGTTGTTAAGTATATAAAACTCAGCTTGAGCTCGAACATCACTTTCGAGGACAACTAAACTTCTTTTTCCTATAGGACGACATTGGGATTCAAAAATAGATAGCTGCTTTTTGGGAACGCATAGATCGTCATTTCTCTCTGGTCGGTTGAATCGTGTCTCGACGTCGTCGAAATACCGTGAACAAAGAGTCAATGCTTCCTCAACAACATATCCCTCGGCTATGGAACCCTCAGGCTTCGATTGATTTCGCACATAGTCCTTTAGTTTCTTAATATATCTCTCAAAAGGATACATCCACCTCATGTAAACGGGCTCACCAAGAATTGCCTCTTCAGGTAAATGCATCATAATGTCAAAAAAAGCCGGTGGAAAGATTCGTTCAAGCTTGCACAATATGAGGATGAGCTGTTGTTGAGCATTAACCATGTCGCTAACCTTTATCAACCTTGCACACAATTTTTTGAAAAATGTACAAAGTTCAATAATAGTGGATGAAATTGTCTTGTTTAGAAAGGCTCGATACCCGACGGGCAACAATCTTTGCATGAGGATATGACAATCGTGTGACTTCAAACCGATTATTCGGCTTTCATTAGGCGCAACGTTCTTTCTCAGATTCGATGCAAAACCATCGGGAAATTTGACTTTACATATAAAATTGCAAAACTTTTGACGATCTGCATTAATAAATGTGTACTTTGCTGCAGGCTTCATCAATCTACCCTTATCTTCGTACAAGTGCAACTCGTGTCTAATTTTTAATTTCATCAAATCACGTCTCGCTTTTTCTGTATCCTTAGATTTATGAGGATCGCCCAATAATGTACCCAACAAACTATCACAGACATTCTTTTCTATATGCATGACATCGAGATTGTGTTTCAACTCATTTGTCGACCAGTAGGGCAACTCATAGAAAATGCTCTTCTTTCTCCAGTTTAGCTCTTCTTATCCCTTTTTCTTTTAACACCCCCATAGCTTGGGTGTTTTCCTGGTGTTCTAATTTTCACACGACTAATTTACTGTAGGATATTTGCACTAGTCAATTGAGGCGGTGGCCCACGTCTCTCTGTTTGTCCGTTGAAAGTACGATCATTTCTCCAATGATGAGTACTTGGTAAGAAACGTCGATGACCCACATAAGCTGTCTTATCGATGACACGTGTCGAAGGTGTCTCTTCATTACAAGTTGGACATGCGTCGTAACCCTGACCGCTCCACCCTGATAAACTACTACGAGTAGGAAAATCACTAACAGTCCATAACATCGCTGCTCGCATTCTGAATATACAGTTATTACTTGATACATCACGTGTATCGATACCAGATGTCCACAATTCCTTCAACTCATCCACTAATGGCCGTAAAAATACATCCATATCTTTGCCTGGTGATTGGGGACCTGGGATCAAAAGGGTTAGCATTAAATTTTCTTCTTTCATACACAGCCAAGGTGGTAGATTATAAGTTGCCAAAACCACTGGCCACATGCTGTAAGACTGACTCATATTACCAAAAGGATTGAAACCATCCGACGACAATCCCAGCCGAACATTTCTTATCTCACAGGCAAAATCAGGGTGATTTTTGTCAAAGGCCCGCCAAGCTTTTCCATCAACGGGATGACCCATATCATCTTCGTCCCTCGAGCGACCTGTATTATGCCACCTCATTAGTCTCGCAGTATGTGTTGTTGCAAACAAACGCTTCAGTCTAGGGGTCAATGGAAAATAACGCAACACTTTATGCGGGACATTCTTCCCAGAGGATTTGCCAGCTATTTGCACCCAACGACTTTCATAGCAGAATGGACAAATTTCTTTATCAGCATTTTCCTTCCAAAATAACGCACAATCATTCCTACAAACATGAATAGATTCGTACCCCAATCCCAACTTTGACATTAATTTTTTAGCCTCGTAGTGAGAGTCGACAAGATTGATTTTGGGGAAGGCCGATTTTAACAACTTCAATAGCCCATCTACAGATTTATTTGTCCACTTATTGACCACTTTCAAATGCATCAACTTAGTTAAAAAGTTTAGGGACGAGTAAGAAGATACTCCTGGATACAACTCTGAATGCAGAGCATCGAACAAAGCGTCGTAACCTAAATCAGAAGATTTGCCAGCAGCTGAGTCATCCCCGACCACATCGGTAAGAACTTCCGCCATCTCATCTTCTGCAACAAGCCCTTCGTTCTGTCCTTGCATATTTACAGGCCCTTCCTCACTCTCCCCGTGATAAATCCACCACTCGTAGTTCTCGTAAAAACTGTGACGAAATATGTGATACTCAACATCATCTACCAATTGCATCATCATGTTTATACATCTTTTGCATGGACATTGAATCATCCCCCTATCATTTGCTAATGGCCTCGCCATATTTATGAACGCTTTCAGACCATGCCAAAACTCTGCAGACTTTGCCCGTCTTCTATTCAACTTTATCCAACTCTTATCGAATTCCATTTCCACTTTAGAGTTGCTGCAACACCAAAAAAATAACAATGATTAATTGCAGTGTACAAGTTGTGTGAGAATGTCCTAACTCCTTGTCGCTCCAATACTAATTTTAGGTGTGGGCCCTAGCCATTCGACATTGATTTGTAATTTACGAGTTATGTTAATTTTTTCTATGATTCCTATGTTTCACGTGTAAATTTATGCAGCATCTCCCTTCTATTCTCCTAAGTGCGCACACTATTTTAAACACAGTCAACACCCGGAGAATAAAATGGAGACAATACCAAAAATCATACGTGATAGTCGAGGTAATCATAGAAAAAATGTATGATAACACAACTCGTAACTTACAAATCAATGTCAAACTCTCCGGAACAGAACAATTCAAAGATTAGTTTGTAAACATCAAATAACCCAAAATGAGGTTGTGTGTGCTTAATAAACTAATCTTCAAACGGCATTCTAAGGTTTATGAAAGTGCAATGTATTGTGAAAATAAAATAAAAAATAAAAAATAAAACATAAAACTAAATCTTAAATATATAAGTGAAATACGTAAATTTGACTGACCAAGGATCTCTTATGGGAATTTGTAAACTGGAGCTATTGGGACGACATAATGTTGTCCCAATTGCTAGAAATGGGCGCGAGAAAATCCCGCCAATATGATGAGGGTATTAGGACTTACAGGGACGAATATTTAAGTTATAGAGACAACATTAGTCGCCTTTGATTCTGTAGGGACGACATACTCCGTCGTCTCTACAAGTCTGTCACTATAGGGACGACAAATACGTCGTCCCTATAGGTTCTGGACCTGTAGGAACGTAATTTAACACTATTAGGACGACTTTAGTCGTCCCAGTAGCTTACAACGCGGGAAAAATTGGCACCATTTCTTATGACCTATGGGGACGAATTTTTTAGGCTATAAGGACGATATTAGTCGACTTTATTTCTTTAGAGACGATATTTTCCGTTGTTGCTATAGGTATGTACTCTATAGGGACGATAAATAAGTCGTCTCTATAGATTCTGGGCCTATAGGGACGACAAATAAGTCGTCCCTATAGATTCTGGACATGTAGGAACGTACTTTAGCACTATTAAGATGACTTTAGTCGTCCCAGTAGCTTTCAAATCGGAAAAAATTGACGCAATTTCTTATGACCTACGGGGACGAATTTTTTAGGCTATAAGGACGATATTAGTCGACTTTATTTCTTATGTACTCTATAGGGACGACAAATAAGTCGCCTATATAGGTCCAGCATCTATAGGGACGACTTATAGGGATGACAAATAAGTCGTCTCTATAGATGCTGAAACTATAGGGACGACAAATAAGTGTGTTGAAACGACTTTTTTCCTTTCTATTTCTATTACAATCTTTAGAGACTACATTTTATTGTCGTCCCTATATATGCTATACATAGAGACGAATTTGGTGTCGTCCCTATAGATGTCTTACCTATAGCACCTTTTTCTTGTAGTGATGGTTCAACAAATAAAAACTGTAGTGGCAATATAATCACCCTTGGAGAATATATGGTGATATGTATTTGGCCCGATTTGAATTGGACCGGGTCTTACCTCTTTTTCTTTTTTTTTTCCTTTTTTTTTTATGGAGTTGTGATAGAAGTTGGAAATATGCTTCGAATTAGTCGAATTAGGCCACACATAGGCTAAATTTCTTTTGTCTTGAAAAAAATGAGCTAACAAAAAATAGACTCCTTTAATTTTGGGCTTGACCTGCGGGCCTCACTCGTCTTAACCCAAAACAGTCTATGAGTGGAAGATTAAATTATTAAGAAAACGGTAAATAATTTCATTTTCAATATGCAAAATGGAATTTCAAGATTCAACATGCACGAGGAGCTCACTTTCTTATTTGATACAACTAAACAGAGTTAACGCCATATCTCCTCCTCCATTGTAGCCTAAATAACCAAACAAGGTATTCTTAAAACATAATAGTAAATGGATTTATTGAAGGAATTTCTTGAACCAAAGAGCAGACTTTTTGAAGTATCTTTTGAGTTTATGTGCACGGTCCACGTAAATTAAACCAAAGTTTTGAGTGTATCCTGAAGCCCACTCATAAGTGTCTAAAAGTAACCACGGGAAGAAACCCTTCACATCAACCCCATCTCTTTAAAAAAAAAAAATAGCATAGTGTTGCATAAGCAATTCCTTTAATTAAATACTTAAATTTAATTAAAAAATTAATTCAATGCAAGTTGAATAAATAATTAAATGTGTAGGAGATATGTTACCCACTGTTGATGTGAACTGACGTGACAGTGTCACATTAGTAGTGGAACACACAATTAAATGTGTCCACACATAGTGGACAATATATCTCCTGCTCATCATGGGCATGAAATCATTCCCCGGCAAATAGAATGGACAAAAGCTAAAAAATATACTCACGTAATAGCGTGCTTAACGGCCAAAAGATGACGGCGGTAAAAATCTACCCTTTGTGGATCATTGGTCCCTTGCTTTATTGTTGTAATATTAGTATAGCTAATTCCTACCAACAATTCCATATTTTTGAATTAGAGAAAAGATGTAAAAACATTTACTAATTCACTTTATATTCAAATAGACCACACGATTTAGTTCTTATATATATACTAGTTTTGGCTACGTGCAATGCACGTATGTAAAAAATGCAGGGAAAAGTTTTAGAATTATTCATACAATTATTTTTAAAATAAAAAAAATATGAAAATGGTTAATATAACATGTATAAAAAAATATTTGAAATTAAATTATTCATACAATTATTTACCTTTTTTTTTTCCTTGTGTCAAAGAAAATGGGCTTAAAAAAAATAAATTGGTGAACAGTAAAATAAAGATCATTGCCGAGTTGCTCGGCAATGAACAATTCATTGCCGAGAATTTTACTGTTGATGCTTTTTTTTTTTTTTAATGTGGTAACATTATAAAAAATAAAAACATTCAATTTGTGCAAAACGAAATAAAAAAGAATAATAAAAAATTGAATGAAAAGGTGTAAAAAAAAATAAAAACCACCAAGATTTCACGGGGATTTTGAAATTCTTGAATGGCATTTTTTAGCATTTATTGAGAATAATTTGTAAAAGGTAAAATAAAAAAACAAGATTAGTCAAAAATTGAATGAAAATTAAGTGTAAAAGAAAAAAAAAATAAAAAATAAATTAAAGATTTTTTTTTTTAAGTTGTGGGCATATCCCAACGATTTTAAAACAATAGGGACCTTTTATGCAATTATTCCTTTAAATAAAAAAAAAACCTTTTACTGTTTATGGCAATCAATTGATTGCCGAGATTGCTCGGCAATCAGCAATCACTGTTCACATAAATTTTTTTTTTTTTTTAATTGTGTCAAAGAAAATTGGCTAAAAAAAAAAAATTTTTTTTTAAATGTGAACAGTGATGCCGAGCAATCTCGGCAATCACTGATCACATAAATTTTTTTTTTTTTTAAATTGTGTCAAAGAAAATTGGCTAAAAAAAAAATTTTTTTTTTTAAATGTGAACAGTGATTGCCGAGATTGCTCGGCAATCACTGTTCAAAAAAATATTTTTTTTTTTTTTTTTTTTATGGAGTTGTGATAGAAGTTGGAAATATGCTTCGAATTAGGCCACACATAGGCTAAATTTCTTTTGTCTTGAAAAAAATGAGCTAACAAAAAATAGACTCCTTTAATTTTGGGCTTGACCTGCGGGCCTCACTCGTCTTAACCCAAAACAGTCTATGAGTGGAAGATTAAATTATTAAGAAAACGGTAAATAATTTCATTTTCAATATGCAAAATGGAATTTCAAGATTCAACATGCACGAGGAGCTCACTTTCTTATTTGATACAACTAAACAGAGTTAACGCCATATCTCCTCCTCCATTGTAGCCTAAATAACCAAACAAGGTATTCTTAAAACATAATAGTAAATGGATTTATTGAAGGAATTTCTTGAACCAAAGAGCAGACTTTTTGAAGTATCTTTTGAGTTTATGTGCACGGTCCACGTAAATTAAACCAAAGTTTTGAGTGTATCCTGAAGCCCACTCATAAGTGTCTAAAAGTAACCACGGGAAGAAACCCTTCACATCAACCCCATCTCTTTAAAAAAAAAAAAAAATTTAGCATAGTGTTACATAAGCAATTCCTTTAATTAAATACTTAAATTTAATTAAAAAATTAATTCAATGCAAGTTGAATAAATAATTAAATGCGTAGGAGATATGTTATCCACTGTTGATGTGAACTGACGTGACAGTGTCACATTAGTAGTGGAACACACAATTAAATGTGTCCACACATAGTGGACAATATATCTCCTGCTCATCATGGGCATGAAATCATTCCCCGGCAAATAGAATGGACAAAAGCTAAAAAATATACTCACGTAATAGCGTGCTTAACGGCCAAAAGATGATGGCGGTAAAAATCTACCCTTTGTGGATCATTGATCCCTTGCTTTATTGTTGTAATATTAGTATAGCTAATTCCTACCAACAATTCCAGATTTTTGAATTAGAGAAAAGATGTAAAAACATTTACTAATTCACTTTAAATTCAAATAGACCACACGATTTAGTTCTTATATATATACTAGTTTTGGCTACGTGCAATGCACGCATGTAAAAAATGCAGGGAAAAGTTTTAGAATTATTCATACAATTATTTTTAAAATAAAAATAATATGAAAATGGTTAATATAACATGTATAAAAAAATATTTGAAATTAAATTATTCATACAATTATTTACCTTTTTTTTTCCTTGTGTCAAAGAAAATGGACTTAAAAAAAATAAATTGGTGAACGGTAAAATAAAGATCATTGCCGAGTTGCTCGGCAATGAACAATTCATTGCCGAGAATTTTACTGTTGATGCTTTTTTTTTTTTTTTAATGTGGTAACATTATAAAAAATAAAAACATTCAATTTGTGCAAAACGAAATAAAAAAGAATAATAAAAATTGAATGAAAAGGTGTAAAAAAAAAATAAAAACATTCAATTTGCCACCAAGATTTCACGGGGATTTTGAAATTCTTGAATGGCATTTTTTAGCATTTATTGAGAATAATTTGTAAAAGGTAAAATAAAAAAACAAGATTAGTCAAAAATTCAATGAAAATTAAATGTAAAAGAAAAAAAAATAAAAAAAATAAATTAAAGATTTTTTTTTTTAAGTTGTGGGCATATCCCAACGATTTTAAAACAATAGGGACCTTTTATGCAATTATTCCTTAAAAAAAAAAAAACCTTTTACTGTTTATGGCAATCAATTGATTGCCGAGATTGCTCGGCAATCAGCAATCACTGTTCACATAAATGTTTTTTTACTTTTTTAATTGTGTCAAAGAAAATTGGCTAAAAAAAAAATTTTTTTTTTTAAATGTGAACAGTGTTGCCGAGCAATCTCGGCAATCACTGATCACATAATTTTTTTTTTTTTTAAATTGTGTCAAAGAAAATTGGCTTAAAAAAAAATTTTTTTTTTTAATGTGAACAGTGATTGCCGAGATTGCTCGGCAATCAAAGTTCAAAAAAAAAATTTTTTTTTTTTAATTGTGTCAAAGAAAATTGGGTAAAAAAAAAAATTTTTTTTAATGTGAACAGTGATTGCCAAGATTGCTCGGCAATCAATTTTGATTGCCGAGACTCGGCAATCACTGTTCAAATTTTTTTTTTTGTTTTGTGTGTTCTTGACGCATCATGATGGTTTCTAGGCTTTGGAAAAGGCATTCTTAACATCCAACTATTGCAGCATCCAATCTAGATTTATAGCCAATGTCAATAAGACTCTTATAGTACTCATGTGAGCAACATGAGTAGATGTTTTCCTATAATCAATGCCATAAGTTTGAGTATAGCCTTTGGCTACAAACATGGCCTTATCTTTGTCAATTGTACCATGTGCATTGTATTTAATTGTGGCACCTACTTGCCGCCCACCATCTTTTTCTGCTAGAAAGTTTCATGATTTTCTTATGATAAATTTCATTTAAATTGTTTATATAGTAATATTTTGTTGAATGTGATTATGAAATGTGATTGAATTCGTTATATTGAGATTGTTTTGAACATAATTTATTCATTTGTTACGAAACTGTTGCTTTAAAGCACGTTACATCATGTTATTTTATATCATAAATGATTTTTTTTTCTATGATTTATCTACACTGAAGAAGAATGAAGAAAATTATTTTTCAAAATTATATATATATAATGGGTTAAAAAGGCTACAAACCAACGAACAAGAAACAAAATGTACTCTTTCAATGCATTTTGCATTTTGCATTGAAAGAGTACATTTTGTTTCTTGTTCGTTGGTTTGTAGCCTTTTTAACCCATTTATCTTTAAAGGATCGTCCATTATGTCCGTCATACTTCCATCTTTTCGTCGCCTTGGTAGATTTGCAATAATAACTGTTGAAGGCAAAAACAAATACTTTATCGTCTTCAACATTGATCGGTACACGTGCGCTTGAAGATTCAGTATTTGTTTCATTAATTTTCATAATAAATTTTTTCTTAATTATATGGATGAGTATACAAAATAATAATAATGATAAACAAATATTTCAAAATTTATACTAAAGCATAAGAATTTGTGTAAGACGTATGTAAAGAAAACTCTAATAAGTGTAGCATATTTTACAGATATACATTAGATGTGGTTAGTGACGGTATTGATTCAATCATTTATACACAAGCATAAATGTTTTATTGAAGCGTGCAATATCTGAGTACAAAAGATAAGTTAGATTTGGTCAATGGAGTCCAATGCAGAAACAGAGGAATAATGTATATTAAAAGTTATTTTATTTTTTATGCAAACATTTTTCATTATTAAGTTACACTAATTCAAAAAAATTCTAAATAATAACATTATTACCCTTGTAATATAAATCAATTAGAAATAAACACATTAAAATCTTCTTCAACGACAACACATAACTGTCGTCTTCTCGCACCTTCTGCCGGCATCTCGCGACTCATCGCTGGCAACCAAAAGCTTTTCCATGGTTTTTGTGGTGAGCAATCTCTAATACACAATTTTCACGCAGATTTATTTGTTTTCTATTATTATTCTTATTCCCAATCATTAGAAGACGGCGTGATTTTCATGTGTATTGATTTCATTAATTATTATATTATCTTCTTATTTCTACTGTTTCATCTTATCTTTGCAATGACATGTAATTATTTAAGTTGGGTCAAAGATGTGGTGATGGTTTGTGAAAATTCTGACCACGTGTGTGTGCTCAGTGCATTAAATGGTTGTACGTACAAGTGCTTGGTGCTAAAAGAATAGATAAATCCATAGGCAAGAATTATGGGAGCGAGGAGAAAAATAGCCTTTGCATTTCCTTCCTACTACTTGAATTCAAAATGGAGCCTACTAATCCAAGTACCCCATTTTTTTTTCTTGTATCTTTGCACTATATATGTGGTTTGAGCATCCATATTGACAAGAAAATCGACGTATAGTTGAGCATATTGGCTTATGACTGGCAATACAAGTTGAAAACGTCGTTTTACCTATTTTTTTCAAGGAATGAGATGAACTAGAAACTAAAGATTCGGGCAATTAAGTATATATATGAAAAATCTTTAGCCAAGTTGCGGTACAATACAAGTTGTATTTATTCTTAAATCTTGCATAGAAAATGTGATGACACAGTAAACAATATCATTGTTACTATGCTCAATAAGCTTTTTTATAGAATAGATTACTATTCTAATATAAATTTCTTTCAGTTGTTATTAAGATGTCATTATAAGCTTTTTTGAATGATTATTTCAACATTATTTTTTTGGGATGTTACGGTTACATATTCATGAATGTCTGTTTGATACTATGATATATTGTATTCTAGCATGTTGTTTTTCTATGTTCAACTGTATGGTTCATGACACCCTTTAATTTTGAGATACGTGGTGTACACATATTGTAATATTTGATATCACACATAATTGTTAATGATTTTTCCCGTGTTAATAGGATATGATATTGTACAATAAACAATATCATATCCTATTAACACGGGAAAAATCATTAACAATCATATAAAAATAATAATATAAAGTATCATTGATGTGTGCATATGATGTATATCGTATAGTAATGTTATGATTTATACTATAACATAACACAGAAACAACATGCAGTATTATTAACAAATTATTCACGAATGAACAAATTTCAATCATTAACAAAAAAAACGTTATAATTCCACCAATTGACATTCACATGATATGGTATCATATCATACCAAAAAAACATACAATATAAAGAAACATAAGGCAATATCTTAGAACATATTGGCAAGTAAACAATTCCTCACAAGAGGAATTTGGTTTCATTAATCTACAATGTATTCATTGATGAAATTCGAAGCTATATGTGCTTTATACTGTCTCATTTTCTCCATCGTCAATGTTTCTTCTAGTGCATTTTTTGCTAATCGTCCAATCACATGGTAGACATGTATTCTACAATCAACTCTGTGATATAAAATTTAGATATATTTAATAAATGTAAGTGCATGTTTACATTTAAAACCAGATAATATAAATACGGATTGAATGTGTAGTAGCTTCTTACATCCCAATGTATTGTTGTGGAGCACCTTCTTACATCCCAATGTATTGCTACGGTGTACATTAGTATCAAGCATATTCTTGGACAAAATGCTATTCTTTAATAGAAAACCATAACTCGAAAGAAGCACAATATCACATTAAATTCAAATAGTATCATAGACAACTCAAAATTGTAAGAGTAACTCGCATAGTATGCTTGTCACAAATAATATCAGGCAATATCCTTTTAAATCCAAACAATATCATACATATTCTTTGGGCAAAATATGATTGTTTAACAATAAACCATAATTTGAAACAAAGACAGCATGACACATATACTTGAAACAACAAACTTCAACCCAATATCATAGATAACAATATCTTAATATAACAATATATTATTGTTAAAGACATCAAACATATTAAACTAATATAACAGTATCAGAAACACATTAGTATCAAGTATGTGGTTGAGGGCAAAATGTTATGCTTTAATAGAAAATCATAACTCGAAAGAAGCACATTGTTTTATTAAATTCAAACAGTATCATGCATATTCTATGAGACAAAATATGATTGTTCAACAATAACCCATAATTCGGAACAAAGATATTATGACACACACTCAAAACAGTAAACTCCAACATAATAGAACAACATCGTAGATAACAGTATCTTAATACAACAGTCCATTAATATGACAATGTCTTAAGATAACATTTTCTCGTAGAGCATGCTTCTCACGAATAATATCACATAGTACCTCATTAAATCCAAATAATAAATGAACCACACTAGAATCAAGCATATGTCGGGGAAGATAGGCACAACGTTAAAACCATAGCTCGAAACGTTAATATTATCACATATAAATGAATTATGAATAGTGGATCGACTTTTTAATGGGCATATTTGGTATTATAACAAAATTCAAGCACAATTTTTAATGTAATGTAAAATAAACATGAAACAATGAAAAAGTTACAATTTCTACAAAAATTGGGGAAAGAGTTCTAATGTAATGCAAAATAGATATGAAGCAATGAAATTAAATATGAAATAACATACCTGTTTCCACATAAATTAAATTTGGAGTTTTAACGTTCAACAAAATTACCTTAAGAACTCATCGAGTTAGGATGAATCAACAACCAAAAAATTCAATCTGGTACAAAAATATAAGCATTGTTTTGAGAAATTGAGAAAGGCGCAAGAAAAATATAAAGAAAAATATGAAGAAATATATATAAAGGGAGTTGGGGTTGGAATCTTTATTATATAAGCATTGTTTTGAGGAATTGAGAAAGGCGCAAGAAAAATATAAAGAAATAGAGAATCTTGTTTCAGGCAAATCAGAAAATGGGGTAAAAAAATCAAATTTCCTAGAGGGCATAAGTGTATTTTTGCATTGTTATATGACTTAAAAAGGAGGAATTTTGGATTGTATGACTTGGTGGCCTAAAGTTGACTGACTCCAAATTTTTTTGTATTTGATAGTACTTATCAGTTTAAATAATTTTTGGTGTCGTTTGTGTCTATGACGCTCTGTTCTTTTGTGTTCATAATAAAAAATAGATGAAATTCCTTGTCAATGGAGCCATCACACAAACGAAAGAACACATGTCTCATCAATGATCCAGCTATATATTGAGGCAATATCATATCATCAGGGAGATAATCTTGAGAAATGACATAAAGATAGAATGGGTCATAACATACGATAATGTAGTAGATCCTTTGACAAAGTTGTTGTCCCAGCACAAGCATGATTGTCATGCTAAATCTGATGGTATTAAGATACCTAAGTGATTGGATCTAGATTGTATGGGACATTTTGTGATATACTCTTTGTTAGACATTGAAGTATATGAATATATTGATTAATTAAATAATGGCAGGTCTGTTATTTTTAAATTTTACTATTTAAAATAATAGAGTCCGAAAAAAGTTCATAGTAACTTGTTAATCACAAGATGTTGTAATTGTGATATACAAGTTATAAATAACTTATTCTTGAAATTTCACTAGTCATAGTAATAATGAGATACATATATCATTATTGTGGATAGACTAGCATGTGTTGCATTTCTTTTGAAGAAAGTAGTTGATCTCACAAGCTAAGATGTAGAGAGACATCTGAATGAACACATGAATGCATTGTTAGGGAAACATGACATTGGATGATCTACCTAGAGATTCCACATGGATAACTATCTAAGTGTAATTAAGTGGTAAATCTCTAATGTGCGGTTGTGGATTTGGTCTTTTGACTTGAGGACATCATAGAATCTTATGTGAGGATTGCTATATTTTGGCGAGCGTTTGATGGGACTCGAAGATTTGAGTTACCAAAAAGACGTCATACGGGTATAGTGAGAATTATATGAAGGTTGTGAATGTCCAATATGAGGATTCGTCACTTCTGGAAAGTATGAGATTATAACCTGATTTTTGCATACTTATGTTGATATAAATTTTTTCGGCCGAGGTGGAGTTTTGAGTTGAAAATGTTTCAATTATAACAAGATTAGATCAACGAATAGTTGAGGTGAATAATATAATTGGTTGAAATGAGATTGACACTGATCCATATCTCTTAACCAACTGGGTTATATTGATGAAGAGATTATATTTCTACGGTAACCGCACATATATTGGTTCTGTCATACCACATGACATTTTCTTTCACATGGATTGCCTTGACACATTGCTAGATGTCAATTTTGGACGGCGACGTGAATTGATCGATCTAGGTGAATCGATGAGAATATCACTGCGCTTGCCATTGTGAATGGGAACCTAATGGATCACACACATAAGGCGAGAATTGAACATCTGGAGTTGGACCTTGTCCAAGTGGGAGATTGAAAAAATTAATGTCCAAGGTCCAATTAGTTGGGTCGGACTTAATTACTTATTGTACCAAATTAATTAATTAGATTAATTAATTCGGCCTATTTGTTGATGGGCTCTAGTTGGATTAGACCCAGGGCTAGGGTTAGCACCGCCTATAAATTAATAGGCACAATAGATTAAGGTTAAGAGTTGATCTTGATTACTTGCTAGCACAAGCAAAAGACAACCCAATACAATTACTCCTAAAATATTCTGCTTTCATCTGTTCTTGATCGTGGAAGTCCAAATCTTTTCTTGCTGTGTAGATCATCATTGGAGGTTGGACAATTGGACAGTTTTGGTATTGGAGATAGCAAATCTAGCTAATCAGATTTCACGGTGTTCATCAAGGTAAACTTCTATAATGAATTCTATCTAAGTACAAGGTTGATCCAGCTTATAGGAATTGTAAATTTAATTTACGATGTGCATGTATACTTCAATTCCTTATAAGGCGGCATGCTACAAATATTGTATCTTTTTGTGTTGGAATCCTCCAATACAATTGTTGTAAAATAAAAATTTGAATTTTTCCTACGTTACTAATGTTCACAATAGCATGATTTATACACAAACAGTACTTAAATAGAAAAGAGAGTTTTGTAAGATTAAAATCTCTCATACTTTGCAACACCAAAATAGCACAGAAAGAGCAAAACTGATGCAGATGTTTCTTAACTAATCATTCATGTTTCAATTTATTATTTTAACTTAGACAGATCTTTATCATCATCAGCAATAACAAAGAAAAGAGCCATTCTTACCTCAAATTGACATCTTTTTTCTTTATCCAGACATAATAGTTCAATTGACTGATCGTGGCTAAGGCGAACTTCATAAATTAAGCATCCAATTGACTCCCAAATTGTAGTATGCATCCAAACGTTAAAATAGATTAAGCTATTTGAGACAAAGATGATAAATTAGTAGTTGTAGGCTATTGAGTTTGATTGTCCTGCCTTAGTTTATGTTTCAAACGATCAAATTACCATATTTGGAGACTAAGAAAAAAAGGGGGTAATTGACATAAAACGTCCCTGCCTTTTGAAGTGATTGTGCAAATCATCACTACCTATGAAATTTTGGTATTTTCATCCTCAAATCTACCTTTGCTTGTGCAAAAATCCTTTCAGTGTCATCAAAAAAGCTCTGTTACATCTAATCCTCAACACGACTCGTATCACCTTGCAAGTGTAATTTCGCCTACACACCTATTTCACAATAATCCCACAATATTTTGTAATGATCTACAAAACTCCATCTAATATTATCTAGTGCCTTTTCCTTTGCTCTGTATACTTGCCAAGTTAAGATGTCACCCAAACCATCCCTTTCACCCTTTTCCATGAATGTGCTGACTTCCATGTTTAGTTTAGACCTCCAATCAGATTAAAAGTATGGACGTTTTGTACATAGTGTCCATAGCGGTTCAACTTCTGATATTCTATCTACTTGATAATTTGGACGGACGTACAAGTAATCCTTCATAATATCAAGAATAATGTGGGAATCATGAACCGCAAGTTGTTCCTTGGGTGTTTTGCGAGCTTCTAACCCATGAACTGCACAAAGGAGAACCTGTCCACCTTACTTGACTGTGAAATTGACCTTTTCCTCAACTTCATTTACCACATTTTTGCCATCCTTGCAAGGGTGGTGATGGAGAAGTCCCCACATATAATTGCATTCAAGTTTTCGTGTAATTCCATTTAGGATTGATTTATGTCGAGATAGTCTACATGTTCTATACGGGTTCTCTCTTAACATTGTATAATGTCTAAATGTTGGGCATTTTAAACTGTGTAGACACTAGAGCAGCCCTAATTGCCTCCACAAAGGGAGACTCTACTACAATACTCATGTTTGCTTCTTCATCCGATCATCCCTTGGTAGTTTCCTCTTCTCGATTTTTCTTCTAGCTTCAATCCCCGCATAGTCATTCGATTTAAAGCATATAAATTGATTTTCCAGATAAAAGGTAGGGACATATGTGAAATGGGTATATGGACGAAATTACCCTTGTAATGTGGTACGAGTCGTGTTGAGGATCAGACTTAACGGAGCTTTTTGGATGACAATGGATGGAACGGATGTTTTGCCCAAGCAAGGGTGGATTTTGAGGGAAAAAATGTCAAAATTTTATAGGTAGAGATTATTTGAATAATCACTTCAAAAGGTATTGACGTATTGTGCCAATTACCAAAAAAAAAAAAAAAAAAAATAGTAAAATTCTTAATTGCTTTCTCTTCCATTTCAGTATCTTCACCTACCAAAAAGAATTTTAAGAGCTTAAATCATAAATTTCTATTAGATCAAACTTTGCTTGCAAATGGCTTGAGTCTATCGAACAAAAACTAAAACCCAAACTTTCACATGATTCCAAGACGCGTGATAGACGCTTTCCTTAAAAAAAAAATTTGTTCCACTCAATTGTAGTACACACGAGATCCAAAGTTGTCTATATGATGTAATATAATATGATTTAAGTGTTTGCCTGCGTCTCTGCACTGATGAAAGTAAACCAAACACTCAAAATAAATGTAGATAATTATATAAGAGAATTTTATATCCAGTTCTACAGTATTCCAAATATAAAACAAGTTAAAGAAATCAAATTCTAATTAGAGAAGCAAATAAATAAGAAAATGATCAAGAATTGTCTCATTATTTCTTTCAACCATCACACTACATTTATAGATCGTTAAAGGGCACTTCTCAAAGATTACAATGGTTAAAAAGAATCACAACAATTCATTAAGATACACAAAAACCGACTTCATAATGAAAGGAGGCCAAAAAGCACGACAAGCTCCGTTTTCCAGTTTCGCTTCTTATCAAAACCAAATGCTCGTTTCACCGATTTTTCATCCAACACTAGTCCCGAGTCATTCATGTAATGTTCTACATATGTCAAAACGACATATTTAGAAAATCAACTCAACAATTTCCAGTCTAAGATCCATTTGTAATCTAAAACCATCAACAATTTCAACCTCTGGAATTAGAGGGACAAAAAATAAAAAGATCAAACATTCACAAATAAATTTCTATAAATCGCACATGAATTATTTTTATCAAAAGATTCAAAATCCAAAATAATTTGGCAATAATTCCTAAAAAAAAAAAATTACGAAACTGCAATTATGAATCACCTAAAGTAGATTTTGTTTTGATAATGGTGAAAATTGGGATTTAGCATTTAGGACTAGAACACTTTGCTAGATAACGAGAAGCTCAAGTCGGAATAATTGAATTGGAGAATAGGGAATTATATTCACACTACAAAATTTATTTGTTGCACCACATTTTAATTGCATTTAAGGTCCTCAATCTTTATTCATTGTAATACTTATATCATCAACTTTTTTTCATCGTTTTTTATCCTCAATCTTCCATTAATTAGCACATCTCGTCTTTAATAAAAGTTCACGTCCAAAAAGTCCGTTTGTAAAGGTAAAACTACTTATTTGCCCATCATATATATATATATATATATATATATATCGTCACTACAAAAAATTTCACTTTTGACAATGTAATTTTTTGTCATAAAAAGTCATTTTTAGGTAGTTTTGTCGAAAATAGGTCGTCGAGAGACTTTACAAGACCAAAATTTTCGTTGTTAAAAGTGAAATTTCTTGTAGTGCGTGTGACAAAATATTTTTATCTCATTTCAAAGTACGCAAAATAGAATATTTTAACAAAAATCATCATCAATGTGCTAATTAATTAGAAGGTTAAAGATAAGAACTTGGTGGAAAAAAAGGTTAGGGACATAAGTATTACAATAGGCAAAGATTGATGATCTTAAATTTAATTAAAATGTGGTGCAACAAAGAAAAACTGTAGTGGCAATATAATAACCCTTGGAGAATATATGGTGATATGTATTTGGCCCAATTTGAATTGGACCGGGTCTTACCTCTTTTTTTTTTTTTTTTTTTATGGAGTTGTGATAGAAGTTGGAAATATGCTTCGAATTAGGCCACACATAGGCTAAATTTCTTTTTTCTTGAAAAAAAAAATGAGCTAACAAAAAATAGACTCCTTTAATTTTGGGCTTGACCCGCGGGCCTCACTCGTCTTAACCCAAAACTGTCTATGAGTGGAAGATTAAATTATTAAGAAAATAGTAAATAATTTTATTTTCAATATGCAAACTGGAATTTCAAGATTCAACATGCACGAGGAGCTCACTTTCTTGTTTGATACAACTAAACAGAGGTAACGCCATATCTCCTCCTCCATTGTAGGCTAAATACCCAGACAAGGTATTCTTAAAACATAATAGTAAATGGATTTATTGAAGGAATTTCTTGAACCAAAGAGCAGATTTTTTGAAGTATCTTTTGAGTTTATCTGCGCGGTCCACGTAAATTAAACCAAAGTTTTGAGTGTATCCTGAAGCCCACTCATAAGTGTCTAAAAGTGACCACGGGAAGAAACCCTTCACATCAACCCCATCTCTGTAAAAAAAAAAAAAAAAAAGCATAGTGTTACATAAGCAATTCCTTTAATTAAATACTTAAATTTAATTAAAAAATTAATTCAATGCAAGTTGAATAAATAATTAAATGTGTAGGAGATATGTTACCCACTGTTGATGTGAACTGATGTGGGAGTGCCACATTAGTAGTGGAACACACAATTAAATGTGTCCACACACAGTGGACAATATATCTCCTGCTCATCATGGGCATGAAATCACTCCCTGGCAAATAGAATGGACAAAAGCTAAAAAATATACTCACGTAATAGCGTGCTTAACGGCCAAAAGATGACGGCGGTAAAAATCTACCCTTTGTGGATCATTGGTCCCTTGCTTTATTGTTGTAATATTAGTATAGCTAATTCCTACCAACAATTCCATATTTTTGAATTAGAGAAAAGATGTAAAAACATTTACTAATTCACTTTAAATTCAAATAGACCACACGATTTAGTTCTTATATATATATATTGTTCTCACCACATTCTGTGATATAAATAGTTGGATTCTTGTACTTTTGCTTTATGTTGACAAGAAGATTTTTAAGTCCTCTTGGATACACATAAAACATGCTAAAACCTGTCTGTAAATAATAAAAACATAAAATTATCAGTTGTTTGCCATCTTTCAATAATTTCGAACAAAGAATATTAATCTATATTTGTTACTTGCAATCAAGGTTGAATGTTATATAACTGTACGTCGAGGTGTAAATCTAGATATGTTGGAGAGGCCGGCCTTGTCGGGTTTGGTTCTCTAGACTATGTTTTAATTCTTTTCTTATAGAAAAAGTTTAACAAAGAAAATATATATGTGCCAATTCGAGCGGTCTACTTTACACCTCTATTTGTATTTTTCTGAGCGAGATTATGGTCGTCAATCTTGAAAATTTTGGAAATAACTACATACCGGATTACCGATGAATTTTCCATTTCTCTCACCTACAAAATAGGAGGAAACGAAATTATAAGAAGAAATGTTAAATATTACCATGAACTACGAGCAATTAAATCAGATAATAATTAGTATATTTGTTTTGAAGGTAATTTGTGAACTTACTTGTAAGATTAGCTTTAGAGTCTGTTAAGATACTGGTGTTAACAGTATTGACAGCAGGAAGATTGGCAGCATAAAATGAAGTATAATAATTGAGTCCCAAGAAATCATAGGAGCCCTTCACCAATTCAGCTTCTTCATGTGTGAAATTTGGTAAGCGTTTCCCAAGAAGGGTATGCATGCTTTTTGGATAATCTCCATACGTTAATGGATTTAAAAACCTTAAGAACATCATCAAAATATCCATATTAGAGCCTTGTTTAGGAGCATATCAAGCTTTGTTTTTATGAAACTTCACTCAAGTGTCCAGTAACCATCAAACATTTGGCGAAAACGTAATTTTGAGTCATATTTTTCAAAAGAAAATCACTTATTACATATTTGAATATACCAATATATAGTTAGATGTATTTTTAGTAATAGAAACATGAATGCAGTACTCACCATCCTAACATAAAATCGAGGGCCCTTTGAGCTGCTTTCACATCAGCTTGCCTTTTGGAATAGGGCACAAACCAGTGAGAAATCAGTACTATACCAATCTGGCCTTTCTGATACGGCTGTATAAATAAAATCACCAATATTATTCTCCTTAAATTGGATTGTGGGACCCACTTTAATATTTGGTCAAAAGACGGTAAAAACCATCTCTTAAAAACAATATTTCCAACATAACATGTACCGTGTACGAACCTTGTACTTTTCTCTGTATAATTTGACTGTTTGGGCATGACAAAGGAGCATCAAATGGCCAGCAATGTAAGGCTCGATGGCAGAGTTACCACCAGGACAGTCATTGTTCATCCAAGAAGAACAGCGTCCAGGAGCCATGATACCCAAGTCATAACCACCTAATATAAATATATATGGCTCATTCATAGTCACCCAATGCTTAACCCTATCACCAAATTCTTTGAAACAAACTTCTGCAAAATCTCGAAAATCATCCCTGCCAGGAAAAAAAAAAATTGTATTTAGTTGATTAGTTGATTTGATATATAATCTGTGATTAAATGTTGATGATAGGTCAGTGAGCACTGTGTTGTTTTCACCAAAATGTACCTGATAATTTTGTTGGGTGGATTTTGTATAAAGTGACTGACACTTGCCTTGACCTGACCGGACAGGTCGATCTCCGTTTCGACACCCCGAATCGGCGAAGTGACAAACTATTTTGCCTAAACAGATTGGATCGGGTCTGAATATTTGGCCGAAGTTCACACTAAGTCATTTTAGTTGGTTTTCAACACTAAAACAATTTCTCGAATTCTTAAACCAATTTCCAACATATTTAACCTATTCCGGAAAGATATTGAGGAAATTTATGTTAAGAGTTGCTTAAAAGCCGTCAACAAGTAGAGTTGGAGAAAGTACAATGGATCGAACATGTTTGGAAGTACTTATAATTTAGTCAAATATCATTTTTATCCAAAAATTATATAGGACCCACAACTTATTTTTAGAATAATTAATTAGACAATCGTGATTTTCATAATAGAATAGAGATTATAGATAATCAGTTCTCTAGTTAAATTCAGTTTAGCCAATACAAATTATTATTAGGTTTTTTAGTAAGATATACTACTATTGAGTTCATTTTTTAAAATCCCCAAAAATACCTGATTTTATTATTTACTCTAGTGCACAGAGGAACTTTGGATCATGTACTAAGATATATTATTAAAGGTGATCTTATACATAGGAAGACTTTGGGTCGTGTATAAGGGTGATCTCAGAGGTCTTTGGGACCCACACTCGTACATAAAAGGGATTTTGGGTCGTGTACGGGGGTGCAAAATATTTATTCCGATTTTGCCCTCATACTTTCAATACAAAAATTTGTTATTCCCCCTTTATCTTTGTTTATTTTTATTTTATTATTCTAGTGATTTCAAGTTATTTATGTTTTTTAGTGAATATATTAATTTAAAGAATTAAATGACAATTAATTATATTTTATGTTTGTTTTTGGATATTTTTATATGTTATGTAAATTTTTTTTCTTTTGTGATGTTAAATATTTTATATTGTTAATTGTGATATTGATTATTATGCTTGTTTTTAATTTTATTTAATAAATACAATAATTTATGTAAATAAATGTAATTTTTAATTTATAAATTTAATATAAATACAATAAATAATGAAATATTTTTTTAAATTAATTAATTGTTGAGATTAAAAAAAAAATAATGAAAGAGAATGTTCACCGTTTATTTGGTGCAAAATTTGAAGTAATGAGTTTAAGATAACATTTGGATTTGGTATGAAAATTACACCAATTTGAAGATATGGGTTGAAGATGGCCTTAGAGTTTGAACGAATATTACCAATCTTTTTTAAAATTAAATGTTGAATTGTAAAAATAAATTAAAATATTTTGTATAATGTTTCCACAATGTTTTGTCCCAATTTTTTTTTTAAATAACTTTTCTACATGTCATGTTGTGTGTCCTTTTTCCAATTTCGTGCAACTTACTAACTTAGGGTGTCCCTAACACATACTAAAAAAAAAAAAAATATTTATTTCATTAAGTGCTTGTTCGGTATAGATTTTTACAATAATCCATTTTTTCTTGCTTTACGTGGGGCCCAATATTAGATGAAAAATTCTGCCAAAAAGAATTTTTGTCTTCAATGACATCATCCTATATTTTTCGTAATGACATAAATGCCCTTTGTTGGAGAAAACAATTGAAGAAATTTTTGATGTCCAATGGTATTTTGGGAATTGAGATAATTGTCATGTCACATTAATGTTGAGTGTTTACTGCCCTCAATTTTTTTATTCTGATCAGTGGCCCACCAAACAAACAAAAAATAGATTTTGGACTTGAAAAAACGGCAGTCGAACATGCTCTAAGATAATTTTATCTAGATTTACTTACACAATGCGAGGGCTTAGGAAGCCTCCATACTCATCTTGTAGGGCTTGAGGAAGATCCCAATGATAGATTGTGGGAAAAGGTTGTAAACCTATTGATGATATATAAGTGAGTGAGAGAGAAGAGAGATAGAGAGAGAAAGGATGATAGATAAAATCATCTCTGACCTTTTGATAAGAGCTCATTAATAAGATTGTTGTAGAAGGAAATTCCTTCCTTGTTTACTCCTTTACTTAACGTCCCATCTGCATAAATGAAATCAAAGTTTAAACAAAAGTATAAAATGACAAGAAGATTATTGACTTAGGTATTTTTGGAAGAAATTTTGTTATTATATACGCAGTCATTTATGTGTAAAAATGGCGCACCTTAGTTTTATTAAACAGGGGGTAAAATATATTTTTAGTTGATTAAATTGATCAAACATATTTTTTATCTACATATTTCATACAATCTACAACTTACAATTTACTTTCTATTCGCACATTCACCAACAACTTATATTATATTAGTATTTAAAAAATAATTTCAACACTATCAAACATGTATTTAAATCCTCAAGATAGTCACCGAATGCATATATTTTAATAAAAGACAAAATGTATTACTAAATATAGCAATTGACGTTTTATCAATTATTCATATATATTTAAAAAATATTTAAAATATTTTTTCCTTATTTGTCCGTCATATTTTTTAAAAAACAATAGATACAAAAGTACGATAAAATATTTTTTCCTTATTTTAAAACACGTAAACAAAATATCTTGAGAGAAATCATCATCACTGATGAAATATGCTAATTAATGAAAGTTGAAGATAAGAATTCGATGACAAAAAGTTAAGAACATAATTGCAATAATGAACAAAAGTTAAGGATCTTAAGTATAATTAAAATATGCTGCACTTATAATAAATTGTAGTGTGAATATAACCACCCGTGTCGAAAACCTATGAAGTAAGTAATCAAATTATATATATTTATTTAGATTTTTCTAATATGTTCGATTCTATACAATCTGAATTTATTTAGTTGAGAGTACTAAACACATCAAATACAAACCCTTCGACACCTATCAATTGCGCAACTTAAGTGTAAATAAAGAAAGAAAGTAGGTAAAATTCTAATTGAGGGAAAAAAGAACTTTTGGTAAATAAATTTTAAGACATTCTTACAAGGTAAAATTCTTGACCACGAGATAGAAAATCTGAAGGCATTGATTCCAATAAATTCCATTAGCTTTATATCGTCCTGCATCTCACCATAATTTCTTAGTATATACATATAGAATGAAAATGAAAATGTAAGGGTTTGTCAAATTCTAGAATATTGAATAAACTAGACTAGTTAAAGTCACGTGTACAAAATTAAGTTATTAACAAATGAACCCCTAACACATTAAACATCAATTTATTATATCTGAAGGAATATTTTTCTCATAATAATTAATTATTAACAATTGCATTTGACTATTACAAGTTGTTAATTTACTATATTATCATTCCTGCAAGCTGTATAATTGAGCATTAACTTATAAAAAAGATCACATCAATACAAATTAAATTATTAAGTATTGAAATATTTAAACACACCTTGTAACGATGATAGAAGTCATTTGCTATGTCGCCATTAGTGCGGTCCAAAATTTTACCTGCAGGTATATATATTATTAGCCGAACTAATTTATTATGTGCAAGGGCGGAGATGGGGGGACCAGGACCACACAACTTTTCTGAAAATTTTTTATTTTTTATTTTTAATATATTTTTTTTTAAATAAGTGAGTTTGATTCTACTATTTTGGAGGTAAAATAGGTTATTCTTAGCAAGAGTGGAGCCCAATTTAGCCCACAAATGTTGACTTTTGGTTACTTTATTTATTACTAATTTACCAGTTTGTCACTCTATTTAATAATTGGATACACACTAGAAGGGCAAAATTGAAATTACAATTTATTGAATGGAATGTGTGGACAGAATTTGTTTGAGAAAAATTGATTTTTTTCCAAAATAGCAGAATCAGACATGCTTCTAAGATCACTTCTTCTTCTTAATAATCAACCAAAACAAAAAATATTAAAGCCCAAACCCAACATTGAATAAACTAAACAAATAAAACTCAACCTAACTCGGATTAAGTTAGAATCATTCAATAACCAAGAAAAAAATATTGAAACTAGTCTTTTCAATTAATCAGAACAAACACGAAGTGAGCATCGAATACGTCTAATTGCATGAATCGATTGTATTCAATATCTTCTTGTAAGCTTTTTAAAGATTATGACATGAAAAAACATTAGATTTTCATAAAAATGGGTTCAGTAATTGTGGTTTGAAGAAGAAAAAAAATCTGGGACGCTGCCCCCGAACCCCCGACAGAGTTCCCCCTCCCAGCCCGCCCCCTGTTAAGTTTAAACTATGCCATCTACAAGGTTTAAACTTTAAGATAAAGTGAATAAACAGATGTGTTAAGTTTAAGTCTCGCAATGTCCTATTTATAAAAATTATGCATGCATGTCAGATGTTTAAACAACAATGAATCTGAACAACACAGGAGAGAGGATGTGTTGAAAAATAAATTTAAATAAGTAAACATGTGACGTCTTAAAAGCTTAATTTTAAGGTTTTAGAGGAGGCTATTCAAAACCTGGATATTTGTGTGTGAAGTTATCCCATATACTTGGACCTCTGCCATCCTCTTTTGCAGCTCCTTCATACTGCAACAACATGTACATATTCAGGAACAATCATATTATGAATTTAAACTTAACACGACTCGTATTTAACATTTTGAAGCTGCAGATGAGTATGTAACCTGATAGGCAGATGAGGCTGCACCAAAAACAAAATCAGAGGGAAAACTAGTCCGATTGAATGGAGTTGATATGTGAGTGCTGGGCACATTTTTGGCTGAAACTGAAAGTATATTCAAGCAAAGGAAGTTGATTAGGATAAAGAGACAGAGAAAAGGATAGTGTCGGAGCTCCATATCTGTGTGTATGGCTATTATCAAAGGCTCATTTGCCCACATTATATAGAGTACTGAAAAACTCCATTAATTTAAAAGGACGATAATAATATATTGAATTGATTTACATGTGTATACAGTATACACCCTTGATCTCCTCCCCACTAGTGGGGAGCTTATGCTCCCCACTTGGACAAGTGTCCAAGTGGGGAGGAGATCGGTTGTGATACAGTATATACATGTGTATACAATATATATTGAAGTGATTTACATGTGTATACAGTGATAATAATAGTAAAATAAATAAAATATAACTTAAGAAGGACTTAAAATCACTTCCCCATCTGCTTAAAATATTCTTAAAAATGTTGAGTTAAAATCAACAATTAATTTTAATCATATTTTTTATGAGATCTACAATTTTTATCAACTTTTTAACTATATATTTTATCAATTATTATTAAAATCTTCTAGAAAGGTAATTTTTTAGCAAAATGAAATGCACGAAGAAGAAAGAATATAAAGTTGAATATAACATTCAATAAAAGATAGTAATGTCTTGTCAATTTTCCGGCACTTAGACTTTGTTATATCATAACAAATCGAGACTAACACCTCGAAGTGTAACCTGGAAAAAAGAATGTGCATTGCACATGCTGAAGATCATAATTTAAAGAAGTAAATATTTTTGCATCTACCTACCACCAATAGAAGCATATTATACCTACCACCAATAGAAGCATAATTTAAACAAATAAATTCCCATTAGGTAAAATAAATTTAATAATATTATATATGGTTATGAAAGTAAAAATAATAATAATACAATGAACATTATTATAATTAATATTCATTTTATTAATTTTATACAGTTACGGAATTAATCGCGTTTGTTTATCAAATGCATAAATATTGATTTTGAAATATACAGTAGTTTTGAAACAAAAGTTTATGAAACACTTATTTGATTCTTTTCACAATTGATTATTTATGCATTATAGCATATTCATTGATTACATCGAGGATTCACCTATGGTGGACTGGTCTTGTTTCCCTAATGGTCTGGTAAAAAAAATCTCTTGGAGCTCTATTTTTGCTTATATCGAGGATTCAGTCATAAAAGTAGAAAAAGCAATATATTGATGCTACTATTATATTGAAACTAAATTAATTAAAAAATAAAAGTGTTCGATTTTAAAAAATTAGGCTTTTAGATAAATTGTGGTTCACAATGGTACAATAACAAAGAAAGTTCTTGTGTTCAAATACCATTGCCATCCAATTGTGTTGACCTATGATTAACTTTAAATCTTAATGTTTTGATTATAACAAACAAATTAATTGTGTTTACTAACAATCTATTTTCAAATAATATTCAAAGCGCTACAAATCGGACTCTCATGCAATGTCAAGATCAAGTCAAAATCAATCAAAGAGTTCAAGTATTTCAAGATTCGAAGATCAAGATCGAAGAATAGATTTCTAGTAAAATTGTAAATGTATTAACTCTTTGATTTTTAGTAATTAAATGAATGAAAGCTCAAAACATTTTTATGCACAAAACGTAAGTCATTATCACTTGCATAAAACATTTTTATCAAAGCTAAAAATCAATTTTTCAAAACTGTGGAAACGGTCAATTCGTTGGGGGGAAAATAGTTCGCCGGATCTTTGATTCTTGCAAGAACAATTGACAGAACTCAGATTATTATTGTCTAACTCCACAAAGGTAACACCAAGTTAAATGACAAATTAAGAAGGACTAATTTCACTAAAGAAATATAAGGGAGGGAAGTGGGTTGCAATTTTCACAAAGAAAATATCAATGACAATGGCTGAAAGTTGCTGTTTTCGGATTTGGCTTT
Source organism: Forsythia viridissima (assembly GCA_030279155.1). Taxonomy (NCBI): domain Eukaryota; kingdom Viridiplantae; phylum Streptophyta; class Magnoliopsida; order Lamiales; family Oleaceae; genus Forsythia; species Forsythia viridissima. The sequence goes on along the minus strand of CM059035.1, from coordinate 16,770,469 downwards.
TCTGCTGAAGACCAATTCTCATGTGGTATTATTATATGGTGGTGATTTTGCTGTCAAACCAACTACTAATATATATATGTGTAATAATATATATTTTATATGGTATAATATAATATATAGGTATGATAATGGTAATAGTATAATATATTAGTCCATAATATATTATACCCTAAATATATACATCCTAATAATATTATACTCTAAACCTAGCCGTCCCACTTTAAACCAGGTCCAACACACTGGGCCACTGAGTAACGACCCAAATGTACATTAAAACTTCTAAGTGACCCACACACGTCCTTTATTAATTTGGGCTGACACACTTGTGGAGTAGACTATACAATTATCTTTCAATCTTGAGCTCAAAGCCTATGAAGATATAACGGGTCTATTAATCATCACTGCCTCGAGTTTATTTGAGATCACAAAAATCCCAACAAACCTCCACCTTGATCCAAATATACCTTTAAACTCCAAAAGTAAAAATAGCTTAGTATTTGCTTAAAAAAGGATTCCAAATAAATTGGAACTTTACATACCTTCACCGAAGTTTAGAAGTGGTTACCATTGTGAGCACCTTAGTTCCCATATTTGCAAGGTTATAAACCTTCAAATACCTAAGCAACAACTTTAAAGCTTCTCAATATTTGGAATCGGGATCAAACATGTACCTGCTTAACACACTAACAGTAAAGGCCAAGACTAGCCTAGTGCAAACTATCAAGTACATAACGGAGCCAATAACATTTGAGTAGGAGTTTTTACTCATAAACTCCTTTTTCTTATCATGTTCCTCAGACAAGATAAATAGGTTACCAAGAGGTACAGAAGTGGGTTTGCAATTAACAATGCCAAGTTTCTTCAAAAATTTAAGCACATAAGGAGTTTGATACACAAATAAGCATGAACTTGGCATATCTCTATCAATCTTCATACCAAGGAACCTTCTAGAATGTCCTAGGTATTTCATGTCAAATTATTTACTTAATTCAACACTTATCTTGTTTACCACTTTTATGTTAGGTCCATCCAATAACATGTTATCCACATAAAGTAACAGATACACACAATCATCATTTGTGTTGTGGTGCATGTAATACAAGCAATTATCAAACTCATTCTTTTTGCAACCAATATAAAAAACATGTAAATCAAACATTCTATACCACTGTCCCTTGGCTACTAGCCTAGCCTCGTATCTCACTTGCTCACTCTCAATGGTACCCTTTTTCACCTTATAAACCCATTTGCATCCCACTATGGATTTATCCTTAGGTTTAGGAACTAAATCCCAAGTTTGATTCCTAACATGAGAACTTATCTCTCTTCTCATGGTACTAAACCATTCTAAGGACTTCTCACTCTTTATAGCCTCCACAAATGTATTTGGCTACTTATCAACTAGTTCCTAATAACTAGTATAGGCTATAGTGAAATCAGATAGTATTTGGGGTTCTCTACATGGTCTCCTCTCTCTATCTCTGGCCAATTGATAATTAGCCAAAGGATTTTGGTCAACGAGATATTTCTCTATCACATCCTCGTTACCTTCTGCATCTATGTTCTGCTGATTTTGATGTGTGTCACTCTCCACCTCACTAAAGGTGATGGGAATGTGGGTACTCACTTTCTCCACATCAACTAGGGACTCTTGCCTAATGGTTTCTTGTTGTTTTTCACTCTCTAAACAAGTATATCTGACTTATTAAAAATGACATCCTGACTAATGAAGATTTTCACACCCTTTTGACTCCTATCCCACAACTTATACCCCTTATCACCCTCTGCGTATCCTAAAAAAACACATTTCCTAGTCTTGGGATCTATTTTTCCTTCACTTTGATGAAAGAAAGCAGCACAACCAAAAGTCTTAAGTATGGAATAATCAGCATATTTACCATACCATTTTCATAGGGTGTATCACCATTTAAAACAATAGAAGGGGTCATATTAGTCAAATAGCAAGCAGTCATAACAGTTTCACCCTAAAACGATTTAGACATACCAGAACTCAACATCATACATCTAACTTTATCGAGCAAAGTATGATTCATCCTTTCAGCAAATTATCAAAGTCAGCATTGCAGAATTGAAGACCATTATCATTACACAAATATTTTATTTTTTTACCTGTTTGATTCTCCACCAATTTTTAAATTTAATAAAAGTTTCACATTTATCTTTCAATAGATAAACCCACACACGTCTGAAGAAATCATCAACAATAGATAAAAAATATTTGTTACCACAAAAAGTGGGATTGCTTCCGGGACCCCACAAATGAGTATGAATGTATTCTAACACTCTACTTGTCTTGTGTGTGTTAGATGAAAACGATATCCTACGATGTTTTTCAAGCACACAATGATCACAAAATAGAATGTCAGACACCTGATCCTTACCAAACACACCCTTGTCATTAAGGAACTTAAGTCCCTTAACATTAATGTGAGCTAACCTATTGTGCCACATTTGTGTGTGATCAGTGTCAATGGAAGAGATAGTGGAATTTAGACCACTCATCACTTCAGCATGTGTAATATATATGCCATTTCTCATAGTAGCTTTAAAAGCTCTAAGTGCACCCTTACACATTCTAATCATGCCATCACCAAGCCTACCCATGAAACCTATTCTCTCTAACTCCCTTATAGAAATCAAATTTCTACCCATATGCGGAACATATCTGACTTCTCTTAATGTATACACAAAGCCATGTCAAACTTAACAGTTACATTACCAACACCAGTAATTTTATATGCAACTCCATCCCATGCAACTACATGTCCATGATCAGCTTCATGCAAATGATCAAACTAAAATTTATTAGAAGTGGCATGAAAAGATGCACCGGAGTCAAGAATCCACTCATGTATATGGGAGTTCATAGACAGGTTAATCTCACCAGGCTCAGAATTTAAAAGCATGTAAACTTCACCAGACTCATCACTAGAGGTCACTACGCTTGTCTCTCTCTGATCTTCTCCTCTCTGTTTGTTCTTCTCTTTATAATATTCACTAATGAAATGTCATATTTTCCCACACCCGTAACATTTCTTTCCTTTGGCCCTCCCATGTGACTTATAACAACTTCTACCCCGTCTATTGCTACCACTGTTTTGCCTACCTCTACTTCCACTCCCATCCACCGACTCAGGTCTGCCCCTCACAAAATAGACTTCACCATTTTTTTTCTCATTTTTTTCGAACTTCAACTCTCTCTCCTTACTTTTTAAAGAGTCTATAACAATGTCAGGTGTAAGTGTCTCTCTCCCATACTTAATTACATTCTTGACTTCCTTATATGAATCAGGAATGACATTTAACAAAATTATAGCTTTGTTAATTTCAGGGACCGTTTTACTACAGTTTGTAATATCTTGGACAAGCTTATTAAAAACATCAAGATTGTCATCCAAATCCCATGAGGGGTCAATTTTGAAGCCGAAAATTTTTTCAAGGAGATAAATTTTATTTAGAGTGGATTGGATTAAATAAAGTTCTTCTAATTTTTTCCAAAGCTTTTCTGTGGAATCAAATTTTCCAACTTTTTGCAAAACAAGGTCTGATAAATGCAATATAATAGAAGTTTAAGCAAATTCATCAAAATCCTTTTTCTGATCCTCAGTAACATTAGGACCATAAAAATTATCAATAACTTTTGAAACCTTTTGCTGAACCAAAATATATACCTTTCATTTTCGGTTGCCAAATAGAAAAATCACATTTACCAGTAAAGACACTCAAGTCAAAATGATGTGCAGACATCTTAACAAATAAGAATATACACCAAAAAGCAATTCAAGATAATCACGCAGAAATACCTAAAGGCCTTAATATACTCTGTTTTAGATTCTCAGAGTTTCGTGAGATTCACGATCTCAGATCAGGAGAATTGTCAAACGGGTAAAGTCCAGGTGACAGTTCTAAAAAATAAACAAAAAATAAAGTATTGCAAATAATCAGCACTAAAACAAAAGCTAAACACAAGTCACAATAATGAGCACGTAAATTCCTAGCAACAGGCAATAGTTACCCCACACGGTAACCCCAAACATAATGGTCACCCCACACGATGACCTGCTAAAACTAGAATGTAAAAGAGATTAGCCAATTTACCAAAGCGGACCAAATCTGACGGTCTATATTAAATAGGAGAGATGCGAAACAAATTAAAAGAATTCCAGCAGCAGCAGCAACCACACAAGTTTTCAAGTTGGAAAAACCACGAAGGTTTTGCAAACACCGAATATGTTCACTATCAAACCGCTGTCTAAGCTGTCCGGACCACCACAAATATAACTGACCACTACAGAATGTCAGAAATAGGACGAGGATCACAACGCCGTCAACCACTCGGCGGAATACCCTCTCATGCGCCTCCACGCGCCGCCTGAAGAAATCTGCAGCCGAAAATCACGCGCTGCCTTCTCCGCTTCACGTGCCGCTCAGCCTACTCCGCCTCGACGTCAGAAACTCGAATATGGTCTCTGTTCACAAAGATGACATCTCCTTTGGCCGGATAATGGACGGAGAGATTCGGGCATATTCTTGTTTCTTCTTCTTCGCTAATCCGACAACCCAAAATTAATTTTCTTGCATTACGGAATGCCACCGAGGCTCTGATACCAATTGTTGGGGAAAAAATAGTTCGCCAGATCTTTGATTCTTGCAAGAACAATTGATAGGGCTCAGATTAATATTGTCCAAATCCACAAAGGTAACACCAAGTTAAAGGAGAAATTTAGAAGGACCAATTTCACCAAAGAAATATAAGGGAGGGAAGTGGGTCGCAATTTTCACAAAGAAAATATCAATGACAATGGTTGAAGGTTGCTGATTTCGGATTTGGCTTTTCTGCTGAAGTGGCTTTTCACGTGTGGTATTATTATATGGTGGTGATTTTGCTGCTAAACCAACTACTAATCTATATATGTGTAATAATATATATTATATATGGTATAATATAATATATAGGTATGGTAATGGTAATAGTATAATATATTAACCTATAATATATTATACCCTAAATATATATACCACAATAATATTATACGTTAAACCTAGCCGTCCCACTTTAAACCGGGTCTAACACACTGGGTCATTGAGCAACGACCCAAAGGTATATTAAAACCTCCAAGTGACCCACACACGTTCTTCATTAATTTGGGCTGACACACTTGTGGAGTGGATTATACAATTATCTTTCAATCATAGGCTCAAAGCCTATGAAGATATAACGGGTCTATTAATCATCACTGCCCCGGGTTTATTTGAAATCACAAAAATCCCAACAGTGCACGTGGCTTGCATTTTAGAAAAAAAAAATTAAAAAAAATCTAGCCTACACGTGAAGGAGAGTTTTAATGACTAAATTGAAAAGTAAATGTGTTTTATGACAAGTAAAGCTTTTAGACGAAAAAATTCGATACATTTATAGTGATTTTATATAATTCTTTTTAGAAAAAATCAGATGTTTTACGGCCCTCCATGTTACACGTGTTCATCGGATTTTATGGATTGGAAAAATTTTAACTTGCATTTACAAAAGAGACACTACAAAAGAGTAAGTGAACGTAATGATTAAGCTTTTGTTTGGTTTTGCTTAAAATATTCTTAAAAAAGTTAAGTTAAAATCAATAATTAATTTTAATCATACTTTTTATAAGATCCACAATTTTTATCAGCTTTTTAACTATATATTTTATCAATTATTATTAAAATCTTCTAGAAAGGTTATTTTTTAGCGAAATGAAATGCACAAAGAAGAAAGAATATAAAGTTGAATATTACATTCAATAAAAGATAGCAATGTCCTGCCAATTTTCCGGCACTTAGACTTTGTTATATCATAACAAATCGAGACTAACACTTCGAAGTGAAAACAATATACAATTGTAATATATTTTATAAGAATATTTTCATCATATACTATTAAAAATAAAAGAATTTAAAAAATATTAATATTTTTATTCTAAAAATATTATTTATATTTTTTTATAAAACTCATAGTTACATTTCTTACAAAAAGTAGTATTGCATTTGTTACATTTGTAATTTAAAATATTAAAAAAATAATTATGGAATTTTATTATAAAATCAAGTAGGTGCTATTTTAAATCCAAATATAAAAGAGAAAAAATGGAATAAAAGAATGTGCATTGCACATGCTGAAGATCATAATTTAAAAAAGTAAAGTTTGTTTGCACCTACCTACCACCAATAGAAGAATTATTGATTGGGACAAAGAAAAAATAATTTATAAATTTCTCAGATTATTTTAATTACAACTTCCATATATTCCATGTCATTATGCACGATGTAATTAATTAAAAACATGTTTATGATTGAAATTTCATCAAGGACGGATCCAAAATGAAAAAGATGATCCGGACCGGCCCGTGTCCGCGATCCACGGGCCGGTCGGCGGACTCACGTGAAATCATTATTTTTTTTAACTTAAAAACAAAAAATAATAAGAAATAAGTGAAGAAAAAATTTTAAATTCAAACCCTCCTCATTTTTTCGGGCTTGGGACTGGCTACTATTAGCGTAGGCAGAGTTAAAATTGTACACGAACAAGTTGTTACGTGTACAATTTTTTGTAAAGTTAAATATCAAAACTTACAAGTTAAAATGAATAAAAATAGAATGAATTTATACAAAATAATAAATATACTTACATTTTACTTACTACGTATTCAGTTCATCCATCTCTTCGGCCAATATCATGCTTACTTTATCTTGGATTCGATATTTTGCGTCCTCCCAATCTTTCAAACACATTAAACTCTATAATATATCTGGTTTAAGTCTTGATCTCAAATCATTAAGAATCCTACCACCTGTACTAAAAGCAGACTCAGATGCTACAGTTGATACCGAAGGTGTTAGTAGATCACGTGCTATAATAGAAACAATTGGGTATTGGCGCTCGTTTTGTTTCCACCACCTAAGTATATCAAAATTATTCCTCTCCTCTTCATCTAACAAATTAAGCATGTCGTGACCAAAATATCTAGCTAACTCTAATGGTATATCTCTAATATTAGTTTCAACATTTGTGGCACGGGAAAGTGAGGAAGAAGAAGAAGAAGAACTAGGATTTTGAGTTCCCTTAAAAATAAGGAAACTCCAATAATCATTAGGATTAGGGTTATTTGAAGAAGAAGAAGAAGAAGAAGAAGAAGGGTTTGGCGCAGGAGGTCTTCTAACGTTCCTACTGATTTTTTCCGCATAAAATTCGTACATTTCACATAATGTTTTTTTCTAAATTACCGTAAATTAATGGATTACCGTAACTCAAATTATTAGAAATTTTAGAAATAGTATGTTTAGTACCTTGTAAATTTACTCTAGGATCCATAATTGACGCTAACGGGAACAACATAGGCAAGTCTTCCCTATATTTTCTAAACTTCATTTCCATTGTTTCAACAATATCATAAAAAATTGCATACGTTTTATATCTATTAAAATTATTTGCAATAAAATAAAAATGATTTAAAACTAATGGACTAGTAGGGTAGTATACACCACCACATGCATTTGTAGCGTCGTAAAATACTTTAAAAAATTTTCGAACATGAAATGCAATTTGCCAATCATGTGGTAGCAAATCGTATTGTGGATCGTGTGAATGTCAGCCATTATAATAAGCAGTTACACAATGTTCATATCATTCACATGATTCAAGCATTAAATAAGTAGAGTTCCACCTATTACGTATGTCTGTACATATAGTTTTAGTTGGAAGAGAATTTTCTACGCATAATTCATCAAATACTTGTTTTCTAGAAGGTGAAGCAGTAATATAGTTCAAGGCATACCTAATTTTTTCTAATTGTGGGCCTATATACTTTAAACCATCTTGGACAATTAAATTAAAAATATGGCATACACATCTAACATGAAACAAAATTCCACCGAAATCCGGTTGTAATTCCTCAATTAATTTTTCTATCACAAAATTATTAGGCGGAGCATTGTCAAACGTTATACTGAGAATTCTAGATTCGCAATTAAATTCTTTAATAATTGCAATTAAATAATTAAAAATTTGTAGGCCATTATGAGGGTAGTCAATTACTTTAAAAGTAATTATTCTTTTATGCATAATCCATAGTTTATCAATATAATGTAAAGTAGCTGTAATATATCATTTATGATTTAGACCGGACCATAAGTCCGAAGTGAATGATACAACACCAGCATATTTACTTAAATCATTTTTTATATTTTGTTTTCTTTTATTATATGCAACAATAGTATCAAAACGAAGAGTGTTTCTAGCAAAGGGTAAATACCTTGGTTGAAGATACATTTGTACAAACCGTGTGAAATGAGGGCTTTCCACTATGCTAAGCAGGAACTCACCACTGGCCACCAACTGACACATGCCTTCTCGGCGCATAGACTCTTGTGAATAAACCCAATTGTTAAGATTGGGAGAAGAACTAGTAGATCCACCCGGAGATCCGAAATGTAGTTGTGCTTGGTTGGTATCAACTCCTTTATGCTTTTGCATACACTTCGGAAAATGTCGGTTAAGATGGCTCGTTCCACCACCCTTTTGCCATGCAAACTGTTGCTTACAATATTTACAAAATGCCTTGAAAATTGGTTGCCCATCGGCAGATGCACCGGTCTGTACTCTATTGAAATGATCCCAACAACGAGCTTTTTGTTTTGCGGCTCTTCGTTTAGTAGTCGATTGAGTAGTGTTGGTCGTTTCTAACTCTTCGTCAATATCATCTAAATCAAAAATTGGAGCAGTGTTCCCAACTCCAAAATCATCACCAAATTCTGGAATTGGAAAATTATTTAAACCACTAAAATCATCTTGAATTTGGTTTTCGACAGACTCGGCACTTCCTTGAAAATTGTATTGATCCATGAATTTGGTTGTAGATAATAGAAATGTAGAAGACTAGAAGTAGAAAAAATAAATATGGAAATTGGAATGTAGGGATGTAGAAGATAAGAAGAATAAGATTATAAATCTAGAAATTCTATAAATTGCACAATATATGATATTAATTTTTTTTGGAAAATGGAAGTATGAATGTAAGATTGTAATTTGAAACTTGAGAGATTTGTGAAGAGAATAGAGTTAATTTATGGGATATTTATAGGAAAAAAAAATAGCCGTTTGAAAAAAAAAAATTAATTGGGGACCAAATTGCAAACGGTCATATTTCTGACCGTTGCATATTGCAACAATTGCTGGGGACCAATTTGGTCCCTGCCCTTATGGACCACGGACCCACGGGCCGGCCCGTGGATTTCACAGCTCGGCCCGTGAAAAATTCTAAGACCGGGCCCTTCTTTCGACGGGCCGGGCTGGCCCGGGCCTGTATATTTGCGGACCGGGCCGACGGGAGGCCCGGTCCGTTTGCCATCTCTAGAACATTTGATTATGTGGATCCATGTAAATTATAAATAAACGTCGGCCCGGTCCGTTTGCCATCTCTAGAACATTTGATTATGTGGATCCATGTAAATTATAAATAAAAGATTATAAATTTGAAATATATATTATACCATTGCAACAAATAAAACTACTTACATAATGGGACTCAACTTCTTTAGTTGTCCACTCTACTTCATATTATAGAAAAATTTGATCTGACCCGGTAGCTCTTTTTTAAGCGGATCTCTCTGTTTAAAAAAATAAAATTGATGTATGAAATTTATGAAATATAATAGTATATCATTATTTATGACTTACCATTTCATGTACATGTGCAACATAAAATTTTGATCCTTGAAGAGTTACCATATTCTCCACCAAAAGTATATGACAAAATAAAGCACAAAAAAGAGTATTAACAATTTCAGGATAAACAAAAAGTCGAGCCATCTTGACATGCAGTTATTAACATAATGGTAAAGAATACGAAAAATGACACAATAATCCACATCAACTAGCAGCACAAAAATTACACTCATTAGGATACACAAAATTGGAATACTTTTTCAAATACAAAACATAACATCTTGGAGTTAACTTACTATTTTAAATGTCTCAAAGTGAGGCTGAGCCAACTTTTCAACTTCTTATAGCTTCTCAAGAGCCTGCAAAAATGTAATATTTAGAATATTCTTAACTATAACAATAATAATGCAAAATATATATTTTCCTTATAGGGTATTGTAAATCAACCCAGGACCAAAAAATAGAAAGTGATCAGATGACTAATGACATGATAAGAAAGAAAGAACACCTGTTCAATTGTCAGATCCAAGGCTGGTTTCACATGCTCTTTCCAATTAGCTACAACAATGGTCTACAAGTTTAGGAGAACCAGTTAAGAAACAATTTTCCTTGTGTAAAAATTGCCTTCTAATGTATATTACCATACAGTAACCAAAATGAGCAGAGAACCAAGGCACTAACCATGCTGGGTGAACCTAGCCAGTGAGATATAAAATAAAGTCAGTCCATCTACTCCACGCAACAATATTAATCCATGATTAACAGAACCATATTTGTACAGAAACTATAAACTTGCGAAGTTTTCAATTCTTCTCTTTTCCATCAACTAGTTTCCTTTGAGGTTATCTTTTTACCTGAATCTATTGTTACATAGTTTGGTGTCACATAGTTCTCGTGGCAGTGAGAGAAACATCCTCTACTGTTAAGATAATAAGAAATATTTAAAATCGTTCCGCTTTTGAAATTAGGATAAAACTAATGCCACTACATGCAAGTTCGGTGCGGTAAAGTAACAAGATTAATTATGAAAAGAGACACATGAAATTATTATCCATTAATATTACTAAATACTCTTTAGAGATGAAATTTCCTACATAAAAAAGGAAAAAAAAATGTAAATAGTCATTGAGAAATAAAATAAAAAGACATTACTAAATAAAAAATATAAACAAACAAATTACATATAAAATACATTTTAATTACCAATGTTAGTATCAACACTATCAAATTATATATGAAATTACGTGTCCATAATATATAGATTCATGTTTAGGGACGAACAATTCATCTGAAAGTTTTTGTTTATCCACGTAGATTTGTCATGATAAAAGGCCGTCCAAACCTTCCAATAATGGAACAAATTTTGGTCACTTAGGATGTACCAAACATCTATTAGCAAATAATTAAACAATGTCATCTAATCAGGGACATGATATTAAATAGGCAATGATATTACAAGTGATACTATTGCAACATAATAGCAATGGGTAGCTTATTACAGCACTATAAGAAGGCAGCATAACCTTGACAAAAACAAAAGCAAATGCTTGCTTAATTTCTTTTAGATCAGCAAGGTTCATAGTGCTTCCAATTCCTCCCTTTATTTGTTGGGGGTTCATAGTAAAACCAATACCAATTTCAAGGCATGCAAAATCAGTATGTTAAGAGATAAGAACAACTTATAGATAAATAATACCTCAAGTAGACGCAAGTACCACAAAGAAAAATTTGCGTATTAAAATTACCATTGAAAATTTCCAAATACAACATGCATTAATGGTGTGATATGAATACCACTCTTCCCAAAATTGAATGCGTAAGAGAATATTTGTTTCTTTTCATTCAATCCTGTTGATGCTACTACACAATGAGTTTAATGGATAAAGGTATAAATGCAAACAAAATAAGGCTAAAATTTCCAAATACATGCCAACTTACCTTCTTTGCAGATTTTGAAGAAGTAAAATGTTGGAGACGATTGCACTTGAGAACTATCTGAATTATAGCAAATTAGTTATACAAACACTCAAAAAGTAAACACCAATATTCTTGTAAATAAAATATCATGTATCTTACCATTCTGTTGGTGTTCACTTTTAGGTGTATGCTTTCTCTTCTGCAAAAGAAAAATAAAAATGTTATAATGCAATTAACGTTTGAAATTAAGTGAAAGTATAGAAAAAACATGTAGTAGACTTACAGTTAGTAGAACATCCCAACCTTCCATGGCTGAAAGTTGTAAATGTTCAAAGTCAACTGCAGATGATTAAAATATTTAAACCACTATAAGATCACCTTGTGTCACAAATACACAAGCTTAAGAAACTAAACCGAAAGACAAAGTCCCTTCTAGAACTAATGTGACTTCAAGCATAGTATTCATGAAGCAAAGAACTAATACTCCACTTATTACCACAATCATTTAGAATATCAATGGTTACACCATGCCCAGTGATAAGTACAATTTTGTACTGATCGGGGCCTACAAAAAGGGACAATTATGAGTACTCTTACATGTTTTCAGTATAATGGCGCATTGTTTTCTTATCATTTTAGAAAAAAAAATCAAATTCAAACGTCGATCTAACGAAAAGAGAGCAAACAGAAGAAAAAGAGACTTAATTTCCAAGACAGAGATTTGAGGGGCTTGTCATGCAAATATCAAAGAAAAAAATTTAAAGATTGCAAACTAAACTACCCATGCGATCGCATGGTTAAGTAAGGCTACGATCGCAATCCACCAAGTTAATCTTCGAAACATATTTTGACAAAATCATGCAATCGCAAGAATTTGAACCATGCGATTACATGGCTTTCCGGGCAGCTGTTAAGCTGTTTCCTGATGGAAATAGAAATCTACCGAGTCCAGGATAAAGGAAGGATGTAAAACACGTTTCGAATGGTGGAAGGGAGGATACAAAAGGCAGAAAATAGACAAATCGCGAGAGGCGAATTTTGGGAAGAAAAATACAAGAGAAGAATCGAAGATCAAGGAACGGATTGAAGATTCTTGGGCCGAAATCATGGGTTGTATTTTTATTTCCTTCTTTTTCCTCCACAACATGATTAATACAATTCTTGTATTATTTTAGAAAATTATGTCCGACTTAATTACTTATTGCTAGGATGAACGATGAAACTTCATGTTTTTAATTAATTAGAATTTTTTTCGTTTTAGTAATTAATTATTTGTTGTTTGATTATTCTTTATTCATTATTTCTAATGTTTTAATGCTTGATCACCATTAGAATGTTTTGTGATCTTTATTGAAGTTGAGATATTCAATTTGGATAAGCACACGATATTAGATAACATAGGGTCCTATAATAGATAGAAATTACTACTATGCCTTGTGAAATCCGTTTAGATGTTCTTGTGATTTAAATACATATTTTTATGTTCTAAACTTAATTAGAGATAATTAGGTTCGCATATCAATATAGAATTGATTGACCATCGAGAGAGGTTTTTGATTATTATAGCATCATCGATTTTCAATCTAGGGTAATTATAAGCTAAATCGATTAACTGATAATTGATTAAGGAACGTGTAGGTGAATTCGCAAATTCTAGTGCTCGTTAAACTTGAATTTATTCATAAAAAATACTTTTGATTGTGTGATAATTTAGATTTAGTTAAACTCAATTAGAATAACTTTAGGATTGAAATCATAAAGATTCTGTGTTCTTATTTTGTTAAAACTCGAAGTAGACATTAATTGGTAAATTGATAGCTAGTCCTCGTGGGTTCGACGCTCTTCACATTACTTTAAGATTTAACCGGTAGTTATTTCATAAATTTATCGTAAACATGGATCAAAAGATAAAAGCATGTTGTAAGATTATTCTGCAACAGCAATACTTCAATTTTGCCATTTTCTTTGCCCAACTAATAGAAAACATGACACAAAGCAAGTAATAGATCTTAGCAAACTATAAATTTGAAGTCTTAGTAATAGATCTTACCAACCGAAGACGATGAAGAATTTGAAAAATTTCCAAAGGAGTACAAAAAAAAAAGATGCAATGGTGTTGCGATATATCCAACAAGGAGTCAGTAAATCTATTTTTTCTCGAATCTTTGGTGTAAAAAAGGCCAAAGATGCTTGGAAAATATTGAAACAAGAATTTCAAAGTATAGAAAAGACAATTGTCTTGAAGCTACAATCCTTATGGAGACAATCTCAAAATGGAACAACGGGAGTCGGTTCGTGATTTCTCTTCATGAGTTTCAGAGATTGTAAGCCAAATCAAAAGTTGCGGAGCACGATTCAAGACAAAAGAGTCATCGAAAAAGTACTTCGATGTCTCCCTCCAAAGTTTGATCATGCAGTTGCCGCAATTGAAGAATCAAAGGACTTCATTTACGAGTTGACCAGATCACTTATTGCACGTGAGCAAAGAATCAATCGTTCGGCTAGCCAATCAACCGAGCAAGCTTTTCAATCAAAGCAAGCATCAAAATATGGTTCAAGCAATCATGGAGGCTCAAATCTGATTGTAGTCAATTTGGTCCTCTGATTTCTTCTTATATTTCAATTTAGTCCTCTTTTATTTGTAACCCAGGTCTTTCAACTTTTGGAGGTTTGCAAGTTGATCCCCATCTCCAAGTTTTCGTACACTTTCGGTCCTTTTCGCCTATTTTGCTTTGTTTTTCTACAATTCCTTCAGAACTTGGGTTTTGACCTGAAATAATTAAATTAACTCACAATTAAGTAAAAAATCATTTAAGAGCACTTACAATTGTCCACTTTTTATAGTTTAGATAAGTGTAAAATCACACTTATCACTCCATCGCTAAAGATCTACAGTCGTTTTCTATTCTTGCTACCTTAACTATGTTTTCTGTATTCAACAGACTTCCGGAGGGAATAGATACTTCTATGGGAAAACATGTATGTTCAATAATCACATCAAGTCTTCGTGCGAACTTAAAGGATATAAAGGAGTGGGTGGCACCAGAATCTATCAGTACGTAGGCAAGTAAGTCAGATATGAGGACGTTACCTACTAAAATGTTATGGTTTTGACTCTCTTCTTATTCTATCAATGCAAAGATCCTTGCTTGCCCCTTAGGTTCATATCCCTGCTTCTATTGTGCATTTCCTTGTTGTTTGTTTTTTGGGAAAAACATAGCCACGTGCCCTTGTTCTCCACGTGCCCTCTACTTCTAAGGGGTCTATACTACCCTCAAAAGTTGGGGGATGGTGTTTCCTGAATAGCTCAACGATAACAGCAACATTGATCCTTGTGTCTCCTAACATAGTTGGTGCATGTGGCTGGGGTGGCGGTGCTGGTGATGTCGACTAGTGTGGTGGTTGTGGCGACGCTATTGCTTGGGCAAAAGTGTGCATCATGGCTAGGAATTGTTGGGCGAAATGTGGGCCTACACCGTTAGGTTGGGGTTGTTGAGGTTGTTCACCATTGTTGTTAGCTCTTTTGCCTCGAGGTGCCATAGCTTTAACAAACAGTATAAAGCTAATTAAGGACCGAACAAGGACATAAAATGATGAATTTTATTTATTTATTTATTTTCCAAAAAATAAGTACTTATATACAAACTAATAACTTATTCTAAACATAATTCGAATAAAAAAAATAAATTACTCCTAAACATAACTTGAAAAACTAATAATAAATAACCTAAAGTAATATATATATATATATATATATATATATATATATATAACCAGTGAACAGTGAGCACTGTTCACTGTTCGTTCACTGTTCATATGAACAGTGACCCCCCGAAATCACTAATTCAGATAAATGTAAAACTAATTTTTTGTTTTGTTTTTGAAAGTCTCCGAGATTGTAAATGCTCTGATACCAACTGTGACGACCCAAAATCTTTATAACTCGAGTGGCACCAAACGTACTTTAAAATTCCTTTTGCGGGACTCAAATAACCCATCCAAAAATTTCATCATAATAAACATACATCTTTCAAACAATAAATGTAGATACTTTAGATTCATGAGAGATAAACATCCATTAACAATTTAAAGTCTTAAAAATTCTAAAGGGAATAGAAAACAAGGAATTAGCCCCACATGCAATTTATTTATATTTATTTATTTCTTGATAGACAATCCCCACAACTGTATACCACCCCGTGCCAATAGTTTCGAATCGTCAATTATCTGAAATGAGAAAACGTAAGATAGATGAGAAATAATCCTAGTAAGTGTGCATGCATAGTTAATTCATACATATATATATTTAAACGGGAGATTCATACTTGCATAGGGAGACACGAAAATTGGACCGAATATAGATGATGCCAGTTTTCGTGCGTAGCGCTACTAAACTCCGATCCATTGTTACATAACATGGACCAATAGCCGTAGCAATACATAAAGAAACTGTACACTTATACTTAAACATATATACACACTTACCTTGTGTGAAGATAATCAAAGATAACAAGAAAAGTGTTGATTGTATTTCCAACATTGAGCTGAGTACGTGGGTGGTGGTTTATT
Organism: Forsythia viridissima; assembly: GCA_030279155.1. Lineage (NCBI taxonomy): Eukaryota > Viridiplantae > Streptophyta > Magnoliopsida > Lamiales > Oleaceae > Forsythia > Forsythia viridissima. Next base: position 16,754,265 of record CM059035.1, on the reverse strand, counting down.
CGTGTATATACAAATTATATGTGCGTGTGTGTGTGTATAGGTGTGTAGTGGGTGTTTGGGTGAGAGGGAGGGAGAAAGTGAGAGAGAAAGAACAAGAGAGTAGGTAATGAAAGTGGTGTAAAGTAGCATGCCTTTTGGTGCCTTTAAATAGTGTAAGATTAGGTCAAATCATATTGTTTGAATATGGTAAAGAATAATTGTTTGCACCCCCTTAATTTACGTGAGATGTAAGAAATTGTCTTCTTCCTTATATACATACATCATCTCATATTCTTACCAAAATAGATGATATGATTTTATACCAATTTTCAATCACCCTTTAATCCTAAATAATTCTTTCCTATTTACATATATACACATATAAAGAAATTTTCTTTTACCTTTAACATATATATATATATAAACGGATATGTAGCACCCTTCCATAAAAATAATATTTTAATTTTTTGAAAATTGTACCGTGGTCCTTCAACTACTTACCATTGTATCTCGAGATGTGGCATTTCATGAAACTGCAACATGGGATTGGAAAGACAAGCAAGTCGTGGACTCAATACCATATCAATTCGACGAACTGTAAACATTTCAAGCCGAACCTTCTCAAATTCACCATATTGAGGAAGATTCAGCCCCTACTACAACAAATGAAGAAGAAAGTAACTCAGAAAGTCCCCCAAGAAAGACACGTTCACAAATAGATATTTATGATTCTTGTGAGCTTGGATTATTCTCGTGTGAACCTCAATCATTCGAAGAAGCCTCAAAAGACAAAATTTGGACGAAAGAAATGAACGATGAAATGTCTACCATTGAGAAAAACAAAACTTGGGAGCTTGTTGACCTACCAAAATGAAAGCAGGCCACTGGTCTAAAATGGGTTTATCAAATCAAATACAATGAAGACGGGTCAATTCAAAAAAACAAAGCACGGCTAGTCGCCAAAGGGTATTCTCAACAGCCAGGAGTTGACTTTAGAGAAACATTTGCTCCAGCTGCAAGAATGGAGACAATCCGTACTGTTTTGGTATTAGCAGCTCGATTGGAGTTAAAAGTTTTCCAATTCGATGTAAAATTAGCATTCTTAAATGGTGAAATTCAAGAAGAAGTGTATGTTGAGTAGCCCGAAGGATTCAATATCAAAGGCAAAGAAGACAAAGTCTATCGTCTCCAAAATGCGTTATATAGATTAAAACAAGCACCCCGAGCATGGAATAGCAAAATCAATAGCAATTTCATCCAAAATTGCTTCCATCGAAGCACAAGGGAATCACCCCTTTACGTGAAAAATGTTGACAAAGATTTTCTTGTCGTGTACCTTTATGTAGATGATCCTATCTACTTTGGCACAAACAAAAGTATGGTGGATGAATTCAAGAAGAAAATGATAAAAGACTTTGAAATGTCAGATTTTGGACTCGTGATATTTCCTTGGGATTCAAGTGAAGCAAAGTTCAGGAAGAATTTTTCTCTCTCAAGAAAATATATCGATGATCTTCTCAAAAAATTCAACATGAGCTAGTGCAAGCCAGTCTGTACTCCAATGGCATTAAATGAAAAATTGCAAGTCAATGACAATGGAGAAAAAGTCGATGCCACACTCTACAGAAAATTAATTGGTTCCTTGATCTATCTCAACACAAGGCAATGCATCACACATTTAGTAAGCATACTTTCCAGGTTAATGAAAGAACCAAGCAAAAATCACTTTGCAGCAGTAAAAAGAATCTTGCAGTATCTTAATGGAACAAAGAATCAAGGCATTGAGTTTAAAAAGGAAAACAATTGCAAACTTGTTAGCTACACAGACAGTGACTGGGCATGTTCTATTGATGATCAAAAAAGTACATCTGGGTACATATTTTGTCTTTAAACAAATCATTTCTTGAAGCTCAAAGAAGCAAAAATTTGTAGCCTTGTCATCAACTGAAGCAGAATATATAACAGACGCAGCTTGTGAAGCAGTTTGGCTTAGAAGAATTTTGAAAGACTTAAAGTTCGAGCAACAAGAGCCAACAACAATTCATCGTGACAATGTTTGCAATTGCAATGACAAAGAATCCAGTCTTTCATGCTCGATCAAAGCATATTGAGCTTCGACATCATTTCATTCAAAAAGTAGTAACCAAGTATAGAATGAGAAGTGCCAAGTCTATAAATGTGCCTCTTCCTGGCCACATGGTTATTTCCTCTACCCAATTTCCTAAGAATGAAGAAGAAATAAAAGAGATGGAGCACATCCCCTATGCTAATGCAATAGGATTTGTGATGTACACCATGAAAACCACTAGGTCTGACCTTGCATATGCTATAAATTTGTTAAGTAGATATATGGCTAACCCATGGAAGCCTCATTGTACTGGTTGAAAATGGCTGCTCAGAATATTGTTGGCAGTTTATGCATAGGTCTTGTGTATGTAAAGTCAAGTGAGACATTGTATTTAATTGGTTATATAGACTTTGACTTTGCTGGTGATATTGCCTTTTTCCTTATTCTCGGTAAAAATTGCAAATCCTAGAAGACTCAGCTTCAGTCCTTGGTGGCATTATAAAGTACTGAAGCCGAGTATGTGTAGCGATCAAAAAAAAATTTCGCCTTGTAATTTCAAGGAAATAAAATTTTAACTTTCGGCATCGCTACAAATTTCCTAGTATGTTTTAAAATATTTTAGTCGCGTTAATTTTTACACGTGCTTGTCTATTAGTTAATGAGACTAATTTAATTCTATTAACCCGACTATTTTTCTTGATTTAATTTTGGGTTAAATTTAGACCAACAAGTTAAATTTAAAAACTAACAAAATTTAACATCTTCTCGGTCCATTGTTTTGGTCAATTTAATTAGTTTAGTGTCGACCCTTTTTCTGCCCATTTATTCTCCTATATTTAGCCCAGAACCTGGTCCACCTAACTGCTAAAAAACCCAAACAGTCCCTTATGACCTGCCAGGTAACTGCCCAAATGTTCCCTTAATCCCTACCATAAGTTCACTACAAACAACCCCTAAGACCAAGTGAAGACCACATATCTAATCCCCTATTTCTCAGCCCATTCCCCCCCTCACTTTCAGTACCTTCCAACTCACTTAACATTCAGCCAAACTGCCCTCAACCTCTGTAGAAAAACTGCACCCCATGCTTCCCCAAAAACACATCAGAAAATGTCCATCTTTCCCCTTTTAATCATCCCACTTTCTCCATTTTTCAGCACCAATAATCCACCTCTCCTTAAGCTGGAAACCTCTGCAACTTTCCCATGTTTTCCCTCACTTTTCCATCACCCAAGAAGTTGATTTGTTCCATCCTTTTTCCACCAAAAATCAACCAACAGCTTCTCTCCCCATTTAGTCTAGATTTCGGCACCTCCAAATCACTCATCAACACCATTTATTTCAAGTCCCAAGTCCTATTTCCAGCAAAAATTCTCCTTCATTTTCCCTATCTTCAATCTCCAAAACTAAAGTCTAGAAGCCAAATTTTTCTCATTTAGTCTCAGCCACAGCAACTGCTGTCCATAATCGAAATTATCGCATATTTTCTCTTCGCTCCAAACCAAATTTTGGCCCCATCATTTTCTCCTTCTTCACTCTCTAAACTCGTCCAGCAAGAACATATTTTCCTCCCTACCAATGATTTCTTCATTTTCCCAGATTTCATATCCCGCACTATAACACTATATTTTGGAGATCTAAAAGGAAAGACACGGAATTAATTTGAGAAAAAGTGCAGTCTTTTTCTTTACATATTTCAACTCAACAAAGTTACGAATTTACAAGGTAGTTTCTTATACTACTTAAAGCAAGTTTTATGAATTTGATTTTGTAGAAATGATACGTAAATTTCATACCATGCTTAATGATTAAAGATGGAATATTGTGATAGTGATTGAAGATAATAACTTATATATGTTTTGAAGGAAGGTAATCACCAATGATTTCATGTGGTGTGCCAGTTTCCAAAATTATGTTGTTCCTACGTATGTTTAAGTGAATCCCATGTTCTATATTAATTTCATACATTTTCTCTTATGTTAGTATAATTTACTACTGAGTGTTTCTTATGAAATACTCACTCCAAAATGATTAAATCTCTAAATTGATTTTGTCGGCGTTAGTGCGACGACGTAGAATAGCGACCGTGAAGAAATGGCGTAGTTCTATTTTACTTATGTTTGGCGTTGATATAATTGGGCTATGATGTAAAGTTAAATACAATGTTAAATACGTTTTTCCTTTAATATTGTAAAGTGGTCAAAAATTGAATTTTTAGTTGCCATTTTGGAAATTTGAAGAAGTGTTAAGTTGTATTTTCTGAAAATTCCAGCTTTTTGCTCCTGACTTTGAACTATCATAACTTTTGTGTACTTTGAATTTTTGAGTCAATTCAATGGTGTTTGATAGATATATAAGTTGTCTATTTGAAGAAATTAGAATCACCCAAAAAGCATGTCGTATGGGTTTATTATTATTGTTTTATCAAACAACAACATTTTTACCTGGGACAGTTTTAAAGCAACTTTGGTTACGTTTTTCTCATATCAAAGACATGGCTAAGGTCTAGTTTTTTGTTATGTTGTAGCCTAAGGTGACAACTACTCAAATATCATTACTATTAGAGCATGTTTAGATAGTCAAATAATTTGTGGCCACACCCAACGTAGTTCGGTAAAACCTTAAGGCTTTGAAAGTTTATATAAATTTTTCTTGCGTGCTTGTTACTTTTCCGCAATAGTTTAATTTTAAAAACTATTCAAGGGTATGGGAAAATTTATTTGAAATCGCCAAATATTATTTAAATTTTTTTAAGTGACCCTTCAGGTTGAGAAATTTTGGAGCATTACAGCTTGGTATTGGAGCGCAATTTTACTTTTCTGTAGACTCGCAAAAATTTTAAAATTTTATTTTATTTTATTATCCTTATTTTACTGTGTCAAGTTACAAATTTAGAAGCTAAGATTTTAGAAGTTAAGATTATAGGAGTTAAGACTTTAGAATTTAAGTGTCGCTACTTGCCATCGCCGCGCTACGCCTGTTATGAGGTAAAGAAATTTTGAGAATTTTTGTGTGTGTTAAGTATGATAAATGAAACTTATAATTATGAAAATTTTATATTCGTTTCATTTATGATAAAATGTTACGTTGAGTTGAAAATTTTAATGTGGATATTAATTTTTGAACCATAAATGTTAGGGAAAATATGACTAAATTCTATGAAAGTATCTTAGTCTTTGAAATTTAATTAAAAGATAATATAAATCCACCTAATCGGACTCTCCATAATGGGTATTTCTAGAGCGAGTCGAGGTGGCAAGAAATGATTACATACAGTTTGATTTGGATTCTGAGTGGTTGACTGGCCACCATGTCAGTACCCATAGGACATCACGTAACAGGGTGGTGAACTATGGTTTGGTGACAAACGATGCAGAGTCCATTGTAGACCTGGTTGATTCACTGATTGGCCCGAGACATCAGGTTTTCACAGAGATTTTGAGAGACTTAGAAAAGGTCTACCACCTCAGAGTATGGCGTGTATTGTGAGGCACTCATTATACACTGGGAGGAGTACAATCTATATATGGTGGTTGTCTCCTACTTGTTCGTAAGCTGGCTCCAGCGGTTGAACCCGTTCTCGAGCCTACTCTGCCAGATGGAACCTCTTCTGCTACAGGTCCCAATGGTGTCACGGGCACCGCAAGTGCCTCAAGCACAGCAGGCCCACTGGCACATCAGATGGCCCCTACTGTACCGGTGATAGAACAATTCTGTCAATATCCCATCCTACCTTTGACAGTAGAAAGGATTCTCTGCCAGTTGGGGAATGGTTGCGAACAATCGAGAAAAGTTTCTAGCACATCTCTTTTCTGAAAAAGTAGATGGTTTTTTGCACTTAATTCATGCTGATTGGCCGAGCGGGTCACTAGTGGGTATTGGTATCCCGTACCCGTACTGATGAGAAACATAATAATCTCTCAAGGCACAGTTCTAGGTCGAACTGGTGTAAAAATATTTACCACAGGTTCTGTGAGACTACAAAGAGTCAAAGTTTCTTCATTTAGTTTAGGAAGACATGGAAATCACTGAGTATGAGCAGAAATTTGAATAACTATCACGCTATGCTCCGTATTTAGCCAGTACTAAATTAATGGAGGCAAGACGCTATGAAAAAGGGTTGCATCCGGAGATAAGACAGATTGTCAATTAACATTGTCTTCCTACCTTTAGAGCAGTGGTTAAGAAGGCTTAGATCGTGTCCTTTTCGGGTTTAAAAATCAGAGTTCAAGGGTAACATAATGACCCAGAGGAAATAAAATGGCTAGATCAGAATAGAAATTAAATTTTAGGTCAATTCAAAAGACATAATTAGTGTCCCAGCGGGGATAGGCGAGCAATCCCAACCTTAGTGCCCTAAATGTATGAAGAATGTTGGTAGTGATTTTTACTTTGGCAAGAATTTCTGCTACATGTATGGTGAGCCAGGCCATTATGTGTCTCATGGTCAGGTAGCACCGACAAAGGTTAATGATCATGCAAATAAAAGAATAGCCATAGTGTTCGCTATGACTTATGAAGAGGCCTCCTAAGATCCAGACGTTGTTACGGGTATGTTATGTGTCTCTAGCATACCTATTTACGTTCTTATTGATTTTGGCGCGACATATTCATTTACATTTGATTCATGCCTAGCTAAGGTTAATATTTCATGTCTAAAAACTGATAGTGTACTAGAAGTTAGTATACCAGCAAGGCGAACAATAGACACTGATAAATTAGCTAGGGTAGTTCAGATAGATTTTGATAGGTTGGTATTGACAGTAGATCATTATATAATAAATATGAGAAATTTTGATATCATCCAGGGTATGGATTGGTCGTACTACCATTGTATGTTTTGAGAAGAAAGTAATCTTTTGAAGACTGGGAGACAAGCAGTTCAAATTTTAAGGGTCAAAGATTAAAGCACTTCCCTGCCTTATCTCAGCTTTGTATGCGTAGAAGTTGATAAATAAGCGAGATTGTCAAGGGCTTCTTGTCAATCTCACTAGCACCCTGTCTGAGGAATTATCAGTGGATAATGTGCTAGTAGTTCGGTATTACATCCATGTGTTTTCAGATGACCTATCAGGTATCCCACTTGATAGACAAGTAGAATTCACAATAGATATGATACAATGAGTTGTACCTTTTTCAATTGTTCCATATTGGATGGCACCAAAAAAATTGTAAGAGTTAAAAATACAATTGGAGGAGCTGCTGGATAAATGATTTATCAGACTGAACGTTTCTCCATGGGGAACCTCGGTTCTCTTTGTGAAGAAAAAAGATAGGTCGATGAGAATGTGTATCGACTACCTTGAGCTGAATGAACTGACGATCAAGAACAAATATCCCCTACCATAATGACTTGTTTGATCAATTGAAGGGTGATTCAGTGTTTTCAAATATCAACTTGAGGATGGGCTATCGTCAACTAAAGATCCAGCCATTAGATATACTAAAGTCAGCATTCCGAACTTGCTATGGACATTATGAGTTTATAATAATTCCCTTTCGAATGATGAATGCTCCTTCAGTACTTATGGATTTGATGAACTAAGTCTTTCATCAGTATTTAGATCAGTTCGTCATAGTGTTCATTAATGACATCCTGATTTATTCAAAAAAATTCCCAGCAACATCAAGAGCACCTGTAGATAGTATCGGAGACTTTGCGGAGGGAAAAGTTGTATGCCCAATTCAAGAAGTGTGAATTTTGGCTGGAATGATTAAGATTCCTTGCTCATGTTGTGACGGCTAAAGGAATTGAAGTGGATCCATCAAAGGTTGAGGTTGTGTCTAATTGGCCACACCATCAAATGTTGGAGAAGTGAAAAGCTCTCTATGTTTAGTCATATATTATCTACGATTCATAGAAGGATTTTCTAAAATAGATGGTCCTACAATGTAGTTGACTCGAAAGGGTGTTAAGTACGTTTGGTCCGAGAAATGTGAACAAAATTTTCAGGAGTTAAAAGACAAACTAGTATCTACACGAGTGCAAGCTTTACCTGAAGCTTCAGAAGGCTACGCAATTTACAGTGATGCGTTGAAGATCAGTATGGGTTGTGTATTGATGCAACATGGAAAGGTGATAGATTATGCTTCAGGGCAGTTGAAGCAGTATAAACAGAACTATCCGAAGAATGATCTTGAACTTGCGACCGTAGTTCACGCTTTGAAAATTTGGCATCATTACCTTTTTGGGAGCAAGTGTGAATTTTACACAAACCATAAAAGTGTCAAGTACTTCTTCACCCAGAAGGAGTTGAATAGGAGACAATGACGGTGGTTGGAATTAGTAAAGGCCTACGACTGTGCTATCCTATACAATCTGGGTAAGCCTAATGTAGTCACAGATGCTCTAAGCATAAAGAATATGGTTCCATTGTTTGCACTGCAATCGAAACTGGATAACTTGATCAAGGATTTTGAGAATTGAAGTTTTAGCACTGCTAGTGCGGGCATCAGCAATGATAGCAAATCTGATTTTAAAGCCACCACTCATAAGTAAAATTCTGGTAGCTCAGAATGATGATCCCATTTTGAAAAAGATCAGGGCAGACATGAGAACTAAAAAGAGAAAATAATGTGAAATAGCAGATGACAGATTTTTGATGTTCAAAGGTCGGTTATGCACGCATGAGGATGAAGGTCTGATGAATAAGATTTTATCTAAGGGTCATTATGTTAGAGAAGAAGGAACAATGGATTACAATGATCAAAATCAGGAAATCAAGTGACCAAGTTACAAAAGAAAACTCAGCCAGCATGTGACCGAAATCTGTTGATTAGAAGCTTCTAGTATTGATTATATAGTTGTAACTAATTCAGTTCTCTTGCATGTGCATAATCTGTTATTTATTCATCTGCATTGTACATAGATCAGGTCTATGATATGTGTATATATACTACATTACAGATTACAGATTAATCAATGAAATACATTCAGTGAAAGCACATTCAATATCTCCCTCTTCACTGTAATTCGAAATATACAACTTCATCTTCTTTCCTTTGTTTCTGTCTTGGTATCAGAGCCTCTCTATGGCGAATACTAGCCGCAGCAATCAATCTCATGGATCAAATTCTAACTCCACAATTCAAGTCCCAGTTCTGATGAACAATCTGAATCCCTTCAGCGTGAATCTAACTCAGGCAGCTTCTGTAAAACTAGACAGAGACAATTTTCTCCTCTGGAAGAATGTTATAATACCGATTGTTAGAGGCCATGGTCTAGAAGACTATCTGCTGGGTACGAAGGTATGTCCTCCACAATTTGTTAATTCACAAGTTGAAATTGAAACTGGAACAACAGTAGAGATAACTCTCAATCCAGAATACTCCAGATAGATTGCAGTAGATCAGCTTCTAATGGGATGGTTGTATGCCTCCATGACATCAGAGATTGTGATGCGTGTCATGGGCTATAATAGCTCAAGTGAGCTTTGGAAGGCTATAAATGAGAACTATGGAATTCTCAACAGATCAAGGATGACCTTCCTTACATCTGAATTGCAGAGAATCAGGAAAGGATCCATGTCTATGGATCAATATCTCAGCAATATCAAGCAACTTGCTGATAACCTGGAGATTGCTAGAAAGAAGATTGATCATGCTGATTTGGTTACTCAAGTGTTAGCTAGACTTGATGAAGAATACACTCCTATTGTAGTGCAAGTGAATTGCAGAGATCAGGTGTCATGGCATGAGCTATCTTCAATACTCATGACCTTTGAAAGTAGGCTTGAGTATCTCAGTCAAGTCAGAAACAACTTTGGATCCATCAACCTAACTCAAGGAAGCTCACAGAATGTAAGTCACTATAATGGAAGAGGAAGTAGAGGTGGAAGAAACTCAAACTTCAGAGGAAGAACAAGGGGTAGAGAGAGATTTGGAAGGACAAATGAAACAAGACAATCATGTCAAATATGTGGTTTAAACAATCACACTGCTGCTTGATGTTATAATCATTTTGATGAAATGTATATGGAGAAAAGACCCAATGATCAGATTCATACCTCCAATCCCTCTGCCTACATTGCAAGTCCAAATACAGTAGTAGATCAAGCCTGGTGTGCTGATTCTGGAGCTAGTCACCATGTTACCACTGATAGGAACAATGTTGATGAAGCCAAGGAGTATGCAGGTAAACAGAAAATGGTTGTAGGTAATGGTACTTCATTACAAATTTCTCATGTTGGTTCAAAAGTATTCAATACTGAATCTGATAAATCTCTTGTGCTAAAACGGTTGCTTCATGTGCCTAAAATCAAGAAAAATCTAATAAGTGTTTCTAAGCTAACCACTGATAACAATGTGTGTGTTGAATTCTTTCCTCATGGCTGTGTTTGTTAAGGACCTACCAACAAGGAAGGCTCTAGTGCAGGGGAAGCTTGAAGATGGATTATATCAACTGAATCTACCTCACTCAAGATCATCAAATACAAGTTCAATCAATAATCATCACTCCAACACCACTCATAATCTTCTTAACGTCAGTCTGAATCACTCCACCAACTCTACCAGTCATAACTCCAAGGAAACACAAGCTGAAATATGGCACAGAAGGCTAGGACATCCTTCTATTTCTGTATTACAGCAAGTTTTAAAGTCTTGTAGTAATCTCAAGTTTGTCAATAATAAAGCTTTATCATTCTGTGAATCATGTCAATTGGGTAAATCTCATGCCTTACCTTATTGTCCTCTTCTCATGCTAAAATGCCTCTTGATCTAATACACACTGATGTCTAGGGACCATCTCACATTAATTCTACCTCAGGGTTTAAGTATTATGTGTTGTTTGTTGATGATTGTACTAGATATACCTGGATTTATCCCTTGAAACACAAATATGAAGTTCTACACTACTTTACACAGTTTAAAAGGTTAGTTGAAAACCAATTTGAGAGGAAAATTAAAGCCTTACAAACTGATATGGGAGGAGAGTACAAAACTTTGGACAAACTGGCCACAGAATCAGGCATAGAACTCAGACATTCTTGTCCTCATACTTCAGCCCAAAATGGTAGAGCAGAAAGGAAACATAGACACATAACTGAAACCGGATTAACTCTTTTGGCTCAAGCACATATGCCTCTATATTATTGGTGGGAAGCTTTTCTTACTGCAACACACCTTATAAATAGGATGCCTAGTCCTCTACTCCAACACAAATCACCTTATGAAGTCTTATTCAAAAGCAAGGTAGATTACAAACTGCTTAAGGTCTTTGGATGCACTTGCTACCCCTGTATAAGACCCTATCAGAAACATAAGTTTGATTTCCATACTAAAAAATGTGTCTATCTAGGGCCTAGTATATCTCACAAAGGATACAAGTGTTTAAACTCCAATGGTAGAATCTATATCTCCAGACATGTTGTGTTTGATGAAAATGCTTTTCCCTTTAAGGAAGGTTTCCTCAATAAATCACACCAAACCAAATTCACTCCTATAACTCTACACCATCTCCTATTTGAGCAGAACTCTCAAAATATAATTCCAAATTCAGATGATATAATCCATTCAATAGATGAACCTGCACAAGAATCTTCAGCTGGGAATAAAGAAGTGGTTGAAAATGATGAAGGTAGGGATATATCACAACAATCAGTAAAGAGAGACATACAGCCTAATCTCTCAGAATCTCAAGCTGGGATTAATATTTGGGTGGATATGCCACGGATTGAGAAGATTACAGAGAGGGTTGAACATCCTATGGTAACTAGATCAAAAGCTGGGATAGTAAAACCAAGAACATACACAGCTGCTGTTATCTCACAATCCTTAGATAATGAGGAACCAATTAACTTAGATGGAGCACTGAAGAGTGAAAAATGGTGTAAAGCAATGAAGGAAGAATTTGATGCTTTGGTCAGAAATCATACTTGGGTGTTGGTTCCTCCTGAACCTACAATGAAGGTAATAGGATGCAAATGGGTGTTTAAACTGAAGTATGATGCAAGTGGAGAAATTCAAAGGCATAAAGCCAGGTTGGTAGCAAAGGGCTTCTCACAAACTTCCGGAATTGACTACTATGAAACATTTAGTCCAGTAGCTAAAACACCAATTCTGAAGATTATTCTTACAGTAGCAGTTTCTAAAGGCTGGGAGATAAGGCAGGTGGACATTAACAATGCTTTTCTCAATGGAAAACTTGAGGAAACAATATACATTGAGCAGCCTCAGGGATTCATTGATAAATCAGAACCATCGTTTGTTTGTAAACTCAACAAAGCTATATATGGACTCAAACAAGCCCCTAGAGCTTGGCATGATACACTGAAGAAGACATTATTGGAGTGGGATCTTAAGCAATCTAAAGCTGATAGTTCAGTCTTTTACCAAATTGCACATGATCAGGTACTCTACTTGCTAGTATATGTTGATGACATTATACTAACTAGGAGCTGCAGTACAACAATACAGAAGCTGATTGATAAGTTGAATGCTTCTTTTTCTTTAAAAGATATGGGCAAACTAAAAAAGTTCTTGGGGATTGAATTCTTCAGAGATGAAATTGAACTTCACCTGTCACAGAAGAAATATGCTACTGATGTCTTAAAGAGGTTCAACTTTGAAAATCTGAAGCCTAGTATTACTCCTATGGCTGCTGGAAGACTGGTAGGTAATGCAGATGGCATAAGCTTAAGAAATCCATTCCAGTTTAGGAGTGCAGTAGGGGCATTGCAATATCTTACCCATATAAGACCAGACATTTCATTTACTGTAAACAGAATCAGCCAGTATCTTCAAAATCCTACAGATGTGCACTGGAGCTTACTGAAAAGACTTTTCAGATACATAAAAGGAACTCTTGATATGGGGCTAATCATTCATGAAACACAGAATATGAACATTGTTGCATATGGAGATGCAGATTGGGCATCATGTCCAGATGATAGAAAATCTACTGTGGGCTATTGTGTATATCTGGGTGACAATCTAGTTTCTTGGTCCTCAAAGAAACAACAAGTAGTAGCAAGATCAAGTACTGAGGAAAAATACAGAACTCTAGCCCACACCACTGTAGAGATCACTTGGATTCAATCTCTACTTCAAGAACTAAATATAAATCAAACTGAAATTCCAAGAATATGGTGTGATAACTTAGGAGCTAGTGCATTGGCTTCTAATCCATTATATCATGCACGAACTAAGCACATAGAGTTGGATATGCATTTTGTCAGAGACAAAGTATTAGAAAAACAACTGGTGATAAGCTATGTTCCAACAGCATATCAGACAGCAGACATACTAACCAAACCGTTGATGAATTCTAGACATTTATATCTACGTAGCAAGCTTAGAGTAATTGAAGTTAACTCCAGCTTGAAGGGGGGTGTTAGAGAAGAAGGAACAATGGATTACAATGATCAAAATCAGGAAATCAAGTGACTAAGTTACAAAAGAAAACTCAGCCAGCATGTGACCGAAATCTGTTGATTAGAAGCTTCTAGTATTGATTATATAGTTGTAACTAATTCAGTTCTCTTGCATGTGCATAATCTGTTATTTATTCATCTACATTGTATATAGATCAGGTCTATGATATGTGTATATATACTGTATTACAGATTACAGATTAATCAATGAAATACATTCAGTGAAAGCACATTCAATATCTCCCTCTTCACTGTAATTCAAAATAAACAACTTCATCTTCTTTCCTTCGTTTTCTGTCTCATTCTTCTCCTTAGGTCGTATACCCAGGATGAACCAAAATGTATAAGGATTTATGTAATACATTTTAGTGAAGAAACATGAAAGGAATTATAGCTCGTATTGTGTCAAAATGCTTGGTGTGTCAGCAAGTTAAGGTAGAACATTAGAGGTCATTAGGGCCATTAAATCTAATGGATATACCGGAGTGGAAATTGGAAAAAAATTGCGATAGATTTTGTTGTAGGTTTTCCTAGATCGGCAAAAGGTCACGATGCTATTTGGGTTGAAGTAGACCGTTTGACAAAATTTCATTTTCTGTCGATCCAGATGAATTTCAGTTTGGAGCAACTAGCACAATTGTATATCAGGGAAATTGTTTGACTTCATGGAGTACCAGCTCCCATTGTATTGGACTCAGACCCGAGGTTTACCTCAAATATTTGGAAAAGTCTCATTGAAGCTTTGGGTACTAAATTGAAATTCAGTATGTCTTATCATCCTTAGACTAAAAGATAGTCAGAACGTACTATTTAAATCTTTAAAGATATGTTGAGAGCATGTGTCTTGGATTTGGGTGGTAAATAGGAAAGTCATCTATCGTTGGTGGAGGTTGCTTAAAACATTTTTTGAAGGTAGCTCCAATGAAAAAAATTTCTGCATTTTAGTTAGAACGGAAGTTCAGCCCACAGTTCATGAGTTCATTCGAGATTCTTGAGAAAATTGGAAAGGTGACGTATCGTCTGGCATTGCCACCTGAACTCTCAGCTGTGCACAACGTATTCCACATTTCGATGTGAAGGAAGTACGTGTATAATGCTATGCATGTGGTCAACTACCATTCATTAGATTTATAGAATGATATGACTTATGAGGAAGCGGATGTGGTGGTTCTAGAGAGCAAAGTCCATATTCTGATAAATCGGGAATTCCTTTTAGTCAAGGTTCAGTGGGATAGGTAGAGTAGAATATGTCTTAGTTAAGTACCCGAACCTCGTAAACCAAGTAAGTTAACTTATAAGAACAAAATTATTTTAAGTGGGGAGGGTTGTAGCGACCAAAAAAAATTTCTTCTTTTAATTTCAACAAAATAAAATTTTATCTTTTGGCGTCACTACGAACTTCCTAATATGTTTTAAAATATTTTAGTCGCGTTAATGTTTGCACATGATTACCTTATTTTTTATGTGATGAATATGAAATTTTATTAGTTATCGAGACTAATTAAATTTTTTAACTCGATTATTTTTTTGAGTTAACTTTAGGTTGACTTTAGACCAACGGGTAAAACCTTAAGGCTTTGGAAGTTTATATAGATTTTTCTTGCACGCTTGTTACTTTTTTGCAATAGTTTAATTTTAAAAACCATTCAAGGGCAAGAGAAAATTTATATGGAATAATCAAATATTATTTAAAGATTTTTAAGTGACCCTCCGGGTTGAAAAATTACAGAATTATACAGTAAGTGGCTGTAATTGAATCTGTAAAAGAAAGTTTATGGCTTAAAGGGTTACCTTTTGAATTGAATATAATGATTACTGTTGTAAACCTTTACATTAACAACCAAATTGCTTTGATGCTTTGAAACACATATAGAACTTAAATACCACTTTGTAAGATAACAATTGTAAAATGGTGAAATAATATTGTCGAAAATTTCAATTTCTGAAAATCCACATGAACTTAAAAGTGATTAGCCGACGCCACATGAACTTAGAAGTAATTACCTTCAATCACTAACATACATATGTGATTACCTTCAATCACAATCATAAAGTTCCAACTTTAGCATTTAGCATGGCACAATAATTTGCATATCGTTTTCTCAATTTGAAATCATGGAACTTAAAATTTGGTAGCATAAGAACCTACCTTGTAAAATTGAAGTCTTTTGGAGTTCAAATGTTAATAGAAATTGACCGTTTCTTTTCCTCAAAATGAAATCGTGTCTTTGATTTTTTTTCTCCCAAAATACAGTAATATAGCACAATATTTAAATTCTGGAAAAAGAAAGAAATCGATGGCCGAAAGAGGAGAGAAAAAGGATGCTTCCACTTACTGCTGGGGTGATTTTTGCTGAAGGAAGGACGTGGTTTGCTGCAGTGTTTTTGAATCTGAAATGAGGAAAAAATTAGGGAATTTTCGAGGCTGACAAGTGAAGAACAAAAGGGAAAAAGAAGGAAAAATATTGCTGGGAAGAATGCTTGCTTGAAGTGTAAATTATTACCTAAACTAAGTGGAGATGAGCAATGTTTTGGGGGCTGAAAACCTGGGATTAAAGGGAAAAATTGCTGCCGGTTTTCTGATGGTTAAAAGGTATAGAAAGATAATAGATTTATGGGCTAAAAACTGAAGAGAAAAGGGTATGCATATTAGAGTGTGAGATGACAAAAATAAAAGGAAGAAAGGCTTAAGAAGGGAGGCTGAATACTAGTGTTGCTGGGCAGTTTTGAAGTGGTTTGAGTGGAGAATTAGTGGGGCTGAAACATGGGACTTAGGGTGGTTTTATTCAAGTGAAAAGGAGGGAAACATCATTGTTTAAGGACGGGGAGGCTGGAAAACTAATAACCATTTTGTGGCTAAAAACTGTTTGGAAAAGGGGACCTGAGGCGATTTTCATCAGGTTTATGGGAGAAACTTGGGACGGTTTTTCAGGGGGGACCTTGGGGACTTTTTTAGTAGTTTAGTTGGGGGTAATATAGCTGCAATAAGTGGAAAACTAGTGGGTAAAGAAATGATAATCATGGGGGAAGAGTGGCTGCAATGTGGAGAAAAGTGAGGTTATTTCCTTAGTCCTTAGGGGCTGTTTGGAGTTAACAAATTATAGTGTTTAAGGGGTTGTTTGGTGTGTTTATTTGGCAAGAATTAAGGGGTTGTTTGGAGGTGATTTTCTAGCAGAACAAGGGCATGATAAATGAGGTCATTCGAAACAAAAAACGGCTGAGAAAAATATCGCAACTAAGATGAACTAAAGGACCGAAGATTGGCTGTGAAGAGTTTAGATTTCTGTTGATTTTTTTTTATTTATTTAAACAATTAGTTTACTATTAACACAAAATTTATTCAATTAAGAAAATTAAAAGACAAGCACGTGCACAAATTAACTCGACTAATATATTTAAAATGTACTAGGAGGTTTGCGCTGAAAGTTAAAATTTTATTTTTTTGAAAATAAAGGACGAAATTTTTTTCGATCGATACAATTATCGCAAGTTCTTGGATCATAATGTTGGGAATTGAGACCAATTCATTTATTGTCCACAAGATCCTTGTTTAGAGTAAGATAACGAAACATAAAAAATATAAAAGATAGAGAGATTTATGGACTGTCAAAGCTTTTACTATATGAAAAATTATTCTAATCATATAGATTTCACCCACCTAAATTCTCTAAGTATCTTAAAAAAATAATATCATAAGCTTTACCACACCCACCAATTTCTACTCTTTGTACAACCCACCAAATTTTTTGTTTTTATCTACTCAAACGACATCATCATCTCCCATAAAGAGAGACATATTGTTCTATGGGAGAGACATATTGTTCATATCTAATGTTGAGCAGTTAGCCGAGCCTGCTCCACCTTTTGGACAATTTTTCCTCACGTGACGAGGTTGTCCAAAATTCTAACAAAATACTTTCATTTTCATTGAGTTATTCTTCTTCCCTTTTTTTTGCAACAAGTAATGAATTTTCAGATGAAATATTACTTTCACTACTGAACCTTCTTTCTTCAGAAATTAATTTACTTGTAACTTCTTCAAAACTCACCGTTTCTTTCTCATACATCAAAATTGGTTTGATGTGTTCATAGTAGAATGGAAGAGACCAGTTGAGTCTTAATGCTTTATCATCATCATCAAGTTTAACTCCAATAGCTTCCAGTTTAGAAACGATCCTAGTGAGAACATTTAGGTGGTCTAAAATTTTTGTACCTATAATCATTCGCAGAGAATGAAACTGTTTTTTTAAGTACAACCGATTTGAAAGACTCTTTGTTTGATACAATTGTTCAAGTTTTTCCAAAGTTCCTTTGTAGCGGATGTTCAATGAATATTTGCAAAAATATTTTTGACTAAATAGAGACGTATCGTACTTGCAGCTTTCATATCCAAATCTTCCCAAACCTCATCGCTCATATTGAATTTTTCAGCATCTTTGTCAGAAATAGGGGTTGGTTTGCCTTTCAAAGCATTGTGCAGTCCAAACTGAATCAAAACATCATTGACTTCTACTTGCCACAAGCTAAAATTGATTCTTCCGTCAAATTTCTCCACGTCATATTTGATAGACATATCTTCTCTGTGCATCAATACTCTGAACGACCTAACGCTCTGTTACCACTGTTGAGAATTGAGATCAATCATTTATTGCCCACAAGATCCTTGTTTAGAGTAAGATAACGAAACAGAAAAAATATAAAAGATAGAGAAAGATTTATGGACTGTCAAAGCTTTCACTATGTGAAAAATTGTTACAATTATATAGATTTCACCCACTCAAATTCCTCAAGTATCTTAAGAAAAATAATATCATAAGTTTTACCACACCCACCAATTTCTACTATTTGTACAACCAACAAAAACAACAAGAAAAACAACTAAGATGCTAGGGTTACAATTTTTCACTCAAAAAACTCTCAAGTCACATCTACAAAAGAGAATAAACCACGTCAATTTATAAGGTAAATTTAACAAATACTCATTGAACTTTGAACTTGTTAATACTTACTCACTGAACTTTAAAGTGTCACTGACAAATCACTAAACTTTGGATTTAGTTTACCATCCATCACCCTTAAATTATCCGTTAGAATCTGTTCACGGAAAATGCATACATGTATAACGGCTAAGACGTGGCACCAATCAAATTGTGTTATTTGTCCAACTCAGCTTTGTGGTAAAAAAATACGTGCCATATAATTCTCCTCTCTGTATAATATTATTCCCCCACTTCACTCGCACTCTCGATACACATAGTTCTCCTCTCTTTCAGCTCCTAACTCCTTCGCTTTCTCTGTGAGCATCTCAATGAATGAATCTATTTGTTTATTTTGATTAATTTTGTTGGTTCCGTTTTCAGTTGAAGAAAAATGGTGATGTTCAAGGTTGCACCTGTGGAAACGACGCCGTTTGATGGACAGAAACCGGGAACTTTTGGTATGAGGAAAAAGGTTTTCTATTTTTGTAGTATTTTGAGAAAATTCTTTACAAGTTTTTGTTAAGATAATTCTTTTTTTTTTTTATGTAAAGGTTGAAAATTGTTGATATTTGTGGTGTTTTGCCTTTTTTTTAAAAAAAATTAGATTTTGATCTATTTTGATTTCGTTCTTATGGATCTTTCAATCACATGCTATTACTGATTGTTAGGCATTATGGTACTAACTGCGATAAGCTTCTGTGTAAAATTTGATCGCAAGGACATATTTTCCTGTAAGGATTTTATCAGCATTGGTAGATCTGACGGATTTTATATAAATTTATTATTTGTGTAAAGATAAGAAGTTGATTTTGGTTCTTGCGAATCTCGTGCCTGAGTAGAACTAGCTGATGTTAGGGGTGGGCATCCAAACCGCCAAACCGCTCAAATCGACCGAACCGAACCGAACCGAATCGGGTCGGTTTGGTTCGGTTTTTCACACCCTGCCGGTTTGGTTTGGTTTGGTTTGGTTTACTAATTTAAAAAATATATTCGGTTTGGTTTGGTTTGGTTTTGATTTGGGCAAAAAAACCGAACCAACCCGCCAAATAAACCGAACCGATAAATGGGAGTTATTTTTATAAATAACATGTCAAAAAACAGGTTGTAAATAATAGGTTATTTTATAAATGGGAGTTATATTTAAATTTTTTGTAAATTTTTGTTAATAACAGGTTGCATGTTGTAAAGAAAATTTGAAATAGAAATTATAAAATTAATTTTTTTTTGTGTATACAAGCCCAAAACATTAAAGCCCAAACCGCTCAAACCGAACCAAACCGAACCAAGATTGGTCGGTTCGGTTTGGATCGGTTTCATCCAACGCGACGGTTTGGTTCGGTTTCAGATAATGGCCAAACCGAATTGGTCGGTTCGGTTTCGGTTTGGGCCCAAAACCGAACCAAACCAACCCACACCCACCCCTAGCTGATGTAGTTGAAATATTCTATTCTGAGAGGACCATTCTTTTTTATATTCATATTTGTAATTTATGAGGTGGCGCCAGGAAATAACTGATGTGGCACTAGTTTTTTACCACAAAGCTGAGTTGGACAAATAACACAATTTGATTGGTGCCACGTGTTAGCCGTTATACACATATGCATTTTTCGTGAACAGATCTAACGGATAATTAAATGTGATAGATGGTAGACAAAATCAAAAGTTCAGTGAGTTGTCAGTGACACTTAAAAGTTCAGTGAGTAAGTATTAACAAATTCAAAGTTCAATGAGTATTTGTTAAATTTACCCTCAATTTATAGTTAATGTATGACCTAATTTTCTTCCGAGTTTTGATTGCTAAGGAGTCCAAGATTTGGAAACTTGTTCAATTTTAGTCGACCTAGATGTCTTCCAAGTTTCGACTACCAAAATGTCCAAGATTTGAAAACTTATTCAATTTTAGTCGACTTAGATGTCTTCCAAGTTTTGACTACCAAATTTTGAGAAAATATCCAAATACATAAATGTTAGCGGGAATGGACATATTGTTAGTTAACTCATCTATATCTTCATTTGGATCACTTTCATTATGTACTTCATCATCAATATCTTCATTTTTTTCATTTTTATTGAGTCTAATTTTTCACGTGATTTGGTTGATGGTTATTACTCAAATCTTCCATTGATGTTTCAAGTACATGGTCTATATTTTATACTTCTTTAAAAATGAATCTTTCAAGAGCACATGTTGGGATTGTATTAACACTTCACTTTTACTTATTTTTTTCCCATTTTTATTGGATAGTTGTTTTCTAGTATGTATTTAATTTTTTATGGTAAAATAAATAAATATAAAGTAGATAAAAGGAGACCACAAAAATAAAACTAGTTTATTATAAAAGAAAGCACTGACACAAGCTTTATAAGCTCGATAAAACTGATCTTGCTTCTTCAAAAACTGTGCACCATCAAGGATTTAATACAAAAAATTAGAAAAATCTAAATTCGTTAATAATTCTACAATCTGTTAAAATTAGTATATTATCTTCCTTCTATGTAAGAATGCTGGGAAGAATCTTCAACTTTGAACGTTTCAGCAATTTTTTGAATACAGCCGCGATGGGCTCATTCTCTCCAACTCGGAATATTTTGAAGTGGTTGAATAGTGTGAAGGATTGAAAAGAATATTGGGAATATCTTTTGGGCGCAATTTTTTTAAAAGAATCGTTCACATTTTTGAAAGGGGACGATGTAATTTTCGAGATGGTAATCATATTACTTGGAAAGTTACAAATTTAAGTGTATATATCAATTTTGTCCTTTTGCTTATTTATTTATTTTGTCTTTTAAATGAACTATATTTTTTTTCCCTTGTTTAAAAAAATATCCTCCTTGAAACAAAAGGGTTAATGTTATAAACTAGAAAGAATAATAGAATAGAATAGAGAGAAACTGTGTATTTCATTATAATAATGGTACTATATATATATATATGGTTTCAAATATATGTATACTAGGAAAGAAATGTCTAAATATGGTCATCAATATTGTTTTTTATATTTTACAACACTCACATTTGATGATCATCAATACAATAACTTCTTCGTTAAAAATATTGTTTGATAAAAATCCAAATGGGACAAAAAAAAAATGAACGAATGAAAAAAATAATTATTAAAACTTTGGAGTAATCAAATGCTGCTTCGTTAAAGCCTTGTCATGAAACCCCAATGAGACAAAACATGAACGAAGGAAAAAGAGTACAGCTACTTCTCCTGACTTTTATCGAGTTATATATCCATATCTTGTGCGTCATTGTCTTTAACACCTTTTTAAAACTTATAGAAAAGAATTCTAGTGAAATCTGCTCCATGTTATAACCTCCAAGCAATATCATCTTCATACACTATCTCTAGTTGACTATAGTCAGAATGATGGTCTGATGCAATTCTATTGATAATAGATCTTCTTGTTGCTCCATAACTATAATATTTATAATGCTTCTCATTGAATGTCATTTACACAAATGATATGCCTCGTTAAAACCTTACTATGAAAAACCATGTGGAAAAAATCTCAATGAAGGAAAAACAATAAATTAATATTTTGGGTACATAATGAAAGTTGTCTCATTAAAAACATTGACAGAAAAACCAATGGGACAAAACCTCTGCCAAAGGAAAAAGAGTACAACGGGTATTTACTCACCTCATGATAATATCACTTGAGATCTATAATTTGATCGATAAAAAGTTGAACTATATACTTCACGTATATTAAATCCTCTAGAAATTTATATATACATAGTTTTATTAGTCATGCCAAATGAGTTGGTTATAACCATATCATTATACACATATCAAGTGTCATGCATTGACAGGCTAAACGAGATATCGACTTGTGATTGCTTTACACAAGCCTTTACAAAAATTCATTTTGTTAAGAGTCGTGCATTACATGTTACGACTTCATTTTACTCATTTCCTTTTGGCATAAGTATACACCTTTAGGTGTTCGAACTTCAGATTTCTCTAATAAGTTCAATTTACTTGGATTATCTTTTTATTTGGCCAATTAATTATTTGATAAATTTC
Source organism: Forsythia viridissima (assembly GCA_030279155.1). NCBI lineage: Eukaryota > Viridiplantae > Streptophyta > Magnoliopsida > Lamiales > Oleaceae > Forsythia > Forsythia viridissima. The sequence goes on along the minus strand of CM059035.1, from coordinate 16,731,833 downwards.
CTTCAATATCTTTGCTACCTTTCATAATGTGAAGCGCTACATTATGTACAAAAGTGTTGTCAACCAACATTTCTTTTTTGATTCCATTCTCTTTTCCATAACAACATAACTTATTGAGATCTCTTCATTTTCAATATTTCAGTTATATGAGTTTTTTTCTGGGATTTTACAATTAGTTATGTCCATATACTCTCTAAGAGTCTTAGCCTCATCAATGGGATCATCTTTACAATTTGCTCCACTTTTAATTTGAGGATTTTTGTTTTGGAATCAAATGTCACCACGCTTCAGGCGTGCTATTAATTTACCAGATATAATATTAATAGATTGTCTTTCCAAGATATCAATATGAATTGGAGCATTTACAACTGGTATATAAGATTTGGTTAATCTCCTTGGTCAGTAAATGCATATGTCAATTGTATAATTTACAATTGAGTTATATGTCGAACTTCTGATTCATATTGTCTTGTGCGAGAATTTAGAAGATATAATATGCTGCATTTTCATGAATTCTTTCTAGTTACTTAATTTCTCTCCCTAATGTTGAGAAATTGTCTTATCAAAATGACAGTCGTCAAATCGTGTTATAAATTATTACCCTTTAGGATTTAATATATTTTTTAAGGGTTCAAACTAAATGTGTATTTTCAACATTCTTTAATTTCCATCCCAGTGCACTATGGTGGACCGATTGTACATATATTGTACTATAAAAAATCATTAGATGGATAATATTAAGCTCTGATCATAAGCTAACTATAGCGGGGATAACTTTGATGTTGACATGATATATATAAGTGCTGCTGCATATAAAATAGCATTCTCTAGAAAAATTGAGAAATATTTTGTTCTCAATAATAATGGTTTAGAAATTAATTGGAGGTGTTTAACAAATAATAATGCTAAACCATTTATCATCATGCGTACTGTCCAATGGTGGTTTCGCCCTAAACTGAATATTCTATCGTATTCTCAGGGATTCGAACCTTTAACCTCTCTTCTTAAGAGGAACTTACGGTGAATGCTTGTACAAATTGAGCAACTTGCCCAATTGGTACTAGCATTCAACATAAATTCCTCTTAAGGGAGAGGCCGATGTTTCGAATCGCTAGAGATGTGATAGAAATTCAGTTTAGGACGAAACTCCGGTGGACAATACACATGCTAACAATGCACGGAATAGTCTCTGGGGGAAAAGCTTGCAGAGAAAAGTCCATGGTCATTACACATGTAGCAGCTCTCAGCATCAACACAAATCCTTAGGACTATCCTAAAACTTGCCAAATTATAAAGTGACAATTATTTCAATAACCAACAATCAACAAAAACAAGAGCTTAGATGCCTATGTTAAAAATCAATGATCCAATTTTAATCAATTGTATCTCTCGATGGTCAATCGATTCTGTACTTATATGTGAATTTAATTAATTATAATCAAAAAATTGCGAACATATACATACATATGCATCAATTCACAAAGATTATCACATAGCGATTTCATAGAGAATAATGACATGGACCATCAATTATAGGACATTGTGTTGTTTATTACCATGTGCTAATTAATACCAAATCTCTCGAAAACAATATAAATCACTAGCGCATTCCAATGGTAGCTAATCATCAAAAAGAATAAAAAAATAATAAACAATTAACCCAAAAGCAAGAATAAAATATACAATTTATTGGATTAAAGAGTAAACAATGTTTCATCAAAATCCTAACTATAAGGGCTTAGCCTACCAAGTTTTGATTACAAATAAAAACAAGTTAAAAGTAAATACATAACTCGTATAATTTAGAAGAAAGTTGATACAAACCTTAATCTTGAATTTTGTCAATGTTCTTGGCCGGCACCATCTTCTTTTTCAAAATCATCCAAAGCTCCAATGATTTCTTGTAATTTTTTCCCAATACTTCGATGTTTTTGATGTAGAATTCCTCTAAGAATTTGTGATATGTTATGATATGGAACTCCCTTCTTAATTGACCTAGAATATGTCTTTATATAGTGCTTGATATGCCTTGAAAGTCGTGCCCAAGAAAAGCCACAGTTCGACTCAACTTCAAAAATGCGCTAGGGACTATTATTTCAGCCAAGTTCGCTCTTAGGTAGTACAATGAATTGTGCAACCTCTGTACGGCTTCCAATGAGTTTTATGCAACTGCACCTAGGTCGTACAATGCATTTGTGCTACCTAGGTGTAACCTTTTTTCAATTACAATTTGGTCTCCGATTTAACTTTTAGGTACTGTTTTGATCCTTTGTACCTTAAATGTGCTCGATTCAATCCAAAACCTTACAATGGCATTCTAATTGGTCCTCACCCTTCTAAAGTCTTTCCAAAGTGGTCCTCCAAAGATTTGAAAGTGTGCAAATTAGTCCCCAAATTTTCCAAAATCTAATTTTTGCTCCCAAAAGTTTCGAATTCACTCTAGTTACTTTCTCTTAGCTTTCAACTAATGTCTGTACTGTCTGGTTAGGATTCCATTAAGCATCATACTCTTCTTTTTCGTTCCAAGCTCAAATACATATCCGCTCATCTAGTGAATATGTAATAAGTTTACAAGCCTAAATAAGTGTGAAAAACACACTTGGCAAACACCCCCAAATTTAAAATCTTGTTCGCCCTGAGCAAGACTATCTATTCAACACACAAACAAAAATAAAATAAAATAATCTAGATTCATTAGATAGCCTGAAGTATTGGCCTCAAGACTTGAAACTTTTCAACCAATTCATGTAAGGCTTCTAAATAATGCCACCAAGAATAAATTTTAACTTATCTGATGCTTGACTATTGTGTGTGTGCATAGTAATTTACATTGCCGTAAAGCTTAAGTTGGTTTCATTTTGACCCTTAGTGGTCCTGTTTTTCCTCTCTCTCTCATGAGATGCACACATCCAAACTTGACATTTTTCATAATCTCTCATCCGAAGTCTTAATTCTAAGGTTGTGCTCAAATTACTCACCACTTTTCCGCTCAAGTTCAATTGGATCCACTTAGATCTATGACGATTTTCCTTATATTTAAGTGATTCGACCTTCAAGCTTCTACAAGGCAAGTTAAACTCACTAGTTGTCTAGATGCCCATGTATAGTGGCCAAGGCTTAGTCAAGGTGAGTAGTGCGTCTTCTATTTCATGCACCTATTTTTTCTAACTTCTTTTTAATTTTTTTTTTTTCAATTTCATGTTTTTAGAGGGTAGCCTCACAATGTGGCAACTTTTTTTCTTGCTTTCTCACTTATAGGAAGCTCTTGCGCTCAAACATTGGTGGTAAATGCCATGACTAGTACACTGCATTTTTAGGACGAGTAGTTGAGATCAAACCCCTAGCATATGGTCAATACATAGGTTCCACTTGTTAGCCAAAAAATTACCCCACACAAATAATTAACAAACACAGAATCAACACATCTCTAAGTAGCTACTTACAACGGCTCAACCACTCCCAACTATCCTCTCATATGGTTAGGTGATTTTTGATTTATGTCATTTATGACATGTATGTAAGCATTGACTACAGTTTTCACAATTCAAGTAACCAAGTACATTTATGCATGACCAACTTAAATATGATTGTCATGACTATTTTGCTCAAAATATCATGATCTCACATGGATAAGTAAGGCAACAAAATATGCACAAGTAGCATCACCTAGTCACAACATAAATTAATTACAGATTCAAACATATATCATCATTAGCATGCAAGACTATCCAACAACACACAATCATACAATTAAAAGAAAAAAAATTAAATGTATGCATTTTTTCTTTTGGATTTTAGACAATTTTTCAATTTTTTTTATATAATATAAAGGAATAAAAAAAAAACAGTTGAATCACAAAGTCGGATCCACCCCAAACTTAAAGTTACATTGTCCTAATGTAAGAAGAATAATAATCTAAGCAATGATAACAATACTCCCCCATATCATATGATGATGCATCTCCTTTATTAGCACTCGAGTCATTTATCCTCTTTTAGTCTCCTTTATTTGACTCTCAAATTATCTTCATTAAACCTGAAAAGAGACGTGATAAATATAATTAGCTACACAAGCGCCAATTGCCCAAAGAAGAGTATGAAATCCCTTGAGAGTTGAGGCTAACTTATTTTGATGACCTTGACACAACATGCTCAAAAATAATCTAAAAATCGTAAGAATTAGAAAATGTGCCCTAAACTGGAAAGTGAAAATTTAAAGAGAAAAAAGAGATAGAAAATTAGGATGGCGTCCAATAAGCACTTCTTTAAAATTATTAGCTTGATTTTTTTTGGCAACATTCATTTTACAGCACTTTGAATAGGGCTTTAGAGGACTTGTTTTGCTTGCATCGATTGACTTTGCACCATTTTTCGTTTATCCTCCAAAATTTGACTTTGGCCTTCAGATAAAAAAATGATTTTATTTTACCACTTTGCTCGAACATGAAAACTTCAACTTCCTCATCAGTCTTGATCACAAAATCATTAAATGTCACTTTTCCATTTTGCTCATTTATGATCGACTTCTCCTTCTCCACATGCTCTTCTTCTTTAGTTGGTGCTTCCTCAGGTTGTATGTCCACTCTATTATCCAAAATCTCGAACAGTTGCTCTTCACTCCTTGTTGTAATGCTTGGCATGTGTTCCATTAGGCTAGCTTCCGCGTCACTTGGAAATGTGGCTTGTGGACTCTCTTGCAGCATCTTTATATCTACTCATGTTGATTGTCTATATTTTTAAAGCTAAATCAATATGTTCTTAATATTGTCGCTAATTATTTGCCAATTGAGTGAGGGTCTCTTTCCATCCCCATTTCGTCTCTTATGATCTTCTTGTTTGACCTTGGTTGTTGTACCAAAAGTATTTTGAGTGATTTTGTCAATCCTGATTATATGTATAAGAGTAGGGATAAGAACTTTGTGTGACCGGTAGTTCCCATAAATCTCCCAAGAGCAAGTCATCCTCATCAATTTCGATAGGCACATCATATCTCGTTATAATAGCCTAGTGCATGGTGATGAAATCTCCATAAAACATGTCATTTGTGTTGTTTTCATCAATCTCAAGGTTTTCCATCTTGTTTTGTTGTTGATATCATATATCTTCTTCGTTCTGTGACAACAATGAAACCAATAAAAACAAGTAGATTAACTGGAAAAAAAAGGGAAAAAAAAAAGCTAAAATTAACTAAACCAAAAAGTAGAAAAACAATAAGTCCCCAGCAACTGCGCCGCCAAAAACTTGTTTGTCGATTTTAATTCTGGAAGTAGACGGATCGTTAAGAAGTAATATAATATAAGTAGAGTATCAAACCCACGAGGAATGAATTTTTACACATTTTACTCTAATTAATACAAGCTCTAATTTAAGAAAAACACACAATCAATTATTTGGAGTTTTATGTACTTATATCTAAATATTAACTTATACTTAAGTATCTACTAAACTATACAATTAAAAAAAGCAAACAAATTCTTGGACTTAATCACATCATGAAAGGCACTAGAACTCTGGATCTACCATTGTTAACAAACTTTAATCCTCAATTCTTGTTTTATGTTGACAGTCAATATTCCTTATGTATTAATTTACCCTCTCAATACAAATTAAACTAATTCTCATATGTGACCCAACTATATATCTATGATATATGCGAATAGATAAAGAACGCAACACAGTTAGAATACCACCAAAGATTGCACTAAGCATAGACGTATATCTCTATCTTCTATCAGACTTAATGCCGTTTGTTACTTGAGCTACACACATGTAGCACCTCTCGACATCAACACAAATCCCAAGAACTATCATAAAATTTGCCAAATTATAGGATGACAATTAATTCAATAACAAATAATCAATAAAAACAAGAACTTAGATGCCTAGATTAGAAATCAATTATCCAATTTTAACCAATAGCCTCACTTAGTGGCCAATCGATTCTATGCTTATATATGAATCTAATTATTTGTAATTAAATTGCGAACATAATATGCATTAATTTATAAAGATCATCATATAACGATTTCATAGAGCATAATGATATAGACCATCAATTATAGGACCCTATGTTTTTTTATTACCATGTGCTAATTTATACTGAATATCTCGTAAGTAATTAATATAAATCACTAATACATTTTAATGATAGCTAATCATCAAAACATAATAAGAAAGGGGAATAATAGAATAATAAAAAATAAACCCAAAAGCAAGAATAAAACTAGCAATTTATTGGATTAAAGAGTAACAAGGTGTCAACAAAATTCTAGCTACACCTATCATGCTTTGATTACAAAAATACAAGATAAAAAATGAATGCATAACACGGAATATTTAGAAGAAAAGTTGATACAATCCTTAATCTTGAATCTCTTCAGCGTTCTTTGACGACATCGTCTTCTTCTTTAAAATCATCCAAGGCTCTAATGATTTCTTGTAATTTTTCCCTAAGACTTTGATGTTTTTGATTTGGAATTCTTCCAAGAATTTTTGATATGTTAATATATGGAACTCCCCTTTTAATTGACCTAGTATAGGTTTTTATATAGTTCTTGAGATGCCTTGAAAGCCGTGTACACAAAAGCCATAGTTCAACTCAACTTCAAAAATGCGTCGGGGACTCATCTTTCGGTCAAGATTGCACCTAGGTCGCACAATGCATTTTGCAACCACTATGCGACCTCTAGTGAATTTTGTGCAACCGTACCTATGTCACACAATGCATAGTGCTATCTAGGTGTGATCTTTTTTAGAAAAACTTACAATTTGGTCTCCAATTTGGCTTTAAGGTACGGTTTTCGTGTTTTGTTCTTTAAATCTTCTCAATTCAATCCAAAAACTTCCAATGGCATTCTAATTAGTCATCACCCTTCTAAATAATTTTGAAAGTGGTCTTCCATAGATTTGAAAGTATACAAATTAGTCCCAAAATTTTGTGAAATCTATTTTTTGCTCTTGAAACTTTCGAATTCACTCCAATTGTTTTCTCAGAGCTTCAACTCATGTTTGTGCCGATTAAGCTTCAATTAAGAATCAAACTAAGTTTACAAGCATAAATAAACGTGTAAACCAACTTATCACACACAGTTCTAATTCATTTCCTTCTTGTACGCACGGAAACAAAACTTTGAGAATCATGACCGTAGAGCATAACATTTTTTATAACCTTTTGCGTACTTGGGTTGAGGATGCAGTCAATTGATGGATGTGTAGTATCGAGGAGAAATCAAATCCAATAAATTTTAAAATTTCCATTTGCACATAAAACAATTATTCTTAGAAAACTTGATAAACCTATTCATTTCCACCAGTACATTAAAATAAGGGTAAATTTCACTGGCGGTCACTAAAGTTTTAACAAAATTACAAAACAGTCACTGAAGTTACAAAGTTTCAGTGACAGTCACTGAAGTAGTTCACCAACGATCACTCTATTAAATTCTCAACGTAAATTGATGATGTGTCATAGTTATATATCCACGAGACACAGAGTCGGTCGACATTTGACAAAAAATTGATGCTACGTGGACTTAATGTAATAATAGCAATAAATTCGGACCACAAACGATACACATAAACTATAAGGATCTAGTTACATTTTCTATATAATATCTAAATTAGATCTCCAAACCATTTGTACTATCTGATTTTTCTCCAAAAACAATCCCAAACCCTAAATTTCCCCCCAATTGGTTAAATTGGGTTGCAAATGGTTTGAGAATCTGATTTAGATATTGTCCAAAAATTACAGCTAGGTTTTCATATTTTAGATGTATCCTTTTGTGGTTCGAATTTATTGTTATTAGTACATTTAGTCCACATAGTGTCAATTTTTGTCAAATGTCGATCGATGTGCCACATGAACACTTAACGGTGACACATCATCAATCTGTGCTATAAATTTAATAGAGTGACCGTTGGTGAACGTATTAGTATATTTCAATGACCGGCACTGAAATTTTGTAACTTTAGTGGCTGTTTTGTAATTTTGTTGAAATTTCAGTAACCTCCGGTGAAATTAACCCAATAAAATAATGTCCTATGCGGATGATACTGAATGTATTCATGTTTGCTAAACATAAACATACTTTTCACCTCACATTATATACATGTTAAGAGACCAAAAAGATAATAATAATTATTTTATTTTATTTTTCAAAAAATAATTTTTTCCTTGTTGCTTGAGTGGACCCCCCTGACCACTACAGCGGTCAGACAGTGAATCTGGTCCGCTAGAGCGGCCAGAGTCTTGGACACTCTTTCCCTTAATCTGCTTGAGTGGCCAGCAGCCCTTGTTATTTATTTTATGTTTTCAACACATGACGGGTTAAGTCTATAGAAATTTTTTTAGACCCAGGGTCTTTGATGTCAAGTTGTAACGCTCCGAATTTTGAGATCTAGATTGTTACTTTAAACATACATTCATTTGTACTTCAAACTTTTGTCGTGAAAAAAAGATTTTTCGGGCCTCTTGGAATTTGTGGAATTTATTTATTTATTTTTTACATCTAAGTTATGAACACATATAAATTCTTATACCTTTGGCTCATCCTGTAAGTTCATTATCTTCAATGTAAAATGAACCAAGTGTCGGTTTTCGCTAACAGTCATAACTTCCCTATGGCTCTCTAAGATGCACTAGTTTACGCTATGACAAATAAAACCAACTTAGATCTACATGAAATTTTTACATAAATCTTAAAACTCATTCAGGCTAAACATAATTAAATTTTGTGAATTTATTTGATCAATTAGTTAACCAACACCTCAACTAATTACCTAGGAAACTCTGTTCTTGGGACACCTGACACGGCGTCCGGAAAACACTATAACTAATTCCACGGACCTCCGATTGACTTGATTCCAAAGACCATGGACACAAAACTCGTAGGTATATCTAACCCCACTAGTCTTGTCCAAAAACTTGAAGAATTTATCCATGGACATATTTTGAAGATGAACAGAATACTGGAACAAATATTATTTAATTATTGGAGTCCTTTTCACATTTGCACTTACAATTGCAATAGCTAAGTCACTACCTAACCATACCACTTAATACAAGGTAATATTTCATTCTTAAAAGGTGAATGTAAACATTTTATATCAATGTCATTTTATATCAATGTCATGCATATAATTCAAATACGAAGTTCTATGTTGGATGTCAGCAATCAAAATCGAAAACTCTTCAAATCAACTTATCTTACTACATGAATTTGACTCCTCAATTTTGTTATCAGCCAAATGAAAAGAAAACATAACATTGGAAACTTGAATTTCTTTATTTATTTTTTTCCACCCTGTATCCGCCGCATCCAACCAATCTTCCATCATCCATGAACCCCTTTAATTTGTAGATTTAAACATGGAAGGAATGAGCATAAAACTCGATAGGAATATCATTTTTGTGCATCTTTTTTGGTCAAAGGCTTGTATATACATATATAACATATGAATTCATACCGTATATTCATAACAAATAGTTGGATTACCCGTAAAATTCCTTGGTTCTGAAGAATCCTTTTAGTTCCGAAGAACTCCATTGCTCGTAGATACCGGTTATGGCCATACAATATCCTTTGGTTCTTGGATTAATCTTTCGGTTAATAAATTTATGATATCACATAATATACACGCTTACAAACATTAATCGAAAAGGAAAATGATCAACGCACAATTCCTTGATTCTTGTTATTGTTGGGGAAAATAGTTCACCGGATCGTTGATTCTTGCAAGAACAATTGACAGGGCTCAGATTAATAATGTCCAACTCCACAAAGGTAACACCAAGTTACAAAGGACAAACTAAGAAGGACCTATTTCACCAAAGGAAATAAAGGGAGGAAAGGGTTTGCAATTTCCACAAAGGAATTATCACAATTGTCAATGGCTGAAGTTCCTTTTCTTGGTTGGCTGCTTTTCTGGGTTTTGGCTTGGCTTTCACAGTTTCACGTGTGGTGTACGTGAATATGGTTAATTCGTGGTGATTCATCTGCCCAAAACCAACTAATATATATAGTGTAATAATATATATTATATATGGTATAATATAATATATAGGTATGGTAATAGTATAATATATTAACCCATAATATATTATACCCTAAATATATATACCCCAATAATATTATACCCTAAACCTAGCCGTCCCACTTTAAACTGGGTCCAACACACTGGGTCATTGAGCAACGACCCAAAGGTACATTAAAACCTCCAAGTGACCCACACACGTCCTTCATTAATTTGGGCTGACACACTTGTGGAGTGGACTATACAATTATCATTCAATCCTGGGTTCAAAGCCTATGAAGATATAACGGGTCTATTAATCATCACTGCCCTGGGTTTATTTGAGATCACAAAAATCCCAACAAACCTCCACCTTGATCCAAATATACCTACAAACCCCAAAAGTAAAAAAATAGCTTAGTAGTTGTTAAAAAAGGATTCCAAACAAATTGGAACTTTACATACCTTTACCGAAGTTTAGAAGTGTCAGCCAACTTCTAAACTTTACCATTGTGAGCACCATAGTGCCCATATTTGCAAGGTTATAAACCTTCAAATACCTAAACAACAACTTTAAAGCTTCCCAATGTTTGGGACCTGGATCAAACATGTACCTGCTTAAAACACTAACAGTAAAGGCCAAGACTGGCCTAGTGCGAACCATCAAGTACATAACGAAGCTAATAACATTTGAGTAGGAGTTTTTACTCATAAACTCCTTTTTCTTATCCTGTTCCTCTGACAAGATAAATTGGTTACCAAGAGGCACATAAGTGGGTTTGCAATTAACAATGCCAAATTTCTTCAAAAATTTAAGCACATACGGAGTTTGATACACAAATAAGCATGAATTTGACCTATCTCTATCAATCATACCAAAGAACCTTCTAGAATGTCCTAGATATTTCATGTCAAATTCTTTACTTAACTCAACACTTATCTTGTTTACCAGTTTCATGTTAGGTCCAGTCAATAACATGTCATCCACATAAAGTAACAAATACACACAATCATCATTTGTGCTGTGGTGCAGGTAATACAAGAAATTATCAAACTCATTCCTCTTGTAACCAAAAACATGTGAATCAAACATTCTATACCACTTACCCTTGGCTACTAGCCTAGCCTCGTATCTCACAGGCTCACTCTCAGTGGTACCCTTTTTTACCTTATAAACCCATTTGCATCCCACTATGGATTTATCCTTAGGTTTAGGAACTAAATCCCAAGTTTGATTCCTAGCAAGATAACTCATCTCTCCTCTCATGGTACTAAACCATTCTATGGACTTCTCACTCTTTATAGCCTCCACAAAGGTATTTGGCTCCTTATCAACTAGTTCCTGATAACTAGCATAGGCTATAGTGAAGTCGAATAATCTTTGGGGTTCCCTATATGGTCTCCTCTCTCTATCTCTGGCCAATTGATAATTAGCCAAAGGATTTTGGTCAACGGGTTTTTCCTCTATCACATCCTCGTTACCTTCTGCATCTATGTTCTGCTGATTTTGATGTGTGTCACTCTCCACCTCACTAAGGGTGATGGGGATGTGGGTACTCACTTTCTCCACCTCTACTAGGGACTCTTCCCTAATGGTTTCTTGCTATTTTTCACTCTCTAAACAAGGCATATCTGACTCATCAAAAATGACATCCTGACTAATGATGATTTTCACACCCTTTTGGCTCCTATCCCACAACCTATACCCCTTATCACTCTCTGGGTATCCTAAGAAAACACATTTCCTAGTCTTGGGATCTATATTTCCCTCACTCTGATGAAAGAAAGTAGCACAGCCAAAAGTCTTAAGTATGGAGTAATTAGCACATTTACCATACCATTTTTCATACGGTGTATCACCATTTAAAACAATAGAAGGAGTCATATTAGTCAAATAGCAAGCAATCATAACAGCTTCACCCCAAAACGATTCAGGCATACCAGAACTCAACATCATACATTTAACCTTATCAAGCAAAGTACGATTCATCCTTTCAGCAACCCCATTTTGTTGGGAAGTATAGGACACAATTTTACATCTAGTAATGCCACACTCATAACACAAATTATCAAAGTCAACATAGCAGAATTCAAGACCATTATCATTACACAAATATTTTATCTTTCTACCTGTTTGATTCTCCACCTGAACTTTCCAATTTTTAAATTTAATGAAAGTTTCACTTTTATCTTTCAATAGATAAACCCACACACGTCTGGAGAAATCATCAACAATAGACAAAAAATATTTGTTACCACCAAAAGTGGGATTGCTCCCGGGACCCCACAAATCAGTATGAATGTATTCTAACACTCTACTTGTCTTGTGTGTGCAAGATGAAAACGATATCCTACGATGTTTTCCAAGCACACAATGATCACAAAATGGGATGTCAGACACCTGATCCTTACCAAACACACCCTTGTCGTTAAGGAACTTAAGTCCTTTAACACTAATGTGAGCTAACCTATTGTGCCACATTTGTGTGTGATCAGTGTCAATGGAAGAGATAGTGGAATTTAGACCACTTATCACTTCAGCATGTGTAACATATATGCCATTTCTCCTAGTAGCTTTAAAAGCTCTAAGTGCACCCTTACACATTCTAATCATGCCATCACCAAGCCTACCCATGAAACCTGTACTCTCTAACTCCCCTATAGAAATCAAATTCCTACCCATATGCGGAACATATCTGACTTCTTTTAATGTATGCACAAAGCCACTGTCAAACTTAACAGTTACATTACCAACACCAGTAATTCTATATGCAACTCCATCACATGCAACTACATGTCCATGATCAACCTCATGCAAATGATCAAACCAAAACTTATTTGAAGTGACATGAAAAGATGCACCGGAGTCAAGAATCCACTCATGTATATGGGAGTTCATAGACAGGTTAATCTCACCAGGCTCAGAATTTAAAAGCATGTAAACCTCACCAGACTCATCACTAGAGGTCACTAAATTTGTCTCTCTCTGATCTTCTCCTCTCTCTTTGTTCTTCTCTTTATAACACTCACTAATGAAATGTCCTATTTTCCCACACCCGTAACATTTCTTTCCTTTTGCCCTCCCATGTGACTTAGAACGACTTCTACCCTTTCTATTGCTACCACTGTTTTGCCCACCTCCACTTCCACTCCCATCCCCCCACTGAGGTCTACCCCTCACAAAATGGACTTCACCATTTTTTCTCTCATTTTTCTCGAACTTCAATTCTCTCTCCTTACTTTTTAAAGAGTCTATGACAATGTCAGGTGTAAGGGTCTCCCTCCCATACTTAATGGCATTCTTGACTTCCTTATATGAATCAGGAATGGCATTTAACAAAATGATAGCTTTGTTAATTACAGGGACCGTTTCACCACAGTTTGTAATATCTTGCACAAGCTTATTAAAAACATCAAGATTGTCATCCAAAATTTTCAAGGAGATAAATTTTGAAGCTGAAAAAATTTTCAAGGAGATAAATTTTATTTGGAGTGGATTGGATTAAATAAAGCTCTTCTAATTTTTTCCAAAGCCTTTCTGTGGAATCAAATTTTCCAACTTTTCGCAAAACATGATCTGACAAATGCAATATAATAGAAGTGTAAGCAAGTTCATCAAAATCCTTTTTCTGATCCTCAGTAACATTAGGACCATAAGAATTATCAATAGCTTTTGAAACCTTTTGCTGAACCAAAATACCTTTCATTTTTTGTTGCCAAATAGAAAAATCACTTTTACCAGTAAAGACACTCAAGTCAAAAACGATGTGCAGACATCTTAACAAATAAGAATACACACCAACAAGCACCTCAAGATAATCACGCAGAAATACCTAAGGCCTCAATATACACCGTTTAGATTCCCAGGGTTTCGTGAGATTCGTGATCTCAGATCAAGGGAATTGTCAAACGGGTAAAGTCCAGGTGACAGTTCTAAAAAATAATGCACAAAAATAAAGTATCGCAAATAATCAGCACCAAACAAAAGCTAACACAAGTCACAATAATGAGCACATAAAATTCCTAGCAACAGGCAATGGTTACCCCACACGGTAACCCCAAAACCTACTGGCCACTCCACACGATGACCTGCTAGTACTGGAATGTAAAAGAGATTAGCCAATTTACCAGAGCGGACCAAATCTGACGGTCCGTATTAAATAGGAGAGATGCGAAACAAATTAAAAAGAAATCCAGCAGCAACAGCAACCACACAAGCTGGAAAAACCACGAAGGTTTTGCAAACGCCGAATACGTTCACTATCGAACCGCTGTTCAAGCTGTCCGGACCACTAAAATTATAACTGACCACCACAGAAGGTCAGAAATAGGACGAGGATCACAACGCCGTCAGCCACTCGCCGGAATACCACCTCACGCGCCTCCACGCACCGCCTGAAGAAATCTGCAGCCGAAAATCACGCGCCACCCACGCGCCGCCTCCGTTGCCCCACGCGCCGCACGCGCTCCACCGTCAGCTCCGCCTTGACGTCAGGAGTCGGAATATGGTCTCCGTTCACAAAGATGACGTTTGCTTTGGCCAGAAAATGAACGGACAGATCTGGGCAAATTTGTGCTTCTTCTTCTTCGTTAATCTGACGACCCAAAATTAATTTTCTTGCACTACGGAATGCCACCGAGGCTCTGATACCAATTGTTGGGGAAAATAGTTCACCGGATCGTTGATTCTTGCAAGAACAATTGACAGGGCTCAGATTAATAATGTCCAACTCCACAAAGGTAACACCAAGTTACAAAGGACAAACTAAGAAGGACCTATTTCACCAAAGGAAATAAAGGGAGGAAAGGGTTTGCAATTTCCACAAAGGAATTATCACAATTGTCAATGGCTGAAGTTCCTTTTCTTGGTTGGCTGCTTTTCTGGGTTTTGGCTTGGCTTTCACAGTTTCACGTGTGGTGTACGTGAATATGGTTAATTCGTGGTGATTCATCTGCCCAAAACCAACTAATATATATAGTGTAATAATATATATTATATATGGTATAATATAATATATAGGTATGGTAATAGTATAATATATTAACCCATAATATATTATACCCTAAATATATATACCCCAATAATATTATACCCTAAATCTAGCCGTCCCACTTTAAACTGGGTCCAACACACTGGGTCATTGAGCAACGACCCAAAGGTACATTAAAACCTCCAAGTGACCCACACACGTCCTTCATTAATTTGGGCTGACACACTTGTGGAGTGGACTATACAATTATCATTCAATCCTAGGCTCAAAGCCTATGAAGATATAACGGGTCTATTAATCATCACTGCCCTGGGTTTATTTGAGATCACAAAAATCCCAACAGTTATGAAATGGAAAATCCTTTGCCTTGAATAACCAATTCGGGTTCTTTATGTTTTCCCTCCAACCAAAACTTGCAGTAACAAAATCCCAAATTTTTTTTTTTTTGGCAAATAAGATTAAAACCAAAACAAATTTGAGAGGAAAACAAGGAAAATTCAAATTTGAGGAGAGATGAGGTAAAAAATGACTTTCTTCTTCTTGTAACCTCACTCTTTAGTGATTAACTAAATGGGGAGCTATGATAATCATAAATCTTGTATAAATGAGCCTTAAAGTGGGAATTTGGAAGGGTTTTAACTCTCAAAATGATTAAAATAAAATATTTAGAAAAACATTTGTGTGGTGATTCAAACATATGTTGTTTCTATAAAATACCATGCTTATGACCATTGTGCTAAAAACCTAATTATTCGTTGGTTTATTGAACTAAATATATTTAAACTTAACATAACTTAAATCTTTGGGCTTTAATTAACTTATTATTTGGACTTGGGGATTTTTCATAAATATCTACAATAAATAAAATATTTCTTAAAATACTATTTAACTTTTTTTATTTTAAAAATACTGTTTTTTTTTTAATTTTTGTAACACTTGTTGTTACATTTGTTATATTTGTTATTTTAGTAATAATAAATATTTTACATTTGTTATTAACAAACATAACAAATGTAACAACAAGTGTTACAAAAATAAAAAATAGTATTTTTAGAATAAAAAAAGGTAAATAGTATTTTTTAAATTATTTTATATTTTGTAGTATATGATGAAATTATCAATTTGGGACTTTCATTACTTACGTGGGCCCTCCCATGCTCATCTCCCAAATGGGACAACCACCAAACTAATAAAATATAAATTATAGGACCTTACAATTGGAATTTGAGATAATCAAATACGAGTTGTGTATCATGGAGTTTTTTATTTTTTATTTTGAAACTTGTACGTGGTTCAATATTTTGTCTGCGATCCACTCTGTGTGTGTCTTGAAGTTTAGTCGTATTGAAATAACCGTTGAAAAGAATAAGTTTTCCTTCAGCAATATATATTTTCTTGAAAGAGAAATTTATATGAAAAAGTGTTAGTTTACTTTTTTGAAACACATTATACTTTGTGTATTTTCTTTGTTGTTACTTCAAAACTTTGTTTTAAAGTGAAAGTTATTGTTCTTAAGTCTCTTTAAATGGCTGCAACGAGATTTGAACTCAATAATTTTTTTAAGGGAAATGGGATATTAATATGTGGGGTCAAAAACTAAAAGAAATTTTGATGGAAAAATTTGTGCTAAAGCTTTAGATGACTCTTGGCCAGATGATATTATTTCCTCTAAGAAGTCTGAATTAGAATAAATTGCTTGGACTACAATTTTCTTGCATCTGTATGAAAATGTCATAAGAACAATTGGTAAAACAAAAACTGCTCCTAAACTATGGACCAAATGACAAATTATTCCCAATAAATGTTACCTTTTGAAATAGGTCTTTTCTAGTTAAGGACATGCGGACTAACTGCTTTTTAAATGAATATTCAGACCTTCTGAAATATAAGCAACCCCATTGATATATTAGTGCCTTAAATTCCACCCCCCCCCCCCCCAAAAAAAAAAAAAAAGAAGGAAATTTCAATGTAATTTTCACTTAGGAGCACCCTTTTGCTAAGCTAGGAATACCATGTTTGTTGATTATGGCACAACAAAGAAAAGAGTAACCCCTCAAGGTTGGTAAGCAACTAGAAGAGTAAAATAGATCCTTTTGTTGGCTTGGATGAAAACTTGAATAAGTTTACCAAACTGACTCAAAATCTTGCCAATTGTGATGAAAAACTATCAGTAGATGAATTGACAGTAGTCCTGCTAAACTCCATAAGTGGCAAGTACAAAGATTTGAAAAATGTTCTAGAAAATGAGATGGACACATTAACAACTGATATAATAATAATTCCCTAATAAATAAAGATCTAAAGGTAGAGTCTAGAGAAAACTTAGGAGGAGAAAGCTTAATGGTAAATCAAACTATCACTCTAAACAAGAAAATAATGAGAGTAAAAGGAATGGTCAAGATAAAATCAAGTCTAAGAATAACGCAAAAAGAATGAAATGATAGTTTTGTAGAAAAACATGTCATTTTTTTAAAGATTGATACAAAAGACAAAATGAATTAAAAGAAAAAAGAACTAGAAAAAATACTGTTGTGTTAACTTACAATGAGAAATGGAGTGAAAATAGGATTGTTCTTGTAAGTTCTAAAATGCACCTAAATCAAGAATGGATCATTGATTCAAGCTGTACTTTTCATATGTGAATAAGAGCTAATTTACAAATTTTGAGAAAACAAGTGGGGAACAAGTGGTTATGGGAAATAATTTGACCTGCAAAATTGATGGAATAGGGTGTGTAAGTACTATTTTAAAAAATAGAACCATTCTGGACATTGATAAAACTAGATTTGTGCCAAAATATGAAAGAAACCACTACAAGAAAAACTGTTAATGGCAACGGGCGAAAAACGTTGCGAAAGACTTTTCGCAACGTTCAGGCGCACGTTGCGGCCATTGATGTTGCCGAAAACTCAATCTCTACGGCAACGGGCATCGTTCGTTGTGGAATGTCAAAAGCGAGTTGTCATTGTAACCTTGTCGCAACGACCATAGAGATTTAACAACGGTCATTTGCCCGTTGCGGTAAATGTTATTTAACATCGTTCATTTGACCGTTGTCGTTTCTTTTTAACAACGTTCATACGACCGTTGCGGTAAATATTATTTAACAACGTTCATTTGACCGTTGCGGTAAATGTTATTTAACAACGTTCATTGACCGTTGTCGTATATATTTTAACAAGGTTCATTGACCGTTGTCGTGTCTTTTTTAACAACGTTCATTGCCCGTTGTCGTATATTTTTTAACAACGTTCATTGACCGTTGTTGTTATTATGTTTTGGCAACAATCATGCGCACGTTGTCTTTTCTTGATTTTATTTTTTTTAATATTTCTGCCAAGATTTACGTAGCACGTTATCAATAAATATAAAACTAAAATCTGTACACCACACCACATCAACGCTGAAATGAATATGAACAAGGGTACAAACTAAATATATTATAAAATACAAAAATTTGTATTTATACATTTATAAATTTCTTGGAACACGCAAGTTCGAACAAAAATCTAACAAAATACCCAAGACCCTAACTGCCCTTAGTTCCAACCCTGCATTAACTAAGAGAATACCCAAGACCCTAACTGCCCTTATGCCAACTTTCACTCGTCACCAAACCCAACCGCATAGTGGCCTGTGTTTTTATCCTGCAAATGAAAGTAGAAGTATCAGCACTTGGTTGCATTTTAAAAAAGCAGCTGCTCCGTTGTTTATGCAATACAAATACAAAGACCTCATATAAGTGCGATATTTATGGCTAATGCAGAAGCAGCTTGGGTCGTGAGGTTGTGGTGCAGAATGATGCATTAGAATGGACAAGAAGAGAGATAAATCCACAAATGGTTTGTACTTGTTAGAGCTATCCCAAATCTTACAAAGGCTTTCCAAACCAATTGCTAACTTCCGAAGCTCCATCAGACCACGTTCGACTGTAACATGCAAGCAAAAATATGCAAAATACACAGGGTTACTTTGAGTTATACTTGTTTGCAAAATACACACAAACACGCCCTCCCAAAGTGAATGGATAAATCAATGAAGAGGGGGAAAAGAAAAGATTCAATTCCACAAAAATGAGAAATGAAAAAGAGAGTGGTATATAGTATTATTAGATTTGAGATCACAGTTCATGTAGCACTTGAAAATGTTCTTAAGGAGGGAAAATAGACAAGGACAAGAACATCCACCTCCCACCAAAATTTTCATCAGAAATCTTTTGAAAAGAAGAAAGAAAGCAGAAGCTGTAGATAGCTCTAATCATTCAACACTAGTTAATGCTTCTGAGGTAAAAACAAGATGATTCTTTAGAATTAAAACAAATAGTACAAGATGTAATGTTGCAGGAACACGCACAGCAGCACACACACACACACACACACAGAGAGAGAGAGAGTACCATCGACCGCATCATGTGAAGTAAGTACCCTACTGCCCTGGTTGATCCAGAACTGTACACGTTCCTCTGCTATGTCTGCTTCCAAGCCGTGATTTTTCGCTCTTCTCCAAAAATATGTCAACCACGCCTAACAGAGCTCAACAAATTGGCATCACTTCAGTTTTTCAAGGAAGGAAGTTAAATTGTATGGTAAAAATCACGAGTTTGAAAGTAACAGTTTTCGGCATGTATTTTTATTATCTGATAATGCCTTTAAGGTAGTTTTTTGAATTTTCTTAAACATCGATCGAACATCTTTATTCAACTACCTTATAAAACCACCAAAATACACTTATAGTGCATTAGACTCGTAATTAATGAGTGAAAGAGGTATAAGAATAGATTCAAGGTGATTGAAATAATATTCATTACAACAATAACAATAATGTCGGAAGATTCAACGTGAACCGTGTCATCTCACTTCTTCTCTTTGAAAATTATCATTCTTTATGGGATTTATTGATTGATTTCAAGGACTTGTACTAATTTTCCTTGTAGAAGAATCAGTAATCCAATGAGACTCAAAATAGCCATTAGGTTCATTAGTTCCTGAGATAAAGTGTAAGAACATTAAGCATTAAGTGGGAAGCTGAATGGATCTCACAATCATCATATAGAGCCAAAGCAACCAAAGAGAACATTGAATAGCAAACAAAGAAAATACAGCTAAAAGTAGGATACACAGCTCTTTAAACATTCTCCAAAGATAAATTTTGAAGGCATAGAAGTGAAATCAGATCAAGCAATGACATCTCCCATTTAATAAACCAGTAGTTCTAGTTGCCAACATACCCGCTTGATGAAAACATCTTCAGACTCCTCTTTGCTCAACTCTGAAACAAGTATGCTTTCTGTTTATAATTTGGCATCAAAACTATAATATACATAGCAAGACGCAAGAAAAACCACTCCTTCGTACAAGATATGTATACGTTTAGGAACTTTGCATCGATCCAAAAAATATATAAACAAAAATACAGAAAATATATTGGAGGCAGAGCAATAAACTAGTTTCTGGAAGCCAATGAACAAACAGTCAAGGTACTGATACTGCCAGGGGCATTGGAGATTGGAGTTATTTATCTTGTTAGCCTTTATTTTGACAATTGAAAGTTGAAAATGGCAGACAGAAGATTTTGTGTTCAAGTAATCTAATAAATGTACACTTTTAGGGTTTGAGAAAATCGAAAAAAGAAGTCATAGAAGGGCAACAAAAAGTTTCATTTAGAATGATCTACATGAAATCAGATTCAAAATGGCAAGTCACTTAAAGAGAAAGCAGCATATCAGTGTACAGAAGACAGTCACACTAAGAAATTTATTAAAACAAGAAAAAAGTTACACACGGGAATAAATGGATAACTGTAGGGCAAATGGAACTTGCAACAAAATCTAAATATTAATGTAATAAAGTAAAGCATGCTATTAGGGAGCTCGGGCCTCATCCCAGAGTACTTCTTAATGTATCTGGTAACTCATTTGGAAAAAATTGTGTGATAGTCTATAACAATCTGTCTCAATATAAGAAAAACTTACCAAATGCTTCTGGAAAATCCTGGCCTTCAATTGGTAGCTTCAATTCATCTACAGCCATTGAAAGAAGGGCATCACAAGATCAAATTGGTAATCGAAATCATAATACGCTTCATCAATGAGAAGAATAAAGAAATTACAAAGGTTGTATTCACTCATTGTGCCTCTATATCCAACAAACAATTTCATCCAATTCATCTAAATCCCTTTGGTCACAATCAACTTATTAACAAGAAAGCAGTACGCATAAAAAAATTACCAAGTTCACCTACCTTCGTCATAGGAGTCTAATACTACTCTTTGGCCATGCAATAGTACTTCCCAATGCTTCACTAAGAACTCGTATCTCATCAGTAGGTCTATATAAGCTTAAATTTTCCATATAGACTTCTTCAACCCAAACCTTCCAACAGTCACGTCCAAGAGGCATGTGATGCACCTTCGCACTTGTGTCTGATGATGCAATCTTTCCTTTTGCTACAACTTCGTCCCCATCAAACTTGTACCAATGCATTAATTGACAACTTCTGTTTTCCAGTTCACTGCCTCCGTGAAAACCACTTCCTTGTTGTGACTACAAATTCATTTCAACATGATAATATCCCTCTTAAAAATCCCTAAGACCAAATATGTACTTATAATAAATATACAACTATATATTCTATTAAGACACACAAACCTGAGGAGTAAATGCATGTGAACTTATGTCCTCTGCATTCTTGTTTTGATTCTGTTAAATGATACAAAAATAAAATTAATATTGTACAAGTAAATTCATATTTACCTAAGTATCATTGTACAATTACAAAGTTACAATTACCTGTTGCGATAACTTAAGAAGCGCTTCAACCTTTTCTTCTAGTGTTCCCATCCTCTCTGACTGAGTTTGCAATTGGCTTTCAAATTCTCTCACTCTGCTAGTGCTTGCAATTTCAGCATTCACTTTTGAAGGTGTAGCGCCAAATCCAAGGCCCCTGACCCTTCCACGACGTTCAGGACCTAAAACTCGAGCAATAGCATATTCTCGTATGGAATCTTCTGCTGGTGTATCAGATATGGATTGGGCACAATCTTCTATCCTTTTCTACAAGCAAGGAACACACAGTTTATTAAAACATTAAATACATATTATAGTCAAAGAACATTGATAAAATAGTCATACCAAGGTTTCAGAAACTGCTTCATTTATTGGTTTTCCATCCTTTCTAAGATGTGCAGAAGTCCACACTTTAGTCCTTAATCCTGTGATGTATGGATTTTTCTTTTTTCTGAACCAAAAAACCATACGTTGTATGAAAAAAAAAAGGATTCAAAATAGGAATTGAATGTAATGTAATAAAAAGAAATACAAGTTCGTCGTTACCATATCATGCGCCAGACGTGGATAACCCATTCTCCCCATTGTATGAACAAGCTTCTGATTGGTTCTCATTCTACTAAATTTGGAACTTTTTTCCTATTACCAAAACTCAAATTTATAAACACAATGGAATCAAATAAACTTTTGTCACATTCCACTTAAAATTACTTACTTTAAAGTCAGCAGAAAAGGTGTCTTCGACAAACTGTTCCCATGCTTCATCTGAGTTTACATTCTTTGGTCTAAGAAGTGCAATGGTGCGTGTTCTATTCACTGATTTTGATAGTTCATTTTTTATTTCTGTTCACAACCTTGATTTGAATGTCCTCCAATAATTTCCCATGCTTTGAAACGTCATTTTTTGGTGGCAATCACTCACATTGAACCTTTGCTGTAGTTGTACATAAATGAACCATATCCAATTTAGAAGAAACATAGAAGATGACAAAAGTTAAGAAGGAAAAGATAAGAAATATGAAATTAGAAATATACCTTAATGAACGACCAAAGCTCCATTTTTTTCTGCTGATCTACCGAATGCCAATCTTTACTTATAATAGGCACATGTTCTCGTACCATGGCTCCCACTATGGATGCAAATTTATCAGAGTTATTACCAACCACTTGACCCAATTCATTGAATTCAAGCTCCATTTTTTTAAAATTACTTTCAGGAACCATTTTCAATACGGTTGGTCCTCTTTTCTTCTTTGGAGGATCAACATTTGGTGATTGCACGTCTTGCTCATTTGTAATTGGAGTTGACATAGGATGTTCGGGTTGATCGGAAATTCGTACTCCTTGATTTTGATCTCTAGTTATGGCAGCATATAAGGCTCTTTGTTGCTTAGTTCGTCTCTTGGAAGCTTGCTTAGAAGACTATTAGAATTCAACATTAAACAAAAGATATATATTACCACTTACATAATTCAACAAATATATTATCAAATAAGAGGAGACTTAACTCACCTCTACTCTATCCATCTTGTCAGGACTGCCTTCAGATAAGAACAATCATCTGTTACAATAAAGGATATGAAGGTCAGATATCTGTATCAATTCATGCAATTCAAAAGACAAATTAAAACAAGAAATATTCATCATTCACCATACTAATCTATGTAGCACATAATATGCCATCGACATCTATCCTTGCATAATTCTCATCATCATCATGGTTTTCTTCAATATGTGATATATCAAATGGAATAGATGCCCCATACGTAGTTTCGTCTTCCATGTTCAACGTGTGAAAGCCTCTTGGTGGCGCTTGCAAAGCAACATACCAGTTAGATGTTTCATTTTCTCTAGAATAAAACAATTGCTTGGCCTGTGATGCCAAGATGAAAGGATCATTTTGAAATTGACTATGTCCCTCGTGAAGGTTAACTAAAGTAAATCCATCTTCCCTTTTTACCCCATTCACGATATTTGCCCAATCACACTTGAATATTGGAACATGAAACTCATTGTAATCAAGCACTATAACATCTCGCAACACTCCATAATAAACGACTTTTCCCTCTACATGTGCATTATCTTTTGCACTAGATCTACAAATGGTCGTTGCTTCAACTGAAATGCCACTGTTTTGGCGAGACTTTTCTGCATCTTTAGTGTGGAACCGAAGACCATTTATGACAAAACTAGAATATGACATGGAAAGGCATCTAGGACCACGTGCAAGCCACTTCAAAGTATTTGAAACACTGTCTATCATATCTTCAACTTTAATCTGTCATATGTTTAAACATGTTAGGAATAAATGAATAAAATACGTAGTTTTAAACATGAAATTTTGACACATTAATTTTTATGTAAACCTTTTCATCCAACCAGTCAGCGAATGAGTCAATGTGTTTCTTATGCAACAACGTCTCATTTCTACCAAGTCGTTTGTCAAAACTCATGAGTTCATCCATATGCATCCTATAGAAGATATAATATATTACAAGAGATATATTGGCGATCCCATTAAAAACTAACAAAGTAGTTAATTAACAAACCGACTTTATGTATGGTTGAACTTCTGTACTATTTAGTAGCACATATCGATGAGCAACTTTCATCATCTCATCAGATAGTAAATGCGGCCTTCCTTTAGAAATTGTACGCCCCACGACTAATAAGTCACTCTCAAACTCTTCATTGCGTGCAAGTCTAGAGCCTATTCCAGATGCTTGTTTAATGTATTTCCTACAAAACCTCGCATTTTCTTCAATAATATATCGTTCAGCTATGCACCCTTCAGGTCGTGCACGATTCATAACATATCCTTTTAGTACTTTCATATACCTACACAATAAAAAAACTTAAATCATAGTAAAGGAAATAGATAATGAATATATACTGTATTGAATAACGTTAGAGTGTATCACCTCTCAAATGGGTACATCCAACGATATTGTACTGGTCCACACAGTCGAACTTCTCTTCCAAGGTGGATTGCCAAATGAACCATTATATCAAAAAAAGAAGGAGGAAAATACCTTTCCAACAAACACAAAGTTTCACAAACATCCTCCTCCAATTGTTCGACCTTATTTCTATCTATAACTCCTTGACATATTTCATTGAAAAATGAACACAATTTGAATATAGAGTTTTTTGGTCCGTTAGGTAGTAGTCCCCTCAATGCAACAGATAATAATTGTTGCATTAAAATGTGACAATCATGAGACTTGAGTCCAACTATCTTACATTCATCAACTGAAATACAATTTCCAATATTAGAACCATAACCATCTGGTAATTTCAACTGAGCAAGCCTTTTGCAAAAGATTAGTTTTTCAGCTTTCGACAATGTGTGGGGAGCAGCAGGTAAGTAGAATTTATCTCCTCTACTCTCAGGATGTAATTCATGCCTAATATTCATAGCTTCCATGTCCTTACGAGAATTTATGCCATCTTTAGATTTTCCTTTCATATCCAATAGAGTTCCAATAATGCTCTCACAAATATTCTTTTCCACATGCATGACATCCACATTATGACGTACAATTAATGTCTGCAATTAAACATTAATGGTGTCAAGATATAATGAGCGTAACTGCATGTATTAAAGTAAATAAAAAGAAACTGTTACCTTCCAATATGGTAGCTTGAAAAATATTGAATTTTTCTTCCATGTGACATTACATTGATTTGAACTCTTCTTTCTCTTTTCCTTACCAGTTTTTCCCCAATTGTTTACAATTTTTCCAGCTTCAACAGAACCTTCTTCACCACTTTTTATCTTGGGCCTAGTACCATTTTCAATATGTCCATTAAACCAGTTCTTTTTCATGCGTAATGGATGACCCAAGGGGAGAAATCTTCTATGTCCCATATATGCAAACTTCCTACCATGTGTCAACCATTGTGAACATGTATCTTCACGACAAATAGGGCATGCAATTTTTCCCTTTGTGGGCCATCCAGATACATTACCATATGCAGGAAAGTCATGTATTGTCCACATCAAAATAGCCTTTAAGTTGAATGTAGACTTGGTAACTGCATCATACATCTTAACCCCATCCCCCCATAACAATGATAAGTCATCTACAAGGGGTTCCAAATAAACATCTATGTCATTTCCTGGTTGTTTTGGTCCCGGGATTAATAACGAGGGAGGCAAGTTATATATAGTTAAGATTACTGGCCAACAACTATATCTAGAGCTTAGATCTTTGAAAGGATTAAATCCATCAGTAGCAAGACCAAATCTGATATTTCAAGAATCTGAGGCAAAATGTGGCCACCTCTGATTTATCATTTCCCATCCCAAAGAATCCACTGGATGCCTCATTTTACCATCTTGACTTTTATGACTTGAGTGCCATCTAAGTTTAGTTGCCATATCATCTATTCCAAACATCCGCTTAAGTCTTGCTATTATTGGAAAATAACGTAAGACTTTTGCTGGGATTCCTTTCTGAATTTTCTTACTCCGTTGGTTAACTTTCCATCTTGAGCATCCACACTTTGGACATATTTCGGCATTCACAAGCTCATTTCTATATAGACAGCAATCATTCAGGCATGCATGTATTTTGTCATATCCAAGATCAAATGTGTTGACAACCTTTTTTATCTCATAAAATGAGCTAGGTAGTGTGTTATTTTCTGGCAGCATGTCACGAAAAATAGTTATGAGTTCATCAAAACCAGCGTCAGATAAACCATGTGTAGCTTTGTGCTTTAACAAAGCAACTGAAGCTGACATCTTTGTATACACACTACAACCTGGATATAAAGGAATTTCAAAATCACGAAGTAATTTTTCAATCTCCTCCTCTCTTCCATCAGGAGGGTTTTCATCTAGTTTATCGTGTTGCACATAGAAGTTCTTAAACATTCTATATGAGTCAGGCATTTCTACATCTACTACATTTGATTCACTTGGACGTTCTCCATGAAATACCCAAGTAGAGTATGTAGGATCCATACCCTTAATGACCAAATGTTCATACACTATATCAAAGTGGTGATGCTTTACATTTCTACACTTAACACAAGGACATCCTATCATTTCTGAATTTAGTTTTTCATGAGCTAGATCAACAAAATTCCGTGCACCATCTCTATATTGTTCTGAAAATCTGCAAACAAATGCTATGATCAATAATACATGAAGATGTTTTAATTATTTACATGAAATTAATGATATCTAATTTTTAAAAATAACCTTGATAAGTGCACCCATTCCTTGTCCATTATAAGCAATGTATGGTCCAATGGCACTGAAATTTCAAGATGCGTAGGAAAAATTTAACTTCGTCAACACTTCAAGGCTCACAAAGCTAAACAATGAAGGATTCGAGAAAGAGAAATGGAAAAGAATATTAGCAAGAAGTTGTTGTATTAATGTGCACATATTAGGGTACGAGAATTTTGAATTCCAATTTTTCAGTTCATTGAAAATATTTGAAAACTCAAGTACCTCTAAATTGAAAAGAAGTAATGAAATAATCAAAATTGATGCTTTGATGGAACCAATGTATCTAATCAGAAAAACACAAAGCAAACTGTTGGCTTTTCATAGAAACTCTGCATTTTGTACAGAGATTAAAGAAACACTAACTTTGGCGGCACTGTAAAGGTATACAGAGATTAAAGAAACTGCACATTCGATTAAATTTGGCAGCTTGTTGTACAAATTAGTACCAAATAAAACCTTCACAGATCAAATAGCTAAGAGAATGTATACTTCATAAAATTACCAGAACAAAAAGATATAAATCATGCAAAGACTGTATGTTCTAAGAAAAATTCTCAGGAAATGCTGTTAAGTATATCAGTTGTTCGTAGTACAACAGAATGTTCTTCTTCTTCTAAAACACTCTTAATCAAGGTTTCAATGTCCATTTTAAAACCACCCAATTTACAAGAAGTAGGACTCCCTCCTCTACACTAAACTAAGAAACAAGAGAACTATTTTAAATTATTGTTGCTCATCGTGACAACCTGGCCAATATTGGTTCACGTAGTTAGAAGGATGTGAAAATTTAAATATACTACTACGCAGATTAATATCTGCCATCACAAGCTAACACGGATACAACATTACCGACAACTTACTTCACTTACACTAATGGACTGAAAATCGAGGGACTGGATTAACTGACAACGAAATTTTCACTATGCAACTGTTGATTCCAATAGAAATAAAGTGAGATTTACAACAAGATAATAATTTAAGATGCAAATTATTTAATGCCAATTGGATGCCATTAACTCAACTCACTGCATCAGAATAGCTAAAAATACCATTAACAAGAAAAGGCAGCTAAAGATGAACACTAATTGTAACCCCAATGACAGATTTTCACTAGGCCGAGAAACGAAATTGATGAGAAAAATGCAGAGTTTCTATGAAAAGCCAACAGTTACCCCATGTTTAATCAAAATCATAGGAAGAGTTTCATTCACCTACCAAGATTGAGATTCACGATGGTCCTCCAATATGGTCTTCTTCCCAGCAATCCTGGGCAACAAGAACAATCACGATGCAGAGAAGGACAGCTAAACAAGCCGTTAATGAAAAAAAAATGTAATACATATTTCCCCAGAAAACTTTACAACTACATGGGGAAGTATGCACATCTGCAAAGCCATTCTCATCTATGACACGCTTGTACACGAAGCCAGTAAACATCACAACAGCAAAGAGTTCGAAAGAAGGCACAAGACACCATGCTCTGCAAGATACGAACATACTATTCATTATGTAAAACTCACTCTCTGCATAGGGCAACTATAGCAACCAGCAACTAGCATATAGCTTCTTCACTACCAATCGGAAGACTGCCACATTATGCAAGGTCACAATCATTCCGAGAGCACCTGTTTGAATAGCAAAGCAAAAATGTCAATAAAATTTAGATGTGCAGGCAGAGGCGAAAAAACTCTGCAGTAGCAAGCAAAAATGTTGATATAAAAATAGATATGCAGACAGGCACAAGAAATCTCAGTTTTCGAACAACAAATTGTCACAATTAAATTGAAAACACAGTTGGTCCATGAGAGAATAGAGAAAAATTTCGAAACAAGGTAAAAACCAAATTAAGTCTCGATAGTTCAGACAAATTTTAGTCTCAAATGAAGCATACAGGAGGAAAATAAGGATTGAGATGAAAGAAGAATTAAAAGATTGGGTGGATCCTAAAGACCATCTTGTAAGATGAAGACAACTAAGCTAAAGAATAACTAAAATGAAAAATAGATCAGATCTAATGATAACTCTACCTGGGCAACAAGAACAATCACGACTGCGCACTTGGATTTTGGGTTCGGAGCAGAAGTGCAGAACGCCCAAGAAATGGATTTTGGGTTCGGAGCAGAAGTGCAGAACGCCCAAGAAATGGATTTTGGGGTTCGGAGCAGAAGGGTTTGCAGTTGGATTTTGGGGGTGATTTCGGGAGGAGCACGCTGGTGGAGAAGGGTTCAGAAATTATTTTGGTTGGAGCGAAATGAATTTCATTTTCGCGGGTAGTGAATTTGTTAAATGGGCTCGTATTTGGGTTTAAGCATTTGCAACGTGCAAAGAACGTTGCCAAATTGTTTTTAAGAAAACTTAAGGCAACAGACACATGATCGTTGCCAATTTGCTTTTAAGAAAACTTTCCGCAACAGACAAATGACCGTTGCCAATAGTTGTATGTTTTAACAACGGTCAAAGACCGTTGCGATATATTTCTTTTTTAAAAGTTTCCGCAACATGCAAAGACCGTTGCAAAAAAGTTTTGTTATATGTGTTCACAACGTTCATAAACGTTGCTAAATACTATAGCATTCGACAACGGTCACTGACCGTTGTTGTATGACAAAATATTTTATTTTTTTGACAACGGTCAGTGACCGTTGCAAAAGGTTACATTGGCAACGGTCACTGCAAGACTGTTGCCAAATGTCAATTGAATTAACCAATTGCAACAAACATTTAATGACTGTTGCCGTAGACCTGTTTTAGCAACATGCTTTTAACGAATGTTGCCATTGAAGAGTTGCAAAAGGCCTTTTTTGTTGTAGTGAAACATAATATCCTTACGTGTCCTGGATGATATGGAGTTTGAAAAAAAAAAAATTGGCAAGAGACAAATCAAAATCTTTAGGGTTTGTGATTCGGTCATTAATTCTCAAAAGAGACATAGTTTATATTTTCTAAAAGCTAGACATGTTCTTGGTCTTTCAACAACAATTTTGAATGATAAAAAAAACTTTAGCCAAATCATGGCATGATATATTAGGTCATATTAGAAACAAAGGGCTAAAATCTTTATAAAGTCAGGGTGTATTTGGAAATAAATCAATTTTGGTGATATTATTTCTTGTGAATAAAGTATTTTAGGTAATCAAGTTAAATTTCCTTTTCTGCTTGGAATTTATAAATCTAAACATCTTCTTGATTATTTGCATGCTGATTTGTGGGAGCCTACTTGTGTTTCTACACAGCTTGGTTTTAAATACTACTTACGGATCATTGATGATTTCCCTAGAAAAATTTGGTGTTTTTGTTAACAACTATAGATGAAACATTCTTTGTTTTTAAAGAAAAACACCAAAGAAAATCAAATTGATCATAAGATAAAAATGTGAAAACATATAATGGCCTTGAATTTTGTAATTTGGAATTTAATAAATTCTGTAAAGTTCATGGAATCTTAAGACATAGAATAGTGACTTATACTCATCAACAAAATGGTGATCGCCCCACCTGCTGTTTACAAAACAGCAAGCAAAACCAATAAACTGGGCAATCGCAATCGCCCGGAAATACACTAGGCGATCGCCCAGGCTTAATTTTCGGGAAAATCCGAATTTTTGGTATTTTAGTTTCTTTTTTTCGTTTAGAACTCTATTTTAATTAGTTTTAGTTATTATTTCCGAATTAGATTATGATTTCTTTAATTTTACTATTTAAGTACTTTCATTGTAAAACAATTAAGTTTAGTAATTGGATAGATTAATTAAAGTGATGAATTACTTTCTTCCGTGTTCTTAATTGAACAAACCCTAAAAACTTATCAAAGATTTTGTAAACCTTGGTGGCATTTTCATAACTGTGGTTCTTTGATTCAAGAAATCATCGAGTCAAATTTTTGCGACCAGATTTTAGCTTTCTTGGGATTCAAATCAAATCTTTTGTGGGTTCCGAGATTCAATTCTCCGCGGGTTCGCATAAGTTGGTATCAGAGTTTTGGTTTTAAAATCAGTTTCTATCTTTTAAATTCTTTGTTTTTATCAAATTCATCTTGAATCATATAAAAAAAAAATTCTATTTCGTTATTCTTTTATTATTTTCTTGTTCAGATTCATCTTGAATCATATAAAAAAAATCTTTCTTTTAATTCTTTTTTAAATTTCTTAAGTTGGACTGCAAAAATTAAAAAAATAATAATAAAAAAAATAAAAAAATCTAGAATTTCAAGAAAGTGAAGAAACAAATTCTTTTTAAATTCTTGTGTCATAATTTTCATCTGGTACGTAAATCTTATTCTTTTATTAATTTTCTTCTTGATCGTTTTCGTTATCTTTTATTTTCTTATTTCTTGTTCTTCAACGTTACAAAGGCTGAATTACTGATTGATTTGGTTTGTTCTTTAGAGAACTTGGTAAGAGAACCACCAATCATTATTGTTAAGAGCCATGCAACAACAATTTGAGATGATGAACAGGGTGTTTGGCGAGATGAGGGATAACAATAAAGAGATGATGGGTAGGATCGATAGGCACGATACAGTGCTTGCCAACTTACTAATGAAGAAACATCACGGGGTCTCTAATATTATGAGAAATGATAGGTGTAATCATAATCCTATGGCTGAATTTGAGGATGGAGATGATTATAATTATATGGCTGAGATGGGTAGAATGAGGCGTAGAGGAGATAGGCGTGATCATAACCCTATGGCTGAATTTGAGGATGAAGATGATTGTAATTATTTGGCTGAGATGGGTAGGATGAGGCGTAGTGGAGATAAGCGTGAAAGGGCACCTAGAGGAGGTGACTATAGAGGCCACGATGGAGTAGATAAAAACCTTGAGAATATAAAAATGAAAATACCTTCCTACCAAGGTAGGAATGACCCTAAAGTCTATTTCAAGTGGAATAATAATAATGTGAGTGATAGGGCTGTTTCAAAGGAGACGACCGAACCACCTAAGGGACGAGATGAGGTAACTAGCAACAATATAATGGGGTTGTCGTGTGATAATGGGGTTGTGGAATCTAAGGATGAGTGTTATAACGATATGCTCCCTGAGTTGAAGATGATGGTGTAGAATACCCTGTAGCTAATGAAGCTCTAATTGCGACGTATGCTCTTTAGGTACAAATTAAAATAGAGAATTTAGAACAGCAGTTTGATTTAGATGTGTAAGAAACGACAACGAGGAAGGAAAAATGTCAACAAATGATTTTTCTAGTACACAAAAAATCCCACATTGTACTACGAAAAACTAATCAATCCCTCCCCAGTTTGGCTATTTCATTTTTGCAGGAATTGGATTACATATGTTCTGAAGGGATGTCTAGTAGGTTACCACCTATTAGAGACATCACACATCACATTGGCTTGGTACATGGAGATGTTAGTCCAGAACAACCGACCAATAGAACTAATCCAGATGAGACGAATGAGCTTCAAATACATCAAATTAAAGAAAACAAATGCTGTAGATTCATCTTTGAGCTTAGTGATTGGTTTGGGATGCATGTCAAGACGGAAGGCGTTTTCACTCCTCTTAATGCAGATGATGATTCGAGGTCGAATCTTTTTTAGGAAGTAGTGGATGATGCGATCCGAAATGCGACACCAACTTTCAAAATGAGTTGACAAATGAGGAACCAAAATCAAATAGATGGTTGGAGGACCAAAACAAGCATCACACAAAGTTTGGAAGTCAAAACGTGGAAAACGGCAAAGGGGCAGAAACTTTTAAATAGGTGGGCGATCGCCCAACCTGCTGTTTACAAAACAGCAAGCAAGCAAAAACAATAAACTGGGCAATCGCCCAGGCTTAATTTTTGGGAAAATTTGAATTTTTGGTATTTTAGTTTCCTTTTTTCGTTTAGAACTCTATTTTAATTAGTTTTTGTTATTATTTCTGAATTAGATTAGGATTTCTTTAATTTTACTATTTAAGTACTTTTCATTGTAAAACAATTAAGTTTAGTATTTGGAGAGATTAATTAAAGTGATGATTCACTTTCTACCGTGTTCTTAATTAAACAAACCCTAAAAACTTATCAAAGATTTTGCAAACCTTTGTGGCATTTTCATAACTATGGTTCTTTGATTCAAGAAATCATCGGGTCAAGTTCTACCGACCAGATTTTAGCTTTCTTGGGTCTTTTGTGGGTTCTGAGATTCAATTCTCTGCAGGTTCGCATCATAAATAACTTTAAATTGTCCTCAGAATTCAGCACCAAAAATTTAGATGAAATGGGGAGAATGATAAAAGTTCCTTATGCTAATATTGTTGGATTTGTTATGTACCTTATGGTTTGCACCAGAGTTGATTTAGCCCTTGGAAGTACAGCTATTGATGTAATAAAAGAAGGAATTTGGTTAAGTGGTTTGCTAAAGGAGTTTGGTTATGTTGTTGAAAATGCTATCCCAAGACAATCTGATAATCAAAGTGCTATTTATCTAAGTAAAAAATCTAATGTATCATGATACAACAAAGCATATTGATGTCAAATACCACTTCATAAGGGATATCATATTAAAAGATGTTCTAAAATTGGAATAGATACTCACTCAATAACCCATCTGATTGTTGGCGGATTTTTGTGTAAATGACTTCTAAATTGCAGAAACAAGAAACCGAATGAAAATGGATGCAACGTCAAGGCAAGTATTGAACACTTTGTCCTTAAGTCAAATTTTCCCCACAATGGTGCCTACGGTTTATGGCAATCGACTCCCAAGATACAATGACTTCCTCTTGTGTTTGTAGCACTTCCAAACACAAGCACAATGAACCAAAATTGGTTTTGTACTCCAAAGGATGGAAATGAAATATGAAAACCAGAATTTTATGCAACAAATGCAATAAACTTGGTTCAAATGATGAAATATATGAATGGATTGTTTTGCATATCACTTCTCTGTCAAAAAAGACTTCTAGAAGGTCCTAAATATAGACGATGTTTGATTGAAAACGAAATGGTATGGAGCCAATTCGTGCAACACTTCAAAAGACATGTCTGTTCACGCAAACCTATGTGATCGCAAGGTACAATTTTGAAGATAGAATTTTAATCTAGTTTAACCATGCGATCGCATGGCTTTATATCTTGCAATCGCAAGATAGGACCAAAAAACGTTCTGCTTAAAATTTAGGCAAGTTGCGATTGCAGGGAAAAATACCTATGCGATCGCATGGTCAAATTTTGACCCAAATTTGTCATTTTTCGAAATTTCTCATTCATTCGATATTGGTTTCGAGATGCCAAATATACCCTTCAATACATGCATAGAAATTTGAATTATCTTTCGGGAGAGTTGCCCCCGAACCCCCACAAGGGGCACTGCCAATTTCTTGACATCTTAAACCAATTTCAAACAATCCTCCACATGAATGAAAATTTATTGATACGCAAAACACGATGCAAATGAAATGCAGACTCTGACAAATGGAGTACATGCAACAAGTCATAGCATCAAGATAGGTGGCTTGTGGCTTTGAACCTTCTTTAGTTGAGTATAATCGGATTTACTAGGCTAATTCGTGAACGCGATGTCCTGGAACCATCTAGCCGTTCATGTAAACTCAAACAATTGTACCAACACCATAACTTATCTAACCAATTCGGTTCTCATAGTTGTGTCAATTTTGGCCCTGGACAACTCTTGGTGTCATAAGTGCTCTAAGATAGTTAAGCCTCGAACCCCACGATCTGACCTGGCAGGTCGATCCCCGTTTCGACGTCCTAAAGTGGTGAAGTGGCAAACTAATTTGTTAAAACGGATTGGGTCGGGTCTGAGTCTTTTGAACGAAATTGACAAATACTTAGTTAATTTCTCGACATCTTAAACTAATTTCTAACAATTCCCCACATGAAATGGAAATTTATTGATACACAAAACATGATGCAAATGAAATGCAGACTCTGACAATTGGAGTACATGCGACAAGTTATAGCATCAAGATAGGTGGCTTGTGGCTTTGAACCTTCTTTAGTTGAGTATAATCAGATTTACTAGGCTAATTGGTGAACGCGATGTCCTTGAACCATCCAGCCGTTCATGTAAACCCAAACAATTGTACGAACACCACAACTTATCTAACAAATTCGGTTCTCATGGTTGTATCCATTTTGGCCCTGGACAACTCTTGGTTTCATAAGTGCTCTAAGATAATTAAGCCTCGAACCCCGTGACCTGACCGGGCAGGTCGATCTCTGTTTTGACGCCACAAAGCGACGAAGTGGTAATCTAATTTACCTAAACGGATTGGTTCGGGTCTGAGTATTTTGGCTGAAGTTGACAGATACTTAGTTAATTTATCGACATCTTAAACCAATTTTCCAACAATCCCCTACATGAATGAAAATTCATTTATACGCAAAACACGATGCAAATGAAATGCAAATGAAAGGCAGACTCTAACAAATGGAGTACATGCGACAAGTCATAGCATCAAGATAGATGGCTTGTGGCTTTGAACCTTCTTTAGTTGAGTATAATTAGATTTACTAGGGTAATTGGTGAATGCGATGTCCTTGAACCATACAGCCGTTCATGTAAACCCAACCAATTCGCTTCTCATAGTTGTGTCCATTTTGACACTGGACAACTCTTGGTTTCATAAGTACTCTTAGAGAATTAAACCTCGAACCCCGCGACCTGACCGAGTAGGTCGATCCCTATTTTGACACCCCAAAGTGGCAAAGTGGTAAACTAATTTGCCTAAACGGATTGTGTCAGATCTGAATGTTTTTGCCAAAGTTGACAGATACTTAGTTAATTTCTTGACATCTTAAACCAATTGCCAACAATCTCCTACATGAATTGAAATTCATTGATACGCAAAACACGATGCAAATGAAATGCAAATGAAAGGCAGACTCTAACAAATGGAGTACATGCGATAAGTCATAGCATCATGGTAGGTGGATTGTGCCTTTGAACCTTCTTTAGTTGAGTATAATCGGATTTACTAGGCTAATTGGTGAACGCGATGTCCTTGAACCATCCAGCCGTTCATGCAACTCCAAAAAATTGTACCAACACCATAACTTATCTAACCAATTCAATTCTCATTGTTTTGTCTATTTTGGCCCTGGACAACTCTTGGTTTCATAAGTGTTTTAAGAGAATTAAGCCTCGAACCCCACTACCAGACCGGGCAGGTCGATCTCCATTTCGACGCCCCAAAGTGGCGAAGTGGTAAACTAATTTGTCTAAACTAATTGGGTCGGGTCTATGTATTTTGGCCGAAGTTGACAGATACTTAGTTAATTTATCGACATCTTAAACCAATTTCTAACAATTCTCCACATGAATGGAAATTCATTGATACGCAAAGCACGATGCAAATGAAATGCAGACTATAACGAATAGAGTACGTGCGACAAGTTATAGCATCAAGATAGGTGGCTTATGGTTTTGAACCTTCTTTAGTTGAGTATAATCGGATTTACTAGACTAATTGTTGAACGCGATGTCCTTGAACCATCCAGCCGTTCGTGTAAACCCAAACGATTGTACCAACACCATAACTTATCTAATCAATTCGGTTGTCATGGTTGGGTCCATTTTTGCCTTGGACAACTCTTGGTTTCATAAGTACTATAAGATAATTAAGCCTCAAACCCCGTGACCTGATCGGGCATGTAGACCCGTTTCGACGCTCAATAACAGCAAATTGGTAAATTAATTTTCCTAAACGGATTGGGTCGAGTCTGAGTACTTTGACCGAAGTTGACAGATACTTAGTTAATTTATCGACATCTGAAACCAATTTCCAACAATTCTCCACATGAATGGAAATTCATTGATATGCATAACACGATGCAAATGAATTGCAGACTCTAACAAATAGAATACATGCGACAAGTCATAGTATCAAGATAGGTGGCTTGTGGCTTTGAACCTTCTTTAGTTGAATATAATCGAATTTACTAGGCTAATTCTTGAACGCGATGTCCTTTAACCATCCAGCTGTTCATGTAAACCCAAACAATTGTACCAACACCATAACTTATCTAACCAATTCGGTTCTCATGGTTGTGTCCATTTTGTCCTTGGACAACTCTTGGTTTCATAAGTACTCTAAGATAATTAAGCCTCGAACCCCGCGACCTGACCAGGCAGGTCGATCTCCGTTTCGACGCTCCAAAGTGGAGAAGTGGCAAACTAATTTGCCTAAACGGATTAGGTCGGGTCTCAGTATTTTGGCCGAAGATGTCAGATACTTATTTAATTTCTCGACATCTTAAACCAATTTCCAACAATTTCCCACATGAATAGAAATTCATTGATACGCAAAACACGATGCAAATGAAAAGCAAATGAAAGGCAGACTCTAACAAATGGAGTACTTGCGACAAGTCATAGCATCAGGATATGTGGTTTGTGTCTTTGAACCTTCTTTAGTTGAGTATAATCATATTTACTCGGCTAAATGGTGAATGCGATGTCCTTGAACCATCCAGCCGTTCATGTAAACCCAAACAATTGTTCCAACACCAGAACTTATCGAATCAATACAGTTCTCATGTTTGTGTCCATTTTGGCACTGGACAACTCTTGGTTTTATAAGTGCTCTAAGAGAATTAAGCCTCGAACCGCGACCTGACCGGGTAGGTAGATTCTTGTTTCGACGCCCCAAAGCGACAAAGTGACAAACTAATTTGTCCAAACAGATTAAGTCGGGTCTGAGTATTTTGGCCGAAGTTGACAGTTACTTAGTTAATTTCTTGACATCTTAAACCAATTTCCAATGATCCCCCACATGAATGGAAATTCATTGATACGCAAAACACGATGCAAATGAAATTCAGACTCTAACAAATAGAGTACATGCGACAAGTCATAGCATCAAGATAGGTAGCTTGTGGCTTTGAACCTTCTTTAGTTGAGTATAATTGGATTTACTATGCTAATTGTTGAACACAATGTCCTTGAACCATCCAGCTGTTCATGTAAACCCAAATAATTGTACCAACACCATAACTTATCTAACCAATTCGGTTCTCATGGTTGTGTCCATTTTGGCCTTGGACAACTATTGGTTTCATAAGTACTCTAAGATAATTAAGCCTCGAACCCCGCGACCTGACCAGGTAGGTCGATATCTGTTTTGATGTCCCAAAGAAGTGAAGTGGGAAATTAATTTGCCTAAACGGATTAGGTCGGGTCTTAGTATTTTGGCCAAAGTTGACAGATACTTAGTTAATTTCTCGACATCTTAAACCAATTTCCAACAATCCCCCACATGAATAGAAATTCATTTATACGTAAAACACAATGCAAATGAAATGAAAATGAAAGGCAGATTCAAACAAATGGAGTACATGCGATAAGTCATAGCATCAAGATAGGTGGCTTGTGGTTGAACGCGATGTCCTTGAACCATCCAGTCGTTCATGTAAACCCAAACAATTGTACCAACACCATAACTTATCGAACCAATTTGGTTCTCATGGTTGTGTCCATTTTGGCACGGGACAACTCTTGGTTTCATAAGTGCTCTAAGAGAATTAAGCTTCGAACCCGCGACCTGACCAGGTAGGTAGATCTCTGTTTCGATGCTCTAAAGCAGCAAAGTGGCAAACTAATTTACCTAAACGGATTGGGTCGGGTCTGAGTACTTTAGCCAAAGTTGACAGATACTTAGTTAATTTATCGACATCTTAAACCAATTTCCAACAATCCCCCACATGAATGGAAATTCATTGATACACAAAACACGATGCAAATGAAATGCAGACTCTAACAAATGGAGTACATGAGACAAGTCATAGCATCAAGATAGGTAACTTGTGGCTTTGAACCTTCTTTAGTTGAGTATAATCGGATTTACAAGGCTAATTAGTGAATGCGATGTCCTTGAACCATCGAGTCGTTCATGTAAATCCAAACAATTGTACAAACACCATAACTTATCTAACCAATTCGATTCTTATGGTTGTGTCCATTTTATCCCTGGACAACTCTTGGTTTCATAAGTGCTCTAAAAGATTTAAGACTCGAACCCCGCAACCTGACTGGGCAAGTCGATATCCGTTTTTACGACCTAAAGCGGTGAAGTGGTAAACTAATTTACCTAAACGGATTGGGTCAGGTCTGAGTATTTTGGCCGAAGTTGACAGATACTTAGTTAATTTTTCGACATCTTAAACCAATTTCCAACAATCCCCCACATGAATGTAAATTCATTGATACGCAAAATACGATGCAAATGAAATGGAGACTCTAACAAATGAAGTATATGCGAAAAGTCATAGCATCAAGATATGTGGCTTGTGGCTTTGAACCTTCTTTAGTTGAGTATAATCGGATTTACTAGGCTAATTTGTGAATGCGACGTCCTTGAACCATCCAGCCGTTCATGTAAACCCAAACAATTGTACCAACACCATAACTTATCTAACAAATTTGGTTCTTATGGTTTTGTCCATTTCGGCCCTGGACAACTCTTGGTTTCATAAGTGTTCTAAGATAATTTAGCCTCGAACCCGCGACCTGACCAGGCAGGTCGATCTCTGTTTCAACGACCCAAACCAGCGAAGTGGTAAACTAATTTACCTAAACAGATTGGGCCAGGTCTGAGTATTTTGGCTGAAGTTTACAGATGCTTAGTTAATTTCTCGACATCTTAAACCAATTTTTAGCAATCCCCTAAATGAATGGAAATATATTGATACGCAAAATATGATGCAAATAATTTGCAAATGAAAGGCAGACTCTAACAAATGGAGTACATGCGACAAGTCATAGCATCAAGATAGGTGACTTGTGGCTTTGAACCTTCTTTAGTTGAGTACACTACAAAAAAATACCCATTTTGCGACAAAAAAATGTTGTCGCTTAAATAGAGATTTTGTCGCCAAATTAATTTAGCGACAACAAGTTGTTTGTTGCAGGCATTGTCGCGCTATAAGCGCCATAGAATGTATTTTGCGACAACTATCAGTCACTCGTCGCATAAGCAAACTTGCAACATTTTTTGTTTGACGCGAAAAGTATGAAATAGCAACAACATATTTGTCGCCATAATGTCGTTGCAATACATAGATGTCGCAAAAAATCAAAAGGGCAACAAGTCAATTTGTCGCAACGTTTATTCCAAAACACAATTAGCGAGGAGAAACGTTTGTTGCGAAAACTATTTTAAAAGTATAACGCTTGTTACATATTCTATTTTGCAACAGAAGATGCTTGTAGTAATATACATTTTATAATAGGTCATGTTTGTCGCGTAATTTATTTTACAATGAGAATATAGTCGTTGCAGAATATATTATAAGATATTTAATGTTTGTAGTATAATTTATTATGTAACAAGTTTTGTATGTAGTTAAATTCATTCAGCAACATAGAGAGTTTGTCGCATCATCATTTGTGCAACGATGTATATATGTTGCCTAATTTATTTGGTGACTATTTATATAGGTCGTGTATTATAATTTACAACATATAAAATTGTTACAAATATTATTTGGTGACAATGGATATTCGTTTATATGACAGGTTGTATCTGAAGTTGAATATATTCTGCAACACAGAGAGTTTGTCACGTATCAATGTATAGTTGTTGCGCAATTTAGTTTATTTGTACTAATGTATGTCGTGTATTCTATTTTACAACAAATAAAATTATTGCAAATATTATTTTATGTGACAATTTGTATTTGTAGTTGAATTTATTTCACAACACATAATTTGTCGCGTCAACATTTGTGCAACGCTCTATAATTGTTACGCAATTTATTTTGTAATTATTTATATATATAATGTATTCTATTTCACAGAATGTAAATATTATTTTGTGACAATATGAATTTTCATTACATAATACTTTCAACAACAATAAATTTTCAATTTCTTGTATCATAGTAGAATTTTTACAAAGATAAACATTTATTTGAAAAATGTAACTACTAACATTAAAAATAACTCATGACTTAATAAAAAGAGCGATGTACAATTAACTAAGTATAAATGATTCCAAAACAC
The DNA here is from genome assembly GCA_030279155.1 of Forsythia viridissima. NCBI lineage: Eukaryota > Viridiplantae > Streptophyta > Magnoliopsida > Lamiales > Oleaceae > Forsythia > Forsythia viridissima. The sequence goes on along the minus strand of CM059035.1, from coordinate 16,690,826 downwards.
ATAAAAACATTCATATTATTGTCTCAAAATTATAATGCAAAAGCTTGTAGATAGAATGTCACATTAATCCTCAATCTCTTGTCAACTCTCAATAAATGCATCATCTGAATTGAAATCTACATAAAAAGAAAAATAGTCATTAAAGAATACAATAGAAAGATAACCAAACAAATCACATATAAAATATTTAACTTAGTAATATCACTATCATCACTATCCATCATGTATATCACTGTATTCATTTAGAATATACAGAAGAGAACATATAATTAGCAATTCTTAGAATAAACTAGAAACCATGTTAACCAACATAAAGAAAATGAGGTAATGAAATAGCTATTCTAAAGTTAGATTCTTGATACTTGAGAACACATTTAGTTTAATTCCATTAGTTAACTATATTCCATTCATCATACATCAATAAATAAAAATCATGAAATAAATAGTTATGTGCGGTAAATTCATGAGTAGATCTTAAATATGTGTAGAAATTCATGAGAAGATTTTAAATTCACATGGGTTTTAATTAATTGTTATCTTAATTTGATTTACAACTTAAATTTGATAATAAATGGAGTTAAAGTCTGGTCAAGAATGTTTGGCATTGAAATTTGTCGTACTTAAAGTGAGCATGTATGAGAGTTAAGAATAAAATCATATTGACCTAGATTAAACAAAATAGAAAATAGAGTATGTAACACAATATATTCGTTCATCTAATACACCAAACATATCATTAAGTGAAAGAATTAGGTAAAATAGTTGTGGTTTTTATAAAAATTCTCACATTATTAGAGTCTACTCACTATTAAAGTTGTTGACAACCATTATTCATATCTATTATCAACACACTAATTTTTCCTTAATATGATGCATATATTTCCACATCTTGTTCTTCCAAATATCCCATTAAAATGAATGCGTGATCATGCGTTTACCTTGAATCTTCTGAAAATTATAGTCCTATGGAAAACTTAGCGGTCTCAATTCCAGGAATCAAACCAGGCGACCTTTCTTCTCCACCATAATAACTAAGACATAGCGAGTGAATGTTGTATCTTCATAATTTAACTGAGAGCATAGCAAAAAACAAAAACATTTTCCATCCGAACCAACTTCAAGGAACGTAAATCATAAACCATAAGATTAGTCATCAAAGTTTCAAAACTACAAGCGAAGGAGGATTGAATGGCTGACAAAAATTGTAGAACAACAAAGTAGGAAATAGAGAAAAGATCAACCATAAAATAGCTTTGTACCAACATATGGTGTACACAGTAATGAAACATAGAACAAATAAAAATAATTAAGGATGAGCAACATAGAGCAAGATTTAACATGAAAATTTGTACCTACACATATTAGATTAGCATAGATATACTTCAATGTTCACCTTATATCAAGAACAGATCCAATTGAAAAATATGGCCAAATGATAAATATCAAGCTATCGGAAAGTATTCAAGAAATTCATGAGTAGATCTTAAATTCCCATACCATCATTCAATTCTAATAAAGTAAAATAGAGACAACATCAATAATGCTGTGATCAATCAACTGAAAGTGTTCCCAAGAGCAACAATATTGATATTCTTAATTATGAGTAGATCTTAATGCACTAAATCTTTAATTTTGAGCATTATTTTTAAGAAAAAGATTTGAAAGAATATCAATTCAAAATTATCATTAACTAACAAATATAAGGGGATGTATAAGCTTAGTTAGAGACCATTAACTAATAAATACCACCTCTGACATCACAAAAACTATATAAACACCATTAAACCCATTCGTCCAATACAGAAAATTGACAGAAATTGCATTAGTAATCCAATATATAAACACCATTATCAATTCAATATATAAATACCATTATCAATCCAATATATAAACACCATTCTCAGTAAATTATATAACATGAAATCACAATAAAAATTAAATTATACTTTAGAAATCATTTCATTCAAGAACTGCAGATCGCAACATTGGATAATTGACATTGTCCGCGCCTCCACACAAGAAAAAGGAAAACGAATAGCAACTTAAGCAAATTTTCATTTTTAATTTTATCTTACCTAAGGGCAAAGTTGTTCGACCAGCGAGAAAGATGAGACGAAGAGCTTCAGACTTTGGATGAGATGTCCAGTGAGTTTTCTTCCAATCTCCAACAAATTCGGACGAGGTGGTCGGTGGACAGAGGATGAGATAGGGAGAAGAGTTGTTCGGCTTCGGATGAGATGTCCAGTGGGCCGGGTTTTCTTCCAATCTCCAACAAATTCGAACAATATGGTCAGTGGAGAGAGATATGAGATAGAGAAAAGAGGTGGCCGGCGGCGATTGCTGCTTCGATTTGGGATGAAGACGGGCGGAGCTAGGGTTTCGAACAAGACTTTCGATTTTGCGAATTGGGATGTGTATATTGCCGCTTCTTCTTCTTTTCTTCTTTTGCGAATTGGGATGTGTATATTGCCGCTAAGAGTATAATGATATTGTTCCAAGATATTTTATTTTACTTTTTGAAAGAAAAAAATGATATAATGATAAATTTGAAAATTATGAATTGATTTGAAAAATTATAAGGGATAAAAATTTAAATTTCTTTTGGACTAGGCTATTTTCAAATTGGAGCCTCAAATTTAAAAATTATAGTTGATTTATTAAAAAATAAATTAATTTAACTTAAAAGTCTAGTTCACGTATTATTTACTATAACAACAATTATTTGAAAATAAGATGACATTAAATTAACTCGATTTAAGACAGTATAGTTAAATTAATTAAGATATCAAAATTATAGGAGAATCTCCAAAACTATTTAGATGAATGTAGAGTTTTGTTACTTGATAAAGTGAAATCAAATTTGTGTGTATGTGTTTGTGTAAATATATTTAGTTACTTATAACTACTCTAGATATTAATTATGAATTGTATGATTAAGTTGTGGTATAGTTAATTTACCCAATAGATCAATTAATATGCCAAGACTAGGAATAGGCATGGTCCAATATCAAAGAGAACTAAACCGAACAAAGTAGTAATGAGTATACTAAAAATGGAACCGTTAGCTCTATCTCTAATTATGGGATCGAATTGGAATTGAATAGATCGACTATAGTTTCTTCAATTCAAGTTCTCGAATTTATTAACTCATGCAAAAGGAGTATCTAACTATAAACATTTTTAATGAAAAGTTACTTCAATCCAATTTGGTTATACTTATGAAATTTAAATCATCTATTTGTCTGATTTTATAAATAATACTATAATGAATTGGCCACCCGTAGTCAAGACTATTAGTTTGATTAGTATATATGACATATTTCATATAGAGTAATATAAGTGGTAATTACTATTAAATAAAGTAAACATATATAGAGAGAACTAAATCATTAAATTGGTATTAGTAAGTGTTTTTCATTCAAAAATAAATTGATTATTAATGCATATTTTAAATTGATACAATTTTATTTTTAGATTTTCATTATTTGAATATTTTAGTTTATAGATTCATTCTTCGAAGATGATTACAAGAGGCAGTGCACTTATGATATTGTCAGTGCAGCACGAAAAAATATCATTATCGCTTTCTGCTTGGAGTGGCTAACCACCTTGTCACTTCGAAAACAAAATTAATCTTCTTATCATTTAATCATCTTCGCTTGCCTATCCTCCCTCAATATTGTCACTTAAAGGAGAAATAAGATGTATTTTTCTTATTATTCGACCATCCCTATTCCGTGTAGTCCTTCTTTAGATTCGAACCACGATAGTCTCAAATTGTAATTTCAGACTAAGGATCCCTGACCTCTCCCCGTTGGAGAATGGGGACAAGGACGGAGAACATGGTTCCCAGTCCCGAATAAAATTATTTATTTTATTTTATGTTTAAAAATTTAAATTGATTAAAATTTGAAAAAAAAATTAAAAAGTAAACAAGGGCGAAAACAGTATTTTATCACTGTCTCGTCACATATCCAAAAAATCCCTAGCGGGGTGAGAGATAGAGAGGGTCACCACGTCCCTAACTCATTGTCATATTCTAGACTAATAGGACTAAGAAGAATTTGAATAGTGCTCACTAAGAAAACCAATATTTATGACGATACATTTTCCAACTAACTAACTCGAAATTAATAATATAAAGGATCATTTTTTGATTTCATATTGATTCCTTATGATTTTTTTTATTATTATTTTTTCTTGGTTTATCAAAGATTGTTTGATATACAAATTGACGACACAAGTATGCTCTATCTAATTATAATTTTTTAAATTTCTTTTCGTTGTTAATCTTAAAATTCAAAATTTTAAGTTTCAAAAAATCAAACCCTAAAAAAAAAAAAGAAGATACTATTGTTTATGTGATTTTTTGTCTATTTTTCTGGTGGTGGGCTGATATCTTGAAACTCCATGAAAAAATCAATTCTAGTGGTGGACTTATCATCTCCTTTCTATGTAGTCCTTCTTCAAAATCGAGTCACGATTGTATTTAATTGCAATCTTAGACTAAGGATCACAACCTCTTCCCGTTGGAGAATCAGGACAAGTACGGGGAACATGGTCCCGTATCGAATAATTTTTTTACTTTTGTTTTTATTTTGTTAGTATAAATTGATTTTATAAAATAAAAAAATATTTAAAAAGGAATTTGAACAGACTGGGAGGGCTACCACGAACACGAACTTGACTCATTGCCATCTCTATCCTAGACGGATATGGCTAAAAGGAATTTGAATAGTAATCACCAGTGTTTAGAAAATCAGATCGGATCGGCCGATTCAACCAGGAAAACTGGGAACCGGCCTCAAAACCAGCCCGGATTACTAAATTAATTGCCCATTAGAGAACCGGGCCGGAAACCAGGTTTTATAGCGGTTCAACCGGAAAAACCAGTTCAACTGGTCTAGATTTGATGGAAATCGGGATTTTTTTGGATTAATTTTTAATTTTTTAATTAAAACTTATGAAAAGTCTATTTAAAGCCAAGTTTTGTGAGTAATTTTGTCTATAATTGTTAGTTTATTTACAAATAACTTATTTTTAGAAATTTTGTGAGATTTTTGGATTAATTTTTAATTTTTAATTGAAACCGGTTCGACTTTTTGACCTTGACCCGTTGTCTTTTTTGGGTCGATGACTGGTCCGATTTTCTGAACATGGGTAATCACTAAGAAAAATTAATATTTATGACGATTGATTTTCTCATTAACTCAAACCCATCATAAATGTTATTTATAATGATAGAAATATGACTTAGGTAAAAAATATTTTTTTTTTTAATGACAGCCTTAATGTTTTTTTAATAAAATCAACATTTTTTGTAATGGTTTTTTAGTTTTAATATTATTCATAAACTTTCATTTATTTATACTTTAAAAAAATCAGGAATATATACATATAAAATAATACACCCACATATAAATTACCTAAGTTTTCACGTTTCCCTCTTCCCCGCCAAATTCCTGAGCCCAAAAATCTCCTGCAATATCCATCTCTCTAATAAGCACTACCATGAAATCCTACCATATTAACATTTTGAAAACCCTAATTTCATAAATCAAACTCTCATTATTTTCCTTAACCCGTTAATTAGCAAAATCAGCGTCATAGTTATCTCAAATTCTTCAATTGTTCTATGGCCGAGGCATTGTGTTCCAGTTTGGAAGTCAGGAAAATAAAGATGCTCTGGTAGATGTATATGAATGTATTTGTGTAGCTTTTCATCTGTCTGATCTTGATCTTCTTTAGTTACAGAGGATTGCTGAAACGCTAGATTATTGAAATCAAGCGTTGGGCTGCAGGGAAAGAAGGCAATTTGCGCCGCCCTTCGTGTCAACATTGAAATATGTGCATTCCATTATCTTCTGCTATACAACTCTCACATAAACTTTTCTGATACTTATTTTCTCAGTGCGAATTTATTATAAAGTTTGCATTCCCTCTCAATTTATTGGTCTGTAGTTTCTGCTTATCTGTTTTATACAATGCTGGGTTGTTTTACCGTTATTACTTTAAATTCCTGGGAAAACTTTAATGTTATGATTTCTTTGTTGTCTTGTTTTTCTAGATCCTTATTTTGGCATTCTCTTAATTCATTGATAGGTTTGTGCTTCTATGATTCTTAAAAAGGGGTCTTTGGATGTAATTTTTCCTTTACCATTTCCAATTTCACGTATGTAACCCCGTAACAGAACTTTGAAAGGAGAATCTTTTTTTATTGATATTGCAAAATAAAATGCAAGTAAAGCACTAGGTGTTTTAGAGGTAGCACATCTGATATGTTTATACATGTCTAATAAGTGACTAGTCTGTTTATGCTACTAAATGGAAAAACAAGGTTGAATAATTGTTTTCCTTATGTGCATACTATTTATTCCCTGAATAATCCCCTAAGAAGTCATCTCATTACAGAATACTTCTGTAATTTGGTTCCGTTGGCAAATGCTGATCTCTCGGTTTAGTTTCTACCAAGAATGATCATATAGGACAACAGGAACAAAACCAAAATATGGCTATGTTAATTTTTGGATTTCTGATTTTGATCTTTACTTTCAACAACAAATGATTTTTGATAACATCTGTATTTGTATATTATCTTTCAGTTTGTTATAAATGCGTTAACTGGTCCACAAGATAGGAGTATGATGATCAGGTGCTTTGGGCTGAATGTGGTTTGCAGCCTGTTTCTTTGACATATTTGATTACTGATGCCTTTGTCAAAAAGTTAGGAAAGCTACTCTTTGCATTCATACAGATTAAGTGCAACAGAAAGATGCCTCCAGCAGAACTGTATTGCTGAGAAGGTGTTTGACCTGGTTAAGGTATTATTTGTGTTTTCAACATTTAACTAGGTTCACTATATGATCATGTGATCTGTTGGAAAGAATTGAACAGCTATCTCTTCACCATATTTCTTAATAGTTCAAAAATTACAAAATCAAAATATTAACCAGTAGCATTAAATATACTTCCTTTTTATAATGAAACTAAATAGTCATTAACTGCTCCGCATATTTTATACCTCTACTTTGTTTGACTTGTGGGTAAATCTAAACATCAAATGCAATGAAAAGATGGCCAGTGGAAGAGAGGAGAACTACTAACATGAGCATGAGGAAAAGTGGGAATTTATACTTTCCCAACAAAATTTCTGAGGCGAATCCAGAGGCTACTTTTCCAAGATAATTCCATATGCATACTAGTGACACGAATGTGGTGATGCTTTTACTTGGATACCTTGAGGACTTACCAATTTGGTCTAGATTATCAATTGCAGTCAATGTCCTCCAACTCCAAATATTCTTTGCTACTGTGTACAAAATGTTGCATGTATTTCACTTGAAATTTGCACCACGTTGTATTCGAGGTATGATACTTATGGATTATTGAGGTTCTCCTCGACAGTAAATTTGGTATGTAGACATTCAGATGTTGAAGTCAGTATATCTGCATTAAAATCAGTTGCAATCACAGAAATCTTTATGTGTTTGTCAGTGATCTATATGCTTCTGGATGGAGCATAAAATTTTCTCTGAAAACCATTGTGGTCACATCTATATTAACTCACATGGTTTTTCATCCTGATGGCCTAGTTCTGTTTGTCCTGTATGATCTATTTTACTTAAACTAGTTCACACAATATTTGTTTATTAGATTTTCTTGTGCGTCCATGTGTCTTACTTCCATAGTTTCTAAACTTATACTTGTTTTCCTGATGATTGTATTGTGTTTACAAGTTTTCAGTTTGCAATTCATTGGGGGGAGGCACAGTTTCAGGAATGGGGAACTCATTGATATCCAAGATAAGGGAAGAATACCAGGATTGAATGATGCTGACATTTTCTGTGTTCCCATCTCCTAAGGTGTTTGACACTGGTGGAGCCCTACAATGCAACACTCCAGCTTGTTGAAAATGCTGATGAGTGTATGATTCTTGACAATGAGGCACTCGATGATTTTTGCTTCAACACTCTTATGCTGACAACTCCTAGTTGTAAGTTCTGTTTTCCTGCTAATTTTTAGTTTTTTCTCGATTTGATGGGGATTGCAATCTTCAAACAATTCAATAAAAAGTGTGATGGCCGGTTGGGTTGCTATCAGTGGCAATGGTTTGTAAGGGGTGGAGAGAAACCACGAAGAAGCTTTGGAGAGCGGCGGAGGAGCTCCAGCTTAGGGTCCCGGCGAAGGTACAAATTGGATTTTTTGGATCGATGGATGCAACAATGCTGGCTTGCATTGCTTTCTCCTGCCCTAATTTGCAGTCTATGGAGATCTTTACATCTGGTACCTCTGTCAATAGGATCACTGGGGACGAATTAAGTCGTCTTATCTCTGAGAAAAGAAGCCTGACCAGTCTTAAGATGGAAGAGTGCTGTAACCTTGGGGGTTTAATTTTTTCTTCAACCAGTCTGTCTACTCTCTGGCTCTCAGATCTTCACTCCCTCTCTAAGATGGTTTTTAACTGCCCCCACTTGAAGGAGGTATATTTGGATTTTTCTCGGCAAGAAAATGATCGTACTGATCTAACCACTATTGTGAACGGTCTGGGAATAAGCTGCCCAAAGCTACAGAACATCCTCATTGCTTCAGTGAGGCTTTCACATGCTGTAGTACTTGCTCTTACAGCTTCAAATTTGAGGGGATTGTAAATGCTTTCTCTCGGACTTGGATCTGAGATCACTGATGCATCAGTTGCAGCTATTGCTTTGAGCTACTCAAATCTGGAATTGCTTGATCTGAGTGGGTCTAGTATCAGTGACAGTGGCATTGAAATGATTTGCAATGTCTTTCTAGAAACATTATTGAAACTACTTCTTGCTCTTTGCCCCAATATAACTTCAAGTGGCATTCAATTTGCTGCTGCTCAACTGCCTCGTCTGGAACTCATGGACTGTGGAAAGACCATATGTGATCCCAATTTAGAGATCTCTAATGAAGAGGGCAATGATAGTGACTTGCAGAGAACTCCCAACAGCAAGTTGCACCTTATATGCCAGAAGCTAATTATCAAACACAGCAGGTTGAAGAAGCTAAGCTTATGGGGTTGTTCTGGCTTGGATGCATTATATCTAAATTGCCCACAACTTGTTGATTTGAACATCAACTCTTGTAGAAATTTACATTCATAGAGATTGCTACTCTAGTGCCCCAATTTAGAAAGTGTGCACGCATCAGGCTGCCAAGACAATGATGGTCAAGACCATTCAGAATCAGGTCTGCTACGACTTTTCAGCTGTAGAGATTCATTTTCCTTGCAAAGGTCTACTTGATGGCTCCAAAAGAGTCCGTGTCCCATATTTATTCAGCCCTCAGCCATGTGATGAGGAGAAGAAATGTTCGAGAGCTAGGAAACGCCACTGTGCTATGATTTCGACATGATAAATCACATGCCTTGACACTGTTGTTAGTCCAGAATAGGGGCAGTACTTGTTTGTTGTTCCATTCCAGATGCGTGTATGTTGCCTTAACAGTTCAAATTATCTGCTAATTCCTTAAATTTGTTTCCATCAACAAATAAGATACATATATGACAAATAATGAAGTTTTCAGACTACAATTATTTATCGACTTGAACAAAAAAAAAAAAAAAAATTCTAGTTAGGCATTTACCATTTATTTGTTCTCTTTTTATGATTAATGTGACTATATATTTGAATATTTTTTTATATTTCTTATTTCTCTCTTTTATTGGCTGAAATCATGTGTGGTTGTGCAAAAGTCATGGACCAAATCCTTGTTATGTTAATTTCCTTACAAGATTTTTATCATTTTTCCTTCCTTTATCTCTCAAACATCTACTTATGTTTATCCATTTGTTTTGTCAATGTAGGAACTGTTGGGATATTTTCTCAAAACTTGCCAAAATTAGACAACTGTTGAAAGGGAAGACTTCTAGGTCGACTAAAATTACAAGTTTCCTAATCTTGGACACTTTGGTAGTCGAAACTTGGAAGATATCCAAGTCAACTAAAATTGAACAAGTTTTCAAATCTTGGACTCCTTGGTAGTTTAAACTTGTATGAAAATTAGGTCATTCGTTAACTATAAATTAACGTGGTTTATTCTCTTTTGTGGTGGTGACCTGAGGGTTTTCTGAGAGAAAAATTGTAAGCTTAGCATCATAGTTGTTTTTCTTGTTCTCTTTGTGGGTTGTACAAAGAGTAGAAATTGGTGGGTGTGGTAAAGCTTAGGATATTATTTTTCTTGAGATACTTGGGATTTGGGTGGGTGAAATCTATATGATTGTAACAATTTTTCATATAGTGAAAGCTTTGACAGTCCGTAAATTTTTCTCTATCTTTTTATATTTTTCTGTTTCGTTAATTTTCTTTGAACAAGGATCTTGTGGGCAATAAAGGAATTGGTCTCAATTCCCAACAGTGGTATCAGAGCATCAGGTCGTTCAGAGTGTTGGCGCACAGAGAAGAGAAGATATGTCTATTAAATATGACGTGGAGAAATTTGACGGAAGAATCAATTTTGGCTTGTGGCAAGTACAAGTCAATGATGTTTTGATTCAATCTAGACTGCACAAGGCTTTGAAAAGGAACCCAACCCCTGTTTCTGACAAAGATACTAAAAGAAAAGTATCTTGTTGGAATTGTAGAAAACCTGGTCATGTGAGGAAAAATTGTCCAAAAGGTGTAGCAGGCTCGGCTAACTGCTCGACATCAGATACGGACAATATGTCTCTCTTTATGGGAGACGATGATGTCGCTTGAGTAAATATTTACATCCTTATGGCATGCGCTAGTTGTCATGATAGAGGATGTGTTACTACTAGCGGGTCCACATTTGCACATGGGCATTGGCTTGATATTAATGCAAGGTGTGTGGTGGAATTTATGTCGATGGCTGATGAACTTCCAAGTAAGTCAAGTAAGGGAGTTGCACCATAATATTTCAGCAATTTTTTTCGACATGAGCCGATGAAATTCTTAGAATTCGTTAATTCTAAGTGATTATACTTATATGGTGGAGTATGTTAATTCTCTGTTTTGAGAATTGGGATTGTCAAAGTGTACCGTTTTTTTAAGTATCGAGATGAAGCGCTACAGAAGAGATGATTGAATTTTGACTCGTTTTTCGTCAAGGTGGAGATTGTTGGGATATTTTCTCAAAACTTGCCAAAATTAGACAACTGTTGAAAGGGAAGACTTCTAGGTCGACTAAAATTACAAGTTTCCTAATCTTGGACACTTTGGTAGTCGAAACTTGGAAGATATCCAAGTCAACTAAAATTGAACAAGTTTTCAAATCTTGGACTCCTTGATAGTTTAAACTTGTATGAAAATTAGGTCATTCGTTAACTATAAATTAACGTGGTTTATTCTCTTTTGTGGTGGTGACCTGAGGGTTTTCTGAGAGAAAAATTGTAAGTTTAGCATCATAGTTGTTTTTCTTGTTCTCTTTGTGAGTTGTACAAAGAGTAGAAATTGGTGGGTGTGGTAAAGCTTAGGATATTATTTTTCTTGAGATACTTGGGATTTGGGTGGGTGAAATCTATATGATTGTAACAATTTTTCATATAGTGAAAGCTTTGACAGTCCGTAAATTTTTCTCTATCTTTTTATATTTTTCTGTTTCGTTAATTTTCTTTGAACAAGGATCTTGTGGGCAATAAAGGAATTGGTCTCAATTCCCAACAGGAACTACATGAAGACTTTGGATCTTTGGTCTTTTTCCTTGCTTCCTTCTTAATTCTCTTTCACAAGAAATAAAAATTTGTCACTTATAGATTTAGCAAGCAAGCTAATAAATATTGGTAAAATAAATACACTTAAAACTTAGTAGTACCTATTGAAAGACTATTTTGGACTAAATTAAGTTCGATTTATGAACTTCATTATGGATTATTGACAAATGTTGTAATGTATCATGATTCTTGACTTTTTTTTTTCTACTTTAACTCACTTAAGATAAATAGTTTGGATGGAATAATCTTTCAAGTGTGGGTATACTTGGGTTGCCCAATGAAGATTTATTATGGTCAGTCATCTTAAAATTAATTTGGACTTTATGTTATTTTTCTAACTTATGCACTTATTCAATGCCTTTTGCTTATGGTACCATTTTGAGATACTACCTTTTCAGACAACGAACTTTCCAACTTATGTCGATTAATGTGTTGGTTATTGCTATAGCTGGGTTTGCGGATCATACTATGAACTATTTATAAATAATTTGACGACTCTTTTCCCATCTTCTGTGATCCATCTTTAATACTTTAAAATTTTTATTATTCACATGTTATATACAATAAAATTATATAAAAAATAAATTCATATTTAAAAAAATACAAGTGCATGTTTGTGCATACTTATTAATAATTTACTATATATTTGTTAATTAATTGAAACCATTTATTTATGAACAATATTAGAATAGATTTATAACAAATGGTGTTAATTACAAAAACTAATAGGCGATGAATGTGAATGTCCTTATTTGTTTTCCACCATCCCTACATCCTAGAGCAATAACAAATATAGGTGTCGCAAATTTTTTCCTCCATCCTAGAATTTTTAGCAACAAATATTATTTGTCGCAAAAAGTAGACCTATTGCATCACAAAAAACTTTGTTGCAAGAAATAAAAGTTTGTCGCCATAAGTTTCCCACCAAATATATTTTGGCGCCAAGCTTCACATCATGTTTTTGGCGACAATCTTTATTACTTGTCGCGCATTTTGACATTTCGCGACAACTTTTTATGTTGCCATATTTTTTTTTTGGTACTTATTTTTTCACCAAAATTTTTGCGACAAACTTGAAAAACGTGTCGCGCTAAATCACTTATTGCAACAAATTTATGTATGTCACAAAATAGAGATTTTGTTGTAGTGGTATAATCAGATTTACTAGGCTAATTTGTAAACGTGATGTCCTTGAACCATCCAGCCGTTCATGTAAATCCAAATAATTGTACCAACACCATAACTTATCTAACTAATTCGGTCTCATGGTTGTGTCCATTTTGGCACTGGACAACTCTTAGTTTAATAAGTGCTCTACGAGAATTAAACCTCGAATCGCGACCTGACTCGGCAGGTCGATCCCTGTTTTGACGCCTTAAAGCGATGAAGTAGGAAACTAATTTGTCTAAACGGATTACGTCGGGTCTGAGTATTTTGGTCAAAGTTGACAGATACTTAGTTAATTTCTCGACATCTTAAACCAATTTTCAACAATCCCCCACATTAATGAAAATTCATTGGTACACAAAACATGATGCAAATGAAATACAAATGAAAGGCGGACTCTAACAAATGGAGTACATGCGAAAAGTCATAGCATCAAGATAGGTGGCTTGTGGCTTTAAACCTTCTTTAGTTGAGTATAATCAGATTTACAAGGCTAATTGGTGAATGCGATGTCCTTGAACCATCCAGCCATTCATGTAAACCCAAACAATTGTACCAACACCGTAACTTATCTAACCAATTCGATTCTCATGGTTGTGTCCATTTTGGCACTAGACAACTCTTAGATTCATAAGTGCTCCTAGAGAATTAAGCCTCGAACCGCGACCTAACTCGGCAGGTCGATCCCTATTTCGATGCCCTAAAGCGGCGAAGTAGGAAACTAATTTGCCGAAACGGATTACGTCGGGTCTGAGTATTTTGGTCAAAGTTGACAGATACTTAGTTGATTTCTCGACATCTTAAACCAATTTCCAATGATCCCCCACATGAATGGAAATTCATTGATATGCAAAACACGATGCAATTGAAATGCAGACTCTAACAAATGTAGTACATGCAACAAGTCATAGCATCAACATAGGTGGCTTGTGGCTTTGAACCTTCTTTAGTTGAGTATAATCGAATTTACTTGGGTAATTGGTGAACGCGATGTCCTTTAACAATACAGCCATTCATGTAAACCTGAACAATTGTACCAACACCATTACTTATCAAACCAATTCGGCTCTCATGGTTGTGTCCTTTTTGGCACTGGACAACTCTTGGTTTCATAAGTGCTCTAATAGAATTAGGTCTCGAACCCCACGACCTGACCAGGCAGGTCGATCTTCGTTTTGACGCCCCAAAGCGGCGAAGTGGTAGACTAATTTACCTAAACTGATTTGGTCGGGTCTGTGTGTTTTGGCCGAAGTTGAGAGATACTTAGTTAATTTCAAGACATCTTAAACCAATTTCTAACAATCCCCCACATGAATGGAAATTCATTGATATGCATAACACGATGCAAATAAAATGCAAATGAAAGGCAGACTCTAACAAATGGAGTACATGCGACAAGTCATAGTATCAAGATAGGTGGCTTGTGGCTTTGAACCTTCTTTAGTTGAGTATAATAAGATTTACTAGGCTAATTAGTGAATGTGATGTCCTCGAACCATCCAGCCATTCATGTAAACCCAAACAATTGTACCAACACTATAACTTATCTAACCAATTCGGTTCTCATGGTTGTGTCCATTTATGCCCTGGACAACCCTTGGTTTCATAAGTGCTCTAAGAGAATTAAGCCTCGAACCCTGCGACCTAACCGAGCAGGTCTATCCCTGTTTTGATGTCCCAAAGCGGTGAAGTGGCAAACTAATTTGGCTAAACGAATTCGGTCGGGTCTGAGTATTTTGGCCGAAGTTGACAAATATTTAGTTAATTTCTTGGTATCTTAAACCAATTTCTAACAATACTCCACATAAATAGAAATTCATTGATACGCAAAACATGATGCAAATTAAATACAGACTCTAACAAATGGAGTACATGCGACAAGTCATAGCATCAAGATAGGTGGCTTTGAACCTTCTTTAGTTGAGTATAATCGGATTTACTAGGCTAATTGGTGAACGCGATGTCCTTGAACCATCCTGTCGTTCGTGTAAACCCAAACAATTGTACCAACACCATAACTTATCTAACCAATTCGGTTCTCCTGGTTGTGTCTATTTTGGCCATGGACAACTCTTAATTTCATAAGTGCTCTAAGAGAATTAAGCCTCGAACCCCGCGACCTGACCAGGTAGGTTGATCCCTGTTTCGACGCCCCAAAGAGGCGAAGTGGCAAACTAATTTGCCTAAACGAATTGAGTCGGGTCTTATTATTTTGGCTGAAATTGACAGATACTTAGTTAATTTCTTGACATCTTAAACCAATTTCCAACACTGATATGGGTACCAAAGTTGTGCCCTTGAATAAATTCAAAAATTGTTTGAAGTTTCTATCAATTGATTATGTTTAAATATGATCTTTTGAGTTCAAGAGTGAATGAAGCACAAGTAGATTAAACTCTGAGCACAATTGATCAACCAAATATTGGTAGGAAGGTGGAGCTGTTGAGATTTCTTATGTTTGCTGTCAAGGTTGGTTGAAGTCGTACTTTGATAAAATGCGTTTTTGAAAGTGGAGCATATGCAGAAGATGTTGACACATGGCTTTATGGTGGATGTTGGATTGAATCTTGATCCTTTCATCTATGCTTTAGTTGCTTTTTTGCGTGAGTTGAATAATTTAGTTCTCTCTCTTCTCTCACCTCAAGATCTTCTTCTTCATCTTCTTTTCTGTTTCTTTTTTAGGTTTATGGATAAAGAACTTGTTGTTCCTTAGTCCGATTTGTAGCAGATTAGATTAAATAAGGTTTTCTTGGTTCTCTGTGAATAGTAACCATATTTCTTGTTTGGTATCTCTTGAGAAAGTCTAAGTAGCTTAAGGCTTGAAATTCGACAGTATTGTACACATTTAATTTGTTGCCAATTTGGTTGGTTATTAGTGATATATAGCTTAATCTACTTTTGTGGATGCTCAACAAGGGATTATGTGTTGGATTTGGTCAGTGAACCTTTGGGGTTTGAGCCGAAACAAATACTTGTATTTTTTAGTTTCTTGCACTTTTATGTTCTTAGATCTGATGAATTGTTGTGTGTTCTTGGTGAATCATGATGGTTTCTAGGCATTGGAAAAGGCATTCGTAACATCCAACTATTGCAGCATCCAATCTAGATTTATAGCCAATGTCAATAAGACTCTTATAGTACTCATGTGAGCAACATGAGTAGATGTTTCCCTATAATCAATGCCATAAGTTTGAGTATAGCCTTTGGCTAAACATGGCCTTATCTTTGTCAATTGTACCATGTGCATTGTATTTAATTGTGGCACCTACTTGCCGCCCACCATCTTTTTCTGCTAGAAAGTTTCATGATTTTCTTATGATAAATTTTATTTAAATTGTTTATATAGTAATATTTTGTTGAATGTGATTATGAAATGTGATTGAATTCGTTATATTGAGATTGTTTTGAACATAATTTATTCATTTGTTACGAAATTGTTGCTTTAAAGCACGTTACAACATGTTATTTTATATCATAAATGATTTTTTTTCTACGATTTATCTACATTTAAGAAGAATGAAGAAAATTATTTTTCAAAATTAATTATTTATATATATATATATATTCACATAGTTTTACAAAGCAAAATGCTATACTGTGACAGCTTTAAAAATGCATTGAAAGAGTACATTTTGTTTCTTGTTCGTTGGTTTGTAGCCTTTTTAACCCATTTATCTTTAAATGATCGTCCATTATGTCCGTCATACTTCCATCTTTCAGTCGCCTTGGCAGATTTGCAATAATAACTGTTGAAGGCAAAAAAAAAAATACTTTATCGTCTTCAACATTGATCGGTACACGTGCGCTTGAAGATTCAGTACTTGTTTCATTAATTTTCATAAT
This sequence comes from Forsythia viridissima, assembly GCA_030279155.1. Classification (NCBI taxonomy): domain Eukaryota; kingdom Viridiplantae; phylum Streptophyta; class Magnoliopsida; order Lamiales; family Oleaceae; genus Forsythia; species Forsythia viridissima. The sequence goes on along the minus strand of CM059035.1, from coordinate 16,674,121 downwards.
AAATTTTTTCTTAATTATATGGATGAGTATACAAAATAATAATATTAATAAACAAATATTTCAAAATTTATACTAAAGCATAAGAATTTGTGTAAGACGTATGTAAAGAAAACTCTAATAAGTGTAGCATATTTTACAAATATACATTAGATGTTGTTAGTGATGGTATTGATTCAATCATTTATACACAAGCATAAATGTTTTATTGAAGCGTGCAATATCTGAGTACAAAAGATAAGTTAGATTTGGTCAATGGAGTCCAATGCAGAAACAGAGGAATAATGTATATTAAAAGTTATTTTATTTTTTAATGCAAACAGTTTTCATTATTAAGTTACACTAATTCAAAAAAATTCTAAATAATCCCTTGTAACATAATCAATTAGAAATAAACACATTAAAATCTTCTTCAATGACAACACATAATTGTCGTCTTCTCGCACCTTCTGCCGGCATCTCGCGACTCATCACTGGCAACCAAAAGCTTTTCCATGGTTTTTGTGGTGAGCAATCTCTAATACACAATTTTCACGCAGATTTATTTTTTTTCTATTATTATTCTTATTCTCAATCATTAGAAGACGGCGTGATTTTCATGTGTATTGATTTCATTAATTATTATATTATCTTCTTATTTCTACTGTTTCATCTTATCTTTGCAATGACATGTAATTATTTAAGTTGGGTCAAAGATGTGGTGATGGTTTGTGAAAATTCTGACCACGTGTGTGCTCAGTGCATTAAATGGTTGTACGTACAAGTGCTTGGTGCTAAAAGAATAGATAAATCCTTAGGCAAGAATTATGGGAGCGAGGAGAAAAATAGCCTTTGCATTTCCTTCCTACTACTTGAATTCAAAATGGAGCCTACTAATCCAAGTATCCCATTATTTTTTCTTGTATCTTTGCACTTTATATGTGGTTTGAGCATCCATATTGACAAGAAAATCGACGTATAGTTGAGCATATTGGCTTATGACTGGCAATACAAGTTGAAAACGTCGTTTTACCTATTTTTTTCAAGGAATGAGATGAACTAGAAACTAAAGAATCGGGCAATTAAGTATATATATGAAAAATCTTTAGCCAAGTTGCGGTACAATACAAGTTGTATTTATTCTTAAATCTTGCATAGAAAATGTGATAACACAGTAAACAATATTATTGTTACTATGTTCAATAAGCTTTTTTATAGAGTAGATTACTATTCTAATATAAATTTCTTTCAGTTGTTATTAAGATGTCATTATATGATTCTTTTATTGATATTATTATTTGTGTATAGGTTTGTATCTATTGGCGTTTGTTGTTGTAAATTCTGAGAATCATAACAATTGGTTGTGATTTCTGGAGCATCTGCGCGCAATATTGTTTAGAGCACTCGACAACTTACATTTGTATGAAATCGGAATGCTGGATTAATAAAAGTATTGCACGAGGCATTCCTTGCAGCGAATCATTTTTTCTACGTCATTTGAAAGAATATTTGAGGGATAAATTAAATGATGGTGGCTTCTCAATTGTTAAATAATTCATGGGGATATTATTTATGTGAAGAAATTGAGTTTTACTATTTTGAATTTGATAGAAATATTATTTTCTGATATATGGATCACAATTGCTTGTAATTGTTAATGTTGTCGTTTCAATTTTGTTATCATTTTGCTATGGAGATATTTTTTTTTTGAATGATTGTTTCAACATTATTTTTTTGGGATGTTACTGTTAGCAATGAAATAGTTTTAACATTATTTTGCATTAAAAAATTCTTTAATATTTTTTGAATGATTGTTTCAACAGTCTGTTACATATTCATGAATGTCTATTTGATACTATGATATATTGTATTCTGGCATGTTGTTTTTCTATGTTCAACTCTATGGTTCATGACCCCCTTTAATTTTGAGATAGGTGGTGTACACATATTGTAATATTTGATATCACACATAATTGTTAATGATTTTTCCCGTGTTAATAGGATATGATATTGTTTATTGTACAATATCATATAAAAATAATAATATAAAGTATCATTGATGTGTGCATATGATGTATATCGTATAGTAATGTTATGATTTATACTATAACATAACACAGAAACAACATGCAGTATTATTAACAAATTATTCACGAATGAACAAATTTCAATCATTAACAAAAAAAACGTTATAATTCCACCAATTGACATTCACATGATATGGTATCATATCATACCAAAAAAACATACAATATAAATAAACATAAGACAATATCTTATAACATATTGGCAAGTAAACAATTCCTCACAAGAGGAATTTGGTTTCATTAATCTACAATGTATTCATTGATGAAATTCGAAGCTATATGTGCTTTATAATGTCTCATTTTCTCCATCGTCAATGTTTCTTCTAGTTCATTTTTTGCTAATCGTCCAATCACATGGTAGACATGTATTCTACAATCAACACTATGATATAAAATTTAGATATATTTAATAAATGTAAGTGCGTGTTTACATTTAAAACGAGATAATATAAATACGGATTGAATGTGTAGCACCTTCTTACATCCCAATGTATTGTTGCGGAGCACCTTCTTACATCCTTATGTATTGCTACGGTGTACATTAGTATCAAGCATATTCTTGGACAAAATGCTATTCTTTAATAGAAAACCATAACTCGAAAGAAGCACAATATCACATTAAATTCAAATAGTATCATAGACAACTCAAAATTGTAAGAGTAACTCGCATAGTATGCTTGTCACAAATAATATCAGGCAATATCCTTTTAAATCCAAACAATATCATACATATTCTTTGGGCAAAATATGATTGTTTAACAATAAACCATAATTTGAAACAAAGACAGCATGACACATATACTTGAAACAACAAACTTCAACCCAATATCATAGATAACAATATCTTAATATAACAATATATTATTGTTAAAGACATCAAACATATTAAACTATTATAATAGTATCAGAAGCACATTAGTATCAAGTATGTGGTTGGGGGCAAAATGTTATGCTTTAATAGAAAATCATAACTCGAAAGAAGCACATTGTTTTATTAAATTCAAACAGTATCATGCATATTCTATGAGACAAAATATGATTGTTTAACAATAACCCATAACTCGAAACAATGATATTATGACACAAACTCAAAACAGTAAACTCCAACATAATAGAACAGTATCGTAGATAACAGTATCTTAATACAACAGTCCATTAATATGACATTGTCTTAAGATAACATTTTATCGTAGAACATGCTTCTCACGAATAATATCACATAGTACCTCATTAAATCCAAATAATAACTGAACCACACTAGAATCAAGCATATGTCGAGGAAGATAGGCACAACGTTAAAACCATAGCTCGAAACGTTAATATTATCACATATAAATGAATTCTGAATAGTGGATCGACTTTTTAATGGGCATATCTGGTATTATAACAAAAATTCAAGCACAGTTTTTAATGTAATGTAAAATAAACATGAAACAATGAAAAACTTACAATTTCTACAAAAAATAGAGAAAGAGTTCTAATGTAATGCAAAATAGATATGAAACAATGAAATTAAATATGAAATAACATACCTGTTTCCACATAAATTAAATTTGGAGTTTAAACGTTCAACAAAATTACCTTAAGAACTCATCGAGTTAGGATGAATCAACAACCAAAAAATTCATTTTGGTAAGCATTGTTTTGAGAAATTGAGAAAGGTGCAAGAAAAATATAAAGAAATATATATAAAGGGAGTTGGGGTTGGAATCTTTATTATATAAGCATTGTTTTGAGGAATTGAGAAAGGCGCAAGAAAAATATAAAGAAATAGAGAATCTTGTTTTAGGCAAATCAGAAAAGGGGGTAGAAAAATCAAATTTCCTAGAGGGCATAAGTGTATTTTTGCATTGTTATATGACTTAAAAAGGAGGAATTTTGGATTGTATGACTTGGTGGCCTAAAGTTGACTGACTCCAAAATTTTTTTTATTTGATAGTACTCATCAGTTTAAATAATTTTTGGTGTCGTTTGTGCCTATGACGCTCTATTATTTTGTGTTCATATAAAAAAAATAGATGAAATTCCTTGTCAATGGAGCCATCACACAAGCGAAAGAACACATGTCTCATCAATGATCCAGCTATATATTGAGGCAATATCATCTCATTAGAGAGGTAATCTTAAGAAATGACATAAAGATAGAATAGGTCCTAACATACGATAATGTAGCAGATCCTTTGACAAAGTTGTTGTCCCAGCACAAGCATGATTGTCATGCTAAATCTGATGGTATTAAGATACCTAAGTGATTGGATCTAGTTTGTATGAGACATTTTGTGATATACTCTTTGTTAGACATTGAAGTATATGAATAAATTGATTAATTAAATAATGGCAGGTCTGTTATTTTTAAATTTTACTATTTAAAATAATAGAGTCCGAAGAAAAGTTCATAATAACTTGTTAATCACAAGATGTTGTGATTGTGATATACAAGTTATAAATAACTTATTCTTGAAATATCACTAGTCATAGTAATAATGAGTTATATATATCATTATTGTGGATAGACTAGCATGTGTTGCATTTCTTTTGAAGAAAGTAGTTGATCTCACGAGCTAAGATGTAGAGAGACATCTGAATGAACACATGAATGCATTGTTATGGAAACATGACATTGGATGATCTGCCTAAAGATTCCACATAGATAACTATCCAAGTGTAAGTGGTAAATCTCTAATGTGCGGTTGTGGATTTGGTCCTTTGACTTGAGGACATCATAGAATCTTATGTGAGGATTACTACATTTTGGCGAGCGTTTGGTGGGACTCGAAGATTTTAGTTACTAGGAAGACGTCGTACGGGTATAGTGAGAATTATATGAAGGTTGTGAATGTCCAATATGAGGATTCGTCACTCCTGAAAAGTATGAGATTATAACCTGATTTTTGCACACTTATGTTGATATAAATTTTTTCGACCGAGGTGGAGTTACGAGTTGAAAATGTTTCAATTATAACAATATTAGATCAACGAAGAGTTGAGGTGAAAATGAGATTGACACTGATCCATATCTCTTAACCAATTGAGTTATATTGATGAAGAGATTATATTTCTACGGTAACCGCACATATATTGGTTCTGTCATACCACATGAAATTTTCTTTATCATGGATTGCCTTGACACATTGCTAGATGTCAATCTTGGACGGCAACGTGAATTGATCGATTTAGGTGAATCGATGAGAATATCACTACGCTTGCCATTGTGAATGGGAACCTAATGGATCACACACCTAAGGCGAGAATTGAACATCTGGAGTTGGACCTTGTCCAAGTGGGAGATTGAAAAAATTAATGTCCAAGGTCCAATTAGTTGGGTTGGACTTAATTACTTATTGTACCAAATTAATTAATTAGATTAATTAATTCGGCATGTTTGTTGATGGGCTCTAGTTGGACTAGACCCAGGGTTAGGGTTAGCACCGCCTATAAATTAATAGGCACAACAGATTAAGGTTAAGAGTTGATCTTGATTACTTGCTAGCACAAGCAAAAGACAACCCAATACAATTACTCCTAAAATGTTCTGCTTTCATCTGTTCTTGATCGTGGAAGTCTAAATCTTTTCTTGCTGTGTAGATCATCATTGGAGGCTGGACAATTGGACAGTTTTGATATTGAAGATAGCAAATCTAGCTAATCAGATAATCAGATTTCACAGTGTTTATCAAGGTAAACTTCTATCATGAATTCTATCTAAGTACAAGGTTGATCCAGCTTATAGGAATTGTAAATTTAATTTACGATGTGCATGTATACTTCAATTCCTTATAAGGCGGCATGCTACAAATATTGTATCTTTTTGTGTTGGAATCTTCCAATACAATTGTTGTAAAATAAAAATTCGAATTTTTCCTACATTACTAATGTTCACGATAGCATGATTTATACACAAACAGTACTTAAATAGAAAAGAGAGTTTTGTAAGATTAAAATCTCTCATACTTTGCAACACCAAAATAGCACAGAAAGAGCAAAACTGATGTAGATGTTTCTTAACTAATCATTCATGTTTCAATTTATTATTTTAACTAGACAGATCTTTATCATCATCAGTAACAACAAAGAAAAGAGCCATTCTTACCTCAAATTGACATCTTTTTTCTTTATCCAGACATAATAGTTCGATTGACTGATCGTGGACTAAGGCAAACTTCATAAATTAAGCATCCAATTGACTCCCAAATTGTAGTATGCATCCAAACGTTAAAATAGAATAAGCTTTTTGAGACAAAGATGATAAATTAGTAGTTGTAGGCTATTGAGTTTGCTTGTCCTGCCTTAGTTTATGTTTCAAACGATCAAATTACCATATTTGGAGACTAAGAAAAAAAGGGGGTAATTGACATAAAACGTCCCTGCCTTTTGAAGTGATTGTGCAAATCATCACTACCTATGAAATTTTGGTATTTTCATCCTCAAATCTACCTTTGCTTGTGCAAAACATCCTTTCAGTGTCATCAAAAAAGCTCTGTTACGTCTGATCCTCAACACGACTCGTATTACCTTGCAAGTGTAAATTCGTCTACACACCTATTTCACAATAATCCCACAATATTTTGTAATGATCTACAAAACTCCATCTAATATTATCTAGTGCCTTTTCATTTGCTTTGTATACTTGCCAAGTTAAGATGTCACCCAAACCATCCCTTTCACCCTTTTCCATGAATGTGCTGACTTCCATGTTTAGTTAGACCTCCAATCAGATTAAAGGTATGGACGTTTTGTACATAGTGTCCATAGCGGTTCAACTTCTGATAATCTATCTACTTGATAATTTGGACGGACGTACAAGTAATCCTTCATAATATCAAGAATAATGTGGGAATCATGAACCGCAAGTTGTTCCTTGGGTGTTTTACGAGCTTCTAACCTATGAACTGCACAAAGGAGAACCTGTTCACCTTACTTGACTATGAAATTGACCTTTTCCTCAACTTCATTTACCACATTTTTGCCATCCTTGCAAGGGTGGTGATGAAGAAGTCCCCACATATAATTGCATTCAAGTTTTCGTGTAATTCCATTTAGGATTGATTTATGTCGAGATAGTCCACATGTTCTATACGGGTTCTCTCTTAACATTGTATAATGTCTAAATGTTGGGCATTTTAAACTGTGTAGACACTAGAGCAGCCCTAATTGCCTCCACAAAGGGAGACTCTACTACAATACTCATGTTTGCTTCTTCATCCGATCATCCCTTGGTAGTTTACTCTTCTCGATTTTTCTTCTAGCTTCAATCCCCGCATAGTCATTCGATTTAAAGCATATAAATTGATTTGCCAGATAAAAGGTAGGGACATATGTGAAATGGGTATATGGACGAAATTACCCTTGTAATGTGGTACGAGTCGTGTTGAGAATCAGACTTAACGGAGCTTTTTGTATGACAATGGATGGAACGGATGTTTTACGCAAGCAAGGGTGGATTTTGAGGGAAAAATGTCAAAATTTTATAGGTAGAGATGATTTGAATAATCACTTCAAAAGGTATTGACGTATTGTGCCAATTACCAAAAAAAAAAAAAAAAAATAGAGCAAAATTCTTAATTGCTTTCTCTTCCATTTCAGTATCTTCACCTACCAAAAAGAATTTTAACAGCTTAAATCATAAATTTCTGTTAGATCAAACTTTGCTTGCAAATGGCTTGAGTCTATTGAACAAAAACTGAAACCCAAACTTTCACATGATTCCAAGACGCGTGATAGACGCTTTCCTTAAAAATAAAAATAAAAATAAAAAAATTGTTCCACTCAATTGTAGTACACACGAGATCCAAAGTTGTCTATATGATGTAATATAATATGATTTAAGTGTTTGCCTGCGTCTCTGCACTGATGAAAGTAAACCAAACACTCAAAATAAATGTAGAAAATTATATAAGAGAATTTTATATCCAGTTCTACAGGATTCAAAATATAAAAGAAGTTAAAGAAATCAAATTCTATTTAGAGAAGCAAAGAAATAAGAAAATGATCAAGAATTGTCTCATTATTTCTTTCAACAATCACACTAAATTTATAGATCGTTAAAGGGCACTTCTCAAAGATTACAATGGTTAAAAAGAATCACAACAATTCATTACGATACACAAAAACCGACTTCATAATGAAAGGAGGCCAAAAAGCATGACAAGCTCCGTTTTCCAGTTTCGCTTCTTATCAAAACCGAATGCTCGTTTCACCGATTTTTCATCCAACACTAGTCCAGAGTCATTCATGTAATGTTCTACATATGTCAAAACGACATATTTAGAAAATCAACTCAACAATTTCCAATCTAAGAGCCATTTGTAATCTAAAACCATCAACAATTTCAGCCTCTGGAATTAGAGGGACTAAAAATAAAAAGATCAAACATTCACAAATAAATTTCTATAAATCGCACACAAATTATTTTTATCAAAAGATTCAAAATCCAAAATAATTTGGCAATAATTCATAAAAAAAATCAAAAGAAAATAAAATTACGAAATTGCAATTACGAATTACCTGAAGTAGATTTTGTTTTGATAATGGTGAAAATTGGGATTTAGCATTTAGGACTAGAACACTTTGCTAGATAACGAGAAGCTCAAGTCGGAACAATTGAATTGGAGAATGGGTAATTATATTCACACTACAAAATTTATTTGTTGCACCACATTGTAATTGCATTTAAGGTCCTCAATCTTTATTCATTGTAATACTTATGTCATCAACTTTTTTTCGTCGTTTTTTATCCTCAATCTTCCATTAATTAGCACATCTCGTCTTTAATAAAAGTTCACGTCCAAAAAGTCCGTTTGTAAAGAGTAAAACTACTTATTTGCCTATATATATATATATATATATATATATATATATATATATATATATATATATATATATATATATTTTTTTTTTTAAAATAAATACAAAAGTGTGACAAAATATTTTTATCTCATTTCAAAGTACGCAAAATAGAATATTTTAACAAAAATCATCATAAATGTGCTAATTAATTAGAAGGTTAAAGATAAGAATTTGATGGAAAAAAAAGGTTAGGGACATAAGTATTACGATAGGCAAAGATTGATGATCTTAAATTTAATTAAAATGTGGTGCAACAAAGAAAAACTGTAGTGGCAATATAATCACCCTTGGAGAATATATGGTGATATGTATTTGGCCCAATTTGAATTGGACCGGGTCTTACCTCTTTTTTTTTTTTTTTTTTTATGGAGTTGTGATAGAAGTTGGAAATATGCTTCAAATTAGTCGAATTAGGCCACACATAGGCTAAATTTATTTTTTCTTGAAAAAAAAAAATGAGCGAACAAAAAATAGACTCCTTTAATTTTGGGCTTGACCCGCGGGCCTCACTCGTCTTTACCCAAAATAACCCAAAACAGTCTATGAGTGGAAGATTAAATTATTAAGAAAACAGTAAATAATTTTAGGGAAAATTGTCAATAAGTCATCTCCACATGACTTGTTTCAAGTTAGGTCAAAACTTTTTTTTAAATTGTGATTAAGTCATACTTCACATCAATATTTTATATTAATTCCAAAATCACCCCTTTTAACCATATTTTTCATTGACACAATCTTCCAACTCCACAAACCTCCTCCACCTCCGGCGACAACCGTCTCCACCTCCGGCGACCACCACCTCTACCTCCGGCGACCTCCGGAAACAACCGCTTCTACCTCCAGCGACCTCCGGCAACCTCCGGCAAGTGCTTCTACGGTGCAGTGTCACTTTTTAGGCAATTTTTTGGTGAAGATTTTTATGTTAGCTGTGAAACTACAAAAGTAAATGACAAGTTACTTCATAGAATCCAGATTGTTATTAATTTCTTTGTTTTAATCTTAATTCTTGTATTTGATTATTTTTTCAGGCTAGTGATCTAACAGCTAGCATTGATCTATCCGTGCTGCAAGAGAGGCTGACCAATATGATTAACCTGGGTTGAGTATTTTAGCAGTTATGTAAACAATGAGCATTTTCCAGTTATGTAAACAATAAGGTAACATCTGTTGTTGATACTGTATTATAGAATAGCAACTTGATATTGTATTAAGTTGGTCATTAAATTATTTCTTTGTGTTGTTAATTAGTTGTGAAAGTTGTTTGATATTGTATTATACAAAACAGTATCACAACAGAAATGGGGCATATAAAGCTGTAAATATGAACTTGAATACTCCACTATCTTATGTAAATAGGAGCTTGAATGTTCCACCATGCATCTAATTGCTGTAAATAGGAGCTTGAATGTTCCATCATCTAATGTTTAGTCATGGTAAGTTATTTGATACTGTATTATACAAAACAGTAACACAATATAAATGGACATAGAATTGTTGTAAATAGGAGCTTGAATGTTCCATCATCTAATGTTTGAATGTCTTAGTTTTAATCCATGATATTGTTTTAATGTCTTAGTTTTAATCTATGATACTGTTTAATTATGGCAAGGTTTAATAGATTGAAACTTTGTTATAATATTTCACTATCATTTGAAACATGTTTTAATCCTGTGATACTGTTTGAATATATGTGATCTTTGATACTGTTTAATTATGGCAAGGTTTGAAACTGTTTGAATCTATGTGATCTTTGATATTGTTTAATTATGACAATGTTTGAATAAGTGATACCGTTTGAATGTCTTAGTTTTAATCTATGATAATGTTTTGTTTAGGTAATGTGCATTAATATAAATTGATATTATTTTAATCCATGTTTTAATCTATGATACTGTTTTGTATAATACAGTATCAAACAAAACATATGACTAATTAAACAGTATCAAAGATTAAAGCATGATATCATAGTCATGTGTGTTGTTTGATACTTTATTATGCAAAACAGTATCACAATAGAAATGATTATAGAATTTGCACACGTGCTCAGAATTTTTATTATAATATGTTTTCGGAATGGTCTCGACGAGACGGTCAAGATCAGTCGCTTTGCCACTGCCTATGATGGATTTTACCTGTTTGAAGTCGTCTCTTTAGCTTAAAATGGAAATCTTTGATTTTTTTTTTCAAAACAGTATCACAAATTCTTTAAAACAGTATCAGGGATAAATGTGCATTCTTTTGCTGCAAATTAAAGCTCTTCCAAGGTATCTGAGTCCCTTAAAAGCAAACACATACTTCAGAGCAATGCTAAAATGAAGAAAGAAGAACTGACAATCATTCTCAAGTTAATGGGAAGTCATGCAAAGGGTTCTCATCTAAAACTATAAACAATGTTTCTAATTTTTCCCTTGAATTTGAATATGTTTGAGATTCAATTAGGAAATAGATTCTCATTGGATAGATAAGTATAAATTTATAAGGTGTTTAATGGTAGGTAGAAGAATTAATCAGTAGAGAATAAACAAGAGAATACTATTGTTCTTAAAATGTTTCATTAGTAGTACAAAATTATAGGTTTAACAGTATCACAACAAAACAGTATCACAACAAAACAGTATCACCGCAAAACAGTATCACCACTCAAAATCCGCGTTTTTTACAATTAAGGGTATGTTGGTCTTTTAGCTCTAAAATATGACTTTAATTGAATTAAGTTTTGAGCATATGACTTTAGAGCCCATAAGTGCCCAAACAGTGACCGGCTCTGAATTTACCCATAATTTTATTTTCAATATGCAAACTGGAATTTCAAGATTCAACATGCACGAGGAGCTCACTTTCTTGTTTGATACAACTAAACAGAGTTAACGCCATATCTCCTCCTCCATTGTAGGCTAAATACCCAGACAAGGTATTCTTAAAACATAATAGTAAATGGATTTATTGAAGGAATTTCTTGAACCAAAGAGCAGACTTTTTGAAGTATCTTTTGAGTTTATCTGCGCGGTCCACGTAAATTAAACCAAAGTTTTGAGTGTATCCTGAAGCCCACTCATAAGTGTCTAAAAGTGACCACGGGAAGAAACCCTTCACATCAACCCCATCTCTGTAAAAAAAAAAAAAAAAGCATAGTGTTACATAAGCAATTCCTTTAATTAAATACTTAAATTTAATTAAAAAATTAATTCAATGCAGGTTGAATTAATAATTAAATGTGTAGGAGATATGTTACCCACTGTTGATGTGAACTGATATGGGAGTGCCACATTAGTAGTGGAACACACAATTAAATGTGTCCACAAACAGTGGACAATATATCTCCTGCTCATCATGGGCATGAAATCATTCCCCGGCAAATAGAATGGACAAAAGCTAAAAAATATACTCACGTAATAGCGTGCTTAGCGGCCAAAAGATGACGGCGGTAAAAATCTACCCTTTGTGGATCATTGGTCCCTTGCTTTATTGTTGTAATATTAGTATAGCTAATTCCTACCAACAATTCCAGATTTTTTAATTAGAGAAAAGATGTAAAAACATTTACTAATTCACTTTAAATTCAAATAGACCACACGATTTAGTTCTTATATATATATATATATATATATATATATATATATATATATATATATATATATATATATTGTTCTCACCACATTCTGTGATATAAATAGTTGGATTCTTGTACTTTTGCTTTGTGTAGACAAGAAGATTTTTAAGTCCTCTTGGATACACATAAAACATGCTAAAACCTGTCTGTAAATAATAAAAACATAAAATTATCAGTTATTTGCCATCTTTCAATAATTTCGAACAAAGAATATTAATATATATTTGTTACTTGCAATCAAGATTGAATGTTAAATAACTGTACATCGAGGTGTAAATCTAGATATGTTGGAGAGGCCGGCCTTGTCGGGCTTGGTTCTCTAGACTATGTTTTAATTCTTTTCTTATTCAAAAAGTTTAACAAAGAAAATATATATGTGCCAATTCGATCGGTCTACTTTACACTTCTATTTGTATTTTTCTGAGCGAGATTATGGTCATCAATCTTGAAAATTTGGAAATAATTACATACCGGATTACCGATGAATTTTCCATTTCTCTCACCTGCAAAATAGGAGGAAACGAAATTATAAGAAGAAATGTTAAATATTACCATGAACTACGAGCAATTAAATCAGATAATAATTAGTATATTTGTTTTGAAGGTAATTTGTGAACTTACTTGTAAGATTAGCTTTAGAGTCTGTTAAGATACTGGTGTTAACAGTATTGACAGCAGGAAGATTGGCAGCATAAAATGAAGTATAATAATTGAGTCCCAAGAAATCATAGGAGCCCTTCACCAATTCAGCTTCTTCATGTGTGAAATTTGGTAAGCGTTTCCCAAGAAGGGTATGCATGCTTTTTGGATAATCTCCATACGTTAATGGATTTAAAAACCTTAAGAACATCATCAAAATATCCGTATTAGGGCCTTGTTTACGAGCATTTCAAGCTTTGTTTTTATGAAACTTGACTCAAGTGTCCAGTAACCATCAAACACTTGGCGAAAACGTAATTTTGAGTCATATTTTTCAAAAGAAAATCACTTATTACATATTTGAATATACCAATTTATAGTTAGATGTATTTTTAGTAATAGAAACATGAATGCAGTACTCACCATCCTAACATAAAATCGAGGGCCCTTTGAGCTGCTTTCACATCAGCTTGCCTTTTGGAATAGGGCACAAACCAGTGAGAAATCAGTACTATACCAATCTGGCCTTTCTGATACGGCTGTATAAATAAAATCACCAATATTATTCTCCTTAAATTGGATTGTGGGACCCACTTTAATATTTGGTCAAAAGACGGTAAAAACCATCTCTTAAAAACAATATTTCCAGCATAACATGTACCGTGTACGAACCTTGTACTTTTCTCTGTATAATTTGACTGTTTGGGCATGACAAAGGAGCATCAAATGGCCAGCAATGTAAGGCTCGATGGCAGAGTTACCACCAGGACAGTCATTGTTCATCCAAGAAGAACAGCGTCCAGGAGCCATGATACCCAAGTCATAACCACCTAATATAAATATATATGGCTCATTCATAGTCACCCAATGCTTAACCCTATCACCAAATTCTTTGAAACAAACTTCTGCAAAATCTCGAAAATCATCCCTGCCAGGAAAAAAAAATTGTATTTAGTTGATTAGTTGATTTGATATATAATCTGTGATTAAATGTTGATGATAGGTCAGTGAACACTGTGTTGTTTTCACCAAAATGTACCTGATAATTTTGTTGGGTGGATTTTGTATAAAGTGACTGACACTTGCCTTGACCTGACCGGACAGGTCGATCCCCATTTCGACACCCCAAATCGGCGAAGTGACAAACTATTTTGCCTAAACAGATTGGATCGTAAGTCAGGCAAGGCTTAACGCCCTCCTGATGGCGTGGTACACCTGATCGTTTAGTCAACGAGACCTAACTACTAAAAAGAACTAACGGTACTTTCACTTTAACAGAACCAGACCCCCTTGCCTAAAAAGAGAGAGATGCGAGATGCGCTTCAGTTGCTGATGCCCTACGACCTTTGTTACCTTAAAAGCAATGTCCACTTTTCTGTGCTACCGAACAATAGTGTAAATAGTCAATAGCTCTTTCAGTCCTGCAGTTTTAGCAGGCAGTAGGCTAATAGGCATATCTCAATTCTCAATCGGCGAAGCCTCACAGCCTAGTATCGAACATCACAGTAGAAGCCATACGTGGGGCGCAAAGGTCTGAATATTTGGCCGAAGTTGACACTAAGTCATTTTAGTTGGTTTTCAACACAAAAACAATTTCTCGAATTCTAAAACCAATTTCCAACATATTTAACCTATTCCGGAAAGATATTGAGGAAATTTATGTTAAGAGTTGCTTAAAAGCCGTCAACAAGTAGAGTTGGAGAAAGTACAATGGATCGAACATGTTTGGAAGTACTTATAATTTAGTCAAATATCATTTTTATCCAAATATTATGTAGGACCCACAACTTATTTTTAGAATAATTAATTAGACAATCGTGATTTTCATAATAGAATAGAGATTATAGATAATCAGTTCTCTAGTTAAATTCAGTTTAGCCAATACAAATTATTATTAGGTTTTTTAGTAAGATATACTACTATTGAGTTCATTTTTTAAAATCCCCAAAAGTACCTGATTTTATTATTTACTCTACTGCACAGAGGAACTTTGGATCATGTACTAATATATATTATTAAAGGTGATCTTATACATAGGGAGACTTTGGGTCGTGTATAAAGGTGATCTCAGAGGTCTTTGGGACCCACACTGGTACATAAAAGGGATTTTAGGTCGTGTACGGGGTGTAAAATATTTATTCCAATTTTGCCCTCATACTTACAATACAAAAATTTGTTATTCCCCCTTTATCTTTGTTTATTTTTATTTTATTATTTTAGTGATTTCAAGTTATTTATGTTTTTTTAGTGAATATATTAATTCAAAGAATTAAATGACAATTAAGTATATTTTATGTTTGTTTTTGGATATTTTTATATGTTATGTAAATTTTTTTTCTTTTGTGATGTTAAATATTTTATTTTGTTAATTGTGATATTGATTATTATGCTTGTTTTTAATTTTATTTAATAAATGCAATAATTTATGTAAATAAATGTAATTTTTAATTTATAAATTTAATATAAATACAATATATAATGAAATAATTTTTTAAATAAATTAATTGTTGAGATTAAAAAAATAAGGAAAGAGAATGTACACTGTTTATTTGGTGCAAAATTTAAAGTAATGGGTTTGAGATAACATTTGGATTTGGTGTGAAAATTGCACCAATTTGAAGATATGGATTGGAGATGGCCTTAGAGTTTGAACGAATATTACCAATCTTTTTTAAAATTAAATGTTGAATTGTAAAAATAAATTAAAATATTTTGTACAATGTTTCCACAATGTTTTGTCCCAATTTTTTATTTTTTTTAAATAACTTTTCTACATGTCATGTTGTGTGTCCTTTTCCCAATTTTGTGGAACTTACTAACTTAGGGTTTCCCTAACATATACTAAAAAACAAAAAACAAAATATTTATTTCATTAAGATAATTTTATCTAAATTTACTTACACAATGCGAGGGCTTAGGAAGCCTCCATACTCATCTTGTAGGGCTTGAGGAAGATCCCAATGATAGATTGTGGGAAAAGGCTGTAAACCTATTGATGATATATAAGCGAGTGAGAGAGAAGATAGATAGAGAGAGAAAGGATGATAGATAAAGTCATATCTGACCTTTTGATAAGAGTTCATTAATAAGATTGTTGTAGAAGGAAATTCCTTCCTTGTTTACTCCCTTACTTAACGTCCCATCTACATAAATGAAATCAAAGTTTAAACAAGAAAAAAAAAAAGTATAAAATGACGAGAAGATTATTCACCTAGGTACTTTTGGAAGAAAATTTGTTATTATATACGCAGTCATTTATATGTAAACAATGGCGCACCTTAATTTTATTAAACAGTGGGTATAGCCCACTCTAAAGCTTGAGCCATTCCTCCCTCCTAGAGGTGTCAATCCGGGTTAGGCGGGCCGGGTCGACCCGCCTCTAATGAAACTCGGTGACGGCCCGCATTAGAAAAAGCCCGCACCATCGTGGGTTGCGAGCCGGATCAACCCAGCCCACAAAAATTGAACACTAGCCCGGCCCACCCGTCTGCCCATCCTGGTCGACCCATGTGGGCCGCGGTTCAGCCCAGTTCGGCCCATATGAATAAAAAATTAATTTTTTTTAAATTACTAAAAAAATTTAGTTATTTATTGTAATTAAAATATATATATTTATATATATAGAAAAAAAATATGTTAAATTACTAAATGTCAAAGATAAATTCACATTTGTTGATGTTTTAATTCAATTTCTATTATTTTTATATATATTTAAAGACTAAAACAACACGCATCTGTCACATCTTTCACTTTAAACGGCTCTCTGCCATTTGTTTTTTTATTTTTTATTTTTAAATATCATTTCAAATATAAAAGTTTGAATTTTCTGTATTTTCTTTTTCAAAAAAAAAAAAAAAATCAAAACAGGCCAGCGGTTAAAGGACGAACTGCTTGGCCGTGAACAGCCCACCCGATTCACGGGCCGGCCCGCGGTTTGGCCTTCTTAGCCCGTGAACGGCCCGCCCAGTTCACGGACTGGCCCGCGGTTTCGGGTCGACACAGGTGGGTCGATGCGGGTTCGGCCGGCCTGCCTGCCCGTCTGGACACCTCTACCCCTCTCCTCCCACTTCATAAAATAGGCATAAAAAATTATTTTTACATTATAAAATTAGTTTACAAAATTTAAACCACCCTAAAATCCCTTGTCCATTAGATTTGAATTTTTGCCCACCCTAAAATGCATTTCTATCAAGTTTCACCCCTGTATATTAAGAGATAAGAGACATGAGGGTAAATGGGAATAGTGTAGTGCTTATATGGGAGCTTATATGGGAGATTTGTGTAATTTTTGAAAAGACAAAATGTGTCGAAAGGGTAATTATATTCACACAAGATTTTTTATTTTTTGCACCACATTTTAATTATATTTAACATCCTTAATCTTTTAACAATCTAGCACTTATGTCCCCAACTTTTTATCACATTTTTATCTTCGACTTTTTATTAATTAGCACATCTTGTGTTTGATAACGGTTTCCGTAAAAAATATTTGTTTATGATTTGTAAACAGACATATTTGTCCATCATATTTAAAAAAACAATAGATACAAAATTACGATAAAATATTTTTTCCTTATTTCAAAGCATGTAAACAAAATATCTCGAAAGAAACCATCATCACTGATGAAAAATGCTAATTAACGAAACTTGAAGATAAGAATTCGATCACAAAAAGTTAAGAATATAATTGCAATAATGAAAGAAAGTTAAGAAGTTAAGAATCTTAAGTACAATTAAAATATGGTGCACTTATAATAAATTGTAATATAAATATAACCACCCGTGTCGAAAACCTATGAAGTAAGTAATCATATTATATTTATTTATTTAGTTTTTCTAATATGTTCAATTCTATACAATCTGAATTTATTTAGTTGAGAGTACTAAACACATCAAATACAAACCTTCGACACCTATCAATTGCGCAACTTGAGTGTAAATAAAGAAAGAAAGTAGGTAAAATTCTAATTGAGGGAAAAAAGAACTTTTGGTAAATAAATTTTAAGACAATCTTACAAGGTAAAATTCTTGACCATGAGATAGAAAATCTGAAGGCATTGATTCCAATAAATTCCATCAGCTTTATATCGTCCTGCATCTCACCATAATTTCTTAGTATATACATGTAGAATGATAATGAAAATGTAAGGGTTTGTCCAATTCTAGAATATTGAATAAACTAGACTAGTTAAAGTCACTTGTACAAAATTAAGTAATTAACAAATGAACCCCTAACACATTAAACATCAATTTATTTCATCTGAAGGAATATTTTTCTAATAATAATTAATTATTAACAATTGCATTAGACTATTACAAGTTGTTAATTGACTATATTATCATTCCAGCAAGCTCTATAATTGAGCATTAACATATAAAAAAGATCACATAAACACAAATTAAATGATTAAGTATTGAAATATTTAAACACACCTTGTAACGATGATAAAAGTCATTTGCTATGTCGCCATTACTGCGGTCCAAAATTTTACCTGCACGTATATATATTATTAGACAGACTAATTTTATTATGTGCAAGGGCGAAGGTGGGGGGGAGGGGACCAGGACCCCCCAACTTTTCTGAAATTTTTTTATTTTTTATTTTTAATATTTTTTTTAAATAAGTGAGTTTGATTCTACTATTTTGGAGGTAAAATAAGTTATTCTTAGCAAGAGTGGAGCCCAATTTAGCCCACAAATGTTGACTTTTGGTTACTTTATTTATTACTAATTTACCAGTTTGTCCCTCTATTTAATAATTGGATACACACAAGAAGGGCAAAATTGAAATTACAATTTATTGAATGGAATGTGTGTACAGAATTTGTTTGAGAAAAATTGATTTTTTTCCAAAATAGCAGAATTAGACATGCTTCTAAGATAACTTCTTCTTCTTAATAATCAACCAAAACAAAAAATATTAAAGCCCAACCCCAACATTGAATAAACTAAACAAATAAAACTCAACCTAACTCGGATTAAGTTAGAATCATTCAATAACCAAGGAAAAAGTATTGAAGCTATTCTTTTCAAGTAATCAGAATAAACACGAAGTGAGCATCGAATACGTCTAACTGCATGAATCGATTGTGTTCAATATCTTCTTGTAAGCTTTTTAAAGATTATGACATGAAAAAACATTAGATTCTCATAAAAATGGGTTCAGTAATTGTGATTTGAGAAGAAAAAAAATATGGGACGCTGCCCCCGAACCCCCGACAGAGTTCTCCCTCCCAGCCTGCCCCCTGTTTGAGGATCCCCCAACTTCAAATCCCTGACTCAGCCACTAATTACGAGATTTAATAATATTAAGCTGTATTTATAATACAAATTGAAGATAAATGTTTTTTTGTTTAAAGTAAATTTTATTCTTCTCTATATACTGCAGTGTGTGCGCGCAGGAGCAGGAGGAGGAGGGGGAGGAGGGGGGGGCCTAGGTCCCTCTGTTTATTTTGTCTGATTGCAGATAAACTGTAAGTTTAGCTAACGAGACACAAAAGAATAATGTCCAGTTTAGAATAAGAACTTTGCATTGAACTATGCCATCTACAAGGTTTAAACTTTAAGATAAAGTGAATAAACGGATGTGTTAAGTTTAAGTCTCGCAGCATCCTATTTATAGAAATTATGCATGCATGTCAGATGTTTAAACAACAATGAATCTGATCAACACACGAGAGAGGACGTGTTGAAAAATAAATTTAAATAAGTAAACATGTGACGTCTTAAAAGCTTAATTTTAAGGTTTTAGAGGAGGCTATTCAAAACTTTGAACCTCCCCCAAACCTAAATCCCACCAGTGTTACAAACACAGCAAAGAGAGGAGGTCCAAAACCTGGATATTTGTGTGTAAAGTTATCCCATATACTTGGACCTCTGCCATCCTCTTTTGCAGCTCCTTCATACTGCAACAACATGTACATATTCAGGAACAATCATATCATGAATTAAAACATAACACGACTCGTATTTAACATTTTGAAGCAGAAGATGAGTATGTAACTTGATAGGCAGACGAGGCTGCACCAAAAACAAAATCAGAGGGAAAACTAGTCCTATTTAATGGAGTTGATATATGGCTACTGGGCACATTTTCCGCTGAAACTGAAAGCACAGTGCAGCTGATTATGACCACGAGAAGAAAAAGATAGTCTTTGAGCTCCATTTCTGCTTACTATCAACGACCACTTTGCCCACAATATATAGAGTGAAATTTCACTCATAAAAATAGAAAAACAATATATTGATGTGACTATTATATTGAAACATTTTTATGTGGGCATCAATTAATTTGAGCAACTAGTGAAGTGCATTCAGAGTTGTGCAGATTAAACATTATGGGGCACCATTGATAAAGACATTGCTTGTGGAAGACTCAGAATAGTACTCTCCACACCTTTTACTTTGACTGCAGATATTTTTATACCTTCTACTTGAAGGGATTACCAATTTCCTCTTTATTGGAAGACTAGAACAAGGATCCGTTTATTCTGGATTAACAGATCTGACTCAAACTTTTACTTCAATAATGACCAAAATATTTGCTTCTACTTGTGTGGTGTTACTTTTGGTAGTCGGCACAGTAATATAATTAAAATTTCTCGTACTCTTTTGACGTTACGAAAGTATATGACATAACATTCTCATTCTCCACCAAAACACGTCCCAAGGTATGAAACATAAAACTCATTTTCAAAGTTTCACGGGAACTACAATGGCTCAATTTAAGTATTAGAAATGAAACGTTGGATTTGTACATAGAGGTGGGTTCACTCTATTTAAATTTATGTGGTATATAGGTATAGCAGGGAACCTAATGTCAGGGTGTAACATTTTTACTAATGTAGCAGAGGGGACAATATGTAGGCTTTATCAAAATTTGTGAAAAACAATATGTAGGCTTTATCAAAACTTCCATAAGTGAACGTAGGGATTAAGTTTTTGTTTGGTTTTGCTTAAATATTCTAAAAAAAGTTGAGTTAAAATCAACAATTAATTTTAATCATATTTTTTATGAGATCTACAATTTTTATCAACTTTTTAACTATATATTTTATCAATTATTATTAAAATCTTCTAGAAAGGTGATTTTTTAGCAAAATGAAATGCACGAAGAAGAAAGAACATAAAGTTGAATATAACATTCAATAAAAGATAGTAATGCCTTGTCAATTTTCCGGCACTTACTTTGTTATATCATAACAAATCGAGACTAACACCTCGAAGTGAAACCTGGAAAAAGAATGTGCATTGCGCATGCTGAAGATCATAATTTAAAGAAGTAAAGATTTTTGCATCTACCTACCACCAATAGAAGCATTATTGATTGGGACAAAGAAAAAATAAGTTTATGGTTCACCTACAACTTCCATATATTCCATGTCATTATGCACGACGTAATTAATTAAAAACATGTTTATGGTTGAAATTTCATCAAGGACGGATCCAAAATGAATAAGTTTGGGGGGGCTTCGGAAAAAAATTAAGACGATTTCAATAGTATAAGAAAAACGAAAAGATAAAAATTAAAATATAGTGAACCTGATCCTTCAATATCCATATTTAACACAATACATTAATTTAAAAGGCAAAATGAAAAGACAACAAAAGTAACAAAAACGTACAATAAAAATATCTTAAAACATTACTTAAATCTCAACTTGTGATTCTTCAAAAGATCAAGTATGTCAATGATTAAGGGCCCTTTTACAATTGAGTTTAGAGGCCAATTTCTGATATGTTAAACAATCATAAATTTTTTTTAGACGTTTGATAAATTTTAAAAAATATGATTATAAAGAATCTGTACTATTTTGCAGAAGATTTTGAGAAGAAGTAAAATTGTAGCTTCTTAAATTTTGCTTAAAACTTTTCTACTTCTCTATTATTAAAATATCTATTTTAACCATAATTAATTAAAATAACTCTTTCTGAGAAACCGAATTGATGCAAGTATGATGCATAAAAAATAATTTAAATTTAATTGATTTTTGTATTATATGACTAAGCTTTTATTTTGTAATTTTTATAAATTCTGAAATTTATTAGATGTTTATTATGTTTATTTTAAAATAATTATGGTAAATGCATATGTTTTAGAAAACTATTTAATAATATTATATATCGTTATGAAAGTAAAGATAATAATAATACAATGAACATTATTATAATTAATTATTCATTTTATTAATTTTATACATTTACAGAATAAATCGCGTTTGTTTACCAAATGCATAAATATTGATTTTGAAATATACAATAGTTTTGAAACAAAAGTTTATCAAACACTTATTTGATTCTTTTCACAATTGATTCTTTATGCATTATAGCATAGTCATTGATTACATCGAGGATTCACCTATGGTGGACTGGTCTTGTTTCCCTAATGGTCAGGTAAAAAAACACTCTTGGAGCTCCATTTTTGCTTACATCGAGGATTCACTCATAAGAGTAGAAAAAGCAATATATTGATGCTACTATTATATTGAAACTAAATTAATTAAAAAACAAAAGTGTTCGATTTTAAAAGATTAGGCTTTTTGATAAATTGTGGTTCACATTAGTACAATAACAAAGAAAGTTCTTGTGTTCAAATATCATTGCTATCCAATTGTGTGTTGACCTATAGTTAACTTTAAATCTTAATGTTTTGATTATAATAAACAAATTCATTGTGTTTACTAACAATCTATTTTCAAGTAATATTCAAAGCGCTACAAATCGGACTCTCATGCAATGTCAAGATCAGTCAAAATCAATCTAAGAGTTCAAGTATTTCAAGATTCGAAGATCAAGATCGAAGAATAGATTTGTAGATAAAATTGTAAAGGTATTAACTCTTTGATTTTTAGCAATTAAATTAATGAAAGCTCAAAACATTTTTATGCACAAAACGTAAGTCATTATCACTTGCATAAAACATTTTTATCAAAGCCAAAAATCAATTTTTCAAAACTGTGGAAACGGTCAATCCGTTGGAGGGAAAATAGTTGGCCGGATCTTTGATTCTTGCAAGAACAATTGACAGAGCTCAGATTAATATTGTCTAACTCCACAAAGGTAACACCAAGTTAAATGACAAATTAAGAAAGACCAATTTCACCAAAGAAATATAAGGGAGGGAAGTGGGTTGCAATTTTCACAAAGAAAATATCAATGACAATGGCTGAAAGTTGTTGGTTTCGGATTTGGCTTTTCTGCTGAAGACCAATTCACGTGTGGTATTATTATATGGTGGTGATTTTGCTGTCAAACCAACTACTAATATATATGTGTAATAATATATATTATATATGGTATAATATAATATATAGGTATTGTAATAGAAATAGTATAATATATTAACCCTAAATATATTATACCCTAAATATATATATCCTAATAATATTATACCCTAAACATAGCCGTCCTACTTTAAACCGGGTCCAACACACTGGGTCACTAAGCAACGACCCAAAGGTACATTAAAACTTCCAAGTGACCCACACACGTCCTTCATTAATTTGGGCTGACACACTTGTGGAGTAGACTATACAATTATCTTTCAATCCTGGGCTCAAAAGCCTATGAAGATATAACGGGTCTATTAATCATCACTGCCCCGGGTTTATTTGAGATCACAAAAATCTCAACAAACCTCCACCTTGATCCAAATATACCTGCAAACCCCAAAAGTAAAAATAGCTTAGTAGTTGCTTAAAAAAGGATTCCAAACAAATTGGAACTTTACATACCTTCACTGAAGTTTAGAAGTGTCAGCCATCTTGTAAACTTTACCATTGTGAGCACCTTAGTGCCCATATTTGCAAGGTTATAAACCTTCAAATACCTAAGCAACAACTTTAAAGCTTATCAATATTTGGAACCGGGATCAAACATGTACTTGCTTAACACACTAACAGTAAAGGCCAAGACTAGCCTAGTGCAAACTATCAGGCCAAGACTAGCCTAGTGACATTTGAGTAGGAGTTTTTACTCATAAACTCCTTTTTCTAATCATGTTCCTCAGATAAGATAAATAGGTTACCAAGAGGTACAGAAGTGGGTTTGCAATTAACAATGCCAAATTTCTTCAAAAATTTAAGCACATAAGGAGTTTGATACACAAATATGCATGAATTTGGCATATCTCTATCAATCTTCATACCAAGGAACATTCTAGAATGTCCTATGTATTTCATGTCAAATTATTTACTTAATTCAACACTTATCTTGTTTACCACTTTCATGTTAGGTCCATCCAATAACATGTTATCCACATAAAATAACAAATACACACAATCATCATTTGTGTTGTGGTGCATGTAATATATGCAATTATCAAACTCATTCCTTTTGTAACCAATATAAAAAACATGTGAATCAAACATTCTATACCACTGTCCCTTGGCTACTAACCTAGCCTCGTATCTCACATGCTTACTCTTAGTGGTACCCTTTTTCACCTTATAAACCCATTTGCATTCCACTATAGATTTATCCTTAGGTTTAGGAACTAAATCCCAAATTTGATTCCTAACAAGAGAACTTATCTCTCTTCTCATGGTACTAAACCATTATAAGGACTTCTCAATCTTTATAGCCTCCACAAAGGTATTTGGCTCCTAATCAACTAGTTCCTGATAACTAGCATAGGCTATAGTGAAATCAGATAGTCTTTGGGGTTCCCTACATGGTCTTCTCTCTCTATCTCTTGCAATTGATAATTAGCCAAAAGATTTTGGTCAACGAGATTTTTCTCTATCACATCCTCGTTACCTTCTGCATCTATGTTCTGCTGTTTTGGATGTGTGTCACTCTCCACCTCACTAAGGGTGATGGGGATGTGGGTACTCACTTTCTCCACATCAACTAGGGACTCTTCCCTAATGGTTTCTTGCTGTTTTTCACTCTCTAAACAAGCATATCTGACTCATTAAAAATGACATCCTCACTAATGATGATTTTCACACCCTTTTGGCTCCTATCCCACAACTTAAACCCCTTATCACCCTCTGGGTATCCTAAAAAAACACATTTCCTAGTTTTGGGATCTATTTTTCCTTCACTTTGATGAAAGAAAGGAGCACAACCAAAAGTCTTAGGTATGGAATAATCAGCACATTTACCATACCATTTTTCATACGGTGTATCACCATCTAAAACAATAGAAGGGGTCATATTAGTCAAATAGAAAGCAGTTATAACAGCTTCACCCCAAAACGATTTAGACATACAAGAACTCAACATCATACATCTAACATCTAACTTTATCAAGCAAAGTACGATTCATCCTTTCAGCAACCCCATTCTGTTGGAGAGTGTAAGGCACAATTTTATATCTAGTAATGACACACTCATTACACAAATTATCAAAGTCAGCATTGTAGAATTGAAGACCATTATCATTACACAAATATTTTATCTTTTTACCTGTTTGATTCTCCACTTGAACTTTCTAATTTTTAAATTTAATGAAAGTTTCACTTTTATCTTTCAATAGATAAACCCACACACGTCTGGAGAAATCATCAACAATAAACAAAAAATATTTGTTACCACCAAAAGTGGGATTGCTTCCGAGACCCCACAAATCAGTATGAATGTATTCTAACACTCTACTTGTCTTGTATGTGTTAGATGAAAACGATATCCTACGATATTTTCCAAGCATAGAATGATCACAAAATGGGATGTCACACACTTGATCCTTACCGAACACACCATTGTCGTTAAGAAACTTAAGTCACTTAACACTAATGTGACCTAACCTATTGTGCCACAATTGTGTGTGATCAGTGTCAATGGAAGAGATAGTGGAATTTTGACCACTCATCACTTCAGCATGTGTAATATATATGCCATTTCTCCTAGTAGCTTTAAAAGCTCTAAGTGCACCCTTACACATTCTAATCATGCCATCACCAAGCGTACCCATGAAACATATACTCTCTAACTCCATTATAGAAATCAAATTTCTACCCATATGCGGAACATATCTAACTTCTCTTAATGTATGCACAAAGCCACTGTCAAACTTAACAGTTACATTACCAACACCAGTAATTTTATATGCAACTCCATCCCATGCAACTACATGTCCATGATCAGCATCAAGCAAATGATCAAACCAAAATTTATTAGAAGTGACATGAAAAGATGCACCAGAGTCAAGAATCCACTCATGTATATGGGAGTTCATAGATAAGTTAATCTCACCAGGCTCATAATTTAAAAGCATGTAAACTTCACCAGACTCATCACTAGAGGTCACTACATTTGTCTCTCTCTGATATTCTCTTCTATGTTTGTTCTTGTCTTTATAACATTCACTAATGAAATGTCCTATTTTCCCATACCCGTAACATTTATTTCCTTTTGCACTCCCATGTGACTTAGAACGACTTCTACCCCATCTATTGCTACCACTATTTTTCCCACCTCCACTTCCACTCCCATCTCCCGACTGAGGTCTGCCCCTCACAAAATAGACTTCACCATTTTTTCTCTCATTTTTTTCGAACTTCAACTCTCTCTCCTTACTTTTTAAAGAGTCTATAAGAATGTCAGGTGTAAGGGTCTCCCTCCCATACTTAATTGCATTATTGACTTCCTCATATGAATCAGGAATGACATTTAACAAAATTATAGCTTTGTTAATTTCAGGGACCGTTTTACCACAGTTTGTAATATCTTGCACAAGCTTATTAAAAACGTCAAGATTGTCATCCAAATCCCATGAGGGATCAATTTTGAAGCTGAAATTTTTTTCAAGGAGATAAATTTTATTTGGAGTGGATTGGATTAAATAAAGCTCTTCTAATTTTTTCCAAAGCTTTTTCGTGGAATCAAAATTTTCAACTTTTCGCAAAACAGGGTCTGATAAATGTAATATAATAGAAGTCTAAGCAAATTCATCAAAATCTTTTTTCTGATCCTCAGTAACATTAGGACCATAAGAATTATCAATAGCTTTTGAAACCTTTTACTGAACTAAAATACATTTCATTTTCTGTTGCCAAATAGAAAAATCACCTTTACCAGTAAAGACACTCAAGTCAAAATGATGTGCAAACATCTTAACAAATAAGAATATACACCAACAAGCACTTCAAGATAATCACGCAGAAATACCTAAAGGTTTCAATATACACCATTTTAGATTCCCAGAGTTTCGTAAGATTCGCGATCTCAGATCAAGGGAATTGTCAAACGGGTAAAGTCTAGGTGACAGTTCTAAAAAATAATGCCCAAAAAATAAAGTATTGCAAATAATCAGAACCAAAACAAAAGCTAAACACAAGTCACAACAATGAGCACGTAAATTCCTAGCAACAGGCAATGGTTACCCCACAGGGTAACCCCAAACCTAATGGTCACCTCACACGATGACTTGCTAGTACTGGAATGTAAAAGATGGTCTGATGGTTACCAGAACGGACCAAATCTGATGATCTGTATTAAATAGGATAGATACGAAACAAATTAAAAGAATTCCAGCAGCACAGCAACCACACAAGCTGGAAAAACCACGAAGGTTTTGCAAACGCCAAATATGTTCACTATCGACCGTTGTCTAAGCTGTCCGGACCACCACAAATATAACTGACCACTACAGAAGGTCAGAAATAGGACGAGGATCACAACGCCATCAACCACTCGGCGGAATACCCTCTTACGTGCCTCCACGCGCTGCCTAAAGAAATCTACAGAAAAAATTACGCGCCACCCACGCGTTGCCTCCTCTGCTTCACGCGCCGCACGCACCGCTCAGCTACTCTGCCTCAACGTCAGAAACTAGAATATGGTCTCCATTCACAAAGATGACATCTCCTTTGGCCGGATAATGGACGGACAGATACGGGCAGATTCTTGTTTCTTCTTCTTCGTTAATCCGACAACCCAAAATTAATTTTCTTACACTACCGAATGCCAACGAGGCTCTGATACCAATTATTGGGGAAAAAATAGTTCGCCGGATCATTGATTCTTGCAAGAACAATTGACAGGGCTCAGATTAATAATATCCAACTCCACAAAGGTAACACCAAGTTAAAAGAGAAATTAAGAAAGACCAATTTCGCCAAAGAAATATAAGGGAGGGAAGTGGGTTGTAATTTTCACAAATAAAAACTACAAAGACGCTTTAGAATTTTGTAACTCTTTTCATAAAGAACCAAAAGGCATTACTAGTTCAGATTCTCCTAAAATCTCAGAATCAATTTTAATTAAACAAAATAATTTGATCATTACATTATTAATTTCTTTACATAAGAAAATTGATAGTTTAGATAAGCAAAGATATCAGCTTCATCATCTAGCATAGAAAATGATTTAAAAGCTATAACAGGACAATTAGGAAGTTTGAATCTTCAACCTACAGGTAAAGAAAAAATAACCAAAAAATTACCTAAAGAATTTAAGTTTCCAGGATGAGTTTACAAACTCCTTTTTTAGGAAGATCTAGAACGATTACTGAAGGAACATCAAGACCAAGTACTTCAGGAATAGACAGATCCATTTTAGACAGACTATTAAGAAGAACTGAACAAAATGATCAAAACATTGAAGAAATTCTTGACCCAGACCAAGATTATGTTAGATTCCAGACCCATGGTTTGAGATTATTAAATCCAGAAGTTTTATATAACAGAGGAATTTTTGAATCAAGAATGCGGTTCTTTAGACATAATAGACAAGTTTCAATTCAGTGCATAGGCAGTCAAGTTAGAAAATTAAATCTAATTTCAAATGACTCTAAAAAAGAATTAAAAAAGAGAAATTATAGATTTATGCATTTAGGATTAATAGTCATAGGAATTAAAGGTCTAACAAGAAAGAATTTAGGATGCAAGACTTTAATTACAATTTATGACGAAAGATTTAATAATATAGACAAGAGTCAGATAGCTAGTATGGAAGTAGATATGAACAGTAATCATGGAATTATTTACTGTAATCCAGACTTCTTAATGACTATAAAAGATTTTTCTGATAAGATTAAAATAGAAATTCAGACTAAAGGATATGAAGACTTAGATAGTGGAGAAAATCTTTTAATTCATATAGGATTTTTAGGAAGATGTTCAGTAAGCGCCCAAACTAAGTACAAAATTTACATAGATAAAGTAGTAAATCTAATGAGTAGTAAAGGTATCAATATGGTTAAACCAAAAGAATTCTCACCAGAACAACTTGCAGGTTTAGAATGGGATTTAGACAAGTTTTTAGAACAGAAAGAAAAAACAATCATTGCCCCAACAGAAGCCTTAACCTATAGAGACATACACAGAAGAACTAGTCTTAGATTTATAAACTATGACCAAGTAGAAAGACAGTCAGAAGAAAATGAGGAAGCATAATCTGTTAATGAACCATTTATAGATAATGTTCATATTGAACTACTAGGAGAAGATTTAGACAGAATTATCTTTCCTAAAGAATTAGAAATGGATTTAAGTAAAGTAGAACTGCTTAAATTAGAAGATGAAATGTATCTTAGTAAACAGATTAATGATAATGAATATTTATATTATGATTCAGATAGAAATATAAGGTTAGGAACCATTGATGACACCCCTTTTGATAAGACCGTTAAACACGAACCTTTTTCATATGGACCAGGATTTCCTCCAAGAGGATCATATGGAAGTTATAACGAACCTCCAGAAGACTCAAAATACATAGCTAAAGGTAGTGATAGACCATTAGAAAATAAAATAGAATTCCAATCTGTGGCCAAAGCACAAATTTTAAATTTAACTGCTCATGACCCCCAGATGTGGACAAATGTAATAGACGTATGGAAAAGTACTATTATAGGAAATTATATTAGAAATTTTCAAGAAATGGATCCTTTAGATATCTATAGATATTTAGAGACGTTCTTAGGAGAAAGTACTAAGGCAATGTGGGAAGCATATAAGAGAGAAAAGAAAGAAGAATTTGATGAATTAATCAAATTAGGAAGTAATCCCTACAATTTCGTTAATAAGATTCAAGTTTTAATTACCGGATCAGACCCTAATTCAGGACAGATGAGTGTACAGAAAAAAGCTATGAGAGATTTAGAACAACTTAGCATGTATAAATGGACTAAAGGAAAATATGTTAAGAAATTTTTAAATGAATACTATTATTTAGTTTCAATATCAGGAAATACTTTTAATCAAGAAATAGGACAAAAGTTATTCCATAAATTGCCATGTCCTTTAGGATTAGAAATAACAGATCCATGGAATAATTTAGCAACAGTAAAAGAATTTCCAGATAAGAAGTGGAGCATAGGACATAGAATTCAACATGTAATAAGATGTTTAGAAGATAAGTGTGTTACATTACAAATCCAGAAACAACTAAAAAAGAAAGATTATAAATTTTGTAAAGACATTTTTACTCCTCAGACTTATGGTGCTTCAAAACCTATAAAGAAAAAATATAGAAAAGATAAGAAAAGAAAAAGAAAACCTATAAGAAAAAGATTTTTTCTTAGAAAATTTAATAAGAGGAAGCCTTATTTAGATGAGAATAAACATGTCAGAAAATTTAAGCCTGATAGAACTTATAAGAATAAACTTAGTTGTTTTGTTTGTAACAGTAATGAACATTTAGCAAGGACATGTCCAAAGAGAATAAATAGCTATGATAAAAAGAGTACATTAGTAGAGTGCACTAATGAAGATCTTATTCAATTAGACGAATACATCTCAGATAATGAGTCTATTTATAGCATTGTATCTATAGAAGACATAATAGAACTTCAGGAAGACTCGGATTATGAAATTTTAGATGAATTTACAAATTTCAAGATTAGTGAAGAATCAGAATCTGAAGATGAAGTAGACTTAGTACAAACTATATTAGAAGAATGCAATCATAATTGGCAAAAAAGAACAGGTACAGATAGTACAGCTTGTTTTTTATGTAACTGGTATCCAGTTAGAAAACTTAGAGCAAAATGCACAGAATGTTATAAAGAAGCATGCATTAAATGTTTAGAAATAAATAGTTTAATTGAAAAAGAAGAAATTAAACCAGAAATTACAGTAGAACAAATTGAAATTTCTGAAATTAGAATTCTTAGGAGAAGAATAGAAAATATTGAAGACATGCAGAAATTGTTAGTTCAGAGACTAGAAATACTTGAGTCACAAAACAAAGGCAAAGGAATTATGATAGAAGAACAAATTCCAGAACACCCAGAATTAGTTCAGATAGTTTGTAATTCAGAAAAATTAAGAAGTATTAAGGTTAAATGCCAAATTAGAATAGGAGACTATATCATAAAATGTTTAGGTTTAATAGACTCAGGATGTAGTAATTGTATAATTAATAAAAAATTAATTCCAGATAGGTATATTGAAAAGTCTAAGAATCCAATAGATGCCCAGCAGATGGACGGAGACCATTATACTTATACATAATTACTTAGGCCTAATAGTAAGATTAGTTTTGAGACTAACTGTGGTTTAAGTATGGAATATACTCTACCTAGAGACTCTACATGGGTAAGACCTTTAAGTCTTAAAAACACAGACTTTATTTTAGGATTAAGCTTTTTATTAAAAGACAATGGTAGTATTACAATTACTAAAGACTTCATACATTTTCAGAAACATACATTATCCAGTCCAACTCAGACTATTTACTTTCCATTAGAGTGCGTTGAGAAGCGTGGTGGTGGTAGTACCAAAAAAGAATGCCCCTGTAAAATAGAAAGAGAATGTCAATTAATAAAAAATCAGACTCTAGAAGAAGAGGAATTAGAAAATGAATTCAATTACACAGAAGACTTTGACTTTAGATTAATAGAACTCTTAGATAGTGAAAAAATCTATTATACCTTAGTAACAGAACAAGATATACAGAGTTTAATTTCCAAATTAGAAAAAATGGAAATTTTAGGAGAGAATGTTTTAAAATATTGGGAAAAAGACAAAGTTATGTGTGAACTTAAAATTAAGAACCCTGAATACATAATTAGATGTAAAAACATAGAAGCAACAAATTTAGATTTAGAAGATTTCAGAATGCATGTTAAAGATCTACTAAAATTAGGTGTTATTGGAAAATCAGATAGCCCTCATAGATCAGCAGCTTTTATAGTTAGAAAGCATTCAGAAATAGTAAGAGGTAAAAGTAGAATGGTTTTTAATTATAAGAGATTAAATGACAATACAGTAGAAGATGCTTATAAGCTACCAGATAAGACAGTTTTAATTAATAGAATCCAGAACTATAAGATTTTTAGCAAGTTTGATTTAAAATTAGGATTCTGGCAAGTTAGAATGCACCCTAGTAGCATAGAGTGGACAGCCTTCACTTGTCCAGGAGGACACTTTGAATGGTTAGCCATGCCTTTTGGATTAAAAAATGCGCCAGGAGTTTTTCAAAGAAAGATGGATAGCATTTTTAATAAGCATAGTAAATTCGTAGTCACATACTTAGATGACATTTTAGTATTTAGTAAAAATAGAAGAGATCATAGAGGACATCTACAGATTGTTTTTTCAGAATTTATAGCACATGGGCTAATCATAAGTAAAAAGAAAATGGTTTTGTTTAAAGAATATATAGATTTCTTAGGAGTAAACATAGGACAAGGAAAAATTAGCCTTCAGCCCCACATAGCACAGAAAGCTTTAGAGTTTCCTGATAAATTAGAAGATTTAAAACAAATCCAAAGATTTTTAGGATTGGTCAATTACGCTAGGCCATTTATTAAAGACTTAGGTAAGATTGCAGGACCATTATACTCTAAGACATCTTCAACCGGACAAAGACATTTTAATATAGAAGATGTTAAACTTGTCCAGACAATAAAAGAAAAAATTAAAAGTTTACTAGAATTAGCAATGCCTTTAGACACAGATTACTTGATAATTGAGACAGATGGAAGTAATTTAGGATGGGGAGCAGTTTTATTATGCAAACCTAATAAATATGCAGACAAGACTACAGAAAGAATTTGTAGGTACAATAGTGGTAACTATAAAGAAAAAGGCAATTTAAGTAGCATTGATGCAGAACTTTTAGCAGTAAACTATGCTTTAGATAGTTTTGAATTATTTATTGTTTCCAAAAAAGAAATTTTGATTAGAACAGATTGTGCAGCTATTGTTTCATTCTATAATAAGCTCAAATTAGACTCTAGGAAAAGCAGTAGAAGAAGATGGTTAAACTTTGTGGATAGAATTACAAATACTGGAATTAATATAGACTTTGAACATATTAAAGGTGTAGATAATAAAGCTGCAGACATCTTAAGTAGAATGATTTCTATTAAAGAATTTTGATCTAACTGTTTTGTGATTCTTTACAGATGTCCAGACCACCATTAAGACCAGGAATTCCCCCTGGGAATTCTTTTGCCTCTACAGCTTTATTACAGACTTCGAGTAGTCAGAACAGACCTTTTTACCAAGAACGTTTAAGGTTTGGTAATCAAGAACTTTTATGTTTTCCTAATAGTAACATTTCATTCAAAGTTTTACCACATATTTCCATTTATAGAGAAGAAAGATGCATTTTAGATAATTTATGGATTTCTTATAATAAGAACCCCAAAGACCAAAAGTATTTTCTAGCTTCTTTAAATGCACTTTCAGAACATTTTAATCAAAATAAAATTAGGTATAAATTTTATGTTGTAGTTAAAGGTAAAACGCCAGGAATTTTCCATTCGTGGTTAGAAGTTTTAGACTGCATTAAAGATTGCAAAGACTCTCTTTACAAAGGATTTTCTAGTTATCAAGAAGCACTAGATTCTGCTAGGCAGTTAATAGGATTAAATTTTTATGTTTCGCCTACATTGAAAAATTTTCAAGATCCTCCATTAGACTTTTCTCTTAGCAAAGACAAGAAGATTTTTTGCACTCATTGTAAATGCATGCAGAACAATTTTAAGATTATCAATGAATCTAATCAGACTTTATTAGCTGAAAGAACATCATTACAAAAGAAAGTTTCTTCTTTAGAACAACAAATAGTTAATTTAAGAATGATTTATCCAAAGGGTACTATTGAGCCCAAAAAATCAATAGCTAGTCCAGCCCAAACGGTAGCTGGTAAAGACTCATCAAACCCGTTAATGGCTGTGGACTTGCCAAAAGTCCAACAGACATAGGGAACTGTTGATTTCCCTACAAATTTAGAAAAGAACCCAATCTGGGACATATATATGTATGTGTGTGTGTGTAATAATATATATTATATATGGTATAATATAATATATGGGTATGGTAATGGTAATAGTCTAATATATTATACCTTAAATATATATACCCCAATAATATTATACCCTAAACTTAGCCGTCCCACTTTAAACCGGGTCCAACACACTAGGCCACTGAGCAACGACCCAAACGTACATTAAAACCTTCAAGTGACCTACACACGTCCTTCATTAATTTGGGCTGACACACTTGTGAAGTGGACTATACAATTATTTTTCAATCCTGGGCTCAAAACCTATGAATATATAACGGGTCTATTAATTATTACTGCCCCGGGTTTATTTGAAATCACAAAAATCCCAACAGTGCACGTGGCTTGCGTTTTAGAAAAAAAATAAAAAAAATATCCAGTCTACACGTGAAGGAGAGTTTTAATGACTAAATTGAAAAGTAAATGTGTTTTATGACAAGTTAAGCTTTTAGACGAAAAAATTCATCACATTTATAGTGATTTTATATAATCCTTTTTAGAAAAAATCAGACGTTTTACGGCCCTCCATGTTACACGTGTTCATCGGGTGCTTGTCTTGAAAATATTTTATGTATAACTCGATGTTGGTGATAACAAGTGTTTTCATCATCTCCAATGCAACAATGTAGAAAGTTGTACACATGGACGTGATAAGTAAAATTGGGAAGGGAGAGAAGAGCATCTCCAATGAGATTGTGGATTGGAAAAATTGTAGCTTGCATTTACAAGAGAGAGGATGTAATGGAGAGAAGAGCATCTCCAATGAGATTATGGATTGGAAAAATTGTAACTTGCATTTACAAGAGAGAGGATGTAATGGAGAGAAGAGCATCTCCAATGAGATTATGGATTGGAAAAATTGTAACTTGCATTTACGAAAGAGACACTACAAAAGAGTAAGTGAACGTAATGATTAAGCTTTTGTTTGGTTTTGCTTAAAATATTCTCAAAAAAGTTAAGTTCAAATCAATAATTAATTTTAATCATACTTTTTATGAGATCCACAATTTTTATCAACTTTTTAACTATATATTTTATCAATTATTATTAAAATCTTCTAAAAAGGTTATTTTTTAGCGAAATGAAATGCACGAAGAAGAAAGAATATAAAGTTGAATATAACATTCAATAAAAGATAGCAATGTCCTGCCAATTTTCCGGCACTTAGACTTTGTTATATCATAACAAATCGAGACTAACACTTCGAAGTGAAAACAATATGCAATTGTAATATATTTTATAAGAATAGTTTCATCATGTACTATTAAAAATAAAAGAATTTAAAAAATATTAATATTTTTATTCCAAAAATATTATTTATATTTTTTTATAAAACTCGTAGTCACATTTCTTACAAAATGTATGTATTGCATTTGTTACATTTCTAATTTAAAATATTAAAAAATAATTAAAGAATTTTATTATAAAATCAAGTAGGTGCTTATTTTAAATCCAAATATAAAATGACACAAAAAAAAAAAAGGTAATAGAAACCTGGAAAAAAGAATGTGCATTGCACATGCTGAAGATCATAATTTAAAAAAGTAAAGATTTTTGCATGGGTAATTATATTACCACAACATTATTTGTTAAATATACCACATTTTAATTGTAATGAAAGTTTTTAATTATTGGTCACTTTTACATTTATGTTTAACTTTTTTTAAGTAAATTTTTATCATCAAACTATTAATTTGCACGTCTTATATTTGTCTTTGATGATGATTTTTGTCCAAAAAATTAAATAGGAGGGCGTAAATTTTTTTTTTTTTTGCATTTAATATTTTTTACATAATCAAAATAAATAACAAATAAGAATTTTTCCCACATTTCAATGCACATTAAAAGAATATTTAGACAAAAATCTTCATACGAGACAAGATGTGAAAACTAAATGAAAGTTATCTTAAAACATTACTTAAGTCTCAACTTGTGATTCTTCAAAAGATCAAGTATGTCAATGATTAAGGGCCCATTTACAATTGAGTTTAGAGCCCAATTTCTGATATGTTAAACAATCATAAATTTTTTTAGACGTTCGATAAATTTTAAAATATATGATTATAAAGAATCTGTGCTATTTTGCAGAAGATTTTGAGAAGAAGCAAAATTGTAGCTTCTAAAATTTTGCTTAAAACTTTTCTACTTCTCTATTATTAAAATATCAATTTTAACCATAATTAATTAAAATAACTCTTTCTGAGAAACCGAATTGATGTAAGTATGATGCATAAAAAATAATTTAAATTTAATTGATTTTTGTATTATATGAATATGCTTTTATTTTGTAATTTTTATAAATTCTGAAATTTGTTAGATATTTATTATGTTTATTTTAAAATAATTATGTTAAATGCATATGTTTTAGAAAACTATTTAATAATATTATATATGGTTATGAAAGTAAAGATAATAATAATACAATGAACATTATTATAGTTAATATTCTTTTTATTAATTTTATACATTTACGGAATAAATCGCGTTTGTTTATCAAATGCATAAATATTGATTTTGAAATATACACTAGTTTTGAAACAAAAGTTTATCAAACACTTATTTGATTCTTTTCACAATTGATTATTTATGCATTATAGCATAGTCATTGATTTCATTGAGGATTGACCTATGGTGGACTGGTCTTGTTTCCCTAATGGTCTGGTAAAAAAAAACTCTTGGAGCTCCATTTTTGCTTACATCGAGGATTCACTCATAAAAGTAGAAAAAGCAATATATTGATGCTACTATTATATTGAAACTAAATTAATTAAAAAAAAAAAGTGTTCGATTTTAAAAGATTAGGCTTTTAGATAAATTGTGGTTCACATTGGTACAATAAGAAAGAAAGTTCTTGTGTTCAAATATCATTGCCATCCAATTGTGTGTTGACCTATGGTTAACTTTAAAGTTTAATATTTTGATTATATCAAACAAATTAGTTGTGTTTACTAACAATCTACTTTCAAGTAATATTCAAAACGCTACAAATCGGACTCTAATGCAATATCAAGATCAAGTCAAAATCAATACAATAGTTCAAGTATTTCAAGATTCAAAGATTAAGATCGAAGAATAGATTTCTAGATAAAATTGTAAATGTATTAACTCTTTGATTTTTAGCAATTAAATGAATGAAAGCTGAAAATATTTTTATGCACAAAACGTAAGTCGTTATCACTTGCGTAAAATATTTATATCAAAGCCAAAAATCAATTTTTCAAAACTGTGGAAACGGTCAATCTGTTTGAAAACCGGTCGACCGTCTGACTGTCACTTTCCAAAAAATGTCCATTCTGATTTTTTGCAGTTCCAACAGCTAGTTCTGACCATCTTACCGGTTGACCGTTTGGTCATCCGTTTCAACAGAAGTGACGAAAATTCATCTCTATAAATACAACTTCATTTATTATCATTCAAGAACACTTACAAGAACATTTATCGAGAGAATCATATTGATAGAACTCATTCAAATCTTTATTGCATTTGTATATTCAATATCATTCATTGAAAACTTTGGTTGATCAAATCAAACTTTTGATTCATCATTCTCAACAAAGTTTTTCTTCAACACTTGAACTTTCCTTATCTATTGCTATTCATTAAAGTGTTAGTCTCTCTTAGAACTAAACTTGTATTTATCATTCATCAAGAGAGAAATACTCAAATCAATATCTTTACATTTTTGGTTCATATTGAGGTCCCTTGAAAGCTCAATATTGTATAAGGATCGGTGCTCTTCGTTTGTAAGTCACCAGATACATTGTAAGGGTTTGGATTGCACCATAAGTCAATCAAAATAGTGGAAATGCCGTACTCGTGTTGGAGAGCTTGGTAACGGGGGACGTAAATCATTGGTTGGATCGATCCTCCATAAAAATATCGTTTGCACTCTCTATTCCCTTTTATTTACTTATATTGTGCTTATATTTTTTGTGGATTAATTTTCATTTCTTAAATATCATATTTTGAGAATATTTTTCGAAATTTTTTGAGAAAACCAATTCACTCCCCTCTTGGTTAGTTATTCTTGGGCTATCAATTGGTATCAAAGCAAGGTGCTCATTTTTTTTATTATACAATCTTGAGTTATGGCTAACCAAAATATTCAAAGTCTTGAGGGACATTCTACAAATCGTCATCGCTTCTTTAATGGCACTCACTACAACTATTGGAAAACTAGAATGATGATTTATATTCAATCTATTGATTATAACATTTGGAAAGTCATTGCGTTTGGTCTATATGTGCCAACAAAAATTACTAAAGTTGATGATAACGAACAAGTTGTTCCTTTTGTTGATCAATTGTCTGTTTCAGTATTCCTCCATAACCAATATCAGAAGCATCGGTTTCAACAATGAGTGAGGCTTTTGGATTGACAAATTAAGTCATGGAAGAGTTTTGACACTTTGTTTGACAAGTTTAACTACTTCAGTATTTTTGTCTAACCATAGAGGTGGAATTTTGCGGAGCCTTTGATAAAGAGGTTCACATATCTGTCAAATGTTTGGGATGAAATCGGAGATATAGTTGACACACCCTAAGAACATTTGAAGACTTGTTTTATCAAAGATTTGGTCTGAGAATTTAGAGGCGAATTCAATACTTCGCTATTGGGGTAATGGTTCCTCTAATAACCTCATGCCCTGGAAACTTAATCGTAGTATGACATAGGACAATTTCTTTTCGGACACTGCAAGACCATTTCTTTTAACTACTGAAAGAAAAATTTGTAAATTCTTAACAAAATGCTCAACGTTACCATTCCGGCATTTGGCTTAGTCCCCAAAATTTCAAGTTGTTCCCTAAAAATGCTTCTGATATTGGTTATGGAGGAATACTAAAACAGACAATTGATCAACAAAAGGAACAACTTGTTCGTTACCATTCCGGCATTTGGCTTAGTCCCCAAAATTTCAAGACGATTTAATTAAAAAAAACTTTTCTTGCCAGGACAGATTGCAAAACTTCAAAAGATAATTTACAAAAGGATGTCAAAAATCTTGTTTCCAAAAAAAATTATGCCAGATGGCAAACAATACTATCTTGTTTCGATTTTTAAATTGAATTTATCAAAGGTGAGAATAATTCATTGCCAGATTTCTCAACAATAGAATTCTTGCAGGAAAGAGAGATGTAAAAAAAAAAAAAAAAAACATCAACAGCAAGGGAAGAACCCCTGAGGAGTATCTCCTCGAATGTTCTAATTCACAATCTACTCAAGCATTATCTTCTCAAAAATCCAAAGGTGTTTCAGTTTCTTCAAATCCTTTTACGGTTCTTGGAACCCTACCCACACAAAAAGAAAATCCACTCAAATTACAAAAATGCTCTCAAAACAGAAACAATTTAGTCAATCAAGGATCAGGAAAGCTTCCTGCAATTAATACCCAAAAATTTCAATACTTTACCAAAGGAACTGCTCTTCATGTTGCTGAATTCGAGAATGAATGGGCAAAATTTACTTCATTTGATAATGTATTTCAAGAATCTTTCATCAATTCCCTAAAGATGATGACCCATTTAATTTCTTAAATAAAAAATATCAGGTGTTGAATGAATTCTTTTTTAATCCTCACAAAATTCATCAATCAAGAATATGGTACGAGACAATTCTCAAAGTTACAAAATCAGCAATCATTTCTCACACAACAAACAAGCCTAACACTATATTTTTCAAAAATTAAAATTCTTCAAGTACTTACCCTCTCCGATTGGAATCAAGATCCATGGGTAACAAAAACCTTTTCCCTAAAAATGGTGAGAAATCATCATTCTGTTATCAAGATTATATCAAGGCCTGGTATAATGTTTTCTTTTTCAGGCCATCAAGCCATTCTTGTCTTGTT
Source organism: Forsythia viridissima (assembly GCA_030279155.1). Classification (NCBI taxonomy): domain Eukaryota; kingdom Viridiplantae; phylum Streptophyta; class Magnoliopsida; order Lamiales; family Oleaceae; genus Forsythia; species Forsythia viridissima. Next base: position 16,633,931 of record CM059035.1, on the reverse strand, counting down.
CTTTTCGATCCAAATTGTCCAAAAGTTTTTCCTAAATGTTTCAAACTTGGTGGATTTATTTTGGTGCTACTGAAGAAATCATTCCCAGTCGAACCCTTGAAGGATTCCCAGTCGATATTGTGGCTCACAAACACGTTCAGGATAAGAAGGGAGTCTGTTAATTTGTTGTGCTCGAAGTCCCTCCCTGGTAGTGGCCATGCATCATCTCGGCCATATAGAAATCGGGTCACCTCATCCATATCCTGAATAGAGGACAGAGGGTGAATATCTTCAGTGGTTATACCATAGAAGTTGTTGATGACCCTTGGGGTAAAAATGAACCATTTATCCCGTACCCAAGTCTGTCCATAGTTCTCTGTCCCGTGAATGTTGATTTCTTGGTTAAAGTGGGTGTAGAATTCATGGACGAGCTGGGAGTAAATTTTGTGAGGTGTATTAGCAATCTTGGACCAGCCGCATACGTCAATGAGGTTATAAAGCTCGGAGTATGGAAAGTCATCCAATTGTAATCTCCGCTCCCCCCATATGGTCAATTGGCTAATAAACGTCTTGAATCTTTTCTCGTGCTCCTCGGAAAGATAATGACGGGAGTCAGTGTTTTCTAAGGCTCTTTTTGACGTGTTTCCAGTTGCCTTTTTCTTTACTTTTTTGGCGGCGGTTGGGGGTCGTTTTGGAGCCATGATCTGTAAAATGACCAAAAATAAGTTAGATAAGAAAAATAACATATATGGTTTAAGACTTTACCCTCAAACTATCCTCAACTTTAGGTAAAATTTTTCGAAAAATTGTGTTAGACTAGGCTATTTCGTGCTCCTAGAAATCTACCTAAGAATGTGCAAAAGTGAGACGGAAGAGGGTGGCATGAAAGTGCATGCTTTGGTCTACCACATATTCAAATTTCATAGCATTATGAGGTCATTTGTACCAAACGGACGGAGAACGAAAGTGCTAACGAAAGCAGGCTGAAGTGGCCTGCTGTGGCTACCCTGGTAGGCCACATTTTCCGTTTTTTGGTCCTGGCTTGAATTTGGTGATAACAGTGTGTTCAAGCCAAATTGAATGACCCTAAGTGATGGCATTAGTCTAACAGATTAGCTTAGGATCACATTTCCCAAAATTTGGTAAAATTTTTGGTTGGGGTAATTCATCAAACACCTTGAATGCAAGGGTTTGTTCTTGGTTGGAAGAGACAATTGGATAATTTGTCAAAACCCAAAAATTTTCCAAACCTAAGAAACTAAACTCAATCAATAACATACTCCCATATCGATTCAAGCCTAAACTAAACAACATTTACTCCACATTGATCAAAAAGCATAATTTACACACATTTATATCAAAAAATCCGAAAATCAACAACAAAAAATGTGAATTTACCTTTTAGTTCATGAGTTTGATGTTAATTGATGATTGATGTTGAGTAATTTGAAGCCCAAAGTGCTCGTTTAGTGTTTGGAGATCAAGGATTGAAGAGAGGAAACCGTTGAAGTTTGGAATTTGTGTTTTTGAAAATGAGCCTTCAACCCCGATTTTAAGATCTTCTGGTATTCCTTGTGACCGCAAGAGAGTAAATTCCTGTGATCGCAGGATACCTCTTTCTGGACAGAATGTTTTCTGCCCAGTCTATGCAATTGCGATGGAGAATTCCATGCGACCGCATAGGAAATTCTGTGAATGAAAATTTTGTTGTTTTTTTTCTTTTTTTTAATTACTATTTAAATTATTCTAAAAATAACTTTAAAATAATTGGAAACGTGCTTATGCAAGATGACGATGATCCTAGCCTCAAAACCTAAGAATTAAAAGCCTATTTCAAAAATCCTATAAGCATAAAAACGTGCAAAAACGTGCATCAATTCCTAAAACTTAAACGATGCTGAAATTTAAATAAAAGGGAGAAAAATGGGTTGCTTTCCATTGAGCGCTTGTTTAAAGTCTTTAGCTTGACTTTGTCGTGGTGATCACTCCGAATTGCTCAAAGCAGTGAAAGACTTTTCTTTCAAAAAATCACCATCCAAGTACTACTTTAGCCTTTGTCCGTTCACCTTGAACCTTCCCTTTGTGTCATGAGCTACTTCCAACGCTCTTTGTGGATAAACTTTCACTACCGTGAATGGCCCGGACAATTTTGAACGTAGTTTTCCAGGAAAGAGTTTGAGTTGTGAGTTGAATAGGAGAACCTTTTGTCCTGCCTCAAACTGCCTTTTTTGAATGTTTTTGTCATGCCAATTCTTGGTTTTATCTTTGTACAGTTTAGCATTTTCATAAGCCTCGAACCCGAATTCTTCCATTTCGTTCAATTGAAGCAGTCGTTTCTTACCGGCTTCTTTCAAGTCAAAGTTCAACTTCCTCAATGCCCAGTAGGCTCGGTACTCCAACTCAACCGGTAAATGGCAGGGCTTCCCAAAAACTGGGCAATATGGTGACATTCTAATTGGTGTTTTAAATGCAATTCGATATGCCCACAGAGCATCATCTAGTTTTCTAGACTAATCTTTTCTCGAGGTACTCACTGTGAGCTCTAAGATCCTTTTCAACTCCCGGTTGGAGATTTCCACCTTGCCACTAGTTTGTGGATGGTACGGAGTAGCCACACGGTGCTTCACACCGTATTTTGCCAAGAGAGTTTCAAACTGCCAGTTGCAAAAATGTTTACCTTCGTCACTTATGATTGCTCGAGAAGTCCAGAAATGCATGAAAATATTCTTTTTGAGAAAATTCACCACTACCCTGCCATCATTGGTCGGTAAGGCCACAGCTTCTACCCATTTTGAAATATAGTCCACAGCCACAAAAATGTAGAAATATGAGAACGATGGTGGAAACGGTCCCATGAAGTCTATTCCCCATACATCAAAAAGTTCAACCTCTAAAATGCTTCGAAGAGGCATTTCCTGCTTTCGAGATTTATTTTCCGTCATTTAGCACCTGTCACATTTTTTTTACCAAACTATATGCATCCTTGAATAATGTCGGCCAATAAAACCCGAATTGTAAGACTTTGGCTGCTGTTTTAGTAGTACCGAAATGACCTCCGTATGGTGAGCAATGACATTGCTCCAAGACAGTCTCCATTTCTTCTTCAGGTATACATCTCCGAATGACTTGGTCATCCCCCTGTCTGTAGAGAATAGGATCTTCTCAAAAATAGTATTTAAGTTCCAAAAATAACTTTTTTCGACGTTGATGGTCGTAATCAAGGGGCACGATATTGCTTGCAAGTTAATACACATAATCTGCATACCACGGAGCGCCAAAAATCTGCTCGTCTGGAAATTTCTTATTTATTTCACCTTCTGCATTCCCTTCTGACTGCTCTATTCTTGACAAGTGGTCGGCTACCATGTTCTTGCTTCTCTTTTTATCCTGAATTTCCAAGTCAAACTCTTGAAGAAGTAGTATCCACCGAATCAGTCTTGGTTTTGCATCTTTTTTAGCAAAAAGGTATTTCAATGCTGCGTGGTCCGTGTGCATTATCACTTTCGATCTAATGAGGTATGATCGAAATTTTTCGAAGGCAAATACTACTGCTAGTAATTCTTTTTCTGTAGTGGCATAATTCATTTGAGCGTCATTGAGAGTATAGCTGTCATAATATATGACATATATGACTTTTTCTCTACGCTGCTCCAAAACTGTCCCGATGGCAAAGTCACTTGCATCACACATGAGTTCAAACGGTAGATCCCAATCAGGTGGTACAATGACAGGTGCTGAGATTAGGCTGTTCTTGAGAATGTTGAAAGCTTTAAGACAATCTATAGAAAATTCAAACTTGACTTCTTTTTCCAGCAAACTGCACAACGGTTTAGTTATTTTTATGAAATCCTTTATAAACCGCCTATAGAAACCCGTATGTCCCAGAAAAGACTGAATTTTCTTAACTATTGTCGGATGAGGAAATTTCTCTATAACTTAAATTTTTACTTTGTCGACTTTGATGCCCTTAGCTAAAATCCTGTGTCCCAACACGATGCCTTCTTGGACCATAAAGTGGCACTTTTCTCAATTGAATACCAAGTTTGTTTTCTCGCAACGCTGAAGTACCAGGGTCAAATTTTTGAGGCATTCATCAAATGATGATCCAAAACTGAGAAATCATCCATGAAAACTTCAATAAATTTTTTGACCATATCTGAGAAAATAGACATCATACAACGCTGAAATGTGGCAGGAGCGTTGCACAGGCCAAATGGCATACGCCTATTTGCAAACGTGCCATAAGGACAAGTAAATATGGTATTTTCTTAATCTTCTGGCACTATATGAATCTGATTGTAGCCTGAATACCCTTCAAGAAAGCAATAGTGCGAATGACCCGCTAACTGTTCCAGCATCTGATTAATGAATGGAAGAGAGAAATGATCTTTTCGGGTGGCATCATTCATCTTTCTGTAGTCAACACAAACTCGCAAATCGGTAGTTAATCTGACTTGTATGAGCTCGTTATTATCATTCTTCTCAACCGTAATCCCTCTTTTTTTAGGCACTGCCCGAACCGGGCTTACCTAAGTACTATCTGAAATAGGATAGATGATACCGGCATCAAGTAGTTTCAACACTTCAGCTCAGACTATTTCTTGCAAATGAGGATTCAATCAGCGTTGATGCTGCACTGTTGGTTTATATGTCTCTTCCATTAGAATCATGTGCATGCCTAAGGACGATCCGATACCTCTGATGTCTGCTATAGTCCAACCGATGGCTGATTTTTAATTCTTCAGAACTCGGAGTAGTTTATCTTCTTGATCTTGATTAATAGAATTTGTAATAATGGCTGGAAGAGTAGATGACTCACCGAGATAAATATACCTAAGGTGAGAATGTAATTGCTTTAACTCGAGAATCGGGGCCTTTTGAACTGAAGGTGGTTGTTGAGGAGGTGTGGTACCCAGATCCATATATTTATTTCTTCTTTCCATCCGTTCAGATCCTTGTAAATATCTGGCACATTCTTCCAGAACTTGAGAGTCAGAACTTTCTTCTTGAGAATGCATAATACAAGCTTCCCATGGATCTGAAGGATTTTCCAAAGCAAATGTGTTAGATGCCTCGTGATCAATGATATCGATGTGGAAGCATGAGTCAAAGGAGCTTGGATATTGTATTGCTTTGAATACGTTGAAAGTGACTTGCTCCTCGTTCAATCTCAACATTAGCTGCTCTTTTTGCACATCAATTAGTGCTCGTCCAGTAGCTAAGTATGGTCATCCCAAGATAAGTGGTACATCCTTGTCTTCCTCCATATCCAAGATAATGAAGTTAGCTGGGAATATGAACTTGTCTACTTTCACTAAAATATCTTCAACAACTCTGTGTGGACGTTTAACTGATCGATCAGCTAACTGTAGTGATATTGTGGTTGGCTTTGCTTCTCCAAGACCTAGTTGCCTGAAAATAGAATAAGACATCAAATTAATGCTAGCACCTAAATCACATAATGATTTTTCAAACAATGAACTACCAACTGTACAAAGAATAGAGAAACTCATTGGATCTTTAATTTCGACGGTAGCTTGTTTTGCAAGATAGCACTGCATTCCTCGGTAAGCATGACTATTTCGTGCTCCTCCAACTTTCTTTTGTTTGAAATAATTTTCTTCATTAATTTTGCGTAGCTCGGCATCTGGAGCTAGAGCGTCAGCAAAAGGTATGTTGATTTGGAGTTTCTTGAACACATCAAGAAATTTCTCAAATTGCTTGTCTAGCTTATGTTTTCGCAGCCTTTGAGAGAATGAAATTGGATGAACATAAGCCATGATCGGTGGCGGAATATAATCTGGTGGAGAGCTTTCTTTTTCTTGATCAACTTCTGTATCTAATTTGTTATCTCTCTCTTTACTCAACGCAGTTTCCTTTTCAACACCCAATCTTTTCATATGAATTTTTGGCAATACAACTCCGCTTCTTGTGGTGATTGCATTGACTTGCACTTTTGGATTAACTTTGGTATTGCTTGGCCATGTGCCTGGTTGTTGCTCGGTCAACAGTTTAGCCAACTGCCCAATCTAATTTTCTATATTCTTTCTCACAACATCTTGTCTTTTCTGCATCTCCTTTAACTCAGATTCCATACGCATGACAGTTTCTTTCAATCCTCTTTTTCTCTCTTGTGGTCTCCCTTGATTTGGTGGATTCTGAATATTTTGGGTGTTGCCATAGGAGAAGTTTGGATGATTTCTCCATCCTGGATTGTAAGTTTATGAGTACAGATTATTCTGCTGTCACTGAAAGTTTTGAGCATATGCAACTTGTTCAGGTGATGGCATATCAACTTTTGTCAAAGGACACTCTGATGATTGATGGTTTGCCCAGCATGTTACACAGATTGGTGGAGACATCTGAACCATATTAGCTGAATGAGAATATTTCATTGCTTCCATATGCTTTGCCAGTGCATCGATTTTCGTTAGTACAAGTGAATTGGTGTCTACTTCATGTATCCCTGTTTCTTTCTTCTACAACTCCCTGTCTGGCCACATAACGAACTGTTTACTCATTGTTTCATACAAGTCATGGAGGTCACGGGTGGATCTATTTTGGATAGAGCCACCTGCTGCAGAATCGACTGAAGAACGACTGCTTTGAACTAAATCAGAGTAGAAGAAATGATTCTGAGCTGCTAAAGGAAAACCGTGACTTGGACACTTTCTGAACTGTTGCTTGAATCTTTCCCATGCCTCGTGAAATTTTCCAACTCAGATTGTTGGAAATTGGAAATTTCATACTTTAGTATGTTTACTCTGGCTGGAGGGAAATATTTCAGCGTGAATTTCTAGATTAGATATGTCCAAGTAGTGATGCTCCCTGGCGGTAGAGAATCTAAGCATTCTCTAGTTTTTTATCCTTCAATGTGTGTGGGAAGAGCCTTATTTTCAGTGCTTCTTTATTAATACCGTGGTATTTGAAATTTCCACAGTATTCATCGAAGCGAGAAATATGGTAATGAAGATTTTCATCTGTCATCCCATAGAACGGCAGATTGTTTGAGAACAAATTCATCACATCTGGCCTCAACTGGAAGTTATCGTATCCATAAGGCGAATAGACTTTGTTGGACCGATTCTCAACAATCGGTGGCATCATATACTCACCCATAAGAATATCCCATTCACTAACTTCAATTGGTCGAGCTATTGGTGCTTGATTATATATCATATCTGCAGGTAATTGATCATGTACTTGGTGGTCTGCCATTGTATCTTTTTGCTGTCTTTTCTTTTCTCGTTTTTTACGTTGTCGTTAGTGAAAGCTCTGCTCAATTTCTAGGTTTAATTCAAATAGATCAAGAACTTTTGTACGGGACATACACAGTTAACACCTGAAATTTTAGAAAATATATACAATTCAGCAATATCACGAAGAATTAAAAATAAAAATAAAGCTAAAAATAAAATAAATAACAATAAAAAATTGTTAAAACTAAACTATCAATTATTGTAGTAATTAATAAAACTAGTCCCCGACAACGGCGCCAAAAACTTGTTGTGTGATTTCATTTCCGCAAGTGGACGGATCGTTAACAAGTAATATAGTAATGAATAGAGTGTCGAACCCACGAGGACTAGATATCAATATAATCAATTAATTTATAATTCAAATTCTAACAATATGAAAAATACGGATTTATTTTTGGTTTATGATTCTAAAACTATTTTAACTATTTTAATTAAATCTAAACTATTAATAATCAACTTTAAATGATGATAACGAATTAGAGTTTTTTTTTTCTTTTTTTACTAACACTAGAATTCACGAATCCACCTACACGTTCTATAATCAATTATTCATTAATAACTTTAGCGGTTAATTACCCTAGATTGAAAATCGGTGATCCTATAATAATCAAAAACCTCTCTCAATGGTCAATCAATTCTATATCGATATACGAACCTAATTATCTCTAATCAGGTTTCGAACATAAAAATATGCATTTAAATTACTAGAACACCTAACCAGATTTCATAGAGTATAATAGTAATTTCTATCTATTATTGGACCCTATGTTATTCAATACCATGTGCTAAGTCTATATTGAATCTCTCGACTTCAATATAGATAACAGAATATTCTAATGGTGATCAAGCATTAAAACATTAGAAATACTGAATAAGGAATAATCAATCAAGATGTAATTACCTACTAAAACGGAAAACTTCTAATTAATTAAAAACATGAGGTTTCATCGTTCATCTTAGAAATAAGTAAATTAGCCGGACATGATTATGTAAAATAATACAAGAATTGTATTAATCATGTTCCAACAAAAGAAAAAGAAGAAAGAATAAATAAAACCCGTGACTCTGGCTGAATAATCTTCAATCCCGTGCCTTGATCTTCAATTCTCCTTTTCTATCATATTCCAAAAATTCGTCCCCCCTCCCCCGAGATGTCTATTCTCTGGCTTTTATACTCGTCTCTCCCTCTTCAAAACGTGGTTTCAAGTTCTTACTTATCCTGGACTTGGTAGAATTTTAATTGAATTAGGACATTGCCAAATTGCTGCCTCGTATAGCCTTGTGATCGCATGGCTTTGCCATTTTATGTTCTGCTGAAATTTTGGCCATCTTGCGATCGCAGCCTTGGACAACCATGCAATCACATGGTTATCTGGGATGCTTTCTTTGGTTCTTTTCCCTGATATTTGCATGTCAAGTCCCTCAAGTCTCTTTGTATGTTCAATTGAATCCATTTTTCTTTTATTTGCTCTCTTTTCGTCCTTTCGTCAGATTGATACTTGAATTTGATTATTTTCTAAAATAACAAGAAAATATTGTGCCATTAAACTGAAAATAATTGATATAACTCATAATCGTCCTTTTTTGTAGGCCTAGATAAGTACATATTTGTACTTATCACTATGAAATATAACATAATATTCTTCTAGAATATTGATAGAATTATAATTCTTTAACAAAATAAAAAAAAAACTAATCTTGTTCAAGAATATTTTAGAACAATAAACACACTGATTTGTTGTCCTTTGTCGTGGAATAAAAGTTAAAGCATTGTTATATCTAATTAAAGCATGAATATTTCTTTTAATTGATTTTCATAAAAATGTCATAACAAAAAGTATAATATGAGTTGGACTCATAAATCAAAGTAAGGATAGAGATATGAACACTAACCAGTTGGTGCCGTTTGAATTTCTTTTGGGATATTGACACTTGAGAAAGTAGACTTTGGGCCACCAAGCTTTTGTTTGTTCTTTATGGGGTTTTGATGTCACAGTTTGGCTGCCTAGTTTTGCTTCTCATTTTTTCTTTTGAATAAAAGAAAATAATATCTAATTGCTCTCTCTGTTGGCTAGAATCTCGTGCTGATAACGTGTTATGAAACTAGAAAATTAGAGAGAAAAAGAGAAGAAAATAGAGAGAGAGAGAGAGAGTCAAAACTCAAGTATGTAAATTTATTATAACAGTAACCCTTATTTATAGGGTTCCAAAGAGAGTTACAACCTTATTAGAATACACTCTTCTGGAGTAAGTAGATAACTACATAAACATCTAGATACAACTAAATAATCATTCATCATTATCTATAATTTTACAACAACAAAAAAACAATATATTGATGCTACTATTATATTGAAAACTAAATTAATTAAAAAAACTAAAGTATTCGATTTTAAAAGATTAGGATTTTAGATAAATTGTGGTTTGCATTGGTACAATAACAAAGAAAGTTCTTGTGTTCAAATATCATTGCCATCCAATTGTGCACTTTATTGTGTTTTATAAAAAATAAAAATTAAAATTCCTACACGTGATAGAGCGTATTAAGAGTATGTTTGGTCATATTTTTTCAAACTCTTTTTTCACCAAATTTATTTTCAACTAATTATTTCATGAGACCTACAATTTTTATCAACTTTTCAACTACACATTTTATAAAAAAAAAAAATTTAAAAATATTCTAAAAAAAACTAATTTTAAATGCTCTCAAACGAGAACTAAATGACTAAATGAAAAAATGAATGTGTGTGGTTTAAGAAAATTCAACATATTAATAGTGATTTTGTATAATTCTTTTTAGGAAAAATAAAATTTTTCCAGTCCTCCATGTTAATCATTTGTTCATCGGGTGCAAGTTCCGAAATTATTTAAGTAGAACTTGACTTTGGTGATAACATGTGTTTATAGTACCTCCATTGTAATAATGAAGATAGTAACATGTGGTAAGTAAAATTGGGGATGGAGAGAAGAACATCTTTAATAGAAATGTGAATGAAAGAAATTTTGACACATATTTACAAACGAAATTATGTACATATATTATAAAAAATTAAATTAGTAATATTTAATATACATTCCAATAGAGATAAAATATAAAAAATTCAATGGAATACGTCTAGACGAGAAAACTTCTAATACTCATGGAGTAAGTACTTCTAATCACTATTTAATTGACATTTATATATTTTCGTGTCAATTAAACACTAAGCCACATTTATTCAATACATTTTTCAATTACATGGTCTCATGGAGTACTGCGGTACTACAGGAGTACTAAAATTAAAAACTTCTAGTACACCATCCAAATGTGGAAGGTGTGCAAGATATCTTTCACTTTTTTTTCCATTCAAGTAAATATTTTGGAGTTATGCGACATGTTTTTTAGTGCAATTCACAGTTTCATTGGAGATGTACTTTGATAAACATGCACTTGTTAATTGAAAATTCAAAAAATGTAGGTTTATCAAAACTTCCATAATTGAACATAATGATTAAGCCTCTGTTTGGCTTTGCTTAAAAAATTTTTATAAAAATTTGTGTCAAAATCAACAATTATTTTTAATCACACATTTATTTTATAACTTTTATCAAAATTTTAACCACTAATTTTATTATTTTTTTTATCAAAAAATGCTGAAAAAACTTATTTTTAACAAAATCAAATAGACCAAGAAAAAAGAATATATAGTTGAATTTAATATTTAATAAAAGATTGCAACGTCATGTCAATTTTTCGGAACTATGTTATGTCATAATAAATCAAGAACTTGAAAATTCAAATCTCGTGTGGATTTCAAATAAATTGATTTATGGCACGGCTTGAGGTCGAGGGCTAGTCAAGGACCAAGCTGTCTCGCTTCAAATCTTGTAACACACTACAAGAAATATATATTTTTCCTACAAAATTTCCGCAGACAAATTGATGTTTGTCTACAGAATTAACTTTTCTCAACAAACCCGTTTTTTTGTAGGGTCATGGTTTGTTCTAAAATTTTCAAAAGTGTGAGAACTTGTGCCCACAAACATATATATTTGTCTCGAAAAAAAAATTTAGTCCGACAAAACATATCTTTTGTTGACAAAAAAAATTAATTTGTAGGATAATATTTAGAGGTAAAAATTTCTATATATATATATATATTTTTTTTTTGGTATTTTTAAACCACAACATCTACTTTGAAGAAAACTATAATAAATAGAGATAGAAAATAAATAATTGAAATTAAAAGCACCAAAATGTGAAAACCTTGGTCAGAAAATTTTCCCTCTTCCTTCTTCCCTCTTCATGCCTCGCTCATTCCCTCTCATCTCTCACAATACCTAAATCAGACGCTGTAGCCACCACTGCCGACCAACCCATCACGCCGCTAACCGTCACACGCGTTCGTCTTTATGCCATTAAATTTCGTTTTTTCACATTTAGCCAATAAAATTAGGATGTTATGAAGAAAAGGGGGGGTTTTAATTATGAAATTAGAAGTAGAGTAGTCTTATTATTAGAATATTATTTTGTTGTTTTTGGTGATTAAAATTGAAATTTGTTCTGGTTGATTATTATTATTATTTTTTTGATTATTTGTTTTGGATGAAATTTTGCAACTTGTTATTTCTTGATTAAATGTCCAGCTGTTAATTACTTGACTATGTATGCTAAATGCCAAATGGCACTTGATGAATTTTTCTGTACAGTGTGTTTCTGTTTTGATGTTTGGGGATGAACCAAGGAAATATTATATTCTTTCAAAAACTATGTATACCGTGTGTTTCTTTGATGAACAAGGTACTAAGAAAACTAGTCCAGAAAATTTTATATTCTTTCAAGAACCTTGTTTCTCTCGAGTGGATTAGACTTTAAGATTTGAGGATTTAGATCGTGGTTTGGCTGGTGAAGACTGGAATGTCTGGAATGTATATGTAGTTTTTCATATCAAGATATTTTTTTACGTCTTTGTGTTCAATTTTTATAATTCACTTTTCTTATATTTTTCCATTATTTAATCTTCTCAGTATCTTTTCATGAGGGAAATATACTGCTGCAATCTTTGTCATAGGTATGCTTTGAACTGAAATGATGGATGAATTGTCCTTGATGATATGATACCATTTGTTAAACTTTTTTTTTTAATTTAATATTTCTGTTGTTTTCTAGTTTTTATTGCACTCTTCTTTAATGTTTATTTTTTAGCGTCTCCGCATGGCTAGAGTTGATGACATGAACCTATTGCAATGCATGCTCTTTTAAGCTTGGTATTTCCATGGATAAATAAATGATCTTAGTTAATTACCACGTGGGTAACATTTTATCAGTTCATGTTTTCAGGTAGCGGTGAATGTATATGCATTTAGTGACAAGACCGAAATAGCATCCTTGGGTATGTGCCAACAGTTAGCTTATTTTGAGTTCATTTTATTTGAAGTAACTAAGACTAACTTAAAACAATTATGTCGATGCCTTCATGTCTTAGTTAATTGATTTGTTGTTCCTTTTTATTCTATATATCTTCCCTGATGATTGATTGTTGGTTCTTTTTATATCTGGGGCATCTTCTCAATTAAGTTCTGCATTTATATGACCACCATCGGATAAAATTGCAAGTTCTCAACTTAAGATCTCCATATGTTGCACCGTCCTATTGTCGTGACGTCGAATGATTGCGGAGTAGATTTTTGGTTCAAAACTTATATGTAGGATATGCTAAGTGCGTGAGGATTTTTACTTCTTTGAAATGCCCATGCTAAATGTTTCTCTGTTCCGTTAGTTATTCATGTAGCATTTCTCAACAATATAATTTTGAATATGTTAAATACCATATGAACGAAAATGTTGAGCACTAGATAGAGTGTAGAGGTAGGGTGGTATGAACACATACATATGGTGATATTCTTCGGAGAAGAAATGAAAACCTTAGACGTTGATTTGAAATTTGTATAGACCTTATAGGTTGGTTGAAGCTCACCTCCAAGAACAAAAGGAAACATCTCAGTTGGATATACAAACTCTAAATGACTGGATTATAGTGATGCCTTAATATATGCACCTTTTACATTTCTTTTGACTTGTGCCGAAAAAGTAGATAAGGATGCAATAAACACTATGAAATTTGTCAGAAGCTTATTACTTCTGTACAAATTGCAACCCATAGATAATTGTGGCTAGGAAGCCAATCTAATTTGTTGACTATAGTCTTAGAAACCTGTATCTATTGTCAACGGACGTTGTCCAATAAATGGAACAGAGCCCTCGTGTAAGAATATGAAATGCCAGGAACATATTGAGATGATACCAGATGATTATAACAAGCGAAATTTGTATCTTATTCAGACCTTCTGATCAGGTTGCTAAATGCTAATAATGTCATCTATCACAAGTTGTTAGATTGAACTTTAAAAATTACTACCTTGCTGTCATACAAAATGACCAATTGGGTGAGATTGAATTTTTACTCGATAAGCGTTCGTTATTGACATCTAAATTGACATCTCAAATGCTATGTGTAAGGACACTGGCAAAATATACAGGGGTCAGGTGTATTATTATCTCAGTTTCCTAACTGCCATTCACAAAGATAAGTTGGAGACATGAGTTAACCAGAGATCTTACAAGAGAGACTGCATGGGAATCCGTCATGCGCATGAGATGTGGAAAAGGTAAATTCCCTAGACTCCAGAGGTTGCAACCACATTAGCATATTCATACCAGACCATGTTACCAGCAAATTTAAGGCTTTTGAATAGATTTGGACCTGATTAGAGACCAGAAAGTTTGGTAATGTGGCTGTCAACTGTAGTATATATTGGGACTATGATATGAGGTGCATAATGACTCCCTTTGTTAGTGGTGAAATAATGGAAAATTGATGCAAATAGAACTAAATAATGACCATAATGACTCTTTTTATTAAATAATCTTTTAACACCAAAATGGGCATGAACAAAGGTGATTCAGTTTCATGTGGGGATACAAAATGGAAAAACATGGCATGCTCTTGTACAAAAGAAGGTTGTACATGTGGATGCTTGCAAACTTTGTTTTTGTATGTTATTTAATATTTTTTGTGGGTTGTTTTAATTTCTTGTAGGATGAGATGTTTGCTAAAGTTAATGAATATCTTGCAGAGAGGGCAAATGAGCAATAACTTCTCGAGGATATTCCTTTGGAGGAGATCTCTGTTGACGATCCAGATGCTAGAATGAAAATCATGATGTCCGTTCTAGGTGTGAAGCCCAGATGTCAAATTCATGGGTTGGGAGATGGTTGCCTTTGAGACATTGATACTTCTTCCAATATGCGCCACATATGGAGAAGGAGCTGGAAGAAGAACGTACTGCTCGTAAAGCTGTTGATGGAGCTCGAACTGAAATAGAACAAAGAATGAAAAGCAAGTTGAATACTGTTGGACAACAATTCAATTATACAGTGAAGTCTTGGCACCATTCTATGCAACAACTATATAGACAAGTTCCTGGTTTCAATCTACCACCCTTTACCCCCATTGTCAAAAGAAGATGATGCTATTAGGGCAAAGAAAACGGATTTGATGAAAACAACAATCTTGGTGAGAATATGTAACATATCTAATTTATGAGGACAAGGAGTTGTGTTTTTTTAAGATACATTATAATTTATAGAGCTTATACTCTTTTTAAGTTTAGTTTAGTGAACAGTTTTTATTTGTATTTTGGTACAATATTTTGAGTTTAATGTTATATTGATTGACACTAATAAGGTCTTAATTTATTTTGTTGTCTTTTTGCATCTTTATATTAATTCGAAGAATTAAAAAGAATTAACATAATATAAAAATAATTAATTTCTTCGTACAAATTCTATCATTGATGGAAAAAATAATTTACTTAGCTCACAAATACTCTTTCCCCACAAAATATCATTTGGAGAAAAAAAGTAGAATTTGGCCAACAAAATTTTTTCAACACAAATTTATTTTTTCAGAGAAAAGTACGATTTAATCCACAAAATAATTTTTACCTTGTGCCTACACAAATTGATTCGTGGGACAAAGTAACTTTAGCAGACGAATAATTTTGTCGAGAAAGAACTTAAACGACAAATTGTATTCGTCTCTAAAGGATTTGTAGGGAGAGACTTTAGCCTACAAATTTTAACCATTTGTCGTCTTATACCTTTTCCCACGATTTTGCCTCACAAACGCCTCTACAAAAAAATTTCGTCGGGAAAAGTTTTTTCCCACAAAAAATAACCTTTCCCTACAAATTTATTTAATATGCAGAACATAAAATTCTTGTAGTGATACCTTTACGTGAAAACAATATACAATTGTAACATTTTAAATCCGAATATAAGATTATACAAGAAAAGCTAATGGAAACCTGGCAAAATGATGTGCATTGCCCCATGCTGAAGATCATAATTTAAAAAGTAAAGATTATTGGACCTACCTACCATCAATAGAAGCATTATTGATTGGGACATAGAAGAAATTATTTATAAATTTCTGAGATATTTTTTAAAAAACAATTAATACTATTTATTACTATTGGTGTGATTATTACATGTCTATGTAATAATTGTGTTGATATTAAATAATATGTCCAATAAAATGTGGGGATATGAGACTTATTTTATTAGACGTATTATTTAATGTCACATAGAAAGGTGTGTTATCACCAGTTGTGATAAATATCATTATTTTTAAAAAAATTACTTTCATAAATTCCATATCATTATGCACGACTTAATTAATTTAAAACATGTTTATGGTTGAAATTTCACCAATGGCATATCTAGAATGAATGAGTTTGGGGGTTTAGAAAAAAATTTAAGACGATTTTTACATTACAAGAAAAACGAAAAGAAAAGAAAATAGAAACAGAGTGAGTCTTACCCTTCAATATCCATATTTAACACGATACATTAATTTAAAAGACAACAAAAAATACCAAAAACGTGCAATAAAAATAACTTAAAACACTACTTAAGTAGCAACTTATGATTTCTCAAAAGATCAAACATGTTTATGATTAAGAGACCATTTGAAATTGACCCCACGGGCATGGCGCAGTGGTAAAACAGGAGGGTTCTCTACGGAGGATCGAGGGTTCGAATCCCGCAGCTCTGCAACATTTCTTGTTAGAAGGCAACATTTAATGTTGGAAGGCAACAACTATGTTGGAAGGCAATGGTCTAAAGGGAGGAAAACTGTCGAATGTCCGGTCCAAGTGTGTATAAGTTATGATCACATCCGGATTTAGCTGGGTGGCGAACTAGGGGGGAAGGCTGCCACTCATTAGGATTAGTCAAGCGACGCTTAGACACCTGAATTATTAAAAAAAAAAGAGAGAGAGACCATTTGAAATTAATTCTAGAGACCAACTTCTCATATGACAAACAAAATTATTTTAGACGTTTGGTAAATTTGTGGTCTCTGAAAGTCAGGCTTGCAGTTACTTCTTTCAGGAACTCTAATACTGGTAGTTTGATGATGATACGTTATTCCAAAAATCAGGCTTGTTGATGCCCATGGAGAGGCGAAAAGTAGCTAGAATACTGGAATAATAGTATTGTCATCACATTGTGTATTATCTGCAGTGGCCAGAATAGTGGAACATAATGTTATCATCACACCCACTCTCGTTTATTCGTATATGAGTTATTTTGTAATACATGCAGAAGTTAGATGGGATCACTACATTTTATGTCGATTCATGCACTACATTACAGTAGTTGGAATTGTTCAATTTAGTTTTATTTTGTAGAATAGTCATATATATTTGGAGGGGCAGGTGGACCCCAATAGTTATTATATGTACGTATTTGGGAAATTTTATTATTTTTCAGGTTTGGTTTAGTCCAACATATATGAAAAATTTTGCCCGAAATTTTTCTAAATATCTTATAGTCAAAGTCTTAATGGTGGATCCGTTGCCTAGTTGTCATCCATCGTCGGTGCACATTATATTTCGGGTCCATTAGAGTGAATCGAGGTAGTTGGTGTCAACTTTCATATTTTTTTTTGTTTCAAACATCATCCACATCTTTGGGGTGGAGTTTAGTATCTAAGAGTTTAACTCTTATACTTCAAATATTAAAAGTAGTTAGAGTTTGAACAAATATTACCAATTTTTTTAAAATTTAATATTAATTGTAAAAATTAATTAAAATATTTTGTACAATGTTCCCACAATGTTTTGTCCCACTTTTTTTTTTTTTTAAAATAACTTTTCGACATGTCATATTGTGTCTTTTTCCACTTACGTGCAACCTACTCATGTTCATGTATATTAAAAAAAAAACGAAAACAAAAATTATTTCATTAAGATAATTTTATCTAGTTTTACTTACACAATGCGGGGGTTTAGGAAGCCTCCATACTCATCTTGCCGGACTTGAGGAACATCCCAATGATTGATTGTGGGAAAATGTTGTAAACCTATTGATGATATATAAGTGAGTGAGAGAGAAAAGAGATAGAGAGAGAGGATGATAGATAAAGTCATTTCTGACTTTTTGATAAGAGTTCATTAATAAGATTGTTGTATAATAAATGTATTACATTTGTTATTAACAAACATAACAAGTGTTATAAAAATAAAAAACAATATTTTTAGAATAAAAAAGTTAAATAATATTTTTAAATTATTTTATATTTTATAGTATATAATGAAATTATCACTAAATATATAAATAAGGCGGACCTTAATTTTATTTTATTAAATAGGGGTATAGCCCACCCTAAAGTTTGAGCCAACTTTATTTTTTCCTTTACTTCATAAAATTGACATAAAAAATTATTTTTTTCATCATAAAAGTAGTTTAACACAAAATTTAGACCACCCTAAAATCCATTGTCCATTAGATTTGAATTTTTGCCCTCCCTAAAATGCATTTCTTGTATATTAATAGTATAAGAAAATAGTAAAATTGATTGGCATTCTACTCTCAACCATACATTAATAAAATCATCACTAGTGTGAGTTATAGGTGCAAGCTTTTAGGTTGTCAAACCATTTGAAATTGCATTTGATGGAACATACAAGTTTGATTTCTAAGATGCAATTCTCAAAGATGATGACACGTGGCTAAATCATTACCGTTGAAAGTAGGTTCTAATGAAGTGTATGTAACACGCATAAGGTTGTCTCACTATCACACAAACGTAAGACATTTTTAGGGGTAGCAAAATTTCTCGCCCCCTTACTCGCCCTGTCTTGCCCCATCCTGAATTTCTCGAATATGCTCTAGAACGTTTTTATTTATTTTCTTTATTTTTATGTTTTAAAATTTAAATCATTTTCAAGAAAATAAAAAAATAATATTAAAAAAATTAATTAGTTAATTAAACGAGGCAGTGAATGGGGATTTTTAATTCTCGCCCCGTCTCGGCTCCCAAAAATTTCCAACGGGCAGGGGATGGTAATGGTCCATCATGACCACGCCCCATCCCGTTGCCATCCTCAGGCATTTTGCACCACTAGATTGAACCAACTCTATCTCTTCTTACTTTCTCTGTTCTTTCACCTCCTTATGGGTTTTCTTTTGGGGCTTTTGGTCTTAGGTAGTCAATTAAGTTTTGGCTCTAAAGAATAATCACTCTCTGGATGATTAAGCACATGTTTGGGAGTGCTTAAATTAAAATTTCAGCTGGTCAAACATACTTTTTATCCACACATTTCATATGACCCACAACTTACAATTCACTTTTTATCTACATATTCACCAACAACTTATAATATAAGCACTTAAAAAATAATTTCAGCACTACCAAACATGCGCTAATAGTATTACTGGGGTGATTAGGTATGAGTTACCTTTTGTGAATAGTAATTGTTGTCGAGTAGGGTTCTTAAGAGGGTTTTGGTTTGTTTTGATGTTTGGAGCAATTTTACGTGAGTGAAAGGGTGTTATGCCTGAAAAACAAGGTCCTAAATCTAAATAGTCATTTGTTCTATGACCAATTCTTAGGTTGAAGCTCGCAAGTATGTTATACTATTTTTTGGAGTTTTGAACTCTAATATATGTTGTATTTTTGTTTACTTTGTGTATTTTTGTTTGTAATAAATAGTTTTTTCGTCTCTCGATCTGTAACAGTGATATCTGAGCTTGGGAAGAAGGAAAAACCCTGAGATATGACCAGGTTTGGTTTCGTACTGTGCTAAAAGTCCTTCATCATTTAACATCTTGAGCAATTTGTGTAGATCTAGTCTCTCTTGAGGTTTATTCCTCAAATTTGATATAAAACTTCAACCTTAGTTTTCGTACGCTAATACAATAGTCAGTTCTATATTCTATATTGTTTTGTTGAAAACATTGGTAAATTTATAGTTTAAAAGGATTCACAGTTGAGACTTGTAGTTTATCATTTGTCTAGACCCCTTTTGAGGTCCTAGAATCTAAGATGAATTCTTGGTTCTCTTTTGAACTAATTTTCTTTTAAAATCTTTACTTTCTTACTTGTTTTCTTGATTTTGGAATGAAAACTAAACTTGTGTAACAATGTATGTGTGATAAATTGTTATTTTTTAAATCATGTGTGAATAACTGAATTTTATACTTTTGTGGGTATTTTTGTTCTCTGGTTTGTTGTTGTTTTCTAAAAAGAAATTTGGAACTAAATTTGAACTTGATGTATATAAATAGCAAATGAGACTTTAGACTCTGACGCCAAAAGACGAGAGCAATTTTATTACAACAAAAATGTGCAAAAGCTATTGATAGTAATTAGCCTCCTGATTTTGATGATAATAAGAAAAGATAAGTGGATAAAATAGATTAGAGTTCAATGTTCTTGCATCTTTCTAAGAACATGTTGAGGAAAGTTGTGAAAACTAAGACTGCAATTGAAATATGGACAAAGTAGAAGCAACTTACCTAACAAGTACCATGCCAATTAAAGTCTATCTGTTGAAACATTTTTTTACCTTTAAATTAGATCCCACTTTGGGCTTAGTGACAAATTTAGATAGGTTGAATAGACTTCCCAGGGATTTAGCTAATTGTCAAGAAAAACTCTTTAAAGACCAACTTGTTGTAGTCCTCCTTGGTTCTATTAGTGACAAGTATAGGGATATGAAAAATGCCTTAGAAGTGTAAGCGCAAACCTTCATTGACAATTTCTGCTGATAAGGAAGCTATTCTTGCCGAGCCTTTCAAGTTCACACTTGTAGGCAAATTCTCACATCGTAAGCCCCAAATAGTGGAGGTACGTAAAAGCTTTGAGAAGTTTGGATTAGTAGGTGATTATAGGTTGGGCTTAATTGATTTTATTGCAATTCATAGGAAGAAAAATTCAAAAGTCCCACGCCCGATCAAACGAGTGACTCGTTGTCAGACAAGTGCTTCGTCACGTAGCCAGTCTTTTTTATGAGTGTTATCATCTGGAATGTGAGAGGTGTGCGCAATATTGCTATATTATTTATTCATTTATTTGTTTGCTTTAACTCTTCTGATTGGAGGTCAGATTTTATGTCCTCATTCCATGCATATTTTATGAGTAATTTATATAAGGTTGGGGTATCCGAACCCCCTCATCATTTTCTGGTGGAGGCCTGACAACCACACTGGGGATGTGATGGTGTGTTGAATAAAAAAAAGTTGTTGATGAATGTGTAGATAAAATTTAGGTAGTAAGTTTTAGATCCTATGAAATGTGTGGATAAAAATATGTTTAACTAGTTTGACCAGCTGAAAGTATAATTTAAGCATTCTCAAACAAGTGATAAGCTAAAGAACAAATATAAGGAAAAGATTAATAGTAAAAAGTTTTTTTTATTACCAAGAAGGACACTTTATAAAAGAGTGTCCTAAGAAGTAGACATACCAAAAATTTAAGAATAGGGCTCAAGATAGATCAGCTTTAGCTTATAATGAAGATAACATAAACAAATAGGTGTATGTTGCCACATGTAAAAAGCCTAATCAAAAGTGGATTCTTGACTCGTGTTGTACCTTTCAATGTATCCCACTAGAGAATGCTTTTGTGTATTGGGGGCCTGTGAAAGAGGAAACGTCTTTATGGAAAATGACACGGCCTTTCAAATTAAAGGGATAGGCACTCTAAGTCTTATGTTGGATAGGAGTGCAAGCTTAGTCCTAAAGAGGACTAGGTATGTCCATAAGCATCAAATAAATCTAATATTCCAAGGTGTATGGAGATTTTTTTGGTACACAATGGCGTTAAATCAAGAAGAAAATTTGTTTTATAAGGGAAAGCTTGATGATGGGTGTTCAATCCGAGAAGGTGTATGAAGATATTTGTGATATTTTGCCTACTGATTCATTGGTATGGATTTCAATATTAACGGTTTGGATTGAGGATATTAATACATTTTACTTGTAGATTGAATGGAATGCAAAAAAGCGGCATCTTTCATTACTTTAATAAGAAAGATGATGTTGGATCATCAAGTACCCCAAATGTCCCACACAATACTCCTACTTCAAGATCAATTTCACCTTCAAAGACTAAAAGATCAATGCCTGATAATGAATGCACTGTTGAACTATTGCAAAGTAATACTCCATACTATGAACGTGATCCTAGATAGTGCATCCCAATACTACAATTTATTGCTGATTGTGTGCGACTCAAGACTCGTGATGAAATTGGGGATACCAAATTTTGTATTCTTGTTGATGAAGCAGTGATGAATCCCACAACGAACAAATGGCTATTATTTTAAGATATGTCGATGGTTATGGATTTTTTAGAGAACGATTTTTTGAAGTTGTGAGCATTGCAGACACCAAATTATTGACATTGAAAAAAGAGAGATATGTAATGTATTAAACCAATACAAGTTCTTGCTAAAAGATCTACGGACCAAGGATATGATGGTGCTAGCAACATGAGATGTGAGTGGAATGGATTACAAGCTTTATTTCTTAAAGATTGTCCATCTGCCTATTATGTACACTGTTTTACTCACCGACATAGCTTGCTTTAGTTGTAGTGGCTAAAGAGATCATGATGTGTATCTATTTTTCAAATACTAAGTTCCATTATTAACTTTGTTAGTGCTTTTTCTACGCTTTATTCTCAATTAAAATCAATTCGATTGGATGATGAATTTATAGCATCAGGAGAAGTTCATACTGGTACTGGGGCTAATCAAGTTTGTACTTTGCAACGAGCTGGAGCTACTCGTTGTAGTTCACATTTTTCCTTTGATCGCGATGTTTGGTTCAACTTGTACACTTTTTGAAAACCTTACTGTCAAGGGATCGAACAACAATATACAAGAAGAGGCTGAAGATCAGCAAAAAGCCATGAAAAAGATTTGACTTTGCATTTAATTTGTTGTTGATGCATGATGTTTTGGGAAAATCTGACTTGTTATGTCAACCATTGCAAATAAAAAATTAAGACATTTTGAATGCAATACATTTATTCTCATCTACAAAGATGCTTTTTTATGAGATGCGAAATGAACACTGGAAAGGTTTTCTTTGGAGGGTGGTGGAGTTTTGTACAAGTAATAATATTGATGTGTCTCAATTAGATGATCGCTAAATGGAAGGTACAAGACGCTATTGTCAAAGCAAAATAATATCACAATAGGAGACTATTATCACTTTCAAATATTCAGTGCTGTGATAGATTTTCAGTTGTGGAATTGAATAGTAGATTTACAGGGAAAACCATGGAACTTCTTCAGCTGTGTGAGGCTTTGAATCCTATTGATGGGTTTAAATCATTCTCTATAGATGATATTTGTTCATTAGCTGGAAAATTTTATCCTCTCGATTTTACTAAAGCAGAAAGCGATGATTTGAGGAGGCAATTGAATCATTACAAGTGTGATGTACTTCGTCACCAGCAGTTTCAGAATGTTGATTCTCTTCCTAAGTTATGTCAAATGTTGGTTGAAATGAAGAAGTCTCGTCATTATTTATTGATTGATAGGTTGATTCGATTGGCGTTGACTCTCCCAGTTTCTACAACAACATAACAAGCATTTTCAGCAATGAAACTTATCAAGACATCGCTTCGCAATAAAATAGAGAATGAATTTCTATCAATTCTATGATCATCTATATTGAGAGGTAGATTGCTCTTTGTATCGATATGGAGGTCATTGTTGACAAGTTTTGTCGTGTGGGGAGTAGGAGGGTGCGTCAGAAGTAACACTTCAAGATATTTGTATTGCATGTTTTTGATATATTTTTGTCTTTTAGATATTGTCTTTTATGTAAAAATATTGTGATATATCTATGTATTTTAAGTCTTTATTATTCCTATTTTTTGTGTGAGAAATTATTTTTACAAGGGGCATTGCTCTCGAACCCTAGGGAGGGGGGCCACCCCCTATAATTTTCTAACCCACTACATTTCTAATTCCTAACTCCGCCCCTTCAGTAATTATCAATAACCTATGAAGTAAGTAATAATTAAAATATGTATATTTATTTAACATTTTCTAATATGTTTGATTTTATATAGTCTGAATTTATTTAGTTGATAGTACAAAACACATCAAATACAAACCTTCGTCACCTATCAATTGTGCAAATTGAGTGTAAATAAAGAATTTCTAGTTCAAGAAAGTAAATAGGCAGGGAAAGTTCTAATAGAAGGGAAAAAAGAACTTTTGGTAAATAAATTTTAAGACAATCTTACAAGGTAATATTCTTGACCATGAGATAGAAAATCTGAAGGCATTGATTCCAATAAATTTCATCAGCTTTACATCGTCCTGCATCTCACCATAATTTCTTAGTATATATACATATAGAATGAAAATGAAAATGTAAGGGTTTGTCCAATTCTAGAATATTGAATAAACTAGACTAATTAAAGTCACTTGTACAAAATTAAGTAATTAACAAATGAACCCCTAACACATTAAACATCAATTTATTACATCTGAAGGAATAGTTTTAGAGGAGGCTATTCAAAACTTTGAACCTCCCCCAAACCTAAATCCCACCAGTGTTACACACACAGCAAAGAAAGGAGGTCCAAAACCTGGATATTTGTGTGTAAAGTTATCCCATATACTTGGACCTCTGCCATCCTCTTTTGCAGCTCCTTCATACTGCAACAACATGTACATATTCAGGAACAATTATATCATGAACTCAAACATAACACGACTCGTATTTAACATTTTGAAGCAGCAGATGAGTATGTAACCTGATAGGCAGACGATGCTGCACCAAAAACAAAATCAGAGGGAAAACTAGTCCTATTTAATGGAGTTGATATATGGCTACTGGGCACATTTTCTGCTGAAACTGAAAGCACAGTGGAGCTGATTATGACCAAGACAAGAAAAAGATAGTCTTTGAGCTCCATTTCTGCTTATTATCAACGACCCCTTTGCCCACAATATATAGAGTGAAATTTCACTTATAAAAATAGAAAAACAATATATTGATGTGACTATTATATTGAACATAAATTAATTTAAAAACAAATGTGTCTTTTTTTAAGAGTTTAAGCTTTTAGATGAATTTTGATTCGCACATGTATAATAACAAGGAAAGTTCTTGTGTTCAAATCTCATTACCATTCATGGAATGTATTTCGAGGTGATGTAACATACTTTTTAGTACAATTCAGTTCCATTGGAGATGCTCTTAGTCGACCACGTAAAACATGCACTTTTTAACTATTATGAGAAACATAATGATTAAGACTTTTTAACATTTTTTTTAACTAAAAAATGTAGGCTTTATCAAAACTTCCATAAGTGAACATAATGATTAAGCTTTTGTTTGATTTTTCTTAAAATATTCTTAAAAAGTTAAGTTAAAATCAATAATTAATTTTAATCATACTTTTATGAGATCCACAATTTTTATCAACTTTTTAACTATATATTTTATCAATTATTATTAAAATCTTCTAGAAAGGTTTTTTTTTAGCGAAATGAAATGCACGAAGAAGAAAGAATATAAAGTTGAATATAACATTCAATAAAAGATAGCAATGTCCAGTCAATTTTCCGCCACTTTGACTTTGTTATATCATAACGAATCGAGACTAACACTTTGAAGTGAAAACAATATACAATTGTAATATATTTTATAAGAATAGTTTCATCATACACTATTAAAAATAAAAGAATTTAAAAAATATTAATTTTTTTAATTCTAAAAATATTATTTATATTTTTTTTATAAAACTCGTAGTTACATTTCTTACAAAAAGTATGTATTGCATTTGTTACATTTGTAATTTAAAATATTAAAAAAAATAATTATAGAATTTTATTATAAAATCAAGTAGGTGCTTATTTTAAATCCAAATATAAAATGACACAAAAAAAGCTAATAGAAACCTGGAAAAAATAATGTGCACTGCACATGCTGAAGATCATAATTTAAAAAGTAAAAGAATTTTGAACCTACCTACCACCAATAGAAGCATTATTGATTGGGACACAGAAAAAATAATTTATAAATTTCTCAGATTTTTTTAAAAATAACTTCCATAAATTCCATGCCATTATGCACGACGTAATTAATTAAAAACATGTTTATGGTTGAAATTTCATCAAGGACGGATCCAAAATGAATGTTTGGGGGCTTGGGAAAAAATTAAGATGATTTCAATAGCACAAGAAAAATGAAAAGATAAAAATAGAAATATAGTGAGCATGATCCTTCAATATCCGTAATTAACACAATACATTAATTTAAAAGGCAAAATGAAAATACAACAAAAGTAAGAGAAACGTACAATAAAAATATCTTAAAACATTACTTAAGTCTCAACTTGTGATTCTTCAAAAGATCAAGTATGTCAATGATTAAGGGCCTGTCTACAATTGAGTTTAGAGCCCAATTTCTGATATGTTAAACAATCAGAACTTTATTTAGAAGTTTGATAAAGTTTTTTAAAAAATATGATTGTAAAGAATCTGTACTATTTTGCAAAAGATTTTGAGAAGAAGCAAAATTGTAGCTTCTTAAATTTTGCTTTAAACTTTTCTACTTCTCTATTATATATTAAAATATCGATTTTAACCATAATTAATTAAAATAACTCTTTCTGAGAAACCGAATTGATGCAAGGATGATGTATAAAAAATAATTAAATTTAATTGATTTTTGTATTATATGACTATGCTTTTATTTTGTAATTTTTATAAATTCTGAAATTTATTAGATGTTTATTATGTTTATTTTAAAATAATTATGGTAAATGCATATGTTTTAGAAAACTATTTAATAATATTATATATGGTTATGAAAGTAAAGATAATAATAATACAATGAACATTATTATAATTAATATTAATTTTATACAGTTATAGAATAAATCACGTTTGTTTACCAAATGTACAAATATTAATTTTGAAATACACAGTAGTTTTGAAACAAAAATTTATCAAACACTTATTTGATTCTTTTCAGAACTGATTCTTTATGTATTATAGCAAAAACTAATTATGACCAAGAGACAAAGAAAAAGTCTTGGAGCTCCATTTTTTGCTTATATCGAGGATTCACTCATAAAAGTAGAAAAAGCAATATATTGATGCTACTATTATATTGAAACCAAATTAATTAAAAAACAAAAGTGTTCGATTTTAAAAGATTAGGCTTTTAGATAAATCGTGGTTCACATTGGTACAATAACAAAGAAAGTTGTGTTCAAATATCATTGCCATCCAATTGTGCACGTGATAATGTGTTTTATAAAAAATAAGAAAATAAATTTCTACACGTGATAGAGTGTATTAAAAATATGTTTAGTCAAGTTTTTTTAAACTCTTTTTTCACCAAATTTATTTTCAAACACTTATTTTATGAGATCCGCAATTTTTTGTAAAACAATGGTTTTTCTTGTATATCATTATGAGAAAAGTGTTACAATTTGTAGGGTATTAGAAAGCTAAAAATAGAATTACAAATCATTACAAATCAATTCTAATTGATTCTAAATGATTTATGTAAATCACTAATTGATTTATAAGAATTACTAATTGATTTAGAGGATATTTCAACACTCCCTATCAAGTTGGTGCATAGATGTCTATCATGCCCAACTTGTCCACAAATTTTGAAAGTATGCGAATTGAAACTGCTTTGGTGAGAATATCTGCCAGTTGGTCTTCTGATCGAATTTCTGGTAGCTCTAGACTTTTCTCCTCCAATTTCTCTTTGATGAAAAAACGATCAATCTCAACATGTTTTGTTCGATCATGATGAACCGGGTTATGGGCCATATCACGAGTAGACTTGTTATCACAGTACAGCCGGATAGGTGTACTTGATGAATAACCTAAATTTTGAAGAAGTAATTTCAGCCACAATCCTTTACAAACGCCAAGAGCCATTCCTTGTAGCTCTACTTCACCACTCGAACGGGTGACCACACTTTGTTTCTTGCTCCTCCAAGAGACAAGATTTCCACCTACAAAGGTAAAATACCCTGAAGTAGATCGCATGTCATTTTTATCTCCAGCCCAGTCAGCATAAGTGTATACATCGATGGTTTGTTCATATGTTTTTCTAGAAAATAGAATTCCTTTCCCTGGGGCTGATTTCAAGTATCTCAAAATTCGTATGACTGCATTCATTTAATGTTTACCCGGATTATGCATAAATTGACTGACGATGCTCAAAGCATATGCAAGATCCGGTCTTTGTCAACAGGAACTTGATCAGCTTCCATTTGTAATTTCAATCCTTCCTCGATCGGTGTATTTACTGGTTGACATACAGACATCCTAGTTTCCTTCAAAAGTTCTAAAGCATATTTTCTTTGGGACAAGAAAATACCTTTTTGAGATCGAGATACTTCTGTTCCTAAGAAGTACTTTAAGGAGCCTAAGTCTTTTATTTCAAATTCTTTGGACAAGTATTCCTGTAGAGCCTTCCTTTCAACTGAATCATTTCATGTTACCACCATGTCATCAACACAAAAAATAAGTGCAGTAACTTTACCGTTTTGTTTCTTCAAGAACAAAGTGTGATCTGAATTGCATTGATGATAACCAAAGGCTACCATAGACTTGTGAATCTTCCAAACCAGGCCATAGGAGACTGCTTCAGACCATACAATGATTTCTTCAGTCTACACACTTTTTGGCTTTGCTTTTTTGTCACCGTGCATCCTAGGGGAAGATCCATGTAGACTTCTTCAGATAGTTCTCCATGTAAAAACGCGTTCTTCACATCAAATTGCTGTAGAGGCCATCCGAAATTTGTAGCCAAGGATAACAAGACCCGGACTGTGTTCATTTTTGCTATGGGTGCAGAGGTTTCAGTATAATCAATTATATAAGTCTGAGTATACCCTTTGCCACTAATCTTGCTTTGAAGCGTTCAATTGTACCATCAGCTTTGTGCTTTACAGAAAAGATCCATCGACATCCAACTGTTTTCTTTTCTATAGGAAGATCCACAAGCTCCCATGTTTGGTTCTTTTGTAAGGAGGCCATCTCTTCATTAATTGCGGCTTTCCACCTTGGATCGGTTAAGGCTTCCTATACACTGTTAGGAATAGATACAGTAGATAATTTATTTACAAATGACTGATTTGTTTTTGACAATTGATGTGTAGACACATAATGGTTCATGTGATATATTACTTTACTAGACAATTCATGTTCATAAGTTGGTTTTGGAATACCTCTTGTTAGACGTTGTGATAACTGTCTTTTAGACTACTCAGGAATATCTTCAGCTAACGATTAGTTTGGTATATTACTCGGGAGAGACTGCAACTCGACCTTTGAAGTTCCATGGTTTTTTGGATGTTCATTACCACTTAAATCCAAGCATTGACCACTAGTATCCAATTCATCCAGGACGTCTAAATTTTGACCACTCGAATCCAGTTCTACTACACTGTCATTAGATATTTCCACCATATCAAGTTTTACCTCCACCGGATTTGTCACAAGGTTGTATTCAAGAATTTGAATTTCCTCAAGATACTCCCCCTGAAATTCAGACTCAGAGTAATACATTGTATCTTCATGGAAAACAACAACCATAGTGATAAACATGCGCTGAGTAGGGGGTGATAACATCGATACCCTTTTTGATACAGTGCATATCCAACAAAAATACATTTCAAGGCGCGAGGCATTAACTTACACCGTTAATCTTTGGGAAGATGAACATAGGCAATACAACCAAAGACATGATGAGGCAGGTTGGGGACTGTGGGAACTACAACAATGAGTGTGTAAAATGGCGTTTTGAAGTTGAGTGACCTCGAAGGAACTCGATTGATGAGGTAGGAAACTAAGAGGAGAGCTTCACCCCAGTAGTGAGGGCATGTGTGCTTCAAGGAGGAAAGCGCAAACAACCTCTAACAAGTGTCTGTTTTTTCTTTCAGCAACACGGTCTTATTGTGGTGTATCTGGGCAACTGGTTTGATGAATGTACCCATGAGAGTCCAAGAATTTTTGAAGCTCAATACTGATATATTCTCTCCCGTTATCACTTGGAGTACTTGTATTTGGGCATTGTATTGTGTTCTTACAGTATTGTAGAATATTTTTAAATAATATTGTAACTTCTGATTTGGATTTCATAAAGCATAAACAAGTCATTCGAGTACAATCATCGATAAAGGTAACAAACCAATGTGAGCCTCCGAATGTAGGAATTTTGGAGGGCCCCAAACATCATAGTGAATAACCATAAATGGATTTGGACTTTTATTTAAAATTAAAGGAAATGAAGCACGATGGCTTTTAGCAAGTTCACAAACATCACATTTGAAACTAGAAATATCCAAATCAGTAAACAAAGTAGGAATGAAACGGTTTAGATATCCAAATGAGGCATGCCCTAAACGTCGATGCCAAAGCCAAATCTCAGTTATTTTCTTGTAACTGTTGACGGCTAGAGCATGTTGTAGTTTGATGGAAGTTGTTGACTCTAGATCCAAGTAGTACATCATCCATTTCTTAATACCATAACCAATCGTTTGTTGAGTATGAATATCCTTAAACACACAAGAGTCAGGACCAAAAATAACCACACAAGATAAGGTATTGGTGATTTGAGAAACAGAAAGAAGATTATAGTTCAAGGACGGTACCACTAATACAGAATCAAGATGTAAATTTTTAGTAAGATGGGATGACCCTTCCCCAAGAATTGGGGTAGTATTACCATTTGCAGTAGAGACATAGTTTCGAGATGACAGTTTCAGCTTAAAGACTTGATTCACATCAAATGTCATATGATCAGTGGCACCAGAATCAATTATCTATGCATTATTCAAAACAGGTGCAGAAATATTAAAAACTTTACCTTCTTCAATAGTGGTTTCCAGTGCTGGTGACTTCTTTTGTTTCAGCAAGTGATGTCGTAGAGGATCTACTAGCATTCCAATGACGAGTTGGATCCCACCAATCTAGATAACCAACTAATTCAAAGTAACGATTTTTGGTATGACCTGTTTGATTGCAGTGAATACATTTCAATGAGATTTTCTTGACGGTGGAATTCTTTGATTTGGTGGATTTGGGACGATCATGTGATGTTTGACTGGGCTGACGTCGAGAAAGCATTGCAGAAGCTTCAATTTTGGTAGTTTCCTCATTGAAGGCAGTTGATCGTAAGTCCTCACGACGAATCATCGAATAATACTCTTTTAAATTGGGTCGAGGTGTTTGGCGCAAAGGAACACAACTGGTATTTTTCTAGATTTGAAGAACTAGATTTTGGTTGAATGATTTTCTGGGTTTGGGTGTCTAAGAACCGTGTTATGGCTCTGATACCATGTAAACAATGGTTTTTCTTGTATATCATTATGAGAAAAGTGTTACAATTTATAGGGTATTAGAAAACTAAAAATAGAATCATAAATCATTACAAATCAATTCTAATTGATTCTAAATAATTTATGTAAATCACTAATTGATTTAGAAAATATTTCAATATTTTTATCAATTTTTGAACTACACATTTTATATAAACATTTAAAAATCTTCTATAAAAAATAATTTTAAACGCTCTCAAATGAGCACTAAATGACTAATTGAAAAAATGAATGTGGTTTAAGAAAATTCAAGATATTAATAGTGATTTTGTATAATTCTTTTTAGGAAAATAAACTTTTCCTCCTCATGTTAATCATTTGTTCATTGGGTGCAAGTCACGAAATTATCTAAGTAGAACTTGACTTTGGTGATAACAGGTGTTTATGGTACCTCCAATGTAATAATGAAGATAGTTACATGTAGTAAAGGTTGAACCGCAACGTTGAGGGTCCCTATCGCTCCTGCCTAGAGCTTTGGTGGAAGATGTAAATCGCAGGATGTGTCTCAGTGGAGCAGAGTTGAGAGCTGTTTTTTAACTGCTCTTACAAAGGGCCAAATCCATACAAAAGGCAGGACTCGAACCCCCACACTGCAGTTGCCAGCAAAGCTGAGAATACCTCACTCCCGTCCTTTCAACCACTGAGCTATGCCCTGGGGGCTGATAGTTACATGTAGTAAGTAAAATTGGGGATGGAGAGAAGAACATCTTTAATAGAATTGTGAATGAGAGAAATTTTGACACATATTTAAAAAAGAAATGATGTAGATATATTATAAAAAAATTAAATAAATAATGCTTAACATACATTCCAATAGAGATAAAATATAAAAAATTCAATGGAATGCGTCTAGCACGAGAAAACTTCTAGTACTCACGGAGTAAGTACTCCTTATCACTATTTAATTGACATTTATATGTTTTCGTCTCAATTAAACACTGAGCCACACTTATTCAATACATTTTTCAATTAAATGGTCTCATGGAGTACTGCTGTACTACGGGAATACTAAAATTAAAATCGTCTAGTACACCATCCAAATATGGAAGGTGTGCAAGATATCTTTCAATTTTTTTTTCCATTCAAGTAAATATTTTGGAGTTATGCAACATAATTTTTAGCAGTGTTCTAGAAAGAGGCGCATAGGCGCGAAGCGTGGCCTCCATGCTTTGCTTAGGCCCTAGGTGTGTGCTTTTTTGGTCAACTATTTTTTTAACTAAAAAACTTGCGCCTAGGCTCACATATGTACTCTTCGTCGAGCCTATGCGCGCTTAATTACGCCTAGGCGTGCGCTTTTTAGTTAAAAAATTTATTTTTATCTTTTTTTAAAAAAATATATTTAAAATGATATTAAAAATGAGAAAACACTTTTTCACGTTTCGCTCTCGCTTCACCCTCGTTTAAGCGTCGCCTAGGCCCAAAAAGCTTGAAGTTTGGCCTTCGAGCTTAGCCATGCTTTACGTTTTTTAGAACCTTGCTTTTTAGTACAATTCACAGTTTCATTGGAGATGTACTTAGATAAACATTCACTTGTTAACTGAAAATTAAAAAAAAATTCAAAAAGTGTAGGTTTATAAAAACTTCCATAATTAAACATAATGATTGGGCCTCTCTTTGGCTTTGCTTGAAAAGATTTATAAAAAATTTGGGTCAAAATCAATAATTATTTTTAATCAAACATTTATTTTATAATTTTTATCAAATTTTTAACCACTAATTTTATTATTTTTTTATCAAAATATGCTAAAAAACTAATTTTTAATAAAATCAAATAGACCAAGAAAAAAGAATATAAAGTTGAATTTAATATTTAATAAAAGATAGCAACGTCTTGTCAATTTTCCAGAACTATGTTATGTCATAATAAATCGAGAACTTGAAAATTCAAATCTCATGTGGATTTCAAATAAATCGATTTATGGCACCGCTCGAGGTCGAGGGCCGGTCAAGAACCAAGCTGTCTCGCTTCAAATCTTGTAACACCTGTACGTGAAAACAATATACAATTGTAACATTTTAAATCCAAATATAAGATTATACAAGAAAAGGTAATGGAAACCTGGCAAAATGATGTGCACTGCCCCATGCTGAAGATTATAATTTAAAAAGTAAAGATTAGTGGACCTACCTACCATCAATAGAAGCATTATTGATTGGGACATAAAAGAAATTATTTATAAATTTATGAGATATTTTTTTTAAAAAAAAAATTAATGCCATTTATTACTATTGGTGTGATTATCACATATCTATGTAATTATTGTGTTGATATTAAATAATATGTCCAATAAAATGTGGTGATATGAAACTCATTTTACTAGACGTATCATTTAATGTCACATAGATAGTTGTGATATCACTAGTTGTGATAAATATCATTATTCTTTTAAAAATTACTTTCATAAATTCCATATCATTATGCACGACCTAATTAATTTAAAACATGTTTATGGTTGAAATTTCACCAATGGCATATCCAGAATGAATGAGTTCGGGGGTTTAGAAAAAAATTTAAGACAATTTTTACAGTACAAGAAAAAAAAAAAGAAAAAAAAAATAGAAACATAGTGAGTCTTACCCTTCAATATCCATATTTAAGACGATACATTAATTTAAAAGACAAAAGAAGAAAAGACAACAAAAAATACCAAAAACGTGCAATAAATATAACTTAAAACACTACTTAAGTAGCAACTTATTATTTCTCAAAAGATCAAATATGTCTATGATTAAGAGACCATTTGAAATTGCCCCCACGGGCATGACGCAGTGGTAAAACAGGAGGGTTTTCTACAAAAGATTGAGGGTTCGAATCCTGCAGCACCGCCAACAATTTCTTGTTGGCAACATTTAATGTTGGAAGGCAGCAGTCTAAAGGGAGGAGAACCGCTGAATGTCCGGCCTAAGTGTGTATAAGCTGTTATCACATCCGGAATTACCTGAGTGGCGAACCAGGGGGAAGGCCGCCACTCCTCAGAGGCTAAAACCCTATAGCTGGATGTTGCTAGATGAAATTTACATTTCAACATTTATGAAATCACAGGGTGATTCAGACGCATTTGTTCGTATAGTTGGATGTTGCTAGATGAAATTTACATTTCAATATTTATGACATGTTTGGTAGGGTAGATTAGACGACACTAGATAGAATTAAAAGAGACAAAGAAGTTAGAAGCATACCAAACATGCAGTTAAGGCGCTAGCCCGAACCCTGGTTTGCCCGCATGCCCCATGGGCAAGTGTTGGCAGGCTCTGGAACTTTCTTCATGTTAGATCACAGAGGCTAAAACCCTCGTAGAAAGTGGGGTGCAATAGACATGGTTTAGTCTCCATAAATGGTCTTAGCCATTTCATTCACTGTCTCACTTAATTGTCTAAGTTGCTTGCTTTGGCTGGTTTCTGGTTTTTCTTTCCAATTGGACAAGGTTCGGAGTGATGTGCTACAGTTAAAACCATTTACTACAGTTGAACAAGCCTATGCTCATATTCGAAAAGAATATGTCAGACAGGCTGTAATGACTTTGGGTGCAGATCCTACACCTGGTGCTGTTATGGCATCTAAAGGATTCAAGGTAGGTAGAAAGTCGAACCCCACTTCTAAGCCTAAGGCCCAATCTAATGGCGGAAAATGTATTCACTATGGGAGCACCAAACATACCCAAAAAACCTGCTTCAAACTAGTCGGGTATCCAGATTGGTGGAATGATTTTCAAGAACGGAAAAAGCGTGAAAGTGCTACTATTGTTGAAAGCACGAATTGTGCTGCTATGGCCAATGTTGAACCTGAGTTGTCTTTTCTCTCTCAAAAAGAGTTACCAAATGATCCCACGCCTCCACACAATCAAGGTAACTGTGGACATGTACTTCTTAGCTCTACTCCATGTGATGATGATTGGATTATCGATTCCGGAGCTACAGACCACGTGACATTTGACTCCAATGATTTATCCCATATCACTCCATCAAGAAGAACATGTATTGCAAATGCTAATGGGATAACATATCCGGGTTATAGGGGCTGGAACAGTGAGTATTTCACCCAGTATCTCGCTATCTTATATTCTACTTGTTCTTTCCCTATCAAACAAATTGATGTCTGAAAGTCAAATTACTGAAGATCTCAACTATGCGGCCCTAATTTATCCTACATTTTGTTTTCTCAGAATATTCTCACCAAGGAGATCGTTGGGCATGGTACTAAGAAGGGGGGCCTATACTACATGGATGACTTCAGCACAGGCAGAGTTAACCACATGCACCACTCTATCAGTAACAAGGAGAAACAGATTTGGTTACTGCACTGTTGCTTGTGGCACCCATCATTTGGCTATTTGAAACATTTAGTCCCTAATTTATTTTCTAATTTACAGCCCTCTGACTTTAAATGTAATACTTGCATTATATCTAAAAGTCATAGAGCCTATTATCCAGTAAGCCTGAATAAAAGTGATAACCCTTTTGCTTGAATCCATTTTGATGTGTGGGGCCCTGCTCAAATAACTACTTCGTCTAGTCA
Source organism: Forsythia viridissima (assembly GCA_030279155.1). Taxonomy (NCBI): domain Eukaryota; kingdom Viridiplantae; phylum Streptophyta; class Magnoliopsida; order Lamiales; family Oleaceae; genus Forsythia; species Forsythia viridissima. The sequence continues at coordinate 16,598,463 of CM059035.1, read as the reverse complement.
TAAGTGTTTTGTATTGTTTATCGATGATTGCACTCGAATGACATGGCTTAATTTGCTGAAATATAAAGATGATGTGTTTAGCGTGTTTCATGCCTTTCATGTCATGGTTCAAACACAATTTTCAGCTAAAATTTAGATACTTCGTACTGACAATGGTGGTAAATATGTCAATAAGCAATTTCAGGCCTACTTCTAATACAATGGTCTTCTTCACGAAACCTCATGCTATCAGACTCCACAACAAAACGACATTGTCGAGAGAAAGAATCGGCATATCTTAGAATCTGCACGAGCGCTATTGATTGGGGGCACATGTGCCTAGTCACAATTGGGATGATGCCTAGAGACTGTACATCTCTTGAATCGTATGCCTTCAAAAGTCTTAGATTTTAAGACATCGTTGCAAGTTCTTTCTACACATGTTCCTTTGCCTACTATTCTGATGATTCCTTCCCAGATTTTTGGTTGTGTTGCCTTTGTTCATTTTCATAAGAATCAGCGCACCAAGCTGCACCCATGTGTAGTCCGTTTCCTTTTTTTAGGTATGCCATACATAAAAAATGGTATCGGTGCTACGACCCCATCACTAAATAAACCTTCATTACTATGGATGTTACTTTCCTAGAGTCAAACACAATATCCAATTCTCCTCTTTAGGGAAAGCTTCGAGATGAAGAGCTGAATTGGTTGAATGTTGAGTGGCCAGAACCAGAGTATGATCAAAACAACTCACTACAACAAAGGATTGTAAATGAAATAATAGAGCCAGAGCCTAGCGTTGAGATTTCTTCAGGAGATGATATTTCTCCAAGAGCCGAACCTACATCATTGGAATCTAAAAATGTGGAGCTCAATGAATCTCCCCATTCCTTAGTACCTGAAGCGCTTCCTCCTAACAATATACCTAAGGTAAGCTATCCTACCATACCTATGCATATTAATGCGTTGGATATGTATGCGAGTTATGTTTTACCTTTCAGAAAAAATCGTGGCAAGCCACCAAATCGATACTCTCCAGATGTAGAAAAAAAGGATTCAAGTACCCGATTTCTAATTATATGTCTACTCAAAGATTATCTAAACCTCTCAAAGCATTTGTGCATCAACTATCCTCGTGCCATATTCCCAAGAGCATTGAGGAGGCCTTATTAGATCCAAGATAGGTTCAAGCAATAAAGGAAGAATTTGAGGCTCTATAGAAAAATAACAACTGGACATTAATCTCACTACCTGAAGGAAAGAAGACAATACGATGCAAATCAGTTTTTTCCATAAAATACAATGGTGAATAGTCCATTGATCGATATAAGGCGAGACTCGTGGCAAAGGGATATACACAGACATATGGCATAGATTATCAAGAAACTTTTCGAAGGTGGCCAAACTAAACACTGTTAGAGTTTTGCCATCTCTTGCAGCAAATTTAGATTGGCCATTGCACCAATTTGATATGAAGAACGCTATCCTCCATGGCAATCTTAAATAGGAGGTTTATATGGATATCTCACATACGTACATAGCAACTTTGAAAGGAAATATGGTATGTAAGCTACAACGAGCTATGTACGGATTAAAACAATCACCTCGAGCATGGCTTGGTCGATTCAGTTAGACTATGAAAAAATATGGCTTCCAACAAAGAAACTTAGTTCACGCTCTCTTCTTAAAACATTGTTCAGCAAAAGTGACAGCTCTAATAGTCTATATGGATGACATAATTATTACAGGAGACGATCCAGAAGAGATATCCAAACTGCAAGAGCAATTGTCAACTAAATTTGAAATGAAGAACCTACGAGGACTTAAGTACTTTCTGGGAATTGAAATATCCAAATTAAGATGAGGCATATTTCTGTCACAAAGAAAATATATATTGGACATGTTGTCCAAACTGAGATTGCTGGAATGTAAATCGGCTGACACTCCAATCGTTTAGAACCATAAACTTAGCGAATATACAGATTAGGTGCTAGCTGATAAGGAAAGGTACCAAAAACTAGTTGGTAAGCTCATTTACTTATCTCATACTCGCCCAGATATTGCTTATGCAGTAAGTATAGTGAGCCAATTTATGCACTGTCCTAATGAAGAACATATACATGCAGTAATTCAGATTCTTTGCTACTTAAAGTCCTCCCCTAAAAAAGGACTTATATTTTCCAAGAATAGTAATCAAAACACTGATGGCTATACAGACTCTGATTGGGTAGGAAATTATCGGATAGGAAATCCATTTCATGCTACTTCACATTTGTAGGAGGCAACCTGGTTATATGGAGAAGTAAGAAACAAAAGGTAGTAGCAATATCCAGTGCCGAGGCAGAATTTTGAGAAATGGCTAAAGGCCCATGCGAACTACTTTGGCTAAGAAGACTGCTGAATGAAATCGGCTTTGCTCCTAGCTTCGTAATGAACATGTTTTTCGATAACAAGGCATCCATCGACATCTCCCATAATCCCGTCCAACATGATTGTACCAAGCATGTTGAAGTCGACTGACACTTTATGAAACATAACCTAGAAGAAAAAATTATTCAATTCCTGTTTGTCAAATCAGAAGACCAATTGGCAGACATACCCACGAATGCAGTTACCAGAAAAAAACTTCTACGACTCACTTCACAAGTTGGGCATTAGAGATATATATGCACCAACTTGAGAGGGGGTGTTGGCGTGAGCTGTCAAATGAAGACAAATTATGAAAATTTCAAATTGTAAAATTCATTCCTTCTAGGGTCCTCCATGATTGTAGTCTTAGATTGTGTATAGCCTAGAATAGCTCCCTAATTCTTCTCTTTGTATTTATATATATGGTTGTAATTAGTTATGCTACATACACAGAAATATAGAAAACCATTCTTTATCAATTGTTATCATATACTATACTAAATGTTTTTTCCCCATTAGTAAAGTACACCACCATTATAATCATTTAGCCTTAGCAACTCAGTTTGTTTAGGAGCTTGACCATATAGATGTGAAAACTGCTTTCCTTTATGGTGAATTACATAATAAAAATTATATGTGCCAACCATTAGGCTTTAAAAAAAAGGAAAATATGAGCTAGTTTGTTTGCTTAAGAAGTCCTTATATGTACTAAAACAAGCCCCAAAACAATGGTACAAAAGATTTGATGCTTTTGTACTTGGTTTTGGTTTCGAAAGAAGAAAATATGATTATTGTCTTTAGTGTAAAGGAAATAGTTGGGGGTCAATTCTCTATATCTATTTTTATATATTGATGACATACCATTCGCAAGTCATAACAAAGATGAAATTCAAGAAATAAAACACAAGTTGAATTCTGAAATGAAATGAAAGACTTATGGTCAGCTAAGAGAATTTTAGGAATGCAAATTCAGATAAAAAAAAAACATGTTATTCTTGAATCAACAAAGTTATGTGAATAAAATTCTTGAAATTTTTGCTATGTCTAATTCCCTCAGAATTCAGCACCAAAACTCAAGATGAAATGGGGAGAACGGTAAAAGTTCCTTATGCTAATATTGTTGGTTTTGTTATGTACCTTATGATTTTCACCAGAGTTGATTTAGCCCTTGGAATTACTGTTCTTAGCAAATTTATGGCTAATTCAGGTGAGAGCCATTGAGAAGCCCTTAAGTGTTTCCTTAAATACTTAAATGGTTAATCTAGTTTGGGATTAATTTTTATAAAAAGTAAAGAGTGGGTAAGTTTGAAGGGGTAGACTTTGATGGAGACATAGTTATTAAGAGGTCAACTTCTACCTACTTCTTTACTTTATGTTATACCAATGTAAGCTGGAAATGCCAGCTTCAAAAAGTGGTTGCTCTCTTTCCTAATACATAGCAGCTATTGATGTAATAAAAGAAGGAATTTGGTTAAGTGGTTTGTGTTGTGAAAATAACGTGATTGCAAGTGTACAATATCGTTAACAAGTAATAAAGTGGACTTTTTGAGTCCGGATTATCATTCCCACGAAGACTATCTTATTTAGATACTAGTTTAATTAATCAAAGTGCTAGTCTATTGTAAATAATTTAAAATAAATTGAGTTGAAAGATTTAAGCAAAAACTTTGGATTTTTCGAAAATAATAATAAAGAAAAAATCAAGAATTAATAAAATATGATGGTTAAAGCGTTTGGACCAACGAATTCACTTAGTTATCATCTCTAATTTCTCCTCTCAAGATTTATTCCTAAAATTGTAATCGGTCGAATTCACAAATTTAACCTAATTTACCTCTCTCGAGTTCAAATTAGTCCTATCTAATTAAGTCAACTTAGGCAGTCAGAATGGTCCTTAATTATATGCATTAAATCTCCTCAGAATTCAATTCAAGACCGTGACAATAACAAAAGCGTATCTCTACCTTTTATCCAATTGTCAGATTTTACTACATGGTCTAGATTAATAATTTACCTCTCGGTTCATTACAATCCACAAATCAATGACAAATAATGGCCAATTATCTCAAGCATGAAGAAAGAAGTAAAATCAAATACATAAACAATTTATATATTAAAACTTGAGATTCGAAATTAAAGAATTAAACTTAGGCTACATCGTTCATCCAAACATTAAATCTAGCTATTCATGACTCGGGAGAAAGAAAAGATGAAGAGAATTGAAAACATAACTGGATCTTGAAAATAATAGAGGAAGAGACGTTGAATATCTTGCACCAAGAAATCTTTTTCTTCAAGCTCCAATCTTCAATTCCGCCTTTGTTCTTCGTCTCTTTGTATCTCTCTCTCTCAATATGATTTTTACAAGATTTTTAACGACCCCGAATTATGAGTGTATAACTCATATTTATAGTTCCCCCAATAAGCCCTAAAAGATCCCTAAAAATCGTGGGTTACAAGTTTTCAAATTGCTTTAGGACTCAAAAAGGAAATAAAATAACAAGAAAATTTCGCTGCCAGAATTTGGCCTGGGAGAACACCCAGGCATATTCCGGGTGAACGCCCAGGCCAATAAATTAGCCTCAGCCACTTCAAATGGAAGTTGGGTGTTCGCCCAGCTTTGAGTTGGGCGTTCACCCAACTATAATTTCTTCATATTTGCACCCGTGGTCCTTCAACTTTTAATTGTAGTCATTTTAGTCTTCTGATTTCTTCTTATATTTCAATTTAGTCCTCTTTTATTTGCAACCCAGGTCCTTCAACTTTTGGAGGTTTGCAAGTTGATCCCCATCTCCAAGTTTTTGTACACTTTCAGTCCTTTTCGCCTATTTTACTTTGTTTTTCTCCAATTCCATCCGATCTTGGGTTTTGACCTGAAATAATTAAATCAACATATAATTAAGTAAAAAATCACTTAAGAGCACTTACAATAGTCCACTTTTAATGGTCTAGATAAGTGTAAAATAACACTTATCAAATACCCCCAAACTTGAACATTTATTCGTACTCGAACATAACTAATTACTTAAACAAACAAACAAATAATATTAAAATATACTATAGTAGATATCTTGCCGCATTTGCCTCATGTTTTTGAAACAATCACACAATTCATAATAAAACTTCTAAATCATGCTACCAAAATCAATCAGTTTTACTTATCCAATGCTCGACAGATATATGTGTGTACGCATAGTCAATTCAATCACCATAAGCCTTTAGGTTGATGATATTATGCCCCAAATGGTAAGATATTTCCTTTCTCGCTCGTAAGAATACACACACCCCAAACCGATATTCAATGTTCTCACCCCGGGTATTAGCTCTAGAGTGACTCTCAAAACACTCATTCTTGCACTGTTCAAAATTTGGTTAGGTCTAGCCAATACATTAGCTATCTAGATCTGTGATGATTCTCTATTCATTGAGTGCTTTGACCATCAAGTTTTTACTGGGTCAAACCCACTAGTCATCTATATCCCCAAGTTATGCGCACCATGGTTCAATCTTGCTTTTGCTTCATTTTTTTTTTTACATAAATTATCTTATGTGTAAGACCTCACTCCCTTAAGCTTTCTAGATGACCCTTGTAGCAAGCTTTAGGCCGATGGCTCCCAGGTCTGTTAAACCTTAGGGCACCGAGTTTTGAGAACTCCAATGGACTTTATCATTCGAGTTAACTAGGCTACGAAGAGAGGTATAAGATAATGCAAATGCCATGCCTTTCATTTTTTTTTTTTGCAAGATAAATAAACGGGGATTAGATTCCTAGCATCCGGTCAATACCTAGATTCCACTTGGAAGCCAAAGTACACTCCACACATATATTACTCAAGCACGGAATCAACACATATCTAAACAACTTCTGCATTGGTTTAACCACCCCCAAACTATCCTCTCAACTGGTTAGATAATTGAGTTGTCAATTGGTAGTTTTGGTTTTCTCAACTAAGTTTCACTACTCTTTCACTGTATTCTATTCAATATACCAACCCAACGTAGTGAAATTCATGACTATTTTGCTGACACTTAATCATCTCTCACATGGATAAGTATAGTCTATAAAAAAAACACCTTAAGTAGCATAACCTAGTCATATTTCATGAATTGATAACAGTTTCAAATAATATCATTATAAGCCGGCAAGGCTATCCAACAAACACACACAAAAATAATGAAAGTAATTAAATTCACCCCCAAGCTTAAAGCTCACATTGTCCTCAATGTGATAGAAGAAAGCAAAGTAAATAAGAAATAAGGAAAGAGACAACCCGAATCAAAAGGCATGGGGATAACAATCAGACTTTTAGCTCATCAGTACGCATTGGTTTGGAATGATGATGTGCAACCTGAAATATGAAAAACACTAATGATTAAATATACGTAATCACTAAAAAATAGGAAACGTGCTCTACGTCCTAATGCAGTCCTAAAATTCTACATGCAATGCAATAAACTTGTAAGGGATAGAAAAATGGGTTGCCTCCCATTAAGCGCTCGATTTCTAGTCTAGAGCTCGACTTATTGCAAGTATCATTTATGGAGGCTTGAATTGGGCTTTGGAAGTCTTGCATTGTTCGCTATTACTAGCTTTGCATGATTTATCCTTTGCTCTCTATATTTTAAATCGACCCTCTTAATCTTTAATTGGTGCAACTAGTCCACCAGTATCCGGTTTGCAATTTTCTTGGCCAATTGATGCCCCTTCATCAACTCTAAAGCACTCCTCGAGGTCGATTGGTTGCTCGGGTATGGTGTACATACTGAATACTGCTCATTCATCCTGTACCCTCAAGATTAGCTCACCCTTTTCAACATCAATAAGGGCCCGACTCATTGCTAAGAATGGTCGTCCCAAAATGACTGGCATATTGCGATCCTCTTCGATGTCAAGGACAATAAAATCAACTGGAAAGAAAAACTTTTCCACCTTGATGAGCATGTCCTCAACTACACCCCGTGGGTACTTGATCAATCTATCAGCAAGCTGTAGAGATACACTTGTTGCTTTTACTTTTCCCAACCCTAATCTCTTGTAGACAGAAAGAGGCATTAAATTTACACTTGCACCTAAATCACATAAAGCATTAAAATTATAAAATTCTCCAATTGTGCAAGGTAATTTAAAACTCCCTGGATCTTTTAACTTCGGAGGCAACTTATTTAGCAGAATAGCAATACATTCTTCAGTTAAAGCCACTGTCTTGTTTTCATCAGGTTTTCTCTTCTTAGACAACATTTCTTTCATAAATTTCAAATACAATGGCATTTGAGCTAATGCGTCGGTAAAAGGAATATTGATATGCAGTTTCTTGAAAACTTCAAGAAATTTTTCAAACTGTTTGTCGAGCTTGTTCTTATGTAGTCTCTGAGGAAATGGAATTGGTGGCACATAAGCTTTGACATGAATTGGCGCCCTCACTTTTGATGATTCAGCAGATTCTTTTGAAACTTCTTCTTCTGATTTCGCATGTTTTTGTTCAGATTCATCTTCCTCAATTACCAACCGTTCATCATTTTTTTCTGGTCTTTTCATGTGAATCTCTTGCAGTTGTACCCCGCTTCTAGTAGTGATTGCATTTACCTGTTCTCTTGGATTTGTTTCTGTAGTGCTGGGTAAAGTGCCTGGTTTTCTATCTAACAATTGTAGGGCTAACTAACCAATCTGAGTCTCTATTTTTCTGATAGACGCTTGTTGATTTTGACTGTTGATGTCCAATCGCTCCAATGCTTTATCAGTTTTCTGCATATACTGTTGGAACATCTCTCCTAAACTCGGTCCTCTTTCTTGCTGAGCATTATATGCATTACCACTTTGTTGATTCTCAGACCATCTGAAATTGGGGTGTTGCTTCCAACCTGGATTGTATGTTTGTGAATATGGATTGTATTGCTGATGTGTATTATTCTGCACAAAATTGACTTCTTCTGGAGAGGCCAATAACATACAATCCGATGTCGAATGGTTAGCTCCACAGTTCTCGCACATGATGGTTGCTTGGATTGCATTCACTCCTTGCATTTGTGTTCTGACCAAGAGCTCCACCTGCTTTGTCAATGTATCAAGTTGTGCATTGGTAGTTGACAGACCATCAATCTCATGTATGCCTGCTACTTTTCTTGGAGTGGTATGGTCAGATGAAAACATGGTCTGTGTGTTCGCAATCAGCTCATAGAGATCCCATGCTTCGTTGACATTTTTATTCACAATGGACCCGTTTACAGAGGAGTCCACTGTCGATTTAGATTGGGGAGATAGCCCAGAATAAAAATATTGAGCCTGTTGCCCTTTTTTAATGCCATGATTTGGACATTTTCTGAGCAATTTCTTGAATCTGTCCCAAGCTTCATGATACCTTTCGCCCTCCAGTTGTTGGAAAGTAGAAATTTCCAATTTCATTTTGGCTACTTTAGCTGGTGAAAAGTATTTGTTGCAGAATTTTCTAGCCAAGTCATCCCATGTTGTGATACTAGCATGTGGTTCTGAGTCTAACCATTCCAGAGCCCCATCCCTCAAAGTGTAGGAAAATAACCGGAGTCTAATGGCATCGTCATTTACTCCTTGAAACTGAAATATTATGGAGCATACGTAAGAATCTGGAGAGATGAGTATTAGGGTTCTCAGTCGCCTTTCCATAGAACTGCAGGTTGTTGCTGAAAAGATTAATCATAACGGCTCTTAGTTGGAAGTCGTTCCGACCAAAAGCTGGATAAATAATGCTTGAACGATCAGGAGCTGCTGCTGGAGTTAGGAACTGAGCCATTGGCATGTTTCCATCGTCATCTTCTTCCTGTTCTTCATGTTGTTGAATTTGCTGAGCTGCCATTCGGGCTACTTCTACAGCGGCTGCTCTTGCAGTTTCTTGTTCAAGCCCTCTTCTTATTTGTGCTTCTGTCATTTGATAGAAATAGACAAAGAAAAAAATAGTAGTAATAACAATAATAAAAGAAATCAGTAATAATAATAAAAAATAAAACAAAAAACAAAAAATAAAACCAATACTAACGATTAATCTAAACTAATATTAAATAAGAATAGTCCCCGGCAACGGCGCCAAAAACTTGTTGTAAAAATAACGTGATTGCAAGTGTACAATATCGTTAACAAGTAATAAAGTGGACTTTTTGAGTCTGGATTATCGTTCCCACGAAGACTATCTTATTTAGATACTAGTTTAATTAATCAAAGTGCTAGTCTATTGTAAATAATTTAAAATAAATTGAGTTGAAAGATTTAAGCTAAAACTTTGGATTTTTCGACAATAATAATAAAGAAAAAATCAAGAATTAATAAAATATGATGGTTAAAGCGTTTGGACCAACGAATTCACTTAGTTATCATCTCTAATTTCTCCTCTCAAGATTTATTCCTAAAATTGTAATCGGTCGAATTCACAAATTTAACCTAATTTACCTCTCTCGAGTTCAAATTAGTCCTATCTAATTAAGTCAACTTAGGCAGTCAGAATGGTCCTTAATTATATGCATTAAATCTCCTCAGAATTCAATTCAAGACCGTGACAATAACAAAAGCGTATCTCTACCTTTTATCCAATTGTCAGATTTTACTACATGGTCTAGATTAATAATTTACCTCTCGGTTCATTACAATCCACAAATCAATGACAAATAATGGCCAATTATCTCAAGCATGAAGAAAGAAGTAAAATCAAATACATAAACAATTTATATATTAAAACTTGAGATTCGAAATTAAAGAATTAAACTTAGGCTACATCGTTCATCCAAACATTAAATCTAGCTATTCATGACTCGGGAGAAAGAAAAGATGAAGAGAATTGAAAACATAACTGGATCTTGAAAATAATAGAGGAAGAGACGTTGAATATCTTGCACCAAGAAATCTTTTTCTTCAAGCTCCAATCTTCAATTCCGCCTTTGTTCTTCGTCTCTTTGTATCTCTCTCTCTCAATATGATTTTTACAAGATTTTTAACGACCCCGAATTATGAGTGTATAACTCATATTTATAGTTCCCCCAATAAGCCCTAAAAGATCCCTAAAAATCGTGGGTTACAAGTTTTCAAATTGCTTTAGGACTCAAAAAGGAAATAAAATAACAAGAAAATTTCGCTGCCAGAATTTGGCCTGGGAGAACACCCAGGCATATTCCGGGTGAACGCCCAGGCCAATAAATTAGCCTCAGCCACTTCAAATGGAAGTTGGGTGTTCGCCCAGCTTTGAGTTGGGCGTTCACCCAACTATAATTTCTTCATATTTGCACCCGTGGTCCTTCAACTTTTAATTGTAGTCATTTTAGTCTTCTGATTTCTTCTTATATTTCAATTTAGTCCTCTTTTATTTGCAACCCAGGTCCTTCAACTTTTGGAGGTTTGCAAGTTGATCCCCATCTCCAAGTTTTTGTACACTTTCAGTCCTTTTCGCCTATTTTACTTTGTTTTTCTCCAATTCCATCCGATCTTGGGTTTTGACCTGAAATAATTAAATCAACATATAATTAAGTAAAAAATCACTTAAGAGCACTTACAATAGTCCACTTTTAATGGTCTAGATAAGTGTAAAATAACACTTATCAAATACCCCCAAACTTGAACATTTATTCGTACTCGAACATAACTAATTACTTAAACAAACAAACAAATAATATTAAAATATACTATAGTAGATATCTTGCCGCATTTGCCTCATGTTTTTGAAACAATCACACAATTCATAATAAAACTTCTAAATCATGCTACCAAAATCAATCAGTTTTACTTATCCAATGCTCGACAGATATATGTGTGTACGCATAGTCAATTCAATCACCATAAGCCTTTAGGTTGATGATATTATGCCCCAAATGGTAAGATATTTCCTTTCTCGCTCGTAAGAATACACACACCCCAAACCGATATTCAATGTTCTCACCCCGGGTATTAGCTCTAGAGTGACTCTCAAAACACTCATTCTTGCACTGTTCAAAATTTGGTTAGGTCTAGCCAATACATTAGCTATCTAGATCTGTGATGATTCTCTATTCATTGAGTGCTTTGACCATCAAGTTTTTACTGGGTCAAACCCACTAGTCATCTATATCCCCAAGTTATGCGCACCATGGTTCAATCTTGCTTTTGCTTCATTTTTTTTTTTACATAAATTATCTTATGTGTAAGACCTCACTCCCTTAAGCTTTCTAGATGACCCTTGTAGCAAGCTTTAGGCCGATGGCTCCCAGGTCTGTTAAACCTTAGGGCACCGAGTTTTGAGAACTCCAATGGACTTTATCATTCGAGTTAACTAGGCTACGAAGAGAGGTATAAGATAATGCAAATGCCATGCCTTTCATTTTTTTTTTTTGCAAGATAAATAAACGGGGATTAGATTCCTAGCATCCGGTCAATACCTAGATTCCACTTGGAAGCCAAAGTACACTCCACACATATATTACTCAAGCACGGAATCAACACATATCTAAACAACTTCTGCATTGGTTTAACCACCCCCAAACTATCCTCTCAACTGGTTAGATAATTGAGTTGTCAATTGGTAGTTTTGGTTTTCTCAACTAAGTTTCACTACTCTTTCACTGTATTCTATTCAATATACCAACCCAACGTAGTGAAATTCATGACTATTTTGCTGACACTTAATCATCTCTCACATGGATAAGTATAGTCTATAAAAAAAACACCTTAAGTAGCATAACCTAGTCATATTTCATGAATTGATAACAGTTTCAAATAATATCATTATAAGCCGGCAAGGCTATCCAACAAACACACACAAAAATAATGAAAGTAATTAAATTCACCCCCAAGCTTAAAGCTCACATTGTCCTCAATGTGATAGAAGAAAGCAAAGTAAATAAGAAATAAGGAAAGAGACAACCCGAATCAAAAGGCATGGGGATAACAATCAGACTTTTAGCTCATCAGTACGCATTGGTTTGGAATGATGATGTGCAACCTGAAATATGAAAAACACTAATGATTAAATATACGTAATCACTAAAAAATAGGAAACGTGCTCTACGTCCTAATGCAGTCCTAAAATTCTACATGCAATGCAATAAACTTGTAAGGGATAGAAAAATGGGTTGCCTCCCATTAAGCGCTCGATTTCTAGTCTAGAGCTCGACTTATTGCAAGTATCATTTATGGAGGCTTGAATTGGGCTTTGGAAGTCTTGCATTGTTCGCTATTACTAGCTTTGCATGATTTATCCTTTGCTCTCTATATTTTAAATCGACCCTCTTAATCTTTAATTGGTGCAACTAGTCCACCAGTATCCGGTTTGCAATTTTCTTGGCCAATTGATGCCCCTTCATCAACTCTAAAGCACTCCTCGAGGTCGATTGGTTGCTCGGGTATGGTGTACATACTGAATACTGCTCATTCATCCTGTACCCTCAAGATTAGCTCACCCTTTTCAACATCAATAAGGGCCCGACTCATTGCTAAGAATGGTCGTCCCAAAATGACTGGCATATTGCGATCCTCTTCGATGTCAAGGACAATAAAATCAACTGGAAAGAAAAACTTTTCCACCTTGATGAGCATGTCCTCAACTACACCCCGTGGGTACTTGATCAATCTATCAGCAAGCTGTAGAGATACACTTGTTGCTTTTACTTTTCCCAACCCTAATCTCTTGTAGACAGAAAGAGGCATTAAATTTACACTTGCACCTAAATCACATAAAGCATTAAAATTATAAAATTCTCCAATTGTGCAAGGTAATTTAAAACTCCCTGGATCTTTTAACTTCGGAGGCAACTTATTTAGCAGAATAGCAATACATTCTTCAGTTAAAGCCACTGTCTTGTTTTCATCAGGTTTTCTCTTCTTAGACAACATTTCTTTCATAAATTTCAAATACAATGGCATTTGAGCTAATGCGTCGGTAAAAGGAATATTGATATGCAGTTTCTTGAAAACTTCAAGAAATTTTTCAAACTGTTTGTCGAGCTTGTTCTTATGTAGTCTCTGAGGAAATGGAATTGGTGGCACATAAGCTTTGACATGAATTGGCGCCCTCACTTTTGATGATTCAGCAGATTCTTTTGAAACTTCTTCTTCTGATTTCGCATGTTTTTGTTCAGATTCATCTTCCTCAATTACCAACCGTTCATCATTTTTTTCTGGTCTTTTCATGTGAATCTCTTGCAGTTGTACCCCGCTTCTAGTAGTGATTGCATTTACCTGTTCTCTTGGATTTGTTTCTGTAGTGCTGGGTAAAGTGCCTGGTTTTCTATCTAACAATTGTAGGGCTAACTAACCAATCTGAGTCTCTATTTTTCTGATAGACGCTTGTTGATTTTGACTGTTGATGTCCAATCGCTCCAATGCTTTATCAGTTTTCTGCATATACTGTTGGAACATCTCTCCTAAACTCGGTCCTCTTTCTTGCTGAGCATTATATGCATTACCACTTTGTTGATTCTCAGACCATCTGAAATTGGGGTGTTGCTTCCAACCTGGATTGTATGTTTGTGAATATGGATTGTATTGCTGATGTGTATTATTCTGCACAAAATTGACTTCTTCTGGAGAGGCCAATAACATACAATCCGATGTCGAATGGTTAGCTCCACAGTTCTCGCACATGATGGTTGCTTGGATTGCATTCACTCCTTGCATTTGTGTTCTGACCAAGAGCTCCACCTGCTTTGTCAATGTATCAAGTTGTGCATTGGTAGTTGACAGACCATCAATCTCATGTATGCCTGCTACTTTTCTTGGAGTGGTATGGTCAGATGAAAACATGGTCTGTGTGTTCGCAATCAGCTCATAGAGATCCCATGCTTCGTTGACATTTTTATTCACAATGGACCCGTTTACAGAGGAGTCCACTGTCGATTTAGATTGGGGAGATAGCCCAGAATAAAAATATTGAGCCTGTTGCCCTTTTTTAATGCCATGATTTGGACATTTTCTGAGCAATTTCTTGAATCTGTCCCAAGCTTCATGATACCTTTCGCCCTCCAGTTGTTGGAAAGTAGAAATTTCCAATTTCATTTTGGCTACTTTAGCTGGTGAAAAGTATTTGTTGCAGAATTTTCTAGCCAAGTCATCCCATGTTGTGATACTAGCATGTGGTTCTGAGTCTAACCATTCCAGAGCCCCATCCCTCAAAGTGTAGGAAAATAACCGGAGTCTAATGGCATCGTCATTTACTCCTTGAAACTGAAATATTATGGAGCATACGTAAGAATCTGGAGAGATGAGTATTAGGGTTCTCAGTCGCCTTTCCATAGAACTGCAGGTTGTTGCTGAAAAGATTAATCATAACGGCTCTTAGTTGGAAGTCGTTCCGACCAAAAGCTGGATAAATAATGCTTGAACGATCAGGAGCTGCTGCTGGAGTTAGGAACTGAGCCATTGGCATGTTTCCATCGTCATCTTCTTCCTGTTCTTCATGTTGTTGAATTTGCTGAGCTGCCATTCGGGCTACTTCTACAGCGGCTGCTCTTGCAGTTTCTTGTTCAAGCCCTCTTCTTATTTGTGCTTCTGTCATTTGATAGAAATAGACAAAGAAAAAAATAGTAGTAATAACAATAATAAAAGAAATCAGTAATAATAATAAAAAATAAAACAAAAAACAAAAAATAAAACCAATACTAACGATTAATCTAAACTAATATTAAATAAGAATAGTCCCCGGCAACGGCGCCAAAAACTTGTTGTAAAAATAACGTGATTGCAAGTGTACAATATCGTTAACAAGTAATAAAGTGGACTTTTTGAGTCTGGATTATCGTTCCCACGAAGACTATCTTATTTAGATACTAGTTTAATTAATCAAAGTGCTAGTCTATTGTAAATAATTTAAAATAAATTGAGTTGAAAGATTTAAGCTAAAACTTTGGATTTTTCGACAATAATAATAAAGAAAAAATCAAGAATTAATAAAATATGATGGTTAAAGCGTTTGGACAAACGAATTCACCTAGTTATCATCTCTAATTTCTCCTCTTAAGATTTATTCCTAAAATTGTATTCGGTCGAATTCACAAATTTAACCTAATTTACCTCTCTTGAGTTCAAATTAGTCCTATCTAATTAAGTCAACTTAGGCAGTCAGAATGGTCCTTAATTATATGCATTAAATCTCCTAATAATTCAATTCAAGACAGTGACAATAACAAAAGCGTATCTCTACCTTTTATCCAATTGCCAGATTTTACTACGTGGTCTAGATTAATAATTTACCTCTCGGTTCATTACAATCCACAAATCAATGACAAATAATGGCCAATTATCTCAAGCATTAAGAAAGAAGTAAAATCAAATACATAAACAATTTATATATTAAAACTTGAGATTCGAAATTAAAGAATTAAACTTAGGCTACATCGTTCATCCAAACATTAAATCTAGCTATTCATGACTCGGGAGAAAGAAAATATGAAGATAATTGAAAACATAACTGGATCTTGAAAATAATAGAGGAAGAGACGTTGAATATCTTGCACCAAGAAATCTTTTTCTTCAAGCTCCAATCTTCAATTCCGCCTTTGTTCTTCATTTCTTTGTATCTCTCTCTCTCAATATGATTTTTACAAGATTTTTAACGACCCCGAATTATGAGTGTATAACTCATATTTATAGTTCCCCCAATAAGCCCTAAAAGATCCCTAAAAATCGTGGGTTACAAGTTTCCAAATTGCTTTAGGACTCAAAAAGGAAATAAAATAACAAGAAAATTTCGCTGCCAGAATTTGGCCTGGGAGAACACCCAGGCATATTCCGGGTGAACGCCCAGGCCAATAAATTAGCCTCAGCCACTTCAAATTGAAGTTGGGTGTTCGCCCAGCTTTGAGTTGGGCGTTCACCCAACTATAATTTCTTCATATTTGCACCCGTGGTCCTTCAACTTTTAATTGTAGTCATTTTAGTCATCTGATTTCTTTTTATATTTCAATTTAGTCCTCTTTTATTTGCAACCCAGGTCCTTCAACTTTTGGAGGTTTGCAAGTTGATCCCCATCTCCAAGTTTTCGTACACTTTCAGTCCTTTTCGCATATTTTGCTTTGTTTTTCTACAATTCCATCCGATCTTGAGTTTTGACCTGAAATAATTAAATCAACATATAATTAAGTAAAAAATCACTTAAGAGCACTTACAATAGTCCACTTTTAATGGTCTAGATAAGTGTAAAATAACACTTATCAGTTTGCTAAAGGAGTTTGGTTATATTGTTGAAAATGCTACCCCGAGACAATCTGATAATCAAATTGCTATTCATCTAAGTAAAAAATCTAATGTATCATGATAGAACAAAGCATATTGTTGTCAAATACGACTTCATAAGGGACATCATATTAAAAGATGTTCTAATATTGGAAAAGATAGTCACTCAATAACCCATCTGATATGGGTACAAGAGTTGTGCCCTTGAATAAATTCAAAAATTGTTTGAAGTTTATAGCAATTGATTCTGTTTAAATATGTTCTTTCGAGTACAAGAGTGAATGAAGCACACGTAGATTAAACTTTGAGCATAAGTGATCAACCAAATCTTGGTAGGAAGGTGGAGCTGATTTCTCATGTTTGCCATCAAAGTTGGTTGAAGTCGTACTTTGATAAAATGCGTTTTTGAAAGTGGAGCATATGCAGAAGATGTTGACACATGGCATTGTGGTGGCTGTTGGATTGAATCTTGATCCTTTCATCTACGCTTTAGTTGCTTTTTTGCGTGAGTTGAATAATTTAGTTTTCTCTCTCTTCTTTCACCTCAAGATCTTCTTCTTCAACTTCTTTTCTGTTTCTTTTTTAGGTTTATGGATAAAGAACTTGGTGTTCTTTAGTCCAATTTGTAGCAAATTAGATTAAATAAGGTTTTCTTGGTTCTCTGTGAACCGTAACCATATTTCTTGTTTGGTATCTCTTGAGAAATAAGGCTTTTAAATTCGACAGTATTGTACACCTTTAATTTGTTGCCATTTTGGTTGGTTATTAGTGATATAGAGCTTAATCTACTTTTGTGGATGCTCAACAGGGGATTAGGCGTTGGATTTGGTCAGTGAACCTCTGAGACTTCAGCCGAAACAAATACTTGTATTTTTTAGTTTCTTGCACTTTTATGTTCTTAGATCTGATGAATTGTTGTGTGTTCTTGACGCATCATGATGGTTTCTAGGCTTTGCAAAAGACATTCTTAACATCCAACTATTGCAGCGTCCAATCTAGATTTATAGCCAATGTCAATAAGACTCTTATAGTACTCATGTGAGCAACATGAGTAGATGTTTCCCTATAATCAATGCCATAAGCTTGAGTATGGCCTTTGGCTACTAACATGGCCTTATCTTTGTCAATTGTACCATGTGCATTGTATTTAATTGTGGCACCTACTTGCCGCCCACCATCTTTTTCTGCTCGAAAGTTTCAATATTTTCTTATGATAAATTTTATTTAAATTGTTTATGTAGTAATATTTTGTTGAATGTGATTATGAAATGTGATTGAATTCGTTATATTGAGATTGTTTTGAACATAATTTATTCATTTGTTACGAAATTGTTACTTTAAAGCACGTTACAACATGTTATTTTATATATATTGTTTTGAACACACACACACACACACACACACATATATATATATATATATATATATATATATATATATATATATATATATATATATATATATATATATATATATATTCACATAGTTTTACAAAGTAAAATGCTATACTGTGACAGCTTTAAAACTGTTGACAAATAAGTGATTTATGTAATAAAATTAATCAGTATATAATTAATAAAACATAAATAAATAGATTTAGAAATGACTGGCCTTAGAGAGTCGTGAAAGTCGCTGTCCTAAAGTCATGTGGCCTTCCCTTCGTGCGGGTATTGTCAGCATTACACAGCTCCAAGATAAAACCCTTTTAGCTCACAGCCGATTCTCCTTCTATGGGCACGACCAAAGGGAGATAAGAACGAGCCTTTAAACTAGTTGTCAAAAACAAGAAAATAAGTATAGTGTAGAGAGAGTTTTTTCTAATCTTGTTGTTTTTTGTAATGTATCTAAAACATGAAAAACTACACCCCTTTTATAGTAGAAAATTCAACCCCCACTTTTATGAAAATTTATGTTATTCAAAAAAGGATTTAATTATGAATTTATGGGGTTTTTTGAATTTTCTTAAAACTGAAAATTAAAACTAAAAACTAAAAATTTAAAAATGAATGTTTAAATCTTTTTTAGGTTACAACAGTCCCCCACAAGACTTAAATATTCAAACAAAATAAATAATTAAATTTATATATATATAATGGCAACATTATACTGTGGAATATGTGTAGGTGTCTTTAGGACTTGAACCTCACTTGGTGATGACAATTTCCATTTGAGGGAGCCATAATGGATTAAACCTTGAATTAGGTCTCTTTGTCCAAACTTCAATTGCCCCACACAAAGTATTGAATTAGGCTCAGTTCATAGCGGGTAGCGCTGTTAATGGCCATGCGCTATTATCTTGATTCTAGTAAGAGTCTCTAGGGAATAGCCCAATCCCATAGCCACGGCCTCATGGCGACTCTTACATAGGTGAGTCCTCCAGGGGCACGTGTGACCCGTACCTCACGAGAGTATTCCTGCCTCGGTACTCATTCAGGGTTAAACCCCTCCTAACATCACATAATATAGCACTATCACCATAGGGATGAGCACAAATAATATAATGCTATCTTAAGTCACACAATACAAGTTGTTTCTACCCATTGAACCTTCTTCATGGGATCTCCAATCACAAAGGTTGGGTTACTCCCGTAGGTGACTCCCTTGTGGGCTTAAGCCTATCCCCCTCGATGATTCATCAACACCTTTTTTTGTGTAAACCCTTTGTTAAGTTGTCTGCCAAATTTTTCTCAGATCTTACAAAATTTAGAGAAATCACACTTCTCTTTAATAAGGCCTTTACTGACTTATGTCTTGCTTGTATATGTCTATTTACCTTCTTATTCGAATGAGATTGATTTACAAGTTCTATTACAGCTTTACAGTCACATTGTATAGAGATACCTGGAATTGGTTTACTTATTAAATGTATGTCTAGTAATAGATCTCTTAATCATTCAGCATTGATACTTTCGCGACTTATTAAAGGTATGTCTAGTAATAGATCTCTTAATCATTCATCATTGATACTTTCGCGACTCTTTAAGGCCAGCCATTTCTAACTCTATTTATTTATGTTTTATTAATTATATACTGATTAATTTTATTACACAAATCACTTATTTGTCAACAATCTAAAGTCGTGTGGCCTTCCCTTCGTGCAGATATTGTCAGTAATACACGGCTCCAAGATAAAACTCTTTTAGCTCACAACCGATTCTCCTTCTATGGGCACGACCAAAGGGAGATAAGAACGAGCCTTTAAACTAGTTGCCAAAAACAAGAAAATAAGTATAGTGTAGAGAGAGTTTTTTCTAATCTTGTTATTTTTTGTAATGTATCTAAAACATGAAAAACTACACCCCTTTTTATAGTAGAAAATTCAACCCCCACTTTTATGAAAATTTATGTTATTAAAAAAAGGATTTTATTATGAATTTATGGGGTTTTTTGAATTTACTTAAAATTGAAAATTAAAACTAAAAATTTAAGATTTAAAAATGAATGTTTAAATCTTTTTTAGGTTACAACAAAAACTGCATTGAAAGAATACATTTTGTTTCTTGTTCGTTGGTTTGTAGCCTTTTTAACCCATTTATCTTTGAAGGATCGTCCATTATGTCCGTCATACTTCCATCTTTCAGTCGCCTTGGCAGATTTGCAATAATAACTGTTGAAGGCAAAAACAAATACTTTATCGTTTGGTACACGTGCGCTTGAAGATTCAGTATTTGTTTCATTAATTTTCACAATAAATTTTTTCTTAATTATATGGATGAGTATACAAAATAATAATATTAATAAACAAATATTTCAAAATTTATACTTAAGCATAAGAATTTGTGTAAGACGTATGTAAAGAAAACTCTAATAAGTGTAGCATATTTTACAGATATACATTACTGTATGATGTTATATTAAGCAAAGATTTTAGATGATTATAGTGACGGCATTGATTCAATCATTTATACACAAGCTTAAATGTTTTATTGAAGTGTTTATGCAATATCTGAGTACAAAAGATAAGTTAGATTTGGTAAATGGAGTCCAATACACAAGCGTAAATGTTTTATTAAAAGTTATTTATCTTTTATGCAAATAGTTTTCATCATTAAGTTACACTAATTCAAGAAAATTCTAAATAATAACATAATTACCCTTGTAACATAAATCAATTAGAAATAAACAAATTAAAATCTTCTTCAACTACAACACATAACTGTCGTCTTCTCGCACCTTCTACCAGCATCTCACGACTCATCGCTGGCAACCAAAAGCTTTTCCATGGTTTTTGTGGTAAGCAATCTCTAATACACAATTTTCACGCAGATGTATTTGTCTTCCATTATTATTCTTATTCTCAGTCATTAGAAGACGGCATGATTTTCCTGTGTATTGATTTCATTAATTATTATATTATCTTCTTATTTCTACTGTTTCATCTTATATTTGCAATGACATGTAATTATTTAAGTTGGGTCAAAGATGTGGTGATGGTTTGTGAAAATTCTGACGACGTGTGTGTGCTCAATGCATTAAATGGTTGTATGTGATAAATACAACTTTGATTATTTTAGGAAATATTCAAATTCAAGTGTCAATCTGACGAAAAGAGAGCAAATAGAAGAAAAGATGATTTAATTGAACAGACAAGAGACGTGAGGGACTTGGCGTGCAAATATCAAAGAGGGAAATTCAAATTAAGCATCAAAGTTAACCATGCGATGCATGCTTAACATTTGGTGCGATCGCAAGAGGGCCAGAATTACTGCAGAACTGAATTTGCATCAACCATGCGATCGCAAGGTTGTTAACCATGATATTGCATGGCTTCCCGCAGCAGCAATTTGGCAGATTCTTGGTTGGATTAGAATTCTACCAAGTTCAAATTAATTCAACCACCTAGGCCACGTTTTGAAGAGTTGGGAGACGAGTATAAAAGCCGAAGAATAGACATATCGTGCATGACGAATTTTTGGGGAGAAGATACAAACGAAAAATCGAAGATCAAGGCACGGGATTGAAGATTTTGAGCCGGGATCACGGGTTTTATTTACTTTTTGTTTTTCTTTCTCCGGATCATGATGAACTCAATTATTGTAATAATTGACAAAATCATGTCCGGCTAAATTACTCTTTCTAGGATGAACGATGAAACCTCGCATTTTTAATTAATTAGAAGTTTTTCTTTTTTAGTAATTAATTTCTTTTGAGTTGATTATTTCTTATTCATTATTCTCATTATTTTAATGCTTGATCACCATTAGAATATATTGTGATCTATATTGAAGTCGAGACATTCAATATAGATTAAGCACGTGGTATTGAATAACATAGGGTCCAATAATAGATAGAGATTACTATTATGCTTTATGAAATCCATTTAGGTGTTCTTGAGATTTTAAAGCATATGTTTATGTTCGATGCTTAATTAGAGATAATTAGGTTCGCATAACGTATAGAATTGATTGACCATCGAGAGAGGCTTTTGATTATTTTAGGAATGCCGATTTTCAACCCAAGATAATTAAGAGCTAAAAAGCGATTAACGGATAATTGATTATAAAGCGTGTAGGTGGATTTGTGAATCCTAGTGTTGGTAAAATTCGAATTCGTTCTCATCATTCAAAGTTGCTTATTGTTATTTTCAATTTAATTAAAATAGTTAAATTAGTTTAGAATCACACATCAAAATCAAATCTGTGTTTTTCTTAATTGTTAGAATTTGAATTATAATTTAATAGGTTAAATTAATATCTAGTCCTTGTGGATTCGACACTTTACACGTCATTATATTACTTGTAAACGATCCGTCCACTTGCGGGATTGAAATCGCACAACAAGTTTTTGGCGCCGTTGTCGGGGACTAGTTTTATTAATTACTGCGTTAATTTATAATTTAGTTTTAACAATTTTTTTATTACTATTTTTTTATTTTTATTATTTATTATTATTATTATTATTAAATTTTTTTTAGTTGATCTACTTGTTTCTCTTGATTTCATTGCTACTAGGGAATAAAGATGAGCTAGGAGATCAAGCACAACACAAGATGGCAGACTTTGAGATTGATAAGGATGACTTGCTCTTGGAAGATTTATGGAAACCACCGGTCAAACAAAATTTTTGTCCCTACTCCTAGACCTACAATCAGGATTGGCAAAATCACTCAGATTACTCTTGGTACAGCAACCAAGGTCAAACAGGAATACATGGGGGGACATCAATTCGCTCCTACTGGTGAAAATTGATTCATTGGCAAAGAAGATGGAAACACTGAAATACTCTCAGCCAGCCAATATGGTTCAGATGTCCCTACCAATATGTGTAACTTGCGAGACAAACCATCAATCATCAAAATGCCCTCTGACCAAAGTTGATATGTCATCCCCTGAACAAGTTGCATATGCTCAGAATTCTCAGCAACAGCAGAATAATCTGTACTCACAGACGTACAATCCAGGATGGAGAAATCATCCCAACTTCTCCTATAGCAACACCAAAAATATTCAGAATCCGTCGAATCAAGAGAGACAACAAGAGAGAAAATGAGGATTGGAAGAAACTGTCACACGTATGGAATTTGAGTTGAAGGAGATGCAGAAAAGACAAGATGTTGAAAAGGAAACTGCATTAGGTAAAGAGAGAGATAACAAATCAGATACAAAAGTTGATCAAGCAAAAGAAATCTCTCCACCAGATTATATTCTGCCACCGGTCAAGGCTTATGTTCATCCAATTCCATTCTCTCAAAGCCTGCGAAAATATAAGCTAGACAAGCAATTCAAGAAATGTCTCGACGTGTTCAAGAAACTCCAAATCAACATACCTTTTGCTGATGCTCTAGCACAGATGCCGCTCTAACACAGATGCCGAGTTATGCAAAATTCATGAAAGAAATTCTTTCAAACAAAAAGAGGTTTGAGGAGCATGAAACAGTCATGATTACCGAGGAATGCAGTGCTATCTTGCAAAACAAGCTACCGCCGAAATTAAAAGATCCAGGGAGTTTTTCTATTCCTTGTACAGTTGGTAGTTCATTTTTTGAGAAAGCATTATGTGATTTAGGTGCTAGCATTAATTTGATGCCTTACTCTATTTGTCAGGCAACTAGGTCTCGGAGAAGTAAAGCCAACCACAATATCACTACAGTTAGCTGATCGGTCAGTTAAACGCCCACGCGGAGTTATTGAAGATATTTTAGTAAAAGTTGACAAGTTCATATTCCTAGTTGACTTCATTATCCTGGATATGGCAGAAGATAGAGATGTACCATTTATCTTGGGATGACCATTTTTAGCTACTGGAAGAGCACTCATTGATGTGCAAAAAGGGCAGCTAATGTTGAGATTGAACGAAGAACAAGTCACTTTCAACGTGTTCAAAGCAATCCAGTATCCAAGCTCCTCTGACTCATACTTTTAGATTGATATCATTGATCACGGGACAGCTAACACATTTGCTTTGAAAAATCCTTCAGATCCATGGGAAGCATGTATTGTGCACTCTCAAGAAGAAAATTCTGACTCTCCAGTTCTTGAAGAATGTGCCAGATATTTATAAGGAGCAAAACAGATGGAAAGAAGAAGTAAATATATGGATCTAGGTACCACACCTCCTCAACAGCCACCTTCAGTTCAAAAGGCCCCAATTCTCGAGCTAAAGCAATTAACTTCTCACCTTAGGTATGCTTATCTCGGTGAGTCATCCACACTTCCAGTCATTATTGCAAACTCTATTGATTAGGATCAGGAGGATAAACTACTCCAAGTTTTGAAGAATTACAAATCAGTCATCGATTGGACTATAGCAGACATTAAAGGTATCAGCCCGTCCATATGCATGCACAAGATTCTAATGGAAGAGGCATATAAACCAACAGTGCAACATCAACGCAGATTGAATCCTCATTTGCAAGAAGTAGTCCGAGCTGAAGTATTGAAACTGCTTGATGCCAGTATCATCTATCCTATTTCATATAGTACTTGGGTAAGCCTGGTTCAGGTAGTGCCTAAAAAAGGAGGGATTACGGTTGAGAAAAATGATAATAACGAGCTCATACCAGTGAGAATGACTACCAGATGGTGAGTTTGTATTGACTACAGGAAACTGAATGATGCCACTCGAAAAGACCATTTTCCCATACCGTTCATTGATCAGATGTTGGAACGTTTGGCAGGTCACTCTCATTATTGCTTTCTTGATGGGTATTCAGGCTACAATCAAATTCATATAGCGCCAGAAGATCAAGAAAAGACCACCTTTACTTTCTCTTATGGCACGTTTGCATATAGGCGTATGCCATTTGACCTGTGCAACGCTCCAGCCACATTTCAGCGTTGTATGATGTCTATTTTCTCAGATATGGTCAGAAAATTCATTGAAATTTTCATGGATAATTTTTCAGTTTTCGGAGCATCATTCGACGATTGCTTCAAAAATTTGACCATGGTACTTTAGCGTTGTGAGAAAACCAACTTGGTACTTAATTGGGAAATATGTCACTTTATGGTCCAAGAAGGCATCGTGTTGGGACACAGGATATCAGCTAAAGGCATTGAGGTCGACAAAGTAAAGATTCAGGTTATAGAGAAACTGTCTCCTCCGACAACAGTTAAGGAAATTCAGTCTTTTCTGGGACATGCGGGTTTCTATAGACGGTTTATAAAAGATTTCTCAAAAATAACCAAACCATTGTGCAGTTTGTTGGAAAAAGAGGTCAGGTTTGAATTTTCTATAGACTGCCTTAAAGCTTTCAATATTCTCAAGAACAGTCTAATCTCAGCACCTGTCATTGTACCACCTGTTTGGGATCTGACGTTTAAACTCATGTGTGATGCAAGTCACTTTGCCATCGGGGCAGTTTTGGGGCAGCGTAGAGAAAACGTCATACATGTCATATATTATGCCAGTCGAACTCTCAATGACGCTCAGATGCATTTTGCTACTATAGAAAATGAACTACTAGCAGTAGTATTTGCCTTCGAAAAATTTCGATCTTACCTCATTGGATCGAAAGTAATAGTGCACACGGATCATGCAGCATTAAAATATCTTTTTGCTAAAAAAGATGCAAAACCAAGACTGATTCGGTGGATACTGCTTCTTCAAGAGTTTGACTTGGAAATTCAGGATAAAAATGGTAGTGAGAACGTAGTAGCCGACCACTTGTCAAGAATAGAGCAGTCAGAAGGAAATGAAGAAGGTGAAATAAATGAAAAATTTCTAGATGAGTAGATTTTTGGGATAGGGCAGATGGAAAGTGAACCATGGTATGCAGATTATGTGAACTACCTTGCTAGTAATATCGTGCCGCCTGATTATGATCATCAACGCTGAAAAAAGTTCTTTTCAGAATTTAAATACTATTTTTGGGAAGATCATATTCTTTACAGAAGGAGAGCTGATTAAGTAATTCGGAGATGTCTACCTGAAGAAGAAATGGAGACTGTCTTGGAGCAATGTCATTCTTCACCATACGGAGGTCATTTCGGTGCTACCAAAACAGCAGCCAAAGTCTTACAATACGGGTTTTATTGGCCGACATTGTTCAAGGATGCCTACAGTTTGGTAAAAAAATGTGACAGATGCCAGAGGACGGGAAATATATCTCGAAAGCAGGAAATGCCCCTTCGAAGCATTTTAGAGGTTGAACTTTTCGATGTATGGGAGATTGACTTTATGGGACCATTTCCACCATCGTTTTCAAATTCCTACATTTTGGTGGCTGTGGATTATGTGTCTAAATGGGTAGAAGTTGTAGCCTTACCGACCAATGATGGCAGGGTGGTGGTGAATTTTCTCAAAAAAAATATTTTCACACGTTTCAGGACTCCTTGAGCAATCATAAGTGACGGAGAGAAATATTTTTGCAACCAGAAGTTTGAAACTCTGTTGGCAAAATACAGTGTGAAGCACCGTGTGGCTACTCCGTACCATCCACAAACTAGCGGCCAGGTGGAAATCTCCAACCGGGAGTTGAAAAGGATCTTAGAACTTACGGTGAGTAGCTCGAGAAAAGATTGGTCGAGAAAACTGGATGATGCTCTTTGGGCATATCGAACTGTATTTAAAACACCAATTGGAATGTCACCATATCGCCTTGTTTTTGGGAAGGCGTGCCATTTACTGGTTGAGTTGGAGCACCGAGCCTACTGGGCATTGAGGAAGTTGAACTTTGACTTGAAAGAAGCCGATGAGAAAAGACTACTTCAGTTGAACGAAATGGAAGAATTCAGGTTCGAGGCTTATGAAAATGTCAAACTGTACAAAGAGAAAACCAAGAATTGGCATGACAAAAACATTCAAAAAAGGTAATTTGAGGCGGGACAAAAAGTCCTATTATTCAACTCTCGACTCAAACTCTTTCCTGGGAAACTACGTTCAAGATGGTCCGGGCCATTCACGGTAGTGAAAGTCTATCCACATAGAGCGGTAGAAGTAGCTCATGACACGAAGGATAGGTTTAAAGTAAACGGACAAAGGCTAAAACAATACATGGAGGGTGATTTTTCGAAAAAAAAAAAAAGTCATTTACCGCTTTGAGCAATCCGGAGTGATCACCACGACAAAGTCGAGCTAAAGACTTTAAACAAGCGCTCAATGGGAAGCAACCCATTTTTCTTCCTTTTATTTGATTTTCAGTATTATTTTAGTTTTAGGAGTTGATTCAAGTTTTTGCACGTTTTAAGTTTTTAGGATTTTAAGTAGCTTTTTAATTCGTAGGTAATGAGGCATACATCGTCATCTTGCATAAGCACATTCTCAATTTTTTTTTAGTTATATTTAAAATTTAAAAAAAAAAATTGAATTTGGGTGCATTACTATGCAATCGCATGGTTAAACCAATTGCGATCGCATAGGCTGTGCAGAAGACATTCTGCCCAGAAATTGCCATTCTTGCGATCGCAGGATTTTTCCCCCTTGCGATCGCAAGGAACACCAGAAAACTTAAAAAACCGATTTTGAACTCTCATTTTCAAACACTCAAACTCTACTTTCCAACCAACTCTCTTCAATCCTAAATCTCCAAATCACCAAACGAGCATCTTTGGACTTCAATTTTCACACAATCAGGCATTCATAATCATCAAACTCACGAACTAAAAAGTAAATTCACAATTTTTTGTTGTTGAATTTCAGATTTTTCATCGTTTCTTGCTTTAAATTCATGTATTTTGATTAGTATGGAGTAAAGTTGATTAGAATAGGCTGGAATAGTTGGGCACATTGGATAATGATTGGGATTAGATGAATAGGTTGTGAATTTTTTTTTGGTTTTGATGAATCCCCCAATTTGTTCAAACCCTTGAAGATAACTCAATGCATACAAGGTGTTTGATGAATTGTCCCATCCAATTTTTGTGCCAACATTGGTGGAAAACAGACCTTAGGCTAGTTTATTGAACTAATGTTATCGTCTAGGAGCATTCACATCGGCTTGGGCACATTTTTTATACGAGATAACCCCATCCGTGACCATAAGGCCTGCAGCCTGCCATGGCCGCCCACAGGCATGCCACAGCAGCCTACCTCCGTTAGCACCTTCGTCCTCCATCCGTTTGGCCCAAATGGCATCGAAATGCTATGAAATTTGAATATGTGGTAGACCAAAGCATGAACTTTCATGCCACCCTCTTCCGTTTCAATTTTGCAAATTCTTATGTAGATTTTTCGGAGCACGAAGTAGCTTAGTCAAACACATTTTTTTGAAAAATTTTACCTAATGTTTAAAATAGTTTGGGGGTAAAGTCTTACACCATATATGTTATTTTTCGTATCTAACTTATTTTCGTTCTTTTTACAGATTACAGCTCCAAAACGACCCCCAACTGCCGCCGAAAAAGGAAAGAAAAAGGCAACAGGCAGCACGTCGAAAAGAGCACGGGTAGAAACCACCGACTCCTGCCATTATCTTTCCAAGAAGCACGAGGAAAGATTCACCAAGTTTATTAGCCAATGGACCATATGGGGGGAACAGAGAATACAATTGGACGACTTTCCTCACTCTGAGCTCTATAACCTCATTGATGTATGCGGGTAGTCCAAGGTAGCTGATACACCTCACAAAATTTACTCCCAGCTCGTCCATGAATTCTATACTAACTTCAACCAAGAGATCGACATTCAATGGATGAAGCACTATGGGCAGACTTGGGTGCGGGGTACATGGTTCATGTTTACCCCGAGGGTCATCAACGACTTTTATGGTATAACCAATGAAAATATTCACCCTCTGCCATCTATTCAAGATATGGGTGAGGTGGCTCGGTTTCTATATGGCCGAGATGATGCATGGCCACTACCTGGGAGGGACTTCGAGCACAGCAAGTTGACAGACTCTCTCTTTATCCTGAATGTGTTTGTGAGCCACAACATTGACCCGACCAGGCATCGCACTACTATCAATGATGCTAGGGCTCGACTATTATACCATCTCACTCACGGAAGGAAGATGGACTTGGAGAATTATATCTACACCCTAATCAGCATGCTGGACTTCCAGACAGACAAGAGGAGGCACATGGCCATCTTCCCAGCTCTGATCAGTGGCATCTGCAAGATAGCGGAGGTCCAGATCTCACCAATAGAGCCAGTATTGAAGGCAAAGAGACCTATCAACCGCTTTATCTTGGAAAATGCGAGAAGGCATACAGCTAGAGCTGTGGGGGCAGTCCCATCCGTAGATGGGCAACCTCTAGAAGAGCAGCCAGCTGTACCCCAGCCAGCCGTACCTCTTGGAGACATAGCATCCATGCTACATCGCCTACTGGAGGGTCAGGCTGAGCAGACCAGGCTCATTGTCGCTACGCAGATTGAGTTACGCACGGTGCAGTAGGAGTTGACGACGCTGCAATCTCGAGTTGATGCAGTTCGACACACTCAGATGGGTATCGAGACTAGTCAACAGCGGGCTGAACTGGAGCAGAACTGGATTCGATCTGACTGCGACCAGGTCAAGTGAGGGCTAGACAGATGTGTAGGCAAGCTGGATGATATTCATGACAAAATTTCCCAACCGACACGCATGCCAGCACCTCCACCGGTTGATCCTATCACACTTCTTCTGCCGGCACCATCAGACTCACCTCCGGGAAGTCTCTAAATTTTTTATGTGATTATTTCTTTTGAATTTCATTGGGGACAATGTATGCTTCAAGTTTGGGGGTGATGTATGAAAAAATGCAAAAATTTGAATTTCACTCTTGACTTGATAAATTTGCTCACTATTGACTGATTTTTTATTTTTAATTTTCTGTTTTAAAAAAAATAAAAAATAAAAAAATCTTTTCTATTTGTTTGCATATTAATGTGATATGAATAGTCTTGTCGGCTAATGATTTAACTTTTCATTTAATTTTAGCTTTAAATCATGACTTGTGAACATAGTATACGTTTGTTTAATTGTGAGGCCACTTAATCATATCTGATATTGTGTTGTGTTGGCAAGTTACGATGATTTGTAGTTATGTTGGTGCACTTAAGTTGAAAACAATAGGATACCCTTCTCTAAACCTTAGAATCATCCGTATCTCAACTAAGTAACCAATAGAGTGAGTGATTGTAGTAAATAAGCTGTGATGGTGGCTATCTAGGTTATGATTGATTCCGTGTATGTTGAAAAAAAATAATTGTGTGGAGCACTGTAGACCAGTCAGAGGAAGCTAGGTATTTTTTGAATGTTAGGAATCTAGTCCCCTAGAATGAACTTATTGCACGCAAGGAATAAAATTATAATTATTAGTGCTTAACTCTTTTCGTAGCCTAATTGACTTGAGTGGAAAGGCCTGTAGGGGTTTCTCAAAACCCGGTGCCCTAAGGTTCGAAAGACCTGAGAGTCATCGACCTCAAGCTCGTTACATGAGTCATTTAGAAAGCTTAATGAACTGAGTTTTGCACCTTATTAATATCTTATAACTCTTTTTGTAGCCTATTTGACTTGAGTGGAAAGGCCCGTAGGGGTTTCTCAAAACCCGGTGCCCTAAGGTTCGAAAGACCTAGGAGTCATCGACCTCAAGCTCGTTACATGAGTCATTTAGAAAGCTTAATGGTTTGAATTTTGCACATAAGATCTATATATTAAAAAAAATTATTTATTTATTTAAATTTAATTTTTTTTTTGTCTAGTAAAAAAAATCATTTGCAAAGTAAATTTGGGGATTAGATAACTAATGTGTTTGACTTACTTAGTAGAAACTTTCTAGTCAAGAGTGCTCAAAAATTGGAGAATCTTCATAACCCTAGATGTCACGATCATCAGCTTTCTCAACCAGTCTCGAGCAAAAAAAAAATTGAACTATAACCTTAGACCCAAATTCTCGAGGAATTGAAAGAAAATATCATTTTGGGGAAAGTGTACCTTACGAGAGGGAAAGGAAAAGTTGACCAAGTGGTTGGACTATCACCACCATAGAACTTGCGGGTATCAGGTTAACTACTCTCACACACATCTCAAGTATGGTTTAAATAGAATCACGTTTACAACTGTATTACCTGAACACTCGTCATGAATTATAAGTTTCTCTTTTTACAAAAGCTGAAGCAAGAACGGCAAGCTATTTATATTATGACTATTTTTATTAGTATGTGCATGATTGTACTTTAGCTAGTTTATTCAAAGACGAATAAATGTTTAAATTTGGGGGTATTTGATAAGTATAATTTTGTACTTATCCGAGCTCACAAAAAGGGACGATTATGAGTACTTTAAGTTATTTTCAGTTTAATGGTGAGTTGTTTTCTTATTATTTTAAGAAATATTCAAATTCAAGTGTCAATCTAACGAAAAGAGAGCAAACAGAAGAAAAGATGATTTAATTGAAGAGACGAGACGTGAGGGACTTGGCGTGCAAATATCAAAGAGGGAAATTCAAATTAAGCATCAAAGTTAACCTTGCGATCGCATGGTTAACATTTGGTGCGATCACAAGAGAGCCAGAATTACTGCAAAACTGAATTTGCATCAACCATGCGATCGCATGGCTTCCCGCAACAGCAATTTGGCATATTCCTGGTTAGATTAGAATTCTACCAAGTCCAAATTAATTCAACCACCTAGGCCACGTTTTGAAGAATTGGGAGACGAGTATAAAAGTCGAAGAATAGAAATATTGCGCACGACGAATTTTTGGAGAGAAGATACAAACGAAAAATCGAAGATCAAGGCGGATTGAAGATTTTGAGCCGGGGTCACGGGTTTTATTTACTTTTTGTTTTTCTTTCTCCGGATCATGATGAACTCAAATAATTGATGAAATCATGTCCTGCTAAATTTACTATTTCTAGGATGAACGATGAAACCTCGCATTTTTAATTAATTAGAAGTTTTTCCTTTTTAGTAATTAATTGTTTTTGGGTTGATTATTCCTTATTCATTATTCCCATTATTTTAATGCTTGATCACCATTAGAATACAATATAGATAGTCGAGAGATTCAATATAGATTAAGCATGTGGTATTGAATAACATAGGGTCCAATAATAGATAGAGATTACTATTATGCTTTATGAAATCTATTTAGGTGTTCTAGAGATTTTAATGTATATGTTTATGTTCGAAGCTTAATTAGAGATAATTAGGTTCGCATAACGTATAGAATTGATTGACCATCGAAAGAGGCTTTTGATTATTTTAGGAATGCTGATTTTCAACCCAAGGTAATTAAGAGCTAAAAAGCGATTAACAGATAATTGATTATAAAGCGTGTAGGTGGATTTGTGAATCCTAGTGTTAGTAAAATTCAAATTCGTTCTCATCATTCAAAGTTGCTTATTGTTATTTTCAATTTAATTAAAATAGTTAAATTAGTTTAGAATCACACATCAAAATCAAATCTGTGTTTTTCTTAATTGTTAGAATTTGAATTATAATTTAATAGGTTAAATTAATATCTAGTCCTCGTGGGTTCGACACTTTACACATCATTATATTACTTGTAAACGATCCGTCCACTTGCGGGATTGAAATTGCACAACTGTATGTACAAGTGCTCAGTGCTAAAAGAATAGATAAATCCTTAGGCAAGAATTATGGGAGCAAGGAGAAAACTAGCCTTTGCATTTCCTTCCTACTACTTGAATTCAAAATGGAGCCCACTAATCCAAGTACCCCATTATTGTTTCTTGAATCTTTGTACTATCTATGTGGTTTGTGCAGCCATATTGACAAGAAAATCGACATATAGTTGAGCATATTGGCTTATGATTGGCAATACAAGTTGAAAACGTCGTTTTACCTATTTTTTTCAAGGAATGAGATGAGAATCGGACAATTAAGTATATATAAGAAAAATCTTTAGCTAAGTTACGGTACAATACAAGTTGTATTTATTCTTAAATCTTGCATAGAAATTGTGATGACAGAACATAGTAAACAATATCATTGTTACTATGTTCAATAAGCTTTTTTATAGAGTAGGTTACTATTCTAATATAATTTCTTTCAGTTATTAGTAAGATGTCATTATATGATTCTTTTATTGATATTATTATTATTTGTGTATAGGTTTGTTTCTATTGGCATTTGTTGTTGTAAATTCTGAGAATCATGACAATTGGTTGTGATTTCTGGAGCATCTGCGCGCAATATTGTTTAGAGCACTCCACAACTTACATTTGTGTCAAATCGAAATGCTGGATTAATGAAAGTATTGCATAAGGCATTCCTTGCAGCGAATCATTTGTTTCTACGACATTTGAAAGAATATTTGAGGGATCAATTAAATGATGGTGGCTTCTCAATTGTTCAATAATTCATGGGGATATTATTTATTGATGGAAATATTATTTTCTGATATATGGATCACAATGTCGTTTCAGTTTTGTTATCATTTTGCTATGGAGATATTTGTTTTTTTGAATGACTATTTCAACATTATTTTTTTGGGATGTTACTGTTACATATTCATGTATGTCTGTTTGATACTATGATATATTGTATTCTAGCATGTTATTTTTCTATGTTCAATTGTATAGTTCACGACACCTTTAATTTTGAGATAGATGGTGTACACATATTGTAATATTTGATATCACACATAATTGTTAATGATTTTTCCCTTGTTAATAGGTTATGATATTGTTTATTGTACAATATCATATAAAAATAATAATATAAAGTATCATTGATGTGTGCATATGATGTATATCGTATAGTAATGTTAATGATTTATATTATAACATAAAACAGAAACAACATGCTGTATTATTAACAAATTATTCACAAATGAGCAAATTTCAATTATTAACAATAAATATTATAATTCCACCAATTGACATTCACATGATACAGTATCATATCATACCAAAAAAACATACAATATAAAGAAACATAAGACAGTATCTTAGAACCTAATGGCAAGTAAACAATTCCTCACAAGAGGAATTTGGTTTCATTAATCTACAATGTATACATTGATGAAGTTCGAAGCCATATGTGCTTTATACAATCTCATTTTCTCCATCGTCAATGTTTCTTCTAGTTCATTTTTTGCTAGTCGCCCCATCACATGGTAGACATGTATTCTACGATCAACACTGTGATATAAAATTTAGATATATTTAATAAATGTAAGTGCGTGTTTACATTTAAAACAAGATAATATAAATACATATTGAATGTGTAGTAGCTTATTACATCCCAATGTATTGTTGCGGAGCACCTTCTTACATCCCAATGTATTGCTGCGGTGTACAATAGTATCAAGCATATTCTTGGACAAAATGTTATTCTTTAATAGAAAACCATAACTCAAAAGAAGCACAATATCACATTAAATTCAAACAGTATCATAGACAACTCAAAATTGTAAGAGTAACTCGCATAGCATGCTTGTCACGAATAATATCAGGCAATATCCTTTTAAATCCAAACAATATCATGCATATTCTTTGGGCAAAATATGATTGTTTAACAATAAACCATAATTTGAAACAAAGACATCATGACACATACACTTGAAACAGCAAACTTCAACCCAATATCATAAATAACAGTATCTTAATATAACAATATATTATTGTTAAAGACATCAAACATATTAAACTAATCTAACAGTATCAGAAGCACATTAGTATCAAGCATGTGGTTGTGGGAAAAATGTTATGCTCTAATATAAAATCATAACTCGAAAGAAGCACATTATTTTATTAAATCCAAACAGTATCATGCATATTCTATAAAACAAAATATGATTGTTTAACAATAACCCATAACTCGAAACAAAGATATTATGACACGCACTCAAAACATCAAACTCCAACATAATAGAACAGTATCGTAGATAATAGTATCTTAACACAACAGTCCATTAATATGACAATGTCTTAAGATAACATTTTCTCGTAGAGCATGCTTCTCATGAATAATATCACATAGTACCTCATTAAATCCAAACAGTATCTGAACCACACTATAATCAAGCATATGTCGGGGAAGATAGGCACAACGTTAAAACCATAGCTCGAAACGTTAATAGTATCACATATAAATGAATTCTGAATAGTGGATCGACTTTTTAATGGGCATATCTGGTATTATAAAAAAAATTCAAGCAAAGTTTTTAATGTAATGTAAAATAAACATGAAACAATGAAAAAGTTACAATTTCTACAAAAATTAGAGAAAGAGTTCTAATGTAATGCAAAATAGATATGAAACAATGAAATTAAATATGAAATAACATACCTGTTTCCACATAAATTAAATCTGGAGTTTAAACGTTCAACAAAATTACCTTAAGAACTCATCGAATTAGGATGAATCAACAACCAAAAAATTCAATCTGGTACAAAAATTTGGGAGGTGGGGTTGGGATCTTTATTATATAAGCATTGTTTTAAGGAATTGAGAAAGGCGCAAGAAAAATATAAAGAAATAGAGAATTTTCTTTCAGGCAAATCAGAAAAGGGGGTAGAAAAATCAAATTTCCTAGAGGGCATAAGTGTATTTTTGCATTGTTATATGACTTAAAATGGAGGAATTTTGGATTCTATGACTTGGTCACCTATAATTACGTTGAAGTTGACTGACTCTAAATTTTTTTGTATCTGATAGTACTCATCAGTTTAAATAATTTTTGGTGTCGATTGTGCCTATGACGCTCTATTCTTTTGTGTTTATATAAAAAAATAGATGAAATTCTTTGTCATATTGGTAGGATTTAGTAAATATGCTTAACGTTCATGATGTTTATGTTGGATTTTGATCCTAAATAAGCATAGAGGATATGATGACAAATTGAGACACGTTTATATTTACATAGGCTTTGAGCCCAGAATTGAAGCAAAATAAAGTTTACTCAACAATGTGTCAGCCCAAATAACAAAAGACCAAAGGACTAAATGGGTTACTTGGAGGATTAACGTCATTTGGGTCGTTGCTCAATGACTCAATTTAGTTAACCCATACCTACTATTGACCATTGGATCTAGGGCATTATTTGACCCAATGGTGGGTTATCATTATATATTATTGCAGTACATCATTGATAAATTTGTTTTACACGCTTATCTTAGCTTATAAACTTTATATATAATCGTAATTTGAATGAAGTTTTACTTAATTTAGTATAAATATTGTCATTGTAGGTAAAAAAAAAAAAAACCAAAAATAGAGGTAAATGGAGCAAAGAGGGATAATTCGACCTAAATAGGAATTGATCGAAAGTATTTGAAGACTAACATGATTGCACATGAGTGATAAGAATAATTAAGAGAGCTATTGGATGAATGTCACAAGTTTCAAGAGTAGAATTTAACTTACAAAAATTTTAAGGACTGATTTGCACACTTCTAAAATTTGAGGAACAAATTCAGATGACTAAGGAGATTTTGGGTCCAATGTGGAAACTCTAGAATTTTTTTGGATCAATGTTGACGGACTTGGAGAAAAAATGATCAAATTTGTACCCAAAAAAAAGTAAGGACCAAATGGAAAATTAACCAAAAGTTTTATGTTTGCCACTGTCCGACATCGGTAAGCAAACTACGACAAACATATAAAATATGTTTGTCGTGGTCCGCTTTAGGCTTTTTCTAGTTTTATTTTAAGTTAAGATTCATGAGTATTTGTGTATTTTTCAATTAAAACGAGTTTATGAGGGGTAAACACTATACAAAGACCTAATCTAAGTCAGATTAGAGGTTGGAAAATCAAAGAAACAAGTCGGAACATAGAGAAGATGAGAGAATTAAGACGAAGGCTTAAAGACTTCAGCTTGAAGAAGGGGATTCTTATTCCTAGATATCACTTTTTTCTTGTCTTTCCTTTAAATCCAGCGATGAATTTCAATTCATTCTTTTGTTTTTCTTCTTTTATAATGAGTACCTAAACTTATAGTTGGTATGAACGGTATATAACCTAGTTTTGATGTTTTACTTTCAATTCTCAAGTTTTATGGAATTAATGGATTCATGTATTGATTTTTTCTTCTTTCCTTTATGCTTGAATTGCTTGATCACTAATTCATTGATATATGGATTTTAACGAGCCGAGAGGTGGGTTAATAATTT
Organism: Forsythia viridissima; assembly: GCA_030279155.1. Lineage (NCBI taxonomy): Eukaryota > Viridiplantae > Streptophyta > Magnoliopsida > Lamiales > Oleaceae > Forsythia > Forsythia viridissima. The sequence continues at coordinate 16,561,472 of CM059035.1, read as the reverse complement.
AGACCGCGTATTAAAATCCAGCAATTGGGTGAAAGGTATATATACGATTTTACTATTGATGCGGTCCTTAATTAAATTTCTAGGTGTTTAAAGGCGTTTAGTTAAAGCTTATCCATATTCACATAGAGATATAGTAAGTGGACTTAATTAAATAGGATTGATTTAAACTCAAGAGAGGTAAATTGATTTAATTGGTGAATTCGACCGAATACAAAATGTAGAAATTGACTTGAGAAGCGAAATTAAAGATGATAACTATAGTGAAACCGTGAGTTCCAACACTTTAATAATCATATTTAGTTGTATAATTGTTTTCTCTTCATTAGTTAATCATAGTATAAATCAACAATTTATCATAATTTTTTTCGTCAATTACGAGGTAGAATTAGTTAAATTAGTATTCAAATAAAATAGTTTTCATGAGAAAGATAATTCAAACTCATTAAGTCTACTTTACTACTTGTTAAATTAATTAATACCGTATACCTGGAATTTTAAAGCAACAATAATTTATTATATACAACAAAAGAAAATTAGAGCTTTTGTGCCCTTTTTCTTCTAGACCGGCGGCTGTTGCATTTCCTATGTTTTTTTTTCGCATCTTTTCCTTCATTTTCTCTTTGTGAGTCAATTACTCGTTTTGAGTTATACATCGGTGGTAAGTGGTCTAAATTAATCATTTTGATTCTGATTTGAAGGTTGACACATTGTGAAAATTGGACTACAAATATTAGCCTCGTTTTTCACCTTTCCACCGATTGAAAGAGAAGTGCATTACATAAAAGCTTAGAATTGTTGTGAATGATCAAAATGAAGTTGTTGAACAATTGATTTGCCACAATACGATGATATCAATTACTGTTCAAAAAACATGTATTTCTTCAAGATAGGCGTGAAAAAATTAATGTCCAAGGTCCAATTAATTGGGTCGGACTTAATTACTTATTGGACCAAATTAATTAATTAGATTGATTAATTTGGCCCGTTTGTTGATGGGCTATAGTTGACTAGACCTAGGGTTAGGGTTAGCGCCGCCTATAAATTAATAGGCACAACAGATTAAGGTTAAGAGTTGATCTTGATTACTTGCTAGCACAAGTAAAAGACAACTCAATACAATTACTCCTAAAAGGTTGTGCTTCCATCTGTTCTTGATCGTGAAAGTCCAGATCTATTCTTGTTGTGTCGATCACCATTGGAGGCTGGACAATTGGACAGCTGTGGTATTGAAGATCGCTCCTCTAGCTAATCAGATAATCAGATTTCACGGTGTTCATCAAGGTAAAATTCTATCACGAATTCTAACTAAGTACAAGGTTGATCCGGCTTACAGGAATTGTAGATTTAATTTACGCTGTGCATGTATACTTCAATTCCTTACAGTGGTATCAGAACCTACCTTGTTATTTGTTAGAGTTCGTTAGAATACTTTAATGAATTGAACAATAATTGTTATTGGCATATTGATTTGATTTGAGTTTTGACAGTAAATAAAATTATGAATTTTTAGAAATCTGAATATGATTATGATTTTATTTTGGAATAAATTTTTTTTTAAAAAAAAGGTGAAATTGGACTAGCGGCGGCAGCGTTTTGGAAACAACTGCCGCCGGCAACAGAGGATGGACGGTGACGCGTCCGCGGTAGTCGGAGTGCAAAACACATTCTGACGTAGTGGTCCACTGCTTTTAAAGAAATAGACACCCGCGAACGACTCGTAGCGCTGCTGCTAGAAATAGCAGTGGCGGTGATCTCCGGTGTTAGACACCGGCGCGACCACCACCAGATCATCCGTTGGCGGCGCCGTTTCATTGCAGAAACCCTTGCCTAGGGTTTTCTGCATTTGGCAATTTTGGGGACAGGGGTTCCCATGCAATTTTGAAAATTATGCATGGGAAGCCCCCTTATTTCAAAATGTAATAAGTGGGCCTCCTATGCAATTTCAAAAATTGCATAGGAAGGTCAAATGTTTTAAAATTAAAAAGGGGACCTTCTGTGCAATTTCAAAAATCAGAAAGAGTCTTCTGTGCAATTTTAGAAATTGTATTAAATGACCCATTGTTTTAAAATCTTAAGGGAATGATTGTGAAATTTCAAAAATTGCACAATAAGTCCTCAAGTTTTAAATAGAAATTAAGGTCTTAAATGTAATTTTGAATTTTTTGGAAAATTGTAATTATTAAATCTTTTATTGCTGGTCAAATACTCAAAATTGACTAAAATCATTTTTAAATCATATTTTGAATTTTTGACCAAATTAAATTTTGACTTTACTTTATAAAATTACAATTTTGACCATATACAAATTTTATCTTCAATTAGAGTGTGACTTTAAATTGAGAGATAAAATAAAATTTGAAAATCCCGTTTATGAATAAAATTAATTGATTAATTTTATTGTTGAAAATTAATTAATTAATTCCGTCTAGTCCGTTCCAAAATATCTAAAAGGTTTAGACTTATACTGTCAAAGCTGTAAATTTAGAAATTAATATATTCTAAATATTAGATATTAAAATGGATATTTAGTGGATTATTATGGAATCGACCCATGTGATTGGTTGTATGATTAATTATTCCTGTTGATTGTTGGTTGGGCCTGCGAGCCTATTATTTAATTAAATGGGTATGCGAACCTATTATTTATTTAATTAGGTTTTCAAACTATTTATTTATTATGGGCTTGAGTGTCCATTTATAACGGCCTGCGTGCCAACTAGTATAGGATACTTGTTACAAATGTGCCATAAAGAAACAACTAGTATAGAATACAGATTGCTACAGGAGATGGAGATGATTGCATTTAGCATTCGATGAACGAATGCAATGTCTCTTAGAAATTGACCGACTAATATTCTTTTTGGCTCAAGAAGATTAGATAGATAAAGTCCATAATCATCCACAGTTATTATTATGTATGATTAATTCCATGTTAGATGTTAGTTAATATATATAATGTGATGAGACAAACCCTCTTTATCAAAATATTAAATTCGTATTAAATGGTTAATACAACGTGTCTTCTATTGTTATAGTGAAAAATCAGAGTCCATTATCGATGTCAGTTTGTTGAGTCACTCAAGCCTGCTCGCTCATGGATATGTTTATCACTATGAAACATTTGATATTTCTGAACAATAGATCGAATTTAACTAAAATTTTATTTTTTGTTGTGTCACTCAAGGAAATAAAAATTTAGGGGCACAATCAAGTAAACACATAAGATGTGTGCGACAATAAGTTGTCTACTTGATAATCTAGGAGTCACATAGAAATGTGATTGATAGAAGTATTTACCTAGATGTTTTATTAGAATTTGTTGAGTCACTCAAGGTTTTAATAAAACAAAAGGGATCCTAGCCCACTGGGAATTTAACTATTCTATTGATTAATGTTTGAGAGCCATTAATTCAATTTAAACAGTGTGAGTATAATTAATTTAATATAAGTCCATGTTAAATTAATTTTCTATATTTAATTAATTGTTCTATCTTGTTATTTAATAGTTGAATTATAAGTAACCACATGTGTTTGAGAGGTATACTAGATGCCAACAAACATACTTGACCAAATTTTCTAGACTGACACCACAATATGAGAATTGTTCTCAAACATGAAAAAGAAAAATGGTATATGTCATTGAGCAGCCAATGCTGGAAGCTCCTACTGAGGAGGCTACGCCAGAGAACGTGCGGGCTTACAATAAACTTAGTTATGACAATGACACTGCAACATATGATGCTTGCAGCATGTCACCTGAGTTAGAAAAGTAGCACGAGAGTATGGATGCTTATACCAAAATATATCATTTCAAGAAGTTAGAATGATGTACAGTCACAGACTGAAAGGTATGAGGCATCCAAAAGGTTATTCAGAAATATGATGGTAAAAAGATCTTTAGTCAGTGCTCATGTACTGAAGATAATTGGTTACATTGAAAAATTAAACCAGTTGAGTTTTACCATGGATCACAAGCTGAGTGTTGACTTAGTTATAAAGTCCCTACCTAATAACTTTTCGCAGTTCATCGTGAATAAGATTCAGTACACCCTACCTGAGCTGCTGAATATGCTGAAAACTATTAAGTTCAAGGGAATGGGACAACTTTGGCCATTGATACCTCTAAGGAAAGTAAGAAAAAATCTAAAAAGACTTTTCAGAAAGGATCCAAGGCCAAATATATTAAAAAAAATAGTTAAAGTATACAATGACAAATCCAAGTCTGATGATTCATGTTTTCAATGTGGAAACAAATGGCATTAGAAGATGAACTACAAGGTGTTAAAGAGATAAAACCAAAAACTCATATCTTTGGTATTGAATACTCGGTCATATAAATGAAAACGCATCACCAAGTTACATAAAGATGAATACTTGGATTTAAATGATTATGAATCATTTGATAAGTGTAGATCATGCTCTTTGGGCAAAATGACCTAAACCATTTTTTCTGGAAAAGGAGTCAAAGTTGCAGACATTTTGAGTCTTGTATATATCGATGTATATGGCCAAATGTCTATAGATACTAAAGGTGGTGTTTCTTACTTCATCATATTTACAGACGACCATTTTAGATATGGTTTCATATGCTTAATGGAATTCAAGAGTGAAGCTCTTGAAAAGTTCAAGGAATTTAAGCAAGAAGTAGAAAGGCAAACTGAGAAAAATATTCTAACACTTAGATCTGATCGAGATAGAGAATATTTGAAGAGTGAGTTTTTAGACTATCTACAAGAGGATGGAATTATCTCATAGTGGACTCTACCGTATACATCAACACAAAACGGTGTATCTGAAAGGAGAAATTGTACCTTTTGATATGGTGCGATTAATGGTGAGTCGCGCAGTTCTTCTAAAATTGTTTTGGAGATATGCACTTAACACTACATGTTACACTAAACCGTGTCCTATCTAAATCGATCAATAAAACTCCATACGAGTTATGGAAAGGGTAAAAGACCCGATCTTTCATACATGGATGCGACGTTTATGTGAAGCGCGTTTAATCGGATAAGCTATGAGCTAAATTTGATAAATGTTTATTTGTGAAGTATCCAAAGTAAACTGCAGGATACTATTTCTACAATCCCATCGAGATGAAGGTCATCATATCGAGACTTGCTGTGTTATTAGAGAAGACAGTGGGAGCAAAATAGATCTTGAAGAGGTTCAAGAAACCACAAATAAAATTGACCAATTAGATGTTCCAATGGTTGAGCTTACATTTGATGAAGCACAGATTGAGAAAGTGGGAACCACCAGTTTCCAAGAACACCAGCTCTGCGTAAGTCGAGCAGAGTCGTTCATTTTTCTCTGAGATACGATCTTCTGATTACTAGTAATGTATTACTAATCGAGGAAGATGAACCTACTACTCTTGCAGAATCGAAGTCAAGTGTTGACTTAAAGAGATGGCAGAAAGCCATGGAATCCGAGATGAACTCCATGTACGAAAACAAGGTTTGGACCTTGGTTGACCAGCCTGAAGGGGTATAAACTATAGGTTGTAAATTGGTTTACAAGAAACAGGTCGACATGGATGGTAATGTTCATACTTACTAGACAAGATTGGTTGCGAAGGGTTACATGTAAAGACAATGGATTGACTTTGACAAAACCTTCTCACCAGTAGCCATGTCTAAGTTAATTCAAATTTAGCTTATGATAGTAGCATACCATAACTATGGGATCTGGCAAATGGATGTCAAGTGTCAAGATTGCATTCCTTAATAGAAATCTTAGCGAAAATGTGTACGTGACACAACCTGAAGGTTTGGAATCCACATAGCCAAACAAGGTATGCCAACTACAGAAATCTATATATAGGTTAAAGCAAGCCTTTCGGAGCTAGAATCTTCATTTTAATAAGACAATCAAAATGTTTGACTTTATCAAGAATGAAGATGAACTATGTGTGTATAAAAGGTTAGTGTGAGCAAAGTCGTGTTTCTAATTTTGTATGTGGATGAAACACTATTATTAGAAAACTATGTCCCCGGTGCCAAAATTCAGTAAAATTGTGGTTATCAAAAATTTCTCCATGAAGAATATGCGAAAGGCAACATACATTCTAGGTATAAAGATCTATAGAGATAGATCTAAGAGAATGCTTAGCCTATCTCAATCTACGTACATATATAAAATCTTGAGAAGATTTAGTATGGAAGAGTCCAAGAGAGGACTATGTCCCATCGGACATGGGATATATCTCTCAAAAGAGATGTGTCCAAAGACATAAATTGAAAGAGATCGCATAGATAGAATTCTTTATGCATCATCAATGGGGTCTATCATGTATGCCATGCTATGTACTCGATCGGATGTTTCATATACTTTGAGTGTCACAAGCAGGTTCCAAGCGAACCCTGGCGAGAAACATTGGATCGCAGTCAAGAACATCTTTAAGTACTTGAGAAGGACTGAAGACATGTTATTAGTATATGGAGGAAATAAACTTAGAGTTCAAGGTTATGCTGATGCCAACTTTCAGTCTGATAAAGATGATAGCAAATCTCAAATTGGATATGTATTTACTCTAAATGATGGTGCAGTCAGTTGGAAAAGTTCCAAATAGGAAACGACTGCTGATTCAACTACAGAAGCTGAATATATAGTTGCTTCAGAAGCAGCAAAGGAAGCGGTCTGGATCAAGAAGTTCATTTCAGAACTTGGAGTAGTTCTTAGCATTGTTGATCCAATAACTTGTATTGTGATAACAATGGAGCCATCACATAAGCGAAGGAACACGTATCTCATTAATGATCTAGATATATATTGAGACAATATCATCTCATCAGAGAGATAATCTTAAGAAATGATATAAAGATAGAATGGGTCATAACATATGATAATGTAGCAAATCATTTGACAAAGTTGTTGTCCCAGCACAAGCATGATGGTCATGCTAAATCTGATGGTATTAAGACATCTAAGTTATTGGATCTAGTTTGTATGGGACATTTTGTGATATACTATTTGTTAGACATTGAAGTATATGAATAAATTGATTAATTAAATACTTGTTTACATTTTAATGGCAGGTCTGTTATTTTTAAAATTTATTATTTAAACTAATAGAGTCCGAAGAAAAGTTCATAGTAACATGTTAATCATAAGGTGTTGTGATTGTGAGATACAAATTACAAATAACTTATTCTTGAAATATCCCTAGTCATAGTAATAATGAGATACGGATATCATTATTGCGGATAGACTAGTATGTGTTGCATTTTTTTTAGAAAGTAGTTGATCTCACGAGCTAATACGTAGAGGGACATCTGAATGAACACATGAATGCATTGTTATGGAAACATGACATTGGATGATCCGCCTAGAGATTCCACTTGGATAACTATCCAAGCGTCAGTGGTAAATCTCTAATATGCGGTTGTGGATTTGGTCCTTTGACTATAGGACATCATAGAATCTTATGTGAGGATCTCTATACTTTGGCTAGCGTTTGATGGGACTCGAAGATTTGAGTCACCAGGAAGACGGCGTACGGGTATAGTGAATCATATGAAGGTTATGAATGTCCAATATGAAGATTCGTCACTCCTGAAAAGTAGGAGATTATAACCAGATTTTTACCCACTTAAGTTGATATAAATTTTTTCGGCCAGGGTGGAGTTATGAGTTGAAAATGTTTCAATCATAACAAGATTAGATCAACGAAGAGTTGAGGTAAATAATGTAATTGATTGAAATGAGATTGATGATTATCCATATCTCTTAACCAATTGGGTTATATTGATAAAAGGATTATATTTCCACGGTAACCGCACATATATTGGTTCTGTCATACCACATGACATTTTCTTTTACATAGATTGCCTTGACACATTGCTAGATGTCAATATTGGACGGTGACATGAATTGATTGATCTAGGTGAATCGATGAGAATATCACAGCGCTTGCCATCGTGAATGGGAACCTAATGGATCACACACATAAGGCGAGAATTGAGCATCTGGAGTTGGACCCTGTCCAAGTGAGAGATTGAAAGAATTAATGTCCAAGGTCCAATTAGTTGGGTCGGACTTAATTACTTATTGGACCAAATTAATTATTTAGATTAATTAATTCCACCTGTTTGTTGATGGGCTCTAGTTGGACTAGACCTAAGGCTAGGGTTAGCGTCGCCTATAAATTAATAGGCCAACAGATTAAGGTTAAGAGTTGATCTTTATTACTTACTAGCACAAGCAAAAGACAGCCCAATACAATTACTCCTTAAAGATTTCGCTTTCATATGTTCTTGATCGTAGAAGTCCAAATATGTTCTTGTTGTGTGGATCATCATTGGATGCTGGACAATTAGACAGATGTGGTGTTGAAGATAGCACCTCCAACTAATCAGATAATCAGATTTCACAGTGTTCATCAAGGTAAACTTCTATCACGAATTATATCTAAGTGCAAGGTTGATCCGGCTTATATGAATTGTAGATTTAATTTACGATGTGCATGTATACTTCAATTCTTTACAAGGCAGCATGCTACAAATATTGTATCTTTTGTGTTGGAATCTTCCAATACAATTGTTGTAAAATAAAAATCGATTTTTTCTTACGTTACTAATGTTCACGATAGCATGATTTATACACAAACAGTACTTAAACAGAAAAGAGAGTTTTGTAAGATTAAAATCTCTCATAATTTTCAATACCAAAATAGCACAGAAAGAGCAAAACTGATGTGAATGTTTCTTAACCAATCATTAATGTTTCAATTTCTTCTTTTAACCAGACAGGTCTTTATCATCATCAGTAGCAACAAAGAAAAGAGCCATTCTTACCTCAAATTGACTTCTTTTTTCTTTATCCAGACATAATAGTTCGATTGACTGATCATGGCCTAAGGCAAACTTCATAAATTAAGCATCCAATTGACTCCCAAATTGTAGTATAGGGATGACAAAAAAATCCGCCGCCCCAAACCCGTCCCACCCCTCCGAGTAATAAGGGCGGGTTTGGGGCAAGTGGTGGGTCCGGGGCAGCCCCGCCCCGCGACCCGCCTCCTCAATTTTTTTTTAAAAAAAATCATAAAATATAGTATAAATTATAATTTTCATTAAAAACGGACTAAAGAAGAATCGAACCCGTGTTGAAACGTATAAACTACTAACCTTAACCACTACACTACGACCAAAATCTTATAATTTTTTGTTTTGTTTGGTACAAATATTTAAAAAATTTGTATTTCTTTTTTTTAATTATTTTTCAGTTTATAAAAAAAAATTCGCGGGACGGTTGGCGGGTCAAAGGGCCGCCATGCCCCGGCCCGCCCTACCCTGCCCAGCGAATTCACTGGTCGTGGGATAAGGCGGGCCAAAATTTTCTCGGGCGGGGCGGGGCGGACCCGCCCCATTGCCATCCCTATTGTAGTAAGCATCCAAACGTTAAAATAGATTAAGCTATTTGAGACAAAGATGATAAATTAGTAGCTGTAGGCTATTGAGTTTGCTTGTCTTGCTTTAGTTTATGTTTCAAACGGTCAAACTACCATATTTGGAGACTAAGAAAAAAAGGGGGTAATTGACATAAAACGTCCCTACCTTTTGAAGTGATTGTGCAAATCATCACTACCTATGAAATTTTGGTATTTTCATCCTCAAATCTACCTTGCTTGCGCAAAACCTCCTTTCAGTGTCATAAAAAAAGCTCCATTACGTCTGATCCTCAACACGACTCGTACCACATTGCAAGGGTAATTTCGTCTACACACCTATTTCACAATAATCCCATAATATTTTGTAATGATCCACAAAACTCCATCTAATCTTTTTTAGTGCATTTTCCTTTGCTCTGTATACTTGCCAAGTTGAGATGTTACCCAAACCATCCCTTTCACCCTTTCCATGAATGTGCTGACTGACATGTTTAGTTTAGAACTCCAATTAGATAAAAGGTATGGACGTTTTGTACATAGTATCCATAGCGGTTCAACTTCTGATATTTTATCTACTTGATAATTTGGATGGACGTACAAGTAATCCTTCATAATATCAAGAATAATGTGGGAATCATGAACCGCAAGTTGTTCCTTGAGTGTTTTGCGAGCCTTCTAACCCATGAACTGCACAAGGGAGAACATGTCCACCTTACTTGACTGCGAAATTGACCTTTTCCTCAACTTCATTTACCACATTTTTGCCATCCTTGCAAGGGTGGTGATGGAAAAGGCCCCACATATAATTGCATTCAAGTTTTCGTGTAATTTCATTTAGGATTGATTTATGTCGAGATAGTCCACATGTTCTATACAGGCTCTCTCTTAACATTGTATAATGTCTAAATGTTGGCCATTTTAAAATGTGTAGACACTAGAGCAGCCCTAATTGCCTCGACAAAGGGAGACTCTACTACAATACTCATGTTTGCTTCTTCATCCGATCATCCCTTGGCAGTTTCCTCTTCTCGATTTTTCTTCTAGCTTCAATCCCCACATAGTCATTCGATTTAAAGCATATAAATTGATTTGCCAGATAAAAGGTGGGGACATATGTGAAATGGGTATGTGGATGAAATTACATTTGCAATGTGGTACGAGTCGTGTTGAGGATCAGACTTAACGGAGCTTTTTGGATGACAATGGATGTAACAGATGTTTTGCGAAAGCAATGGTGGATTTTGAGGGAGAAAATGTCAAAATGTTATAAGTAGAGATGATTTGAACAATCACTTCAAAAGGTATTGATGTATTGTGCCAATTACCAAAAAAAAAAAAAAAATTAGAGCAAAATTCTTAGTTGCTTTCTCTTCCATTTCAGTATCTTTAGCTACCAAAAAGAATTTTAACAGCTTAAATCATAAATTTCTGTTTTAGATCAAACTTTTCTTGCAAATGGCTTGAGTCTATCGAACAAAAACTGAAACCCAAACTTGCACATGATTCCAAGACGCGTGATAGACGTTTTCCTTAAAGCAAAATTTGTCCCACTCAATTGTAGTACACACGAGATCTAAAGTTCTCTATATGATATAATATAATATGATTTAAGTGTTTACCTGCGTCTATGAACTAATGAAAGTAAACCAAACACTCAAAATAAATGTAGATAATTATATAAGAGAATTTTATATCCAGTTCTGCAGTATTCCAAATATAAAGCAAGTTAAAGAAATCAAATTCTATTTAGAGAAGCAAAGAAATAAGAAGATGATCAAGAATTGTCTCATTATTTCTTTCAACAGTCACACTAAATTTATAGATCGTTAAAGGACACTTCTCAAAGATTACAATGGCTAAAAAGGATCACAACAATTCATTAAGATACACAAAAGTCGACTTCATAGTGAAAGGAGGCCAAAAAGCACGGCAAGCTCCGTTTTCCAGTTTCGCTTCTTATCAAAACCGAATGCTCGTTTCACCGATTTTTCATCCAACACTAGTCCCGAGTCATTCATGTAATGTTCTACATATGTCAAAACGACATATTTAGAAAATTGATTCAACAATTTCCAGTCCAAGAGCCATTTGTAATATAAAACCATCAACAATTTCAACCTCTGGAATTAGAGGGACTAAAAATAAAAAGATCAAACATTCAAAAATAAATTTCTATAAATCGCACACGAATTATTTTTATCAAAAGATTCAAAATCCAAAATAATTTAGCAATAATTCATAAAAAAATCAAAAGAAAATAAAATTACGAAACTGCAATTATGAATGACCTAAAGTAGATTTTGTTTTGATAATGGTGAAAATTGGGATTTAGCATTTAGGACTAGAACACTTTGCTAGATAACGAGAAGCTCAAGTCGGAATAATTGAATTGGAGAATATATGGTGATATGTATTTGGTCCGATTTGAATTGGACAGGGTCTTACCTCTTTTTTTTTCTTTTTTTTTTTTTATGGAGTTGTGATAGAAGTGGGAAACATGCTTCGAATTAGTCGCATTAGGCCACACATAGGCTAAATTTCTTTTTTCTTGAAAAAAAAAATGAGCTAACAAAAAATAGACTCCTTTAATTTTGGGCTTGACCCGCGGGCCTCACTCGTCTTAACCCAAAACAGTCTATGAGTGGAAGATTAAATTATTAAGAAAACAGTAAATAATTTTATTTTCAATATGCAAACTGGAATTTCAAGATTCAACATGCACGAGGAGCTCACTTTCTTGTTTGATACAACTAAACAGAGGTAACACCATATCTCCTCCTCCATTGTAGCCTAAATACCCAGACAAGGTATTCTTAAAACATAATAGTAAATGGATTTATTGAAGGAATTTCTTGAACCAAAGAGCATACTTTTTGAAGTATCTTTTGAGTTTATGTGCGCGGTCCACATAAATTAAATCAAAGTTTTGAGTATATCCTGAAGCCCACTCAAAATTGTCTAAAAGTGACCACGGGAAGAAGCCCTTCACATCAACCCCATCTCTGTGAAAAAGAAAAAAAAAAAGAAAAAGAAAAAAGCGTAGTGTTACATAAGCAATTCCTTTAATTAAATACTTAAATTTAATTAAAAAAATTATATTCAATGCAAGTTGAATAAATAATTAATTTCTCTAAGAATTTGTTTATCAAAGTTTGAAAATATTGTTTTCGGGACTAAAAGTTCATAATAAACATTGTCATTTATAATTTAAATTTTAAATTTTATTTTAATGCTTAAGTCAAGTCAATTATAACATAAACTATATAATAGTGTGTATGGAGCAACTTGGTTAGTTTAAATTATTTAGATTAGATTTGAGTCTATTATACTTTTCTAATCAAATAAATTATTTAATTTCCATAAAACACTAAATGAACACGAAAATCGCGTGCTACATGTTGGGTCAAGTTTTATACCAATATAGATTTTAAAATTCAACGGATATATTTGATACATTGAATTCAAAATAATTAAAAACTAAAGGCAAATAGAGAAGAATGATCTCCTGCCCACAATGAGTAGGAGATATGTTGTCTACTGCTGATGTGGATTGATGTGGGAGTGCCATGTCAGCAGTGGAGCACACAACTGTATGTGGACACGTGGGCAACATACTCCTGTTCATCATGGGCAGGAGATCCTTCCCCGACAAATAGAATGGACAAAAGCTAGAAAATATACTCACGTAATAGCTTGCTTAACGGCCAAAAGATGACCGCGGTAAAAATCTACCCTTTGTGGATCATTGGTCCCTTGCTTTATTGAAGTAATATTAGCATAGCTAATTCCTACCAACGATTCCAAATTTTTGAATTAGAGAAAAGATGTAAAAATTAACATTTACTAATTCACTTTAAATTCAAATAGACCACACGAGTTAGTTCTTATATATATATATATATATATATATATATATATATATATATGTATTTTTGTTGGCGGAATTTCTGTGGAAATGACCCAAAGCAATCAATCAAACCGAAGATGGAAAGGATGAAAATGTAAACCGAGGCAAGAGTTGAACTCTTTGTCCTTAAGTCTATTTTGCCCCGCTACGGTGCCTACGGTAAACGGCAAATGACTCCCAAGATACAACGGCTTCCTACTTGTGGTTGAAGCACTACAAACCACAAGCACAACGAACCGGAAATCGGTTTTGTACTCCAAGAATGAAATGAAATGAAACACTAAAAAGTTATGCACAAATGCAATGAAGTTTTGGTTCAAAGATGGAATATGAGTGAATTAAAATTGCAAGAGTGTTTTCTGTATCAATATATATGTAAAATGGACGTCCAGAGTCCCTTTTTAACGTTGAAGATCAGTTGGAAACGAAAAGGTATTAAACCAAATCGTGCAACACTTCAAAAGGACATGTCTGTTCACGCAAACCCATGCGATCGCATGGTTTAACCAAGCTGCGATCGCAAGGTACAAAAAAATAGAACAGATCTTCATCCAGAATAACCATGCGATCGCAAGGCTTTGCCTCCTACGATCGCATGGAAGGACCAAATTACATTCTGCTAAAATTTTAGCCATATTGCGATCGCAGGTTTACATACCTGTGCGATCGCATGGTAAAATATTTAACCCGATTTTGTCCTTTTTCGTAATTTCTCATTCATTCGATATTGGTTTCGAGATGCCAAATATACCCTTTGTTTATACAGGTCGATCCCCGTTCCGGGGGCGTTGCCCCCGAAGCGTGCGTCGAAGTGGCAAACAAATTTGCCTGAATGGATTGGGTCGGGTATTGTATATTTGGCTAAGTTGACACGAAGTCACTTAGTTAATTTCTCGACATTTTAAACCAATTTCCAACAATTTTCTCTCACCACATTATGTGATATAAATAGTTGGATTCTTGTACTTTTGCTTTGTGTAGATAAGAAGATCTTTAAGTCCTCTTGGATACACATAAAACATACTATAACCTGTCTATAAATAATTTAGACAAATCATAAAAACATAAAAATATCAGTTATTTGCCATCTTTCAATAATTTCGAACAAAAAATATTGATCTATATTTGTTACTTGCAATCACGATTGAATGTTATATAACTGTACATCGAGGTCTAAATCTAGATATGTTAGAGAGGCTGGCCTTGTCGGGCCTGGTTCTCTAGACCTATGGTTCTCTAGACCTATGTTTTAATTCTTTTCTTATTCAAAAAGTTTAACAAAGAAAATATGTATGTGCCAATTCGATCTGTCTACTTTACACCTCTATTTGTATTTTTCTAAGCAATATTATGGTCGTCAATCTTGAAAATTTTGGAAATAATTACATACCTGATCACCAATGAATTTTCCATTTCTCTCGCCTGAAAAAGAAGAGGAAACGAAATTATAAGAAGAAATGTTAAATATTACCATGAACTACGAGCAATTAAATCAGATAATAATTAGTATATTTGTTTTGAAGGTAATTTGTGAACTTACTTGAAAGATTAGTTTTAGAATCTGTTAACATACTGATGTTAACAGTATTGACAGCAGGAAGATTGGCAGCATAAAATGAAGTATGGTAATTGAGTCCCAAGAAATCATAAGAGCCCTTCACCAATTCCGCTTCTTCATGTGTGAAATTTGGTAAGCGTTTCCCAACAAGGGCATGCATGCTTTTTGGATAATCTCCATACGTTAATGGATTTAAAAACCTTAAGAACATCATCAAAATATCCATATTAGGGCCTTGTTTAGGAGCATTTCAAGCTTTGTTTTTATGAAACTCGACTCAAGTGCCCATTAACCATCAAACACTTGGTAATTTTGAATCATATTTTTCAAAAGAAAATCACTAGTTACATATTTGAATATACCAATATATATAGTTAGATGTATTTTTAGTAATAGAAACATGAATGCAGTACTCACCATCCATACATAAAATCGAGGGCCCGTTGAGCTGCTTTCACATCAGCTTGCCTTTTGGAATAGGGCACAAACCAGGGAGAAACCAGTACTATACCAATCTCGCCTTTCTGATACGGCTATATAAATAAAATCACCAATATTATTGTCCCCTTAAATCGGATTGTGGGATCCACTTTAATATTTGGTCAAAAGACCGAAAAAATCATCTCTTAAAAACAATATTTCCGACATAATTACATAAACATGTACGAACCTTGTATTTTTCCCTGTATAATTTGACTGTTTGGGCATGACAAAGGATCATGAAATGGCCAGCAATGTAAGGCTCGATGGCAGAATTACCAGCAAGACAGTCATTGTTCATCCAAGAAGAACAGCGTCCAGGAGCCATTATACCCAAGTTATAACCACCTAATATAAATATATATGGCTCATTCATAGTCATCCAATGCTTAACCCTGTCACCAAATTCTTTGAAACAAACTTCTGCAAAATCTCGAAAATCATCCCTGCCGGACAGAAAAAAAAAAAAAAAAAAAAAATTGTATTTGTTTTGATATATAATCTGTGATTAAATATTGATGATAGGTCAGTGAACACTATGTTGTTTTCAAAAAAATGTACCTGATGATTTAACCTATTCCGAAAAGATATTGAAGAAACTTATCTTAAGAGTTGCTTAAAAGCCGTCAACAAGTAGATTTGGAGAAAGTACAATGGATCAAACATGTTTGGAAGTACTTATAATTTGATCAAACATTATTTTTATCCAAAAATTATGTAGGACCTACAATTTATATCTACACATTCCGTAGGACCCAATATTTATAATCTACAAATCCCTTTACTAAACAAGCACGCAATTAACTCCATAACTATAGTCTAGATATTTCAAATAGACTTTCGACTGTATTTAGAGTTTCAGTTAATTAGTCATCTTAATTTTTATATTACTATTAAAAGAAGGTTTCATTAGGAATTAGCAAATAGTGATATATCTTTAGCATTACAGGGTAATCTTGAATTTGAAGTCCACTTAACGTGGTTAATAGATATGTTATAGCCCTAATTTAGAAGAGAATAACAGAATTTTCAAAAAGTGTTAAATTGTAATTGGGGTAATTAGCTGCTCAATTCCAAGATTTGCCATAGCAATAAACAAAGGAATTGAAGTAAAATTGTTGAACCAAAATTTTAGATAGGACCAAATCAACGTACCCCTCACCCCTCAGGTGTAGGTGAATCCCCCCCCCCCCCCCTCACACCCACCCTCCATTATAGCCTAACACATAGACAATTATTTTAATGAGTGGTGACAAGACTTAAACTCAAGACATTTACATACTCTATCATACTATGTTAAACTACTTTATCTAAAAGTTTAAACTGTTAGATAGAGCCAATATATATTGTCTTCAACAAAAATATATATTTCACTCAAATGCAAAATGTTGTTTTTAAGAATGAAAAGATGCATAGTTTCTTGCTTTGGAGGTGGTAATGGGTAACATTAATCACTTGTGTTGGTAAAGTGATATGCATAGTATTAAGAAAGAAAAAAAAAGTTAAGATCTTATGTATTATTAGATCTAGTATATTACGACTAGAGGTTTTTTTTTTTTTTTTAATGTCAATTTCATTAAGTAAATAGTTCAAATTTTTATATATTGATTAATATTTTAATAGAAGTGAGATTTTACCCTTTATTAACACATACTATTTAATACTTTATACCAAATATATTCTAAGGATTTCTTTGTGTTAGGTCATCGAGGAGGAGATAGTTACCTCTAGCTATCACATACTTGCAAAAGAATAAGCGAGAGTCACTGTCAACCACTGACAAAAGTAACAAATGGTATGATTTATAACTAATATAGTGCTAAGAATGACACTTGGCATAAAAGCTGACAAATGTCATAACTTGTAAATTGATCATTGATGTGTCTATGCAACCAGCCATCGCCGAACAAATATGCCAATCGAACCAGCTTGGACTGCTAAATGTTAGTTCGGAGCTAACTAAGTGACTTGGGAAAGTGAAATTAATGGTAATGTAGTCAACTAACGTAGCCTATAAAAGGAATAAATTTACTCATTTTACAGGTTTGAAACATTCATTCTCACCCAATTATATACAAAAATTCCCCAAAAAAATTATCTTATTCATTGGAGTTCGTGCGGTGGCTAACCCCTCCAACTTAGCCACCTCGCAGAGCTAACCGATGCACTAGTTTTGCTGAATATGATGAAGAAGAAGATACACATGGTTGTTGATGGAATGATGTAATATTTTTTACAATCAACACACAATAATTGAAAACTATGATTATGAATTACATTTCATCATGGTTTTGTTGCAGGTTTCAACTAAGAATCAACTGATTCAACTAAAAATTAACATAATTGTAGGCAACTCTTGTTAACTCATTTCCATTTAGTCAAAGTCAAGAAATGATAGTCAAAGTAAAAGTCAAATTAATGAACTAACATTTTAATTATAGAAACTATGGAGTAAATAATAAATAGATGAAATATTTGGGGGCTTAAATTGCAAATTAGTAGTGGGGCTTAACTTAAACAATTCTTGTCTTGCAATTCACCCATTTCGGGGAGAATCACAGAATTGACAATACTGCAAAATAATCGAGTGACTCGATTAATTTTTATGAATGACCGTTGACTTATTTTTCAAACAAATTATCAAAAATAATCATGTCTTCTCTTTCCCACTTATTGCATTTCAAATGATTTCAAATTCATCTGTTGTTGTGTGTGCTGATAAAGAGAAGATTTCCAAGTTAGAATCTAACTCATTTCAAAGTTAGAATCTAACTCATTTCATCTATGTAAGAAATATCATTTGAAAGTTTGAATATAACCCATTTAAATTCTTGTAAAATATATGTATTTCTTCTTCTTTTAAATTATGGTAGAAATTGTGAATTTTATGGTAGAAATCATGAAAATATGTATACATTTGAATATGAATTGCAATTTTTGCTTTAAATTTCTGTAAATTTAAGTTTATTTAAGATGTGTTAATTGAAAAATCAGTTTAACATATACAAACTAGCGTTAACAGACCCATGGTCTATTAAGATTTGGTATGTTAGCAGACCTAAACAGAAATCTGTTAACAGACCAAGGCCTGTTAATGGTCTATTAATTGTCTAGCCTTAACAGAAGGTCTGTTAACAGGCATTTTGTCTGAGGCCTTTTGTCTGTGAACAGACATTATTAATAAAGGTATTCAAGTATTTTCTTTATAAAAAAAGGTCTTTTCAATTTAAATGATATAAGTTGTGTGCTTTTTCGATTCAGCTTGATTGACACGGTCTTTTAGCCAAAGTGGCCATCGCAGAAAGCACTGGGGAAGAAAAATTGAGAGAGAAGAGTAAATAAGGGAAAAAGAAGAAGAAAACAGTGTCGGCGAAACGAGGTGGTGGGTAAAAGAAGTCGAAGCTCGTGTTCTTCATTTTCGTTCTTTTTGAAGAGGTAAGCAAGTAAACTATTAAGTGAATAATAATTCTTGATTTTATAGGATTTTAATTAGTATGTTAAATTCATAGATTCATGAAGAAGAGGGAAAATCCTTCATTTCTAAGCCGTAAGATAAAAAAAAAAGAAGAGAATTAAGGATTTGAAGCAAGAAAAAGAATTGAGTTGGGGACTTAAGTGAACTGAATGGAAATGAATATAAAGTAGTTAGACAATCTCCGACCGAGACTCCATATTGGCGATTCAAGCCAAAATGGAGTCCATTTCTTTTCCAAGCCAGCGTCATCTGAAGACGCCAAAATGAAGCGCCATCTATGGCACATCACTATAGATATAGAGAAGAAATTGTGTGAAATATTTATTCTGATTTTGCCCTCATACTTACAATACAAAATTTTGTTATTCTCCCTATATCCTTGTTTGTTTGTTTGTTTTTATTATTTTAGTGATTTCAAGTGATTTATATTTTTTTAGTGAATATATTAATTCCAAGAATTAAATGACAATTAATTATATTTTATGTTTGTTTTTTGGATATTTTTATATGTTACATAATTTTTTTTATTTTGTGATGTTAAGTATTTTATTTTGTTAATTGTGACATTGAGTATTATGCATGTTTTTAATTTTTTAATAAATATAATAATTTAGGTAAATAAATGTAATTTTTAATTTATAAATTTAATATAAATACAAAATTTAATGAAATAATTTTTTAAATAAATTAATTGTTGAGATTAAAAAAATAAGGAAAGAGAATGTACACTGTTTATTTGGTGCAAAATTTGAAGTAATGAGTTGGATATGACATTTGGATTTGGTGCGAAAATTGTACAATTCTAGTGCAAAAATTGTGTCAATTTGATAATATGGGTTGAAGATGGCCTTAGAGTTTGAAAAAATATTACCAATCTTTTTTTTTTTTATATATAAATAACTTTTCAACATGTCTTGTTGTGTGTCCTTTTTCCACTTTCGAGCAACCTAGGGTGTCACTAACATATACTAAAAAAACAAAAAAACAAATATTTATTACATCAAGATAATTTTATCTAGATTTACTTACACAATGCGAGGGCTTAGGAAGCCTCCATACTCATCTTGTAGGGCTTGAGGAAGATCCCAATGATAGATTGTGGGAAAAGGCTGTAAACCTATTGATGATATATTAGTGAGAGAGAGAAGACAGAGAGAAAGGATGATAGATAAAGTCATCTCTGACCTTTTGATAAGAGCTCATTAATAAGATTGTTGTAGAAGGAAATTCCTTCCTCGTTTACTCCTTTACTTAATGTCCCATCTGCATAAATGAAATCAAAATTTAAATAAGAAAAAAAGTATAAATAACAAGAAGATTATTCACCTAGGTATTTTTGGAAGAAAAATTTGTTATTATATACGCAGTCAATGTTTGCAATACTATATATGTAAACAATGGCGCACCTTAATTTTAGTACACAGGGGTATAGCCCACCCTAAAGTTTGAGCCATTGTTTTTTTCCTTTATACTTCATAAAATAGGCGTAAAAAATTATTTTTACATTATAAAATTAGTTTACAAAATTTAAACCACCCTAAAATCCCTTGTCCATTAGATTTGAATTTTTGCCCACCCTAAAATGCATTTCTAGCAAGTTTCACGCCTGTATATTAAGAGGTAAGAGAATAGTAAAATTGATTGTCATTCTACTTTCTAGCATACATTAATAAAATCATCACTAGTGTGAGTTATAGGTGCAAGCTTTTAAATTGTCAAATCCAGTTGAAATTGCATTTGATCGAAACACGAGTTTCATTTGTGAGATGAAACTCTCACGAGATGATGACATGTGGCTAAATGATTACCGTTGGAAGTGAGTTGTGATGAAGCATATGTAATACGCATAAGGTACTCTCTCTCAGACACACGTAAGACATTTTTAGGGATGACAAAATACTACGCTCATAACCCCTCATGCCTTGCTCCACCCCGAATTTCCCATACCCGTCTTGGATCTTTTTATTTTATTTTAATTTTATGTTTGAAAATTTAAATCATATTTTAAAATATTAAAAGTTAATTAGTAAATGGAGCGGTAAATGAGAATTTTTAATCATTGCTCCCAAAAATCCCCGGCGGGGTGGGGAATGGTAATGGTCCATCCCCGCCCCACCCCTACCCTACTCTGCCCTATCCTACCCTATCTTACTCTACCCTGCCCTGCTCCATTGCCATCTTCTAGCAGTTTGCACCAGCAGATTGAACCAACTCTCTCTCCTTCAACTATATGTTCTTTCATTTCCTAATGGGTTTTCTTTTGGGGCTTTTGTTCTTAGGTAGTCAATTAAGTTTTGGCTCTAAAGAATAATCACTCTCTGGATGATTAATACTGTTATTGGGGTGATCATTAGGTTTAAATTGAATAGCAATTGTTGTTCGAGTAGGGTTCTTGAGGAGTTTTTGGTTTGTTTTGATGTCTGAATGAGACGGTACTATGCCTGAAAAAAAGGTCCTGAATCTAATAATCATCTTTGTTGTGACCAATTCTTAGGTTGAAGCTTGCCAGAGTGTTATGCTGTTTCTTGGAGTTTTGAACTCTAATATATGTTGTATTTTTGTTTGTAATAATTAGTTTTTAGTCTCTAGATATGTGATAGTGATATCAGAGCTTGGAAAGAAGTAAAACCCTGAGATCTGATTTTGTACCCTGAGATCTGATTTTGTACTATGCTAAAAGTCCATCATCTTATAACATCTTGAGCGATCTGTGTAGATCTGGTCTCTCTTGAGGTTTATTCCTCAAATATGGTATAAAACTCGAACCCTGGTTTTTGTACGCTAATACAATAGTCAGTTATATATTCTATATTGTTTTGTTGAAAACTTTGGCAAATCCATAGTTTAAAAGGTTTCACTGTCGAGACTTGTATTTTATCATTTGTCTAGACCCCTTTTGAGGTCCTAGAATCTGAGGTGAATTCTTGGTTATCTTTTGAACTAATTTTCTTTTAAAATCTAAACTATCTTACCGTGTTTTCTTGAGTTTGGAACGAAAAGAAATCTTGTGTAACAATGTATGTGTGACAAATTGTTATTTATTAAATTATGTGTGAATAACTGAATTTTACACTTCTATGGGTATTTTTATTCTCTGTTTTGTTGTTGTTTTCTGAAAAGAAAATGGGAGCTAATTTTAAATTTGATGTATAATGAGACTCTAAACTCTAGTGCCAAAAGATGAGAACAATTTTGTTACAACAAAAATGTGCAAAAGCTATTGATAGTAATTAGTCTGCTAATTTTGATGATAATAAGAAAAAAGAAGTGGATGAAATAGAATAGAGTTCAATTTTCTTGCATCTTTATGAGAATGTGTTGAGGAAAGTTGGGAAAACTAAGACTGCAAATGAAATGTGGACAAAGTAGAAGCAACTTACCTCAACACTATTATGCAAATAAAATATCCCACTTTGGACATAGAGACAAATTTAGATAGGTTCAATAGGCTTCCAGGGATTTAGCTAATTGTCAAGAAAAAATTCTTTAAAGACCAACTTGTTGTATTCCTCCTTAGTTCTATTAGTGAAAAGTATATGGATATGAAAAATGTTTTAGAATAGAGAAGAGATGATTTAACTACTGACATAATAATCAGTGTCCTAAGAATAAAGAGTTAGAGCTGACAAATAAAATAAGAAAACATGTTAGTGGGGGAAAACTTGTCATCTAAAGGAAAATATAATAATAAACTGAAAATACAAGTAAAATTGATTATAGCAAGGAAAAGGATAAGCTAAAGAACAAATATAAGAAAAAGATTAAAAGCAAAAAGTGTTTGTATTACCAAGAAGAAGGACACTTTATAAAAGAGTATCCTAAGAGGCAGACAGATCAAAAACTTAAGAATGGGGCTCAAGGTAGAGTAGTTTTAACTTATAATGAAGATAACATAAAAGAACATGTGTATGTTGCCACATGTAAAAAACATAGTCAAAAGTGAATTCTTGACTCATGATGTACCTTCCACATGTGTCCCACTAGAGAATGGTTTAGTTAATTTGAGGGCTGCGAAGGAGGAAACGTCCTTATGGGAAATGGCATGACCTGTAAAATTAAAAGGATAGGCACTCTAAGTCTTAGGTTGGATGGGAGTGGAAGCTTAGTCCTAAAGAGGACTAGGTAAGTCCCTAAGCTTCAAACAAATCTATTATTCTTTGAGGTATTAGATTATCTGAACCATGACATAAGAATTAACAAATGTTGTACAAAAATTCGCTCACAAGTCATACTAAATGTCCTTAGAAATTAGGGTCTCTACGATATTCAAGATGAGACCATTTCAGTTTTAAATGTGTACTTCCTCAGAGCGATTGAACTAGCCTTAGATGCTTTGGATAAGGGAGATTTTATCACAAATGTGGCACAAAAAGATAGGCCACATTAGTGGTAAAGTCTATCACTCCTAAAACAGCAAGGTGCATATGGAAAAGATCCATTGAACAAATTAGGCTTGTCATGTCAAATCCTTAGTGCTAGGCTTGTCCGGCACTATGGCACCAACAAATTAGGATCCTGTTAAATCCTTAGTGTTATGATCCCTTGTCTAGTGTATCCGACAAAATCTCAGAGTTGGTGCAGGTGGTGAGAGAGCGGAGACTAGTGCCACGGCCAGCTGGTCTGGACTAGTTTCAGTCTTATTAAACCTTCTGTAATGGTTGTTGCGAGGTCCCAAGGAATGGCGACCCTCGCAACGAAAATGATCTATCTTTTCACTTCTAAGCATTTTCTCTGTTCTCTATTGTTTTCTCTGAGCGAATCTTTCTCTAGATAAAATCCACTAGCTAAGAATATGCCTTTGGTTTAGTTTCATGAACATCTCTCCAAAAGGAGTTCACACATGAAGCCCAATTATCAATGCGTCTAACGCCTTTTCCTCTAAGATATTTTCAATCTTATTAATCACTTAAGTAAACCTCTGGAAGTAACTTTTTATAGATTTTCCTTCATTTTGTTTGATATCGTTGAGCTCAGTTGCCTATGAAAGCGTTGATAAATTCTTGCTTCAACTGAGGCCAGCTTCTGATGCTTCCTTGTTTCATCTTATTATACCAACGCCCTACATCGGAGACAAGTGTAGTGTGGAAATTTATGCATTTAACTGCTAGGATGTAGCCCTGGAGCTTTGTCTTATAGATATTAATATGTTTGTAGGGTCACCTTGGTTGTTTTATTTGTCCATGGGAGACATTTTAAAACCCACCGGTAGCTCCTTAGCTTTCAGTTCCTTAGATAATGGGAGATTCCGCCATTGTCATCCAATTCGCAAGAACATACAGATCTTTCTTCCTCAGATTTGATGTCCCCGGTGTGGGGCTCTTTTTTGTTTTTCGGATGGACCTCGTTGTATCCATTGTGATTATTGTCAGGGTTACAGGTTGGAGTCCTAGAGAACCTGGCCCAAGTCTGTCGAACATGCTAAAGGAACCCGGGGTGTCCTTTTTTCGCGAGAGGATATTTCACATTGTGTTGGTCATTCGAGGGCATCGCTTATTGGTTAAGGGTTACGTCCACTTAAATTTGACGAATCATCCAGAGATTGGCGGCTTTCTACAAAGCTGGATCTCGAAGACATTTTCTTCCTTCAATTCAAAGATATCTTATTCTAACACCTTTTTCTTGCATTGTTTCCTTCTTCTTCGGCATGCCATATTTTAGAGATTCAGAGTGTCCCTCTGCACCTTCTCGTGGTGGGAGGATTCAACGGCCTATTGAGAGTTTTTCGTCGCCATAGCCTTCTGGTAAGAACCCAAAACATGTTTTATCACAAATATCTTTAGTCGCTCGACGTATTTCAATTCCCACATATTTCACCAATCTGTTGACCTTCAAAAATATACTATGCATATGTCAAAAGATCTCCAGTCACCTCGTGGCCAACTTGTAAGTTACATGCATACTTAGACAACTATTAGGCACTAAGAATGCCAGAAATTTGGGGTTTTGGGTGTAGAGAGAGACATACAAGTAGAATTTGACCAGAGTTTAGGGAAAAGAATAATGCATACATTTTAATGAAGTAGAGACCAACATTTATAGGGTGAGAACCTTAGTCCATTAAGGACTGTAATTAATTAGTTACCTAATTGTATTCTCTTTCATTGTTAAGATAATGTAATCCCGAATTGACTGTGATCCCTGAGATTTTGCTCCTTATTCTTGTCAATCTCTAAGATTGCGTTGTTGATTTTTAGGAATTGACATGAAGTTTCTCTGTGGGAGTTGTCTCGTCAACCAAGAGTAATCTTTTCCAAAAATACTTTTCCCGATGTGGTTGGGATTTCGCCTAAAATGTCAGATTGTATAGAGGACTTTATTGTAGTTGCGATGGTTCCTCCAGAGGTTCGCTTGGTAGAGCATTGTTGAGTATAAGTGAGGGCATCTTGTGTCACGTGGGATTGCTATTGTCACGTAAGAGTTAAGCGAATGCTTCGATGATTCTTATTGGTGCCCGCATGGGGTCCTCGCAAAATTTAGGTGGTAACAAATAGCTATAGGAGACATGACCTATAGGTGGTAGGATATGGTGGGCGATACCATTCAATTTTGTAATAGAATTTAAAAGAAAAAATAAATTCAAAAGCTAATTCTTTATATATATACTAGTTAATGATACGTGCGTTGCACGTAGGCATTACTTGGATATATATGTATAAAAAATTTTAGTATAAAAAATTTTAAATGTATAACACGTAAATAATAAATATGAAAAATATATTTTTGAACATACCATTTAATACATTTAATTAAGTAAAATGTTGAAATTCTATTAACAAAAGCATAACCAAATAAACACATAATTCGTATAAAACAATTAAACAACTAAGATATGTAAACGATCTTTGGATGTTGGTAAAGTGATGTGGTAAAGTGACCATTTTTATACTTTTATTCAATTGCACCACTTCGAGAATTTAAATAGGACAAAACCTTCATTCTTCAAACTCAACTCCAAGTTTTTCAATTTTTTTATTAATGACCCAAATGCCAAATATTAAAGAATTGTGTACAATTTGCTTATAACATCAAATAAAAAAAAAAAAAAGTTTGGTGAAAAATTAAATGAAAATCTGGATGAATATGTGAATAGTAAAAGAAAAAAATTAAGGAAAAAAATAACAGCATTTTTTTAGAATAATCTGTAATATTATAAGATAAAATAAAATAAAAAGATTAGTAAAAATTGAATGAAAATGTGTAAAAGAAAAACAAATGAGGAAAAAAAATTTGTGATTGGCACACACCACAATAATTTGATTGTTTCTCACTTATCTAAGTAATGTAATTTTGCTGAAAATGAAAAAAGAAAAATGAAAAGGGGTGGGGGCGGGGTGAATTTTGAATAAAATGAAGTTGTTTTGTACTTTTTAAAAGTTGTAGGACTTCATTTATAATTTTATTTTTTTGGGTAGTTTATAGCTTCTTTTTTTTTTTATTTTATTTAAAGAGGAGGACAAAACCGTCAAAATATGTCAAAAAGACATGATTTGCAACAAAATTCAAAGGTTGGAGATGGTCAATCCTAAAAAAAAAGGTTAAGAGTAGATTTGTTATAAATTAAAAAGGTTGAAAACCAAAAGTGCGAATTACCAAAAAAAAAAAAAAAAAAAAAGGGAATGGCCTAAAAGCCCATACAACACATTTAAAAAAAAAAAAATTGGTTGGTGGCAAACCAAAAAAAAAAAAAAAAAAAACCAATGAAATGTTATCTAGTTGCTCCAACTCGACAACATTAATATATATATATATATATATATCAAATCTTGTCGAGTTGTTCGACAACATTAAAAAAAAAAATTAAAATCAAAATATTGTCGAGTTACTCGACAACAGTTCAAAAAAAAAATTCAAATGTTATCATATCGACAAACATAGAAACAAGAAATTCCAAATCAAAATCCTCAACGAACATTTTTTTAAAAAAAAAATTTAATGTTATTGTAACTCGACAAAGATTTAAATTTTTTTCTCTTATTGTTTAGTTTATTTTTTAAACTTTTTCACTCTTTAATTATTGGACTCCTATTTGTCCGCTCGACACAAAAAATAAAAAAAAAAAAAAAAAATTTGGTATGAGAACAGTGTTGAACTACTCCACAAAAAAAAAAATAGTATATGGGCAGTGTCGAGCTGCTCAACAAAGAAAAAAAATAAAAAAAAAAAAGAGAAAAAAATTGTGTACAATTAGCTTATAACATCAAATAATACTAAAATTGGTAAAAAATTGAACTAAAATATGTACAAATAAAAAAAAAGTTGTTGTGTGCTCGACAAGCACAACAACCAAAAAATAAAAAATAAAACGGTGGCGTATCTAAGTAATGTAATTCTGCTGAAAAAATGAAAAATGAAAAGGGTGGGGTGAGGTGGATTTTTAAAGAAGATGAAATTATTTTGTACTTTTTAAAAGTTGTAGAACTTTCATTTACAATTTTATTTTTTTCGATTGTTTTTAGCATTTATTTTATTTTTGTTTATTTAATGAGGAGGGCAAAACTGTCAAAATATGTCAAAATGACGTGATTTAAAACAAAATTCAAAGGCTGAGGATGGCCAATGCTAAAAAAAAATTATATATATATATCAAATATTGTCGAGTTGCTCTAACTCGACAATATTAAAAAAAAATTAAAATCATAATATTGTCGAGTTACTCGACAACAGTCCAAAAAAAAATTCAAATGTTATCAGCTTGACAAATAAAAAAATCAAAATTAAAATATTGTCGAGTTATTCGACAAATATAAAAAAAAAAATCAAAGGTTAACAGCTTGAAAAAAAAAAATTCAAAATTAAAATGTTATCGAGTTACTCGACAACATTAAAAAAAATAAAAAAATCAAATTAGCTCGACAAACATAAAAAAAAAATTCCAAATCAAAATGCTCGACAAACATTTTTTAAAAAAATTCAAATGTTATTGTAACTCGACAAAGAGTTAAAATTTTTTTTTCTTATTGTTTAGTTTATTTTTTAAACTTTTTCACTGTTTAATTATTGAACTCTTATTTGTCCGCTCGACACAAAAAAAATTTGGTATGGGGGCAATGTCGAGCTACTCGACAAAAAAAAAAATAATATCTGGGCAGTGTCAAGCTGCTCGACAAAGGAAAAAAAGAAAAAAAAAAAGAATTGTGTACAATTTGCTTATAACATCAAATAAAAAAAATGGTAAAAAATTGAACTAAAATCGACAAGCACAGAAACCAAAAAAAAAAATTGTGCTTGTCGAACTACTCGACAAGCACTGTGCGCTTGCTTTTAAAAAAAAGTTAAAAATTGTGACTATGAAAATAGGCTAAAATTCACTTAAAATTGGCTTT
Organism: Forsythia viridissima; assembly: GCA_030279155.1. Classification (NCBI taxonomy): domain Eukaryota; kingdom Viridiplantae; phylum Streptophyta; class Magnoliopsida; order Lamiales; family Oleaceae; genus Forsythia; species Forsythia viridissima. Next base: position 16,533,338 of record CM059035.1, on the reverse strand, counting down.
TAAAAAAATACGATAGTAAAAAATTACAACTATTTTCAATGTCAAAACGGTGACGTATTAGACGAAAAAACTACAGTAAAAATTTAAGATTCTTATATTATTGTTGGGACATATAACTTGGATCAAATTTGTTCATTTTATAGAATAAAAATGATATTTTTTTACCAAAACTCTTATTGGATGTTCTTTAAAAAAAGAAAAAAGAAAAATAAAAGAATCATAGATAGTTGCGAATTTTGCATAGAGACATGAGGGAAAATGGGAAAAGTGTATAAATAAAGAATTTCGAGTTCAAGAAAGTAAATAGGCAGGGCAAGTTCTAGTTGAAGGGAAAAAAGAACTTTTGGGTTAATAAATTTTAAGACAATCTTACAAGGTAAAATTCTTGACCACGAGATAGAAAATCTGAAGGCATTGATTCCAATAAATTCCATCAGCTTTACATCGTCCTGCATCTCACCATAATTTCTTAGTATATATACATATATATAGCGTGAAGATGAAAATGTATGGGTTTGTCCAATTCTAGAATATTAAATAAACTAGACTAGTACAAAATTAAGTAATTAACAAATGAACCCCTAACACATTGAACATCAATTGATTACATATGAAAGCTGTTAATTGACTATTACAAGTTGTTAATTGACTCTATTATCATTCCAGAAAGCTGTATAATTGAGCATTAACACATAAAAAATATCACATAAATACAAATCAAATGATTGAGTATTCAAATATTTAAACACACCTTGTAACGATGATAAAAGTCATTTGCTATGTCGCCATTAGTGCGGTCCAAAATTTTACCTGCAGGCATATATATATATATAAGTTGTCGTTCTTAGTCGGACTAATCTATTATGAGATTTAATAATAGTAAGCTGTATTTATAACACAAACTGAAGATAAATGTTTTTTTTTTTTGAGGTAAATTTTCATCTTTTCTATCTGGTGCAGCGTGTGTCCCTCTGTTTTATTTTGTGTTGTTGCAAATAAATTGTTAGTTTAGCTAACGAGACACAAAAGAATATTGTCCAGTTTAGAATTATAAGAACTTTGCAGTGAACTATGCCATCTACAAGGTTTAAACTTTAAGATAAAGAGAATAGACAGACGTGTTAATTAAGTTTAAATCTCGTAGCGTCCTATTCATAAAAATTATGCATACATATCAGATGTTTAAACAACAATGAATCTGATCAACACATGAAAGGGATTGAAACATTTGACGTCTTGAGAGCTTAATTTTAAGGTTTTAGAGGAGGCTATTCAAAACTTTGAACCTACCCATCCCCCAAATCTAAATCCCACCGGTGTTACACACACACAGGCAAAGAGGAGGTCAAAAACCTGGATATTTGTGTGCAAAGTTATCCCATATACTTGGACCTCTGCCATCCTCTTTTGCAGCTCCTTCATACTGCAACAACATGTACATATTCAGGAACAATCATATTATGAATTTAAACTTAACACACAAAGACTCGTATTTAACATTTTGAAGCAGCAGATGAGTATGTAACCTGATAGGCAGACGAGGATACACCAAACAAAAAATCAGAGGGAAAACTAGTCCTATTTAATGGAGTTGATATATGGCTACTGGGCACATTTTCTGCTGAAACTGAAAGCACGGTGCAGCTGATTATGACAAAGATAAGAAAAGGATGGTTTTTGAGCTCCATTTCTGCTTATTATCAACGACCCCTTTGCCCACAATATATAGAGTGAAATTTCACCCATAAAAATAGAAAAACTATATATTGATGTGACTGTTATATTGAAACTAAATTAATTTAAAGACCAATGCGTCCTTTTCTAAGAGCCCAAGTTTTTAGATGAATTTTGATTCGCATTGGTACAATAACAATGAAAGTTCTTGTGTTCAAATCTCATTGTCATTTATGGAAAGTGTGCTAGACACCCTCTACTTTTTTCTTTATAATGTAAGTATTTTGAGGTGATATAACATATTTTTCAGTACAATTCAGTTCCATTGGAGATGCTCTTAGTCGGCCATGTAACATACACTTTTTAACAAGGAAAAAAAGGTCAAAAAATGTAGGCTTTATCAAAACTTCCATAAGTGAACATAATGATTAAGCCTTCGTTTGATTTTGCTTAAAATATTCTTTAAAAAGTTAAGTTAAAAACTTAAAATCAACAATTAATTTTAATCATAATTTTTATAGAATCCATAATTTTTATCAACTTTTTAACTATATATTTTGTCAATTATTATCTAAATCTTCTTTAAAAGTGATTATTAGCAAAATGAAATGAAGGAAGAAGAAAGAATATAAAGTTGAATATGATATTTAATAGAAGATAGCAATGTCTTGTCAATTTTCCGGCACTTAGACTTTGTTATATCATAACAAATTGAGACTAACACCACAAAGTGAAAACAATATACAATTGTAATATATTTTATAGGAATAGTTTCATCTTATACTAATAAAAATAAAAGAATTTAAAAAATATTTTTTTTATTTTTTTTGTTCTAAAATGTTATTTATATTTTTTTATAAAACTTGTCGTTACATTTTTTTACAAAAAGTATGTATTACATTTATTATATTTGTAATTTAAAATATTACAAAAATAATTTTTAGAATTTTAATATAAAAGCATGGAGGTAACTATTTTAAATCCAAATATAAAATGACACAAAAAAGATAATAGAAACCTGGAAAAAAAAATGTTCATTGCACATGCTGAATATCATAATTTTAAACAAAAAAAAAAAAAAAGTAAAGATTTTTGGACCTACCTACCACCAATAGAAGCATTTTTGATTGGGACCTAGAAAAAATTATTTATAAATTTCTCAGATATTTTTAAAAACAACTTCCATAAATTCCATGTCATTATGCACAACGTAATTAATTAAAAACATGTTTATGGTTGAAAATTCATCAAGGATGGATCCAAAATGAATAAGTTTGGGGGCTTGGGAAAAAACTTATGACGATTTCAATACTATAAGAAAAACGAAAAGATATAAATGAAAATATAGTGAACCTGATCCTTCAATATCCATATTTAACACAATACATTAATTTAAAAGGCAAAATGAAAAGACAATAAAAGTAACAAAAACGTAAAATAAAAATACCTTAAAACATTACTTAAGTCCCAACTTGTGATTTCTCAAAAGATCAAGTATGTCAATGATTAAGGGCCCGTTTACAATTGAGTTTAGATCCTAATTTCTGATATTTTAAACAATCATAAATTTGTTTAGACGTTTGATAAATTTTAAAAATGTGATTATAAAGAATCTATATTATGTAGCTGAAGATTTTGAGAATCAGCAAAATTGTAGCTTCTTAAATTTTGCTTTAAACTTTTCACTTCTCTATTATTAAAATATCAATTTTAACCATAATTAATTAAAATAACTCTTTCTGAGTAATCGACTTGATGCAAGAATGATGCATAAAAAATAATTTAAATTTAATTCATTTTTGTATTATATGACTATGCTTTTATTTTGTAATTTTTATAAATTCTGAAATTTATTAGATGTTTATTATGTTTATTTTAAAATAGTTATGGTAAATGCATATGTTTTAGGAAGCTATTCGATAATGTTAAATATGGTTATGAAAGTAAAGATAATAATAATACAATGAACATTATTATAATTAATATTCAATTTAGTAATTTTATACAGTTACAAAATAAATTACGTTTGTTTACTAAATGCTCAAATATTGATTTTAAAATATACAGCAATTTTGAAACAAAAGTTTATCAAATATTGACATGATTCTTTTCACAATTGATTTTTTCTGTATTATAGCAAAAACCAATTATGACCAAGAGACAAAGAAAAAGTCTTGGAGCTCCATTTCTGCTTACTATCAACTATTCACTCGTAAAAGTAGAAAAAACAATATATTGATGCTACTATTATATTGAAAACTAAATTAATTTAAAAACAAAAGCGTTCGATTTTAAAAGATTAGACTTTTAGATAAATTGTAGTTCACATTGGTACAACAACAAAGAAAGTTCTTGAGTTTAAATATCATTGACATCTAGTTGTGCACGTTACATGTGTTTTATAAAAATAAAATAAGAAAAAAAATTCCTACGTGTGATAGAGTGTATTAAGATGATGTTTGGTACAACAACTACACATTTTATAAAAGAAAATTAAAATTTTTCTAAAAAATCTAATTTTAAACGCTCACAAACGAGCACTAAATGTCTAAATTGAAAAAATGAATGTGGTTTAAGAAAATTTAACATATTAATAGTGATTTTGTATAATTCTTTTTAGGAAAATAAACTTTTCCAGTCCTCCGTGTTAATCATGTGTTCATCCGGTGCAAGTCCTGAAATTATTTATGTAGAACTTGACGTTGGTGATAACAAGTGTTACGTGTGGTAAGTAAAATTGGGGATGAAGAGAAGAACATCTCTAATAGGATTGTGAATGGGAGAAATTTTGACACATATTTATAGAAGAAATGACATAGATAAATTATAAAAAATTAAATAGATGATACTTAACACATGTTCCAATAGAGATTACATATTAAAAATTCAATGGAAGACGTCTAGCACGAGAAAACTTCCACAACTCACGGAGTAAGTACTTATTATCACTATTTAATTGACATTTATATGTTTTGGTCTCAATTAAACAGTGAGCTATATTTACAATTTTAGTACTCATTACTCTGTACTACCGGAGTACTAAAATTAAAATTGTCTAGTACACCATCCAAATGTGGAAGATGTGCAAGATATCTTTCACTTTTTTCCTTTCAAGTAAATATTTTGGAGTTATGCGACATATTTTTAGTGCAATCCACAGTTTCATTGGAGATGTACTTAGATAAACATGCACTTGTTAACTGAAAAATAAAAAAAGTTCAAAAAATGTAGGTTTATCAAAACTTCCATAATTGAACATAATGATTAAGCCTCTATTTGGTTTTGCTTAAAAAAATTTATAAAAATTTGGGTCAAAATCAACAATTATTTTTAATCACACATTTATTTTATATTTTGTATCAAATTTTTAACAACTAATTTTATTATTTTTTTTTATCAAAATCTACTAAAAAACTAATTTTTAACAAAATCAAATAGACCAAAAAAAAAAAGTATATAAAGTTGAATATAATATTTAATAAAAGCTAGCAACGTTTTGTCAATTTTCCGGAACTATGTTATGTCATAATATATCGGAGAACTTGAAAATTCAAATCTCGTGTGGATTTCAAATAAATCGATTTATGGCATGGCTCGAGGTCGAGGGCCAGTCAAGGACCAAGCTGTCTTGCTTCAAATCTTGTAACACCTTTACGTGTAAACAATATACAATTTTAACATTTTAAATCCAAATATAAGATTATACAAGAAAAGCTAATGGAAACCTGGCAAAATGATGTGCATTGCCCCATGCTGAAGATCATAATTTAAAAAAGTAAAGATTATTGGACTTACCAACTATCAATAGAAGCATTAATGATTGGGACATAGAAGAAATTATTTATAAATTTCTGAGATATTTTTAAAAAAAAAATTAATGCTATTTATTATTTTTGATGATTATCACATGTCTATGTAATAATTGTGTTGATATTAATTAATATGTCAAATAAAATGTGTGAGATATAATACTCATTTTATTAAACATATCATTTAATGCCACATAGATAGGTGTGTTATCATCAATTGTGATAAATACCATTATTCTTTTAAAAATTACTTTCATAAATTCCATATCATTGTGCACGACCTAATTAATTTAAAACATGTTTATGGTTGAAATTTCACCAATGGCATATCCAGAATGAATGAGTTTGGGGATATAGAAAAAAATAAAAAAATTAAGACGACTTTGACAATACAAGAAAAACGAAAAGATAAAAAATAGAAACATAGTGAGTCTTATCCTTCAATATCCATATTTAACACGATACATTAACTTAAAAGACAACAAAAAATACCAAAAGCGTGCAATAAAAATAACTTCAAACACTACTTAAGTAGCAACTTATGATTTCTCAAAAGATTAATCCATTTCATATGACAAACAAAATTATTTTAGACGTTTGGTAAATTTGTGGTCTCCGAAAGTCAGGCTTGCAGTTACCTCTTTTAGGAACTCTAATACTGGTAGTTTGATGATGATACGTTATTCTGAAAGTCAAGCTCGTTGATGCCCGTGGAGAGGCGAAAAGTGGCTAGAATACTAGAATAATAGTATTGTCATTACACTGTTATCTGCAGTGGCCATAATAGTGGAACATAATGTTATCACCACACCCACGCTCATTTATTTGTATATGAGTTATTTTGTAATACATGTAGAAGTTAGATGGAATCGCTGTATTTTATGTCGATTCATGCACTACGTTACAATAGTTGGAATTGTTCAATTTAGTTTTATTTTGTAGAATTGTTATATATATTTGGAGGGGCAGGTGGTCTCCAATAGTTATTATATGTACGTATTTGGGAAATTTTATTATTTTTCAGGTTTGGTTTAGTCCAACTTATAGGAAAAATTTTACTGAAATTTTTCTAAATATCTTATAGTCAAAGTAAGTCTTAATGGTGGATCCGTTGCCTAGTTGTCATTCATCGTCGGTGCACATCATATTTCGGGTCCATTAGAGTGAATCGGGGTAGTTCATGTCAACTTTCATATATTTTTTGTTTGTAACACCATCCACATCTTTGGGGTGGAGTTTAGTATCTAAGCGTTTAACTCTTATACTTCAAATAGTAAAAGTAGTTAGAGTATGAACAAATATTACCAATTTCTTTATAATTTAATATTAATTGTAAAAATTAATTAAAATATTTAGTACAATGTTTCCACAATGTTTTGTCCCACTCTTTACTTTTTTTAAATAATTTCTTCTCTGCCCCAATCAATAATGCTTCTATTGATTGGGGCAGAGAAGAAATTATTTAAAAATTTCTGAGAAATTATTTTATTAGAGAAGTTTATGTTATTTATTAGGTGATTATTACCAATCTACGTAGTAACTGTGTTAACATTAAATAATAGTTCTAAAAAAAATGTGGAGATATGAGAACATTTTATTAGACGTATCATTTAGTGTCACATAAACAGATGTGTTATCAACAGTTGTGATAAATATCATTCCTCTTTTACCACCTAATTAATTTAAAACATGTTTATGGTTGAAATTTCACCAAGGGCATATCCAGAATAAATGAGTCAAATAAAAATTAGACGATTTTGACACTACAAGAAAAACGAAAGACAAAAATAGAAACATAGTGAGTCTTACTTTTCAATATTCATACTCAACACGATACGTTAACTAAAAAACAAAAAACAAAAGGACCAAAAAAAAAAGTGCCATAAAATAGCTTAAAACACTACTTAAATCGTAACTTGTAATTTCTCAAACAATTAAACGTTTGAAATTGATTTTAGAGCCTAATTACTTCTTATATGACAAACAATCATAAATTATTTTTGACGTTTGGTAACTTTAAAAAAAAAAAAAAATTGATTATAAAAGAATTTATAGTATCTATGAGCAAATTTTGAGAAATAGTGAAATAATAGCTTTTTAGATTCTACTTTTTATTTTGGGTGGTTATATTCACACCAAATTTTATTATAAATATACCATATTTTAATTGTATAAAAGGTCTATAAATTTTAATTATTATTATATTTATGTGGTGTGAAAATAGAACACAGCCTTTTTAAAAGAGAGGGAAACACATTCCTATTGATCGGAGGGGGATGGGCCTGCAAGCCAGGTTCTTGTATTTAATATTCTATTTCATGAAGGGAAAAGATTTCACGCCTAGAGATAAATATATCTGCGTGCACACATAAGTATGCACATGCTTTTAACAAATGTGCTGATTAATGTACCATAGCACCCTTCCAAAGGTAATGTTCATTTTGCATTTGCTTCGTTTTGTGCCCCATCTTGATTTTATTCTAAAAGCTGTGCTTATATTAAGTTATTTAGACTGTGCTTGCAAATCAATAAAAGGATTTGGCTGTTGTAGAGTTTATTTAGTCAATTCTCTAACCAGGATCTTCGACCCAAATTATCTTAGTTATATTTGTTGGCGGATTTCTGTGAAAAGTGACTCCAAAGCAATCAATCAAACTGAAAATTGGAAAGGATGAATAATAAACCGAGGCAAGAGTTGAACTCTTTGTCTTTAAGTCTATTTTGCCCCCGCAAAGGTGCCTACGGTATATGGCAAATGACTCTCAAGATACAACGGCTTCCTACTTGTGGTTGAAGCACTTCAAACCACAAGCACAATGAACCGGAAATCGGTTTTGTACTCCAAAAGATGAAATGAAATGAAACACCAAAGATCATGCACCAAATGCAATGAATTTTTTGGTTCAGAGATGAAATATGAGTGAATTAATATTGCAAATGTGTTTTCTGTATCATTCCTTCTGAAAATATGGACGTCCATAGCCCTTTTTTAACGTTGGAGATTCGGTTGAAAATGAAAAGGAGTGAACCAAATCGTGCAAACCTTCAAAAGGACATGTCTGTTCACGCAAACCTATGCGATCGCATGGTTTAACCAAGCTGCGATCACAAGGTACAAAAAAATAGAACAAGACTTCATCCAGATTAACCATGCGATCGCAAGGCTTTGCCTCCTGCGATCGCATGGAAGGACCAAAATACATTCTGCTAAAAATTTAACCAAGTTGCGATCGCAGTGTAAATTAACCATGTAATCGCATGGTCAAACTTTGACCCGATTTTGTCCTTTTTCGTAATTTCTCATTCATTCGATATTGGTTTCGAACCCCGCGACCTGACCGGGCAGGTCGATCCCCGTTCCGGGGGCGTTGCCCCCGAGGCGTCGAAGTGGCAAACAAATTTGTCTAAACGGATTGGGTCGGGTCTTGTATATTTGGCCAAGTTGACACGGAGTCACTTACGTTATTTTTTTAACACTTAGTTAATTTCTCGACATATTTAAACCAATTTCCAACAATATTACTGGAACAAAAATAGTCATAAACTCAATAAAGTGAAAAAGGCTGTTGTGCGGTGTTTAATCTATGTCCCATTCTTATTATTGCTGCAGGATGGACGAGATGATGCGAGGACAGAGAGGGTGGAGGGAGTTGGCTGTTCTGGGAGATAAAATAGATAAGCTTATTGGCACGTTGGAGGGTTTGATATGGTCTCCAAGAAGTGGTGACAGAAAGGACCAAGTCGATGATTGGTCATTTGAGGAGGTGTTTGCTTTGCACCAATGGAATACTCAATCTGTCATTCTTTTTCTTTTATGATAAGGATGATGTCATTATTCTAGGCTATATTTTGTATTGACTACAAATTCTTCTATTTTAAAATATATTTAATTTGTTTAAACATTGATCATATTTCATTGATTTTGTATATATTTCATTTCAGCGTTGATGTGGTGTATGGATTAAGTTTTATACAAAAATAGATAACGTGTAGTTGAATGTTGTCAAAAATATTTAAAAAGAAAAAAAAAAGAAGAAAAGACAACGTGCGCATGATTGTTGCTAAAAAAGAATAACAATAACGTACTAAAGAATGTTGTTAAAATGAAACGACAACGAACAGAACAACGTTGTTAAAATAAAATGACAACGGTTAGTTGAACGTTGTTAAAAGTAAATGACAATGCGCAAAGGCATGTTGTTAAAAATATTTTTCACAACAAGCAATGAACATTGTTAAAGAGAAAGTGTACGTTGTTAAAAATACAATGACAACAAATGGTAAACGTTATTAAAGGACATTTACCACAACAACAAATGCACGTTATAAAAATTCTAAGTACATTGTTAAAAGTAAAATAACAACACACTTTTTGTATTCCACAATGAACATTGCATGTTGCCGTAGATATCTACTTTTCGGCAACATCAAAAGACGCAACGTGCGGATGAACGTTGCTAAATTTCTATGACAGCGTTTTCCGCTCGTTGCAATACACTCTTTTTCTTGTAGTATTGCAAACCCTGATTTTAAAATACAAGATAATGGAGATCATGACTTCCTTATTTGATACAACAAACATCAACATTATTGTTTCGAATATATGCAAATCCTAATTTTAAAAATTCAACAAGATGGAGATCATGATCCTCATAATTGGATATTTCTGAAACATAACAGTAATTGGATTTACCGAAGGAATTTCTTGAACCAAAGAGCAGATTTTTTGGGGTATCTTTTGAGTCCATGTGTCCTGTCCACGTAAACTATACCAAACTTTTCAAGGTACCCTGAGCCCCATTCAAAATTGTCCAAAAATGACCATGCGAAGAAGCCTTTTACATCAACCCCCTCCCTGTAACAAAAATCATGCTGTTAAATACTATTCTTTAATTCACAACATGTATAATAATGTGTGTCCTTGATGATAATATTTTTATTTAAATTTAAAAGTTTTTAATCCATCCTCAATTTCAATGCTAGTTGCATTCCATATTAATAAATAAATCTTATTGTTTTAGGGACTAAAAAAGTTTAAAATACACATTAATATTACATATAATTTTAAACTTAGGCTTATGTCAAGACAATTATAACACAAGCTATAAAAATAGTGTGTATGAAACTACTTGGCAAGTTTCAATAATATAGATAGTATGATTAGTAGAGATTATCACCAATCTAGGTGGTAGTGGGTTATTCGATTCATTATTCAATGAAATTGTAATGTATTTTTATGATTTGGATATAAATCAGAGGCGCCACTTATCTCTACTAATATAGATATTATTGAATTGGCTTTTACTATTTAAAAACGTATTGATTGAATATCTTAAAATTTTCAATCTTTAAAAAATATAATAAATATACTTAACTTTTTAATTTCATAAAAAATTTTAAAAATCTAAATTAAATATAACATCTTAATAGACAAAAGGTAAATACTCACGTAATGGCTTGCTTCACGGCCAAAAGATGACGGCGGTAAAAATCTACTCTCTGTGGATCATTGGTCCCTTGCTTTATTGTGGTAATATTAGCATCGCCAATTCCTACAATAATTCCAAATATTTGAATTAGAAAAAAGAAAAAATTTAAAATTAAAATTCACATCAGATTCAAATGGAATTATGATCTAATGCCCACTTGGTGGACAAGATGAAGTGCCCACCTGCTGATGTGGGCACTTGTGGGCACTTGATGATAAAGTGCACTTTATCATCAAGTGTCCACCTGCTGCACTTTATCATCAAGTGCCCACAAGTGCCCACATCAGCAGGTGGGCACTTCATCTTGCCCACCAAGTGGGCATTAGATCGCCACTCGATTCAAATGGGCCAAAATATTGGCTTTATATAATTTTTTTCTCACCATTTTCCGTGATATAAATAGTTGGATTCTTGTACTTTTGCTTCGTATAGACAAGGAGATCTTTGAGCCCTCTTGGATACACATAAAAGATACTTACACCTGTCTGTAATAAATCATAACAACGTAATAAGTCCAGTTATGCCATGTTTCATTATAAACTTCTAACAAAAAGTACTAATATATGTCAATATATACTTGCACATAGAAATATTTATTTGATTCGAACTCTCCGTGATTGCTCTCATGAGTTAGGCCGTATAGAGAGACGAGTGTCCCATTAGGGCCTTTTTCTATTTCTTTTGTTGTCAGAAAAATTAAAGATCATTGAGCCAAGTGACCCGATCCCGTACAAGCATGGTGGCCTTACATTTTCTAACCCCGACCTAGTAAAAAATATGAAACAATGCTCACTCGATGGGCTGCACCGGGCCACTCGTAGGCAGTCTGAGCAGACCGGATTACTTTACATCTCAAATTGTAGATTTTAAAAGTAAAATTATTGTTGTCAATGGTCATAACAAATTTCAAAAGCCAAACAAGTCATTTTTTGTAATTTTTTTTTTACAAAAAATAAATTTAAAGTAACATACCGGTTTACCAATAAATTTTCCATTTCTCTCAGCTGCAAAATAGGACGAAAAGAAAGCACAAGAAGATAAATGTTATATAGTGCAAAATATATTCCATATTGTAATGAATAATGAGAAAATAAATTATCGAAGATAATATATATGAACTTACTTGTAAGATTAGTTTGAGAATCTGTTGAGTAGCTCACGTTAACATTATTAACTAAAGGACGATTGGCGGCATAATTTGAAGTATAGTAATTGAGTCCCAAGAAATCATAGGAGCCCTTCAACAATGCTGCTTCTTCGATTGTGAACTTTGGTAAGCGTTTCCCAACAAGGGCACGAATTATTTTTGGATAATCTCCATATGTTAATGGCTCCAAAAACCTTCAAAACATCGTTAATATTTTTAGTTTTCGTTTTCTTTTAATACTCTTAGTGTCTAGTTATGTTGAGTTTAACGTTGTACTTACCATCCATACATAAAATCAAGGGCCCGTTGAGCTGCTTTCACATCAGCTTGGCTCTTGGAGTAGGGCACAAACCAGTGAGACACAAGTACTATGCCAATTTGCCCTTTCTGATGCGGCTATATGTGTAACATTACCAACATTAGCAAGTATTTCTACATTGTAATGATATTGGACAAAAGGAATCGAGTAATTGTCAAACTGTTAAGGCTAGATATTTTCGTATGCTAGTCTTGTGTGTCAACTAATTTCATAAATGAGTTGAGATCAAGTATATTTGAATTGCTGACTTCTAGCTATATAAGTTATGATTCACTTCTACTACTTAATTATTGAGTCTCGAGATTTCATTTTATAATACTAACTTCGTCAAAATGAATAACTTCTACTACTTAATTATTCTTTTCATTTTTAACTTACATAGAATTTAACCCTCAGAACTTGTTTGAGAGAGTGTTTTAGCAAATTTTGATAAAAAAAATAAATATGTGATTGAAAAGTTATTACTATAAGTTGTTAGTTATATGAAATATGTGGTTAAAATTAATTGTTAACTTTTGACTATAACTTTTTAGCGGATTTTAATTTGGACCAAACAACACTTAAGTAAGAAACTTATGGCTTGTTTAATATATGGTGGGTTGTAGAGTATTAGACAATACTAATAAAGAAAAAAGTTAAATCTGGTTTTATAGTACTGTCAATTTCTATATAGCGAACGAAATATATCAATTTCAAAAATAAAAAAATTAGAGATTTGATTACCAACCTTGTACTTTTCCCTGTATAATTTCGCAGTTTGGGCATGACAAAGGAGCATGTAGTGAGCAGCAATGTAAGGCTCAATGGCTGAGTTGCCAGCAGGACAATCATTGTTCATCCAAGAAGAACAGCGTCCAGGAGCCAATGCACCCGAGTCATAACCATTTACGATGAATATATATGGCTCATTCATAGTCACCCAATGCTTAACCCTATCACCAAATTCTTTGAAACAAACCTCAGCAAAATCTTTAAAATCATCTCTGCCACAAAAAAATAAAAAATAATAATTTGTAATTCCTGCTTAACTTTAATTTTTTTTTTAACAATATCAAAGCTTCATTTAAAAAAAAAAAAAACTTTAAAATCGTGTTTAAAAATAAAACTAACTTCAACGTAAGTTTGAGACATATTTATTAGCACAACTAAACATGCTCTATGTCCTTCTATGTTTCTATCACTACAAGAAATTTCACTTTTAACAACAAAAATTTTGGTCTTGTAAAGTCTCTCGACGACCATTTTTCGACAAAATAACGTAAAAATGACTTTCTACGACAAAAAATTTTATTGTTAAAAGAAAAATTTCTTGTAGTGTATTTAGAAAAACCTCATTAGTAAATATGTATGTATGTATCATCTATGTATATACATTTTCGGTGGTGGTGGCAGTCGCAGGTTGTGGTGGTATCGGTGGCGGTGATGTTGGGAGTGGTGAGGAGGAAAAGCCTTTTCATTCTCTCTCTTTTATTTTTTATTTTTAATACTTGTTTAATAAATTAAAATCAATTTTTTTATCCAACTATTTTTTTTAAATTAATGTTAATTTATACTATTTTAATGGATAATAGTGATTGTACTAATTTGCCCTTCCTTAAAAGTCAATTGGACGTCAACAAAACTTATTCAACGAATGTTTTGAATGAAAACCGTCTATAGGGACGAAATTTGCTTCCTAAAGATTGGAGACAAAAGCCAGGCCCAAAAAATAAAAAGGTTGGGGTACGTTTGCTAACTTGCCCCTTTAGGGATGAATATTACCGTTTACCCTTAGTATAAAGGTAACTTATTTTATTTTGCTATTGAAGGAAAGCATAACAGTAACTATTTTGCTATTTATTCTGTTTTTGGAGGAATTTTTGGGGTTTAGATTGGAGGTTTTAATGAGTTTTTTGGTAATACTTTTGTGCTCGGTGAATTTTACTGGCCATTATATATTGTTATCTATTGACACCTTCAAGATTCACACTTCCAGCTACTGTTTTTCAGCGAATTTGGTACAAATAAAATTTTAGGACTTTTTGGAGAAAATGACCTATTTTTTTACTTTTTATTTTTTTGGGTACATATGGTTAGTTTTCAATTATATTTTTCTTTTTTCTTGTTTTTTATTTTTTTGTTTATTTAAAAAGAATGACAATTTGGTTATAAAGGACCAACCACGCCAATTTTTTAATACATTGGAGATGCGTGGTGCTATTGTTTTAGGTTAAGGGTATATCTCCGACGATTTTAAAACGTTGAAGACCTTTGATACAATTATCCCAATTTTTATTCATCTCATTCTTATTCTCAACATTTTGTTAATTAAAATATCTAGTCTTTGATGAATTGATGGCAGTTTCTATATATATATATTTGTTATTTCACTAATTAGATAATATCATGAATCCAGGTTTACTTACAGAATGCGAGGACTTAGAAAGCCACCATACTCATCTTGCAGGGCTTGAGGAAGATCCCAATGATATATTGTGGCAAAAGGCTGGACACCTGTTTATTATATATATATATATAGCACACAGTTATTATGTATATTAAAGAGAGAGAGAGTAGGGAAAAAATAATTTATAGAGTGTCTCTCACCCTTTGATAGGAGCTCATTAATGAGATTGTTGTAGAAAGCAACACCTTCTTTGTTTACTCCTTTGCTTAATTTTCCGTCTGCATAAATAATATTAAAGTTCAATCGAGTCAATCTATGTATTTCTTATTTACTCCGTTACATAATTATCAAAAAATATTTGTCACCGTATGCACAGTCAATGTTTGCAATGGTCTACACATCACAATAATAACATTGAAAGAAATAAAAATTTGTTTGGTTTGACTTAAAAGTTGGATAAAAATTTGATTCAAAATCAAATATTAATTTTAATCACACATTTGATGAGACCTACAAATTTTATCAACTTTCCAACTATATTTCTACTTTCATTACTATGTTGGTTTATGTGTTCTTTTATTACCATCTTCCTCTTATTTTGTGGTTTCTTATTGTGCATGCGTGTCAAGTGGCCCAGCCCGACTCACGATTTGACCAGTTTAAAAACTTTTGTGGGTGCAGCCTGACACATAATTGTGCCTGCACAAACATAAGAATGAAATGATGTTCTAGGGTTAGGAGTCTCAATTTTTCTCGTCACAAAACGATCAGAGTAGGTATAGCAAATACATAAATGATGTATGGCCCACTACATTGCAAACAACAATTTAGTATTTATGTGGTCAAGTTTTTATTTTTATTTATTTTTAATTATAAGTAATGAATCGTATAAAATATATGTTGATAAAAATGATATATAATCAAATGACTTGCTTTTTCAAAGTTTTGCCTATCCTAAACAAGGTCCTTTCCAACAACAAACCCCACCAAAAAACCATATATATATATATAGAAAGAAAGAAAATCAAACCTACCGCATCAACACATAATCACATCAAAAGTTGGCATTTTGTAATTGTCACGAGGAGTGGGTAGGTCATATTATCATTAATTAATTAGAAGATTAGTACTCAACTTTCAAGCTTCAAAAGTAATTATTTAACTCATCAATTTATTTACTTTTGTGAAATTGAATTAGGAGGTCAAATTATTATTAATTAATGAGAAGATTACTAGATTAGTACTTGGACTTTCAATCTTCGAAAGTGATGTTTTAACTCCTTAATCTATTTAATTTTGTGAGATTGGATCCCAACGTGACAAAAGTCAACAATGTGAATGTTACAATTACAAATGACTTTCACATTAATTAAAATTGGAAGGCAAAACTGTCAAAATCTTAATATTTCTCTAATCAACTTCAACTTTGAAGGTTGAGAACTGTTTTCACACTATCTAAAAGGGTGAGAAATCCTGCCTTAATCTTCTATTAATTAATATAATGTATATTTATTTAATGTTTATCTTCTATAACACACAAAAACGTTAAGAATAGAATTATGATTAGCATTCAAAAGTCTTTTATTAGGGTAAATTTTGTAATACATTTTTTTTAATTTTTTTAATTTTATTTTTTCTAATTTAAGGTACTAAATATATTCACAGTATATCTTCTTCTTGCACAAATTGAGTGTAAATAAAGAATCTTGAGTTTCGAGAAAATAAGAGGCAGGGAAGTTCTGAATAAAATAAGGGGAAAACATATTTTTGGTCACTAAATTTTTTGAAAACATATTTAATCTTACAAGGTAAAATTCTTGTCCATGAGATAGAAAATCTGAAGCCATTGAGTCCAATAAATTCCATAAGCTTTACATCTTCCTGCATGTCACCATCATTTCTTAGCTTATGGCACCCCAAACATATAAACATTAATTCATGGACTAGATCTCAAGAATATTTTTCAAATAATAACGTTTACTTCAATTAATATTAATAATTATTATTATATTTAACAATTACAAGTGTCAATTGACTATATTATCGTTCCAGCTAGATGAATAATTGAGAACAGAAAAATTAAAATAATAACATTTATATAAAGTAAATGTTTGACTCTTGAAAAAAAAAAATACCTTGTAACGATGATAAAAGTCATTTGCTAAATCGCCATTGCTTTTATCCAAAATTTTATCTGCAGTCAATTATATGTTGTAATTGTCAAAGATCACTCCGTCGCGCATAGAAAAGTACGCACAGAGAGAAATTGCAGAATATCTATGGACAAAATTGCCAAGTGCAGAAAGTGTAGGGTGATATATGCGAGTGGACGACAATAGATTGAATCATTCTGCAAAATATGGGGACCTATTCATAGATGTTGAAAAGAAGTGTATGAAAAGACACAACTACTAGAAAATAATATGAATTTTGGAATTTGTGTGTGTTTGATGAAACACACTTATTTGAAAAGAACATTTTTGAAAAATCATTTTTGTACTATTACAAACGTTTCACTCAGTTATATGTTATTAGAAAACTATGTTCACGTATCGTTTCTAGATTGAATGACCGTGGCGCCAAGTGTTCGTCTAGATTCAATTTTTAGTAAAAGCTAATGAGAAACGAGAATAATATTCAGCTTAATTGTAATAATAACGAGAATAATATTCAGCTTAATAAAACCCTCTCATTCCACCAGAATCCCACAATTGAGCGCGCGCACATAGATACACTCAAAGAGAGATCTAGGTTTAAGAGAGGAGGTCGAAAACCTGGATATTTGTGTGCAAAGGTATCCCATATACTTTGACCTTTTCCATCCTCTTTTACAGCTCCTTCATACTGCAACAACATGTACATTTTCAGCAACAATTAATATTGTGCATTCAAACACACACACACACACAGAGATGAGAATGTGGTCACCTGATAGGCAGATGAGGATGCACCAAACACAAAATCAGAGGGAAAACTAGTCCGATTGAATGGAGTTGATATGTGAGTGCTGGGCACATTTTTGGCTGAAACTGAAAGTATATTCAAGCTAAGGAAGTTGATTAGGACAAAGAGACACAGAGAATGATAGTGTTGGAGCTCCATATCTGTCTGTATGGCCATTATCAAAGGCTCATTTGCCCATAATATATAGAGTGAAAAACTCCAATAATTTAAAAGGACAAAAATAATATATTGCAATGATTTACATGTGTATATAGTATAAATTTGTTTTTTGGGAAATTGGCGCAAATGGTCCCTAACGTATGCCTATAGTGCACAAATGGTAACTATCCATTTAGGTGCACAATTGGTCATTTTGGACAGATTTCGTTGAAAAACTCCGTTAGTTGCACAAGTGAGTTAAACTCTCATTTTATTTGTCTTTATTAAAGGGGTAAATTCATCAATTGCTACACCAGTTCCTCATATTGTTTCTTGTTGTGCGATTTAAATCCCGCAAGTGGACGGATCGTTTACAAGTAATATAATGATGTGTAGAGTATCGAACCCACGAGGACTAGATATTAATTTAACCAATTAATTTATAACTTAAATTTTAACAATATAAAGAAACACAGATTTATTTTGGATTGTGAGTCTAAAACTAATTTAATTAACTCTAAATTATCAAACAATTAAAGTAAATTTATGAGAACGAATTCGAAATATACAACACTAGGATTCACGAATCCACCTACACGTTCTTTAATTAATTGTCCGTTTAATCGTTTTAGCTTATAAGTACCTTGAATTGAAAATCGGTGTTCCTAAAATAATCAAAAGTCTCTCTCGATGGTCAATCAATTCTATACGATATGTGAACCTAACTATCTCGAATCAAGTTTCGAACATAAACATATGCATTAAAATCTAAAGAACACCTAAATAGATTTTATAAAGCGTAAATCTCTATCTATTATTGGACCATATGTTATTCAATACCACGTGCTTAATCAATATTGAATCTCTCGACTTCAATATAGATCACAATATATTCTAATGGTGATCAGACATTAAAATAATTAAAATAATGAATAAAGAATAATAAACCCAAAAGCGATTAATTACTAAAACGGAAAAATTTCTAATTAATTAAACGCATGAGGTTTCATCGTTCATCCTAGAAATAAGTAAATTAGTCGGACATGATTATGTAAAATAATACAAGAATTGTATTAATCATGTTCCGGCGAAAGAAAAAGAAGAAATAATAAAAACCCGTGACTCTGGCTGAAGAATCTTCAATCCCGTGCCTTGATCTTCGATTCTCCTCTTGTATCTTGTTATGAAAATAATGTGATTGCAAGTGTACAATATCGCAAACAAGTAATAAAGTGGACATATTGAGTCCGGATTATCGTTCCCACGAGGACCATCTTATTTAGATACTAGTTAAATTAATCTTAATGCTAATTTATTTAAAACAAATTGAATTGAGTTGATTTGAAAGATTTAAACTAGAAATATGAATTTAAGGAAATAATATAATAACTTATGTAAAAGCAAATAACAAGAATTTAGAAAAGAATGATGGTTAAAGCGTTTGGACAAACGAATTCACCTAGTTGTCATCTTTAATTCCTCCTCTCAAGATTTGTTTCCTAAAGTTGTATTCGGTCGAATTCACGAATTTAACCTAATTTACATCTCTCGAGTTCAAATTAGTCCTATCTAATTAAGTCAACTTAGGCAGTTAGAATGGTCCTTAATTAGATGCATTAATTCTCCTAAGAATTCAATTCAGACTACAACAATAATAAAAGTGTATCTCTACCTTTTATCCAATTGTCGGATTTTACTACGTGGTCTAGATTAATAATTTGCTTCTCAGTTCATTACAATCCACGAGATCAATGAAATAATGGCCAGTTATTCCAAGCATTAAGAGAAGAAGTAAAATCAAATACTTAAACAATTTATAAGTCAAAACTTGAGATTCGAAATTAAAGAATTAAACTTAGGCTACATCGTTCATCCAAACTTTAAATCTAGCTACTCATGATTCGGGAGAAAGAAAGCGTTAAAAGAATTGAATACATAACCGGATTTTGAATGAAAGAGGAAAAGATGTTGAAGATCTTGCACCAACATATCTTGATCTTCACGTTCCAATCTTCTTGATCTTGGTCGTTCTTCGTTTCTTTCGACGTTGTTTTCTCCGTCTTCTCTTGTGTTCTCCCAAGAATTCTCCTCCTCTTTTGACCTAGGTCATGTCTTTATATAGTGTTTTACTAAAATTGAAACTCATGTACATGAAAAAACGAAAAAGACCCTGATTCGAATTAAAAATAAGCTAAAAAACACCCAAACGCGTCTGCTGCTCATGACCGCGGTCAACCGCAGTTTGCAAACCGCGGTTTGACCGCGGCAAACAATAAAACAAGTTACCAAATTCTTGATCCAATCCCCAAATTGCAGCTTTAGTCCTCCAAGATTTAATATGTATTTTATTTGGTCCTTGTTCAAACTTTGTCCTTTCTCCACTTATTTGCAGACCAAGTCCTTCAACTTTAAATGTTATCTTCTTCAGTCCTCTAATTTCTTCTTTTATTTCAATTTAGTCCTCTTTTATTTGCAATCTAAGTCCTTCAACTTTTGGATGTTTGCAAGTTGGTCCCCATATCTAAGTTTTCGTACGCCTTTAGTCCTTTTTTCGCCTATTTTGCTTTGTTTTTCTCCAATTCCATCCGATCTCGAGTTTTGACCTAAAACAATTAAATCAACACACAATTAAGTAGAAAATCACTTAAGAATACTTACAATCGTCCACTTTTGATGGTCCAAATAAGTGTAAAACAACACTTATCAAATACCCCCAAACTTGAACATTTGTTCGTCCTCGAACTTAACTATTTACTTAAACAAACAAACAAATAATATTAAAATATAATATAATAGATATCTTGCCGCATTTGCCTCATGTTTTTGAAATAATCAAACAATTAAAACTTCTAAATCATGCTACCAAAATCAATCAGTTTTACTTATCCGATGCTTAACAGATATATGTGTGTACGCATAGTCAATCCAATCACCATAGACCTTTCGGTTGGTAATATTCTACCCCCAATTGTCAAATATTTCCTTTCTCTCTCGTAAGAATACACACCTCCATACTGATATTCAATTTTCTCACCCTGATATTAGCTTTAAAGTTGTCTTCAAAACACTTGTTCTTTTACCACTCAAAATTTGGTTAGGTCTAGCCAATACAGTTGCTATCTAGATCTGTGATGATTCTTCTTTTATTGAATGCTTTGGCCATCAAGCTTCCACTAGGTACTAGTCATCTAAATCCCCAAGTTATGCGCACAAATGCTCAATCTTGCTTTTGCTTCTTTTTTTTTTATTATATATATAATCATATATACATATATATCTTATGTGTAAGACCTCACTCCCTTAAGCTTTCTAGATGACCCTTGTAACGAGCTTTAGGCCGATGGCTCCCAGGTCTGATAAACCGTAGGGACCGAGTGTTGAGAACTCCAACGGACTTTATCACTCGAGTCAACTAGGCTACGAAGAGAGGTATAAGATAATACAAGTGCCATGCCTTTTTTTTGTTTTGCAAGATAAATAAGCAGGGATTAGAATCCTAACATCCTGTCAATACCTAGATTCCACCTGGTAGCCAAATACACTCTACACAACCATTACTCAAGCACGGAATCAACACCTATCTAAACAACTTATGCAATGGTTTAACCACCATCAAACTATCCTTTCAACTGGTTAGGTAATTGAGTTGTCAACTGGTGGTCTTGGTTTCACAACTTATGTTCACTATTCTTTCATTGTATTCTATTTAATATACCAACCAAAGGTAGCGATATTCATGACTATTGTGCTCACACTTAATCATATCTCAGATGGATAAGTATAGTCTATAAAAACAGCTTAAGCAGCATCACCTAGTCATATTCATGAATTGATAACAGTTTCAAAAAATATCAGCATAAGTCGGCAAGGCTATCCAACCTACAAGCACACAAATAATTTTTTTTTTTTTTTTTTAACAACACACACACAACAATAATGAAAATAATAAAGTCTCACCCCCAAACTTAAAATCCACATTGTCCTCAATGTGACAAAAGAAAGCAAGATAAATAAAAAAGGAAAGAGTTAACCCGAATCAAAAGGCGTGGAGACAGCGTCGGACTTTCAACCGATCAGTACGCATTGGGATTGGAATGATGATGTGTAGCCTGAAATAAATAAAAATAATTAAATGTACCAATTTACTAAAAATCGAAAAACGTGCTCTACTTCCTAATGCAGTCCTAAAATTCTACATGCAATGCAATAAACATATAAGTGATAGAAAAATGAGTTGCCTCCCATTAAGTGCTCGATTTATAGTCTAGAGCTCGACTTATTGTCTAGTTGCTTTACGGCACTTTAAATAGTACTTTGGAGGACTTGCTTTGCTTGTTTTTGTTGACTTTGCACCATTTTTCATTTATCCTCCAAAAATTTAACTCGTGCTTCTCAGATAAATATAATTGTAGTTTAGCACATTGCTCGAACACCACTACGAAAACCTCAACTTCCTCATCTGCTTTGATCACAAAATCAATTTTAGAATAATTACGGGAGTCGGAGAATTGCTTGATAAGTGTAACATCATTAAATATCACTTTTTTATTTTGCTCATTTAGGATCAACTTCTCTTTTTCCACATACTCTTCTTCTTTACCTGGTGTTGCATCGGGTTGGATGACATGTCCATTATCCAAAATCTCGAACAGTTGCTCTTCACTTATTGTTGTAATGCTTGGCATGTGTTCCAATTGGTTGGCTTCAACTTCACTTGAGAACGTGTAGGAGTAGGGACAAAAATTTTGTTGGACCGATAGTTTCCATATATCTCCCAAGATCAAGTCATCGTCATCAATTTCAGAAGTTTCATCATATCTTGCTGTATTAGCCTGATACATTGCAATAAAATCTCCAAAATTCATGTTGTCCTCATCAGTTTCAGAAGTTTCATCATATCTCACTGTATTAGCTTGGTGTATTGTGATGAAATCTCCAAAATTCATGTTGTCCTCATCAATTTCAGAAAGCGCATCATATCTCGCTGTATTAGCTTGGTGCATTGCGATGAAATCTCCAAAATTCATGTTGCCCTCATCAATTTCAAAATATTGGACAGTCGCTGGATTATACTGCTGATGTGTATTATATAGCACAAAATTGATCTGTTCTTGAGAGGCCAATAACAGACAATTTGATGTCGAGTGGTTAGCCCCACAATTTTCGCACGTGATGGTTGCTTGAATGGCATTTATTCTTTGCGTTTGTGTTCTGACCCAGAGCTCCACCTGCTTTGTCAATACAACAAGTTGTGCAGTAATAACATCTTCCATTTGAAAGAAATATAAAAAGAAGAAAGAAAATAGTAATAATAACAATAATAAAATAAATCAATAATATTAATAATAAAATAAAAATAAAAATAAAACTAACACTAACGATTAATCTAAACTAATATAAAATAAGAATAGTCCCCGACAACGGCGCCAAAAATTTGTTGTGAAAATAATGTGATTGCAAGTATACAATATCGCAAACAAGTAATAAAGTGGACATATTGAGTCCGGATTATCGTTCCCACGAGGACCATCTTATTTAGATACTAGTTAAATTAATCTTAATGCTAATTTATTTAAAACAAATTGAATTGAGTTGATTGAAAGATTTAAACTAGAAATATGAATTTAAGGAAATAATATAATAATTTATGTAAAAGCAAATAACAAGAATTTAGGAAAGAATGATGGTTAAAGCGTTTGGACAAACGAATTCACCTAGTTGTCATCTTTAATTCCTCCTCTCAAGATTTGTTTCCTAAAGTTGTATTCGGTCGAATTCACGAATTTAACCTAATTTACCTCTCTCGAGTTCAAATTAGTTCTATCTAATTAAATCAACTTAGGCAGTCAGAATGATCCTTAATTAGATGCATTAATTCTCCTAAGAATTCAATTCAGACCGCAACAATAATAAAGTGTATCTCTACCTTTTATCCAATTGTCGGATTTTACTACGTGGTCTAGATTAATAATTTGCTTCTCAGTTCATTACAATCCACGAGATCAATGAAATAATGGCCAGTTATTCCAAGCATTAAGAGAAGAAGTAAAATCAAATACTTAAACAATTTATAAGTCAAATCTTGAGATTCGAAATTAAAGAATTAAATTTAGGCTACATCGTTCATCTAAACTTTAAATCTAGCTACTCATGATTCGGGAGAAAGAAAGCGTTAAAAAAATTGAATACATAACCGGATTTTGAATGAAAGAGGAAAAGATGTTGAATATCTTGTACCAACATAACTTGATCTTCACGTTTCAATCTTCTTGATCTTGGTCGTTCTTCATTTCTTTCGACGTTGTTTTCTCCGTCTTCTCTTGTGTTCTCTCAAGAATTCTCCTCCTCTTTTGACCTTGGTCATGTCTTTATATAGTGTTTTACTAAAATTGAAACTCATGTACATGAAAAGACAAAAAAGACCCTGATTCGAATTAAAAATAAGCCAAAAAACACCCAGACGCGTCTGCCGCGCATGGCCGCGGTCAACCGCGTCAACCGCAGTTTGCAAACTGCGGTTTGACCGCAGCAAACAGTAAAACAAGTTACCAAATTCTTGATCCAATCCCCAAATTGCAGCTTTAGTCCTCCAAGATTTGATATGTATTTTATTTGGTCCTTGTCCAAACTTTGTCCTTTCTCCACTTATTTGCAGACCAAGTCCTTCAACTTTAAATTTTATCTTATTTAGTCTTCTAATTTCTTCTTTTATTTCAATTTAGTCTTCTTTTATTTGCAATCCAAGTCCTTCAACTTTTGGATGTTTGTAAGTTGGTCTCCATATCCAAGTTTTCGTATGCCTTTAGTCCTTTTTTCATCTATTTTGCTTTGTTTTTCTCCAATTCCATCCGATCTCGAGTTTTGACCTAAAACAATTAAATCAACACACAATTAAGTAGAAAATCACTTAAGAGTACTTACAATAGTCCACTTTTGATGGTCCAAATAAGTGTAAAACAACACTTATCAGGTTTTATCGTTCATCCTAGAAATAAGTAAATTAGTCGGACATGATTATGTAAAATAATACAAGAATTGTATTAATCATGTTCCGACGAAAGAAAAAGAAAAAATAATAAATAAAACCCGTGACTCTGGCGGAAGAATCTTCAATCCCGTGCCTTGATCTTCGATTCTCCTCTTGTATCTTGTTCCCCAAAATTCTTCTCCCTTTGTTCTGGCTATTATCTGCCTTTTATATTTATATTGTTCTTCAAACCTCCAAGACGTGAATTAGGTAGTTGTTTTATCATAGACTTGGTAGAGTTTTAATCCCATCTGGAATTTGCCAAACTGCTGCCACGTATAGCCTTGCGATCGCATGGGCTTATGCCTTGCGATCGCATGGCTTGATCAATTAACGTTCTGCTGAATATCTTGGGGCCTTGCGATCGCATGGGCTTATGCCTTGAGATCGCATGGCTTGATCAATTAACGTTCTGCTGAATATCTTGGGGCCTTGCGATCGCTCGTATGGTTAACTTGAGCGTAGATCCAATTTTCTTTCTTTGATATTTGCACGCCAAGTCCCTCAAGGCTCTTTGTTTGTTCAATTGAGTCCATTTTTCTTCTATTTGCTCTCTTTTTGTCTTTTCGTCAGATTGACACTTGAATTTGATTATTTCTTAAAATAATAAAAAAACAACATGCAATTAAACTGAAAACATATAAGAGTACTCATAATCGTCCCTTTTTGTGAGCTCAGATAAGTACAAAATTGTACTTATCAAATACTCTCAAACTTGAACTTTTATTCGTCCTCGAATGAACTAACTAAAAATAATCATGCACGTACTAATAAAAATAATATGAATAATCATAATATAAATAGCTTGCCGTTCTTTTGTAAGAACTTATAATTCATGACGAGTATCCAGGTATTACTATTGTAAACGTGATCCTATTTAAACCATATTTGATACGTGTGTGAAAGCAGTTAATCTGACCCACTTCATTTCTATGGTGATGATAGCCCAACCATTTGGTCAATTTGTTATTTCCCCCTCGTAAGGTATAATTTCTCCCAAAATGATTTTCTCATTCAATTTCTGATATTTTTCTTTGGTTTTAAGGTTATGGTTCACATTCTTTTCTTGCTTGAGACTAGTTGAGAAAACTAGTAATCGTGACAACCTTGGTTTATGAAGATTCTCCAATTTATGAGCACTCTCTGACCAGAAAGTTTCTACTAAGTAAGTCAAACACATTAGTTATCTAATCCTCATGTTTACTTTGCAAAGGATTTTTCACTGGCTTTAGCAGATATTTCAATATTTTTTATTATTATATATTTTTTTAAAATTAAATCTTATGTGCAGAATTCAATCCTTTAAGCTTTTTAGAGGATCAATGTAACGAACTTTAGGTCGATGACTCCCAAGTCTTTTGAACTTTAGGGTATCGAGTTTTGAGAAACTCCTACGGGCCTTTTCACTCAAGTCAAAAAGGCTACGAAAAGAGTTATAAGATATTAATAGTGTGCGAAACTCAGTCCATTAAGCTTTCTAAATGACCCATGTAACGAGCTTTAGGTCAATGACTTTATCACTCGAGTAAAAAATGCTACGAAATGAGTTATATAATAATAATAGCCTTGTTCTTTGCGTGCAATAAGTTCATGCTAGGGGATTAAATTCCTAACATTCGGTCATTACTTAGTTTCTTCTAACTGGTCTAAAGTGCTCCATACAATTGTTCAACATACATGGAATCAATCATAACCTAGATAGCCACTATCACAGTTTAACTACCACACTTACTCACTCTATTGGTTACTTGGTTGAGATACAAATGATTTTTAGATTCGAGAAGGGGTATCCAATTGTTTTCAACTTAAGTTCACCAACATAGCGAAAAATCATCTTAACTGGCCGACATAACACGACATCAGACATGGTCAAATAGCCTCATATTTAAACAAAAGTAATAATATGTTCACAAGTCATGGATTACAGCAAAATTTAGAAAAAAAATTTCATTATTAGCCAGTAAGGCTATTCATGTCACACAAACATGCAAACAATTAAATTAAAAAAAAATTAAATAAATTAAAAATCAATATCAAGTATTATCATCAGATCAAAGAATTTTCCACTACCCCCAAACTTGAAAGATACATCGTCTCCAATGTAAAAAAAAATTCAAAAAGAGTATAAAAAGATCAGAGACTACCAGATGGAGATCGGATGGTACTGAAGGAAGAGATGTTGTATGATCAACTGGTGGAGAATTCTGTATAGGTTGGTCGAAAAATCTTTGCTTGAATGACATCCAGCTAGCCTGCAGGTTAAAACCTAAAAAAAATTAAAATTTTTTTAAACGATTTTTTTTTCTAATTGCAAGGACATAAGGTCCTGCGATCGCAAGTATATGAAAATCTGAACCCGAATTTTTTTTTATTACTATTAACAGAATGACGATGATCATATCCTTATTACCTAAGAATTGAAAAACCTACTTAAAATCCTAAAAACCTAAAACGTGCAAAATGTCAATTGAAATCCTATAACTAAAATATACGAAAATTTAAATAAAATGGTAGAAAGATGGATTGCCTCCTATTAAGCGCTTTTTTAAAGTCATTAGCTTGACTTTGTCGTGATGATCGCTCAAGACACTTTGAACAGATCTTTGGAAGACTTAATTTGCTTGGCTCGATTTTCTTTGCACCAATTTTTGTTCACCTTCCATAGTTTGATTTTTCTCTTATCATATTGATAGGACTTTATTTTGTCACCCTGCTCGAACTCAACTATGAAGATTTCAGCTTCTTCATTAGCTCTGATAGTAGAAGATAGATGAAACTTCTCTTTCTCCACATACTCTTCTTCTCTAATTAGTTTATCCTGATGTTCGGTGACAGCTTCATCATCTAAATTATCGGCTTTCTGGTTAATGACATCAATCTGGAAACAAGAATCTGAAGAGTTCAGGAATTTAGTTGCTTTAAACACCTCAAATGTGACATCTTCATCGTTCAACCTCAGCTTTAGATGTCCCTTTTGCACATCAATCAATACCCGACCAGTATCCAAGAAAGGTCGACCCAAAATAAGTGGTACATCCCTGTCTTCACACATATCCAGAATAATGAAATCAGCAGGAAATATGAATTTGTCCACTTTTACTAATATGTCTTCAACGATCCCTCTTGGATGTTTGATGGACATATCTGTAAGCTGCAATGATACTGTTGTTGGCTTTGCTTCTCCCAAACCGAGCTGTTTAAAAAAAGAATAAGACATTAAATTCACACTAGCACCTAAATCACATAGAGCTTTGTCAAAAAATAAACTACCAATAGTGCAAGGAATAATAAAACTCCCTGGATCTTTTAATTTCGGAGGTAGCTTGTTTTGCAATGTAGCACTGCATTCCTCGGTAAGCATGATTGTTTCATGCTCTTCTAACTTCCTTTTGTTTGCAAGAATTTCCTTCATAAATTCTGCATAGCTTGGCATTTGAGCTAAAGTATCAGCGAATGGTATGTTGATGTGAAGCTTTTTGAATACATCCAAGAATTTCTTGAATTGTTAGTCTAGCTTATGTTTTCACAGTCTTTGAGGAAATGAAATTGGAGGGACATAAGCCGGTGGTGAAATATAATCTAATGGAGAGTCCCATCTTTTTTGTGCAACTTCTGCATTTGATTTATTTTCTCTCTCTTTGCTGGACACAGTTTCCTTTTCTACACCTGACCTCTTTACATGAATTTCTGGTAGTTCAACTCCGCTTCTCGTGGTAATTGCATTTACTTGCTCTTTTGGATTGACCTCGGTATTGCTTGGCCATGTGCCTGGTTGTCCCTCTGTCAATAGTTTAGCCAACTACCCAATCTGATTTTCTAAATTTTTAATCGCAACATCTTGCCTTTTCTGCACCTCCTTGAGTCCCATTTCCATCTGTTCTGAAAACTTAGCAACTATTTCTTCGAATCCTTCTTCTCTTTCCTGGGGTCTTCCCTGATTTGGCGGATTTTGAATATTTTGAGTATTGCCATATGAGAAATTTGGATGATTTCTCTATCTAGGATTGTAGGTCTGTGAGTACGGATTATTCTACTGTCGTTGAAAATTTTGAGCATATGCAACTTGTTCAGGAGATGACATTTCAACTTTGGTCAAAGGACACTCTGATGATTGATGGTTTGTCCCGTATGTTACACAGATTGGTGGAGGCATCTGAATCATATTAGCTGAATGAGAATATTTCATTGCTTCCATTGGCTTTGCCAATGCATCGATTTTTGCCAGTACAAGTAAATTAGTGTCCACTTCGTGTAATCCTGTTGATTTTCTCTGCAATCCTCTTTCTAGCCACATAATAAACTGTTTATTCATGGTTTCATATAGATCATAAAGGTCACCGGCGGATCTATTTTGGATAGAGCCACATGTTGTAGAATCTAATGAAGAACGACTAGTTGGAGATAGTCCAGAGTATAAATAATGATTCTGAACTGCTAAAGGAAAACCATGACTTGGACACTTTCGGAGCAGTTGTTTGAATCTTTCCCATGCCTCATGAAAATTTTCCAACTTAGATTGTTGGAAATTGGAAATTTCATACTTCAGTCTGTTTACTCTGGCCGGAGGGAAATATTTCAATGTGAATTTCTGGATCAGATCTGCCCAAGTATTGATGCTCCCAGGCGGTAAAAAATCTAGCCATTCTCTAGCTTTATCTTTCAATGTGTGTGGAAAGAGCCTCATCTTCAGTGCTTCTTCATTAACACCGTGGTATTTGAAATTTCCACAGAATTCATCGAAGCGAGAAATATGGTAATGAGGATTTTCATCTGTCATCCTATAAAACGGCAGATTGTTCGAAAACAAATTCATCACATCTGGTCTCAACTGGAAGTTGTCGTGTCCATAAGACAGGTAGACTATGCTGGACCGATTTTCAACAATCGGTGGCATCATATACTCACCCATAAGAATATCCCGTTCACTAACTTCAACTGGTCGAGTTATCGGTACTTGATTATGTATCATATCTGCAGGTAGTTGATCATGTACTTGGTGGTCTGCCATTGTGTCTTTTTGCTGTTTTTTCTTTTCTCGTTTTTCACGTTGTCGTCGGTGAAAGCTCCATTCAATTTATGGGTCTAAATCGAATAGATCAAGATCTTTTGTACGGGGCATGCACACTTAACACCTGAAACTTTAGAAAATATATACAATTCAGCAGTATCACTAAGAATTAAAAATAAAAATAAAACAAAAACTAAAAATAAAATAAATTACAATGAAAAATTGTTAAAACTAAACTATTAATTAATGTAGTAATTAATAAAACTAATCCCCGGCAACAACGCCAAAAACTTGTTGTGCAATTTAAATCTTACAAGTGGACGGATCGTTTACAAATAATATAATGATGTGTAGAGTGTCAAACCCACGAGCACTAGATATTAATTTATAACTTAAATTTTAACAATATAAAGAAACACAGATTTATTTTGGGTTGGAGTCTAAAACTAATTTAATTAACTCTAAATTATCAAACAATTAAAGTAAATTTATGAGAATGAATTTGAATTATACCAACACTAGGATTCACAAATCCACATACACGTTCTTTAATTAATTATCCGTTTAATCGCTTTAACTTATAATTACCTTGAATTGAAAATCAGTGTTCCTAAAATAATCAAAAGCCTCTCTCGATGGTCAATCAATTATATACGATATGTGAACCTAATTATCTCTAATCAAGTTTCGAACATAAACATATGCATTAAAATCTCAAGAACACCTAAATAGATTTCATAAAGCATAATAGTAATCTCTATCTATTATTGGACTCTATATTATTCAATACCACGTGCTTAATCTATATTGAATCTCTCGACTTCAATATAGATCACAATATATTCTAATGGTGATCAGGTATTAAAATAATAAAAATAATGAATAAAGAATAATCAACCCAAAAGCGATTAATTACTAAAACAGAAAAACTTCTAATTAATTAAACGCATGATGTTTCATCGTTCATCCAAATAAGTAAATTAGCCGGACATGATTATGTAAAATAATACAAGAATTGTATTAATCATGTTCCGACGAAAGAAAAAGAAGAAAGAATAAATAAAACCCGTGACTCTGGCTGAATAATCTTCAATCCCGTGCCTTGATCTTCGATTCTCCTCTTGTATCTTGTTCTCCAAAATTCCTCTCCATTTGTTTTGGCTATTATCTACCTTTTATATTTATATTGTTCTCCAAACCTCCAAGACGTGAATTAGGTAGTTGTTATCATAGACTTGGTAGAGTTTTAATCCCATCAGGAATCTGCCAAACTGCTGCCGTGTATAGCCTTGCGATCGCATGGGCTTATGTCTTGCGATCGCATGGCTTGATCAATTAATGTTCTGCTGAATATCTTGGGGCCTTGCGATCGCAGATATGGTTAACCATGCGATCGCATGGTTAACTTGAGCGTAAATCCAATTTTTTTTTGATATTTGCACGCCAAGTCCTTCAAGTCTCTTTGTCTGTTCAATTGAGTCCATTTTTCTTCTATTTGCTCTCTTTTTGTCTTTTCGTCAAATTGACACTTGAATTTGATTATTTCCTAAAATAATAAGAAAACAACATGCAATTAAACTGAAAACAAATAAGAGTACCCATAATCGTTCCTTTTTGTGAGCTCAGATAAGTACAAAATTGTACTTATCATTTCTGAATCTTCCACCCCAACCGTTCAGCCAAATTAACCATCTTGTCCTTCAGAATATAATATACATCAAGATGGATTTTAATATGAATTGCAAGTTTCCCACTTGGAACGGTAAGTTGAGAAAGAATGGCAATATCTGAGATACCACTTTACGGTTGGATTGTTTTGGCTACGGATAACCTAATACAGCTGCATTTGGGAGCAATCTAATGAAAGATGGAGGACATAGTATCTAAGAAAATGCTTATGATGATGGGTGCAAATTAGTGTTTAGATTGGGTCCAAAACCTAGTACATATATTGATGATTATTGTACAGATCGAGGTAATAAAAACAAAGGGTCGACAACTATATTATATTCTGAAGGATAAGATGTTAAAAGGTTAATATTAATTACATAGATGAATTAAATGAAACAAAAAGTCAGTCAATAAAGATTTCGACTAATAGTCTTAGTGATAACTTTTTGCATTTCTATTGAAACTGGCGAATAGAGTATCTGAATTTCAGGAGAAAGGTGTGAACACTAGCGGTTTTGGCGGAGTTACAGATGGGGCAAGTGTGGAGAGAAGACGCACACACAGTGCTGAGATAGAGATGCCTACACGACAAAAGCAACACACACGATTCCTCTTTCCCGCATCGCCTGCACATCATGTTCCTATTATTCATGACGTTGTTGTCTCCGCTCAATGTACACACACCATTGGAATTGTTGAAAAATACATGAGCAACAGCTGAGGAGCATTCCAGAAATATGCACCGGTCGATTTCCTCGAAGTTGTTGCCGCAACATGACTGCGCATCATGCCTGCGCATCATGCATCAACGTTGTTGACGCAGCGGCGCTGTTGATGTTGCTATTCGTCCTTGACTTGAGTGAGGACTTGTTTGAGATGGCATCGCAAGGCCTTCAACGTGGCTTTATTTGTCTGAGCTAAGTCTCACCATATTTGATTCTCCACACATAGAGACTTCACTCGCTATTCTAGTACCCAATTTAATTTCCCAATTTTCTCAACTTCTTCCCATTTGTATTGGCCATGGGGGCAGGCAGCAATTGACGATTTTTCCCCTTTAATAAAGACAAATAAAATGAGAGTTTAACTCACTTGCGCAACTAATAGAGCTTTTTGATGGACTCTATCCAAAAGGACAAATTGTGCACTTAAATGGATAGGTTAGGGACGACTCCACCAAAAATGAAAGGTTAGAAATTATTTGCGCACTATAGGCATACGTTAGGACCATTTGTGCCAATTTTTCTTGTTTTTTTCTCTAAACCATTTGTAGTGGTGAATTTATTAATAGTAAAATAAATAAAATATAACTTAAGAAGGACTTAATATGATCTCCAACTAAAATAAACAAGGAAAATAACCTTAACCCTAAGGTAGGTATCACACGTGAAAGTGAATGAAAGATACTACACTTAATGTAATCTTTATATACTCATAGAGTCATAGTACTTATATGCCAAGTGTAAAATCTATGTGGCTCATTGTCGTTTTCATGTTCACTGCTCGATAGTGAACATGTAAACTTATGAAAATAACCAAAATTCAAAAAATTAATTGCATCATCTACTTCCCCATTAAAATAAACTAAGGTATCTCTGGCATAATTGCTTACCTTTGACTAGAATGGTTCAACTTCATGCCTAAACTCATGGCTCGCAACTTGTGAATGCAATTGTTGTGCTTGATTGATAAAACTTGTTGAAAATTTGTTTAGTAATGTTGGTTTTGACCAACTTTGAGTATGGGAATTGTAAAGCTAAACGTGTGTTACAATGCGAGTAGAATAACATAGTACATTTAGTTGCTCGAACAAATTTCGGGTGAATAAGAAATTAAGACCCAAAGTGTTATTCCATACGTCAATTGAAAACGTTGAACTGCATATTATAATGAAAAGAACAGTAAAGAAATGGAATAGTATAACTGCATAATACAAATTGAAGAAATAAGGACTAGAAAATGCAAATGAGGCCTATACATGTACAGTTTCCTTAAAACAAATTCGTCCCCTATTGTAGGTTATGAACGAATGTTTCTCAAGATACAACAAAAGGACTGATTGTACCAGCGAACCGACCTACTGCCAGAACAATATCACCGCGAGAAGAAAACTTGGAGATACAGAAGGGATGAGAGGGAATGCTGAATTTTTTGTGTAGATTGAGGAAATTCGGACTTGTTTATATAGGCTCTTAAGTGACCTTCCAATTCTAATTTCACTATTGACAAGTAAGTTACAAGAGTTATACTCACTAACACACCACTAACAACACATGAAATAAGTTGAGAAGTTGGAAGGTCTCAAAAAAATGATGAGCTTTAATTTTTTATTCACCTAATATTACTTATTTTTCCAACAATCCCCCACATGAATGAAAATTAACATAGACACGGAAGATTTGGTGATAAAGTTCAATGTTCGAAACCTGCATAGGATAGGTAGGTGTTACTCATTAAACCTTCCCTCGTTAAAATATATTTACTTTACTGGCTGACCAGTAGAAGCGATGTCTTTGAACTGTTCTACCGTTTGTGTAAACGATGATATACTTCACGCATAACTCTTCCTGACATAGTTCAGTTCTCATTGTTATGTCCATTTATGGCCGTGAACATATGCCTGGTTCTGCGAGACTTTTTTAAGAATTGCGCCTTATACAAATTCTCTTAAAAACGGTCACACTTCTCTCTCACATAGGTGATTTCTTAATTAAGAGTATCTCGCTCTACTCCACGCGTAAGAATCATTAAAAGCTTATTGATTATCATTTCCTCTATGGGTATCACTGTTTCATCATAGGAATGGAGATGAGAGAACCTCCCACAGTGATCTGATTAAGTCTTTACAATTAGGTTGTCCCTTTGAACCTAGATCTTGGGATCTCCAATCAACTAGGTTGGGTTTCTATTGTATTAACTTATTTTTCCAAAGGCTTAAGTCACATTTCTTTTGACAACTTTCCAACTAACTCTCTATTCAAATCTTTAGTTAGCAGATCTGCAATATTATTCATTGACTTTACATAGTCAATAGAGATAACTCCAGTTGAGAGTAATTGTCTTATGGTGTTATGTCTCCGACGTATGTGTCTAGACTCACCATTATACATGTTACTATGTGCCCTACCAATTGCAGATTGGCTATCACAATGTATGCAAAATGCCGGCAAAGGCTTTGGCCATATAGGAATATCCTCTAGGAAGTGACGTAACCACTCAACCTCTTCACCATACTTGTCTAAGGCTATAAACTCAGATTCTATAGTGGATCTGGCTATAATCGTTTGTTTAGAGAATTTCTATGATATAGCTCCATCTCCAAGTGTGAACACAAATCCACTTGTAGACTTTGAGTCTTTTATATCAGATATCCAATTAGCGTCAATATATCGTTCAATAACTGTTGGATATCTAGTTTGAGTATATCTCAAATACCTTAGTATTCTTATTATTCCTTTCCAGTGGTCAGCTCTGAGATTACTCGTGTATCTACTCAGTTTGCTAACTGTGTAGGCTATGTCTAGTCTTATACAACTCATCAAGTACATCAGACTTCCGATAATTCTAGAGTATTCTACTTGAGAGACACTCTCACCTCTGTTCTTTGATAGATGTTGACTGGTATCTATTAGTGTTCTAGCCATGCCAGAATCATTTTTGTTAAATTTGTCAAGAATTTTGTCCACATAATGTGATTGACGTAGGACAATTCCCTCTGATGTTCTTGAAATTTTAATCCCAAGTATCACAACCGCTAAGCCTATATCCTTCATGTCAAACCTTGAATTTAACATATATTTAGTAGATTTAATTATCTTATTGTTGCTTCCAACTATAAACATGTCATCAACGTAAGACATAAAATGACATAGCCATTTTCAGTGTTTTTGATATAAACGCATTTGTCGCACTCGTTGATTTTAAATCCACATTCCATCATGACATGATCAAACTTTTCATACCATTTTTTTTGAGCTTGTTTCAAGCCATACAATGACTTCACTAATTTACAGACTTTGTTTTCTTGCCCTAGAGCAGAAAAACCTTCAGGTTGTTCCATGTAAATTTTTTCATCTAAATCTCAATTTAGAAAGGTAGTTTTCATATCTATTTGATGTACTTCGAGATTTCACAAAGCTGCAATTGCAAGTATCATCTTGATAGATGTTATTCTCGTTATTGGAGAATATGTATCAAAGTAATCAAGGTCTTCTCGTTGTCTGTATCCTTTTATAACAAGACTGGTCTTATACTTTTCAATTGTTCCATCTGCTTTCATTTTCTTCTTGAAAATCTATTTGTAGCCTAGTGGTTTGCATCCCGGAGGAAGATCCACTAGCTCCCATGCATGGTTTTGCTGAATAGAATCTATCTTACTTTTAATTGCCTCTTTCTATTAAGGTCCTTCAGAAGAGTTCATAGCTTATTTAAAGCTTTGAGGTTTACTTTCTAGCATATATGTCATAAAATTTGGACCAAAAGATTTTTCAGTTCTTGGTTCAACCTCATCTTCTTCTTCGAGTTGTTCTTCTTGGTCCATTGCTTCATGTGTCCATTTAGAGGAGTTTGCTTCCTTTATGGATCTACACAGAAATACATGTTCAAAAAATGAAGCATTTCTCGATTCTATTATCGTATTTTTGTGTATGTCTGAAATTTTATATTCATACACAAGAAATCGATAAGCACTACTGTTATGTGCATAGCTAATAAAAATACAATCAACTGTTTTTGGACCTATTTTCACCCTTTTAGGTGTAGGTACAGCTACTTTGGCTAGACACCCCACACTCGCAAGTATTTATAAGAAGGTTTCCTTCTTTTCTACAACTCGTATAGGGTATTCTCTTCTTTCTTTCGGAGCACCTTATTTAAAAGGTAATTAGATGATAAAATAGCTTCTCCCCACATGTTCTGAGGTAACCTAGAACTTAATAGCACTGCATTCATTATTTCTTTTAAGGTACAGTTTTTCTGTTCAACAACACTATTTTGTTGAGGTGAAAAATGTGATGTGGTTTCATGTGTGATTTCTCTTTGTACACATAATTCAGCAAATAGTGATTCATATTCTCCACCTCGGTCACTTCTCAAAACCTTAATTTTCTTGTTGAGTTGATTCTCAACTTCATTCTTATAAAGAAATTTTTTTTCTATAGCTTCGTCATTACTTTTAAGTAGTTAGACATAACAATACTTTGTGCTATCATCAATAAAAGTAATAAAGTACTTGTTACCACCCCTTGTTTGTACATATTTTAAATCACAAACGTCAGTGTGAATTAGATCAAGTAGTTCAGTTTTTCTTTCAATAGTTTGAAATGATGACCTTGTCAATTTTGCCTCAACACACGTTTCACATTTGTGTTTAGAATCAATATGGAATGCAGGTATAGAATTCAAGTTAATTAATCTACGCAAAGTATCATAATTAACATATCTTAGTCTACCATGCCACAAATTCGAAGACTCGAGCAAGTAAGCAGAAGAATTATTCACTTTATTAATTTTCGGCTTAACAGTCATAACATTTAGCTTAAAAAGCCTATCAGACACATAACCTTTTCCAACAAACATTCAACTCTTAGACAAAATGACTTTATCTGACTCAAACACTACACAAAAACTATGCTTGTTCAGCAGTGACCCGGACACCAAGTTATTGCAAATTTCTGGCACAAAAAGCATATTGTTCAGAGTCAGCTATTTCCCAGACGTCATCTTCAAAACCACTTTGCCTCGGCCCTTTATTTTAGATGTAGCTAAATTTCCCATAAACAACCTTTCTCCATTCTTAGTTGCTTCAAAAGAACTGAACATCTCTTGTCAATCCATCATTCTCTTGGATATGATCCCACCAGATTCACTTCAGAAATGACTGCAGTGAGGTTCATTTCAGACACATCGTGTGTGATGTCATCAACAACATTTGCTTCTTTTTTATTGTTTCTTCTTGGCAATCTGCACTCCGAAGATTTATGACCTACTTTGTCACAATTGTAGCATTTCCCTAGAAATTTGTCTTTCTGAAAACTCCTCATTTTGGACCTATTTTTGTCCCTTTTCTAGACAGCCCAAACTTGCTCTTATTTGTCTTAGAGCTTTGATCATGCTCCACAACATTTGCTTTAGCCATTGGAGGATTGAACCCATTCTTTTCAAAACATTTGTCGTTTTCTTCAATTCGAAGTCTGACAATCAGTTCTTCAACGTTCATTTCTTTTTGCTTATGCTTTAGGTAATTCTTGAAATCTTTCCAAGTGTGAGGCAGCTTTTCAATCATTGCTGCCAATTGAAAAGTTTCACTTAAAACCATCATCTCGGCATGAATCTCATGCAAGATTACTTGATGTTCTTGTACTTGACTGATTACTATTTTTGAGTTCACCATTTTATAATCCAGTAAGCGGCCAACAATGAATTTCTTAGGCCCTGCATCCTTAGTTTTATATTTTCGTTCTAGAGACTCCCATAATTAATTCGTCGTTTTCATTGTACTATACACGTTGTATAGTGAATCTGCCAAGCCATTCATGATATAATTCTGGCATAAGAAATCAAAATGTTTCCAAGCTTCAACAGCGCTGACAACTTGTATGTCTCCATCGCCCTATTTGAGTTTCGGAGCATCTTTAGTCAAGAATCTCGCAAGATTTAAGGTGGTCAGATAAAATAACATTTTCTGCTGCTACCTTTTGAAATTCAATCCATTGAACTTCTCGAGGTTTTCTCCATGATTATCTAGAACATTTACATGACCAGTTAGAGCCAAAATTTGGGCCACAACAAAACTTGGCATTTGTGCCACAGTCTGGTTCACATATGAACTTGGCACGATAGCTACATTTTGGTCTTCAATAGTCACAACTTCAGTAATCGGATCAGTTGCCATTTTCTGAAAAAGAAGAAAATTTCAATTCCACTTTTAAATAAAATTAATACTGTTTATGGAAACCTATTTTCAGTTTATTTACACTTTTAATTACAAGTATAGCAAAAATTTCAGCAATAGGTTAATTAAAAAAAAAATCTCAAGATAAGGAATACACTTGCAGACCTTAATTAGTTATTCAAAAGGTGGCACAAAAAGATAAAGTTAAGATTGATTACTTGATTAGATAATAAAATCAAAAGGATGTAATCAAAGAAAAAAAAAAACTAAAACTTGTGTTGGATTCTTTTTTTTTTCTTAACGGAAACAGTGACTTGGAAGATAAAGATCTAATCACAGAGATCAATTTTTTATACCCAACATCATTATTACGGAAACAATAAATGAGTTGTTGAAAAAACAAAATACTGCTGGAAAAAGAAAACATTCAGCCAATTAAAATATCCCACTATTTTTTATCACTGAAATGTAATGACAAATTTGCCGTTTAAATCTGTTTCACTGTTTCTTCCATATAATATGAGTTTAGCAAATCTATTTTAAGATTGTTATTCCACACGTCAATTGAAAACATTGAACTACATATTATAATAAAAAAAGCAGTAAACAAACAAAATAGTAAAACTGCATAATACGAATTGAAGAAAGAAGGACTAGAAAATGCAAACTGAGGCCTGTACACAGGGACGGAGCTTAGTGACACCCAGTGCAGGCAAATGCCTGCACTGGGCTTTTGAATTTTAACTGGGCCGCCTCAAGTCCACTCATCCATTGAACTAAAAAAAAATAAAAAAAAAAACTTATCCACTTCAAATCGGCCATTAAAATGGCCCAAAAAAGAAAAGAAATGGGCATTAAGGTGGTCCAGTGATAGTGATATACATTACACATACACCAATTAATATCCATCACAAATTATCATTCCGTTTGCTCTCTGCTGCCGCTGTCTCCTGTTTGTTGCTGTGAAGACTAAAGTTGGAGTAAAATAGAAAGTGAAACCTGAGTTAAAATGTTTTATATAATTAAATTTATTAATTTTCGCCCGCACTGACTTAATTTCCTGGCTCCGTCCCTGCCTGTACATGTACAGTTTCTTTAAAAAAGATTTGTCCCCTACCTTAGGTTATGAACGATTACTTTCTAGGAAACAACGGAAGGACTGGTTGTACCAGCAAACTGACTTACTGCTAGAACAATATCACCGCGAGAAGAAAACTTTGAGGAACAGAAGGGATGAGAGGGAATGCTGAATTTTTTATGTGTAGATTGAGGAAATTCAAATTTGTTTATATAGGCTCTTGAGTGACTTTCCAATTCCAATTCCACAATTAACAGGTAAGTTACAAGAGTTATACTCATTAACCCACCAACACATGAAATAAGTTGAGAAGTTGGAAGGTCTCAAAAAAATGATGAGTTTTAATTTTTCATTCACCTAATATTACTTATTTTTCCAACACAAAGTGAATTGCTTAAATACACAAATATTGTAGAAAAATAGAATTAGAATATTGCAGAATATTCTAGAATCCGTTGGATGAAAAGTCGTGTCTTTTTGAACATGTCATTTCTTAACAGTCACATATTTTTAACTTAGAGACATATGCTTTTTTAATAAGACATGTCTTTTGGACGTACTTTTTTATGAAGTTGTGTCTTTTGATACACAATTTTTCATATATTATAAATAGGCCCCTTATGATTGGAAATGACATTACTTCACTTTCAACCAAATGTATCTACACTTCTTGCATAAATCATTTTAGTATAGAAATAATTTCTGTATAAAGTTCAAGTCCAGTTTTCATTTAAATAGAGAATAAAATGCTGTCCGATTTGTTATTCTCGTAATTTAGAGTGCTCCTATTACAAGAAATATTCGTTGTATTTTGGGAGACGTATGCCGAGAAACTATAAGCACATGTGCGGACAATTTCGTCTTAAAGAAAAAGAGTTAAACTCTTGCATCGACCAATCTAATTCTTAATTTTTCGATATTTCTGAAGTCTTCATTTTGCTCGTTTGTATGCACGTGATTAAATTGTCAGAATATAAATAATGCACCAACTTTGTGAACAAAACTTTTGTAGATTATCAAGAGTAGGTTCCACGAAATGTGTTTATAAAAAGTTACGAAAAAATATAGATCTTACGGAATATGTAGATAAAATAATGTTTTACCAATTTATAAGTACTTATAAGCAGAAACAAACATATTGTGAACATTAATATAAAATATTAGAAGATTCAAACTGATAGAGTTCTTGAGTTCAAGTCTCGTTATCATTTATTTGTAAAAATTTTGTACGTAACCTACATATGAGAAAGCATACTATGTACTAAATTTAATAAATAAACATATAACGTTTGTGACAACATAAATTTTAAATAAAGAGTTTCAACGTGATATTAAAGATGATCACAAAGGTTTTGAAATCAATACTTATGAACATTGTGCACTGTTATATTATTGATTAAAAAAAATAAATCGGCCCTTGCACATATTTAGGGACTTATTGATGGCTATATTTAGGGGAAAAAATTGTATCTTCTCTCAATGCCTAAATTATTAAAATATTAGTCCAATGTTTAAATGCTATTATATATATAGGAGCCGATGATAGGTAGTTCTGTTGGATTTGGATGGTCTCATCAGGCAATCTATAGTCATCAAATAGCAGCCGAAGACATGTATCAAATATTTGTTATTATGTCATAGTCTAGATCTTGGTGGTTTAACAAGTCTCATAGTATGGGAGGTTCCAGTAGTAATGATTTGTTTAGTAATAATTTAGAAGAAATAACAAGCAGCCAATTTCAAATTTCAAATCTTGAAAAACAATTAGTTGATGTCAAGATTGAAGTTGTTATAAAAACACAATCAACGATAGAAACAGATAAAGGCAAAGTCAAAATCATCTACTCATCTAGTTCTGATTCTTAAGAAGATGAATTAGCAAGCCAAATGGAGACGCTTCAAGATAATGATCAAACAGTGAATGTTATTAATCAAATCCGTTTACAAAAATTGTATATGAACACAACGATAGTAATCAATAAAGAATTCCAGGCTTCTTGGTTCTGGAGCATATCAGAATTGCATAAGAGAATGACTTGTACCAACCAATTATTTTGAATAAACTACTAAAAACCTATATGGTGCAGTAGGCAAAAGTCTCAATATAATATATAAATTAACAAATGCTCATGTTTGCAATCAAAACACGTGCTTTAAGAGTAGTTTTATCTTGTTAAGGATTTGGATCAAGAAGTTATTCTTGGAGCTTCCTTCCTTGTTCAATTATATCTGTTGGAAGTTACTAAGGCTGTCTTAAAATCAAAATATCTTGATCAATAGATATTCTTCGAATTTATCAATCCTCCTATTTTATGGGATATAAATACAATAAAGCAACATGTAATTACTAAAATAATTAACATTATTAACCTAAAAAAAAACATGTCAAATATCTTAAAGAAGATATTAAGTACCAATGAATTGACGAACAATTAGAAACAACAAACATCAAAAACCATATCTCAGATATTAAAAAAATGATTGAGTTAAAAATATGTTCTAAAAATCCTAATACTTTTTGGGAAAGGAAGAAACATATTATAACTCTACCTTATATTCAAGACTTCAATGAAAAGCAAATAACAACCAAACACTACAACAAAGAGGGTCTATAGCGGCGACATCTATTGCGACGACACAAAGTCGTCTCTATTGATTCCACATAGTAGATACGACTAAGAAATGTCGTCGCAATACAAACAGAACTTATTGCGACGACATATGTCGTCGCTATAGAACATATATCGTCGCTGTTACGTAGACCCTATAACGACGTCTTTCCATGTCGTCGCCACTAAGATTCGGAAAGGGTGGAAACAAATGGCGACATTTTGATGCATAAATAGCGACGACATATGTCGTCCCAATTGAGTTGCGGATGATGCTGTAAGTTACGTGAGTCATGAATTTTCTCGTAAAGTGTGATGAGGTCTATAGCGACGACTTATGTCGTCGCTATATACCAACATCAATTTAAGCGGGAAAATTGACGCCCAATTGTTATATATAGCGACGACATATGTCGTCGCTATACCTATGTTGATCAAATTTGCAGGCGCGTGACTTATTAATTTCCTCATAAAATGGGAATGATCCTTTAGCGACGACCTTCATCTATAGCGACGACATTAGACTCTTCTTTATCTTCTTCCCATCTCCGCATTTCTGTATTGCATACTACACACGAAATAATTTCTTCTCCATCTCTGTTTCTTCATCTCCATTTCTTCATAATCATCTCTATTTATTCATCTCCATTTATTATCAGTACTGTATTTGTAAGAATATAGTATTTTTCAAGTACGGTTTGCAAGCATTTATAAATATGGTGAGGCCATACGTTAACGACAGAGGAATGATTAAATGTCCGTGCAAAAAATGTTTAAACGGTCTCACACATCCATTGGAAATTGTTGAGGCTCACATATTTCGTAATGGTTTTGCGGAGAATTATGTCACCTGGTTATATCATGGCGAGATCGATGTTCGTACT
Source organism: Forsythia viridissima (assembly GCA_030279155.1). Classification (NCBI taxonomy): domain Eukaryota; kingdom Viridiplantae; phylum Streptophyta; class Magnoliopsida; order Lamiales; family Oleaceae; genus Forsythia; species Forsythia viridissima. Next base: position 16,490,243 of record CM059035.1, on the reverse strand, counting down.
GCGAATGTGTATAGACAGAATGAGCGAGATGGTGTGGAAGATGAGATGATGGATGTAATAGACGACGTAGTTGGTGATGAGCATGCAGGTACAAGCACCGATGGTTACTATGATGAACTGTTTCAGGCTCTCCATTCAGAACTGTACCCGGGAGTTTCATCATTTTCATCCTTAAATTTTTTAGTCAAGTTGATGCATATTAAAGTTATGAACAAATGGACAAACAAGTCTGTCGATGATCTTTTGAAATTGCTGAAGTTAGCATTCCCAAATATAAACCTGGTTGACTCTCACTACGAAGCTAAGAAGCTGATGACGAAGCTTGATTTGGGTTACAAATCCATTCATGCCTACAAGAACGACTGTGCACTGTTTTGGGGTGAACATGCTGATAGACAAACTTGCCCGATTTGCTAAGAAAGTCGTTGGGTGCACACTTCTGGGAAAGTGAATGGGAAGAATGTTCCGCATAAGGTGTTGCGAAATTTTCCATTGGCCCCCAAACTAAAACGTATGTTCGCGACGAAGGATACTGCAATACTTATGAGGTGGCACAGTATAGGAAGGTCTAGGGACAATGATGAAATGCAGCATCCCGTTGATGGAAAGGCATGGCTGGATTTTGATATGAAACATCCAATGTTCGCAAGTGAGATCAGGAATGTCAAGTTAGGTTTGGCCGCAGACGGATTCAATCCATTCGGTGACATGAGTCTGTCGTACAGCATGTGGCTAGTAGTTGTAATAGTTTACAACTTGCTACCATGGTTATGCATGAAGCCTGAATACCTCATGCTTACTCTGTTGATACCTGGTCCTAAAGCACCGGGTAAGGACATTGATGTATTTTTACGACCATTAGTGGACGAGTTGAAGGAGTTGTAGGCCGATGGGATTGACACGGGAGACGGTGGAACCAACAGCAAGTCGGTATTCAGAGTGCATGCAGCTTTGTTGTGGACTGTTAACGATTTTCCAGCGAGAAGTAGTTTGTCTGGTTGGAGTGGTCAGGGGTACAAGGCATGTCTGACGTGCAACGAGGATACTCCTTCAGTCCGTGTGATAGGTAAGACAGCTTATGTGGGTCATCGTCGGTTCCTGCCATCTAGGCATCATTTTTGGAGCAATTTAGACTTCGATGGGAGGACAGTTATGCGACCACCTCCGCGTCGGTTAACACCTACAGACATTTTAGCACAGTTAAGTCGTGTCAGTTATAGAAGTCCAGGAAAGCACCCGAATTACGGTGGCGCTACAATTCAGAGAAGTGATGACGAGCTCAATTGGAGAAAAAAGAGCATTTTCTATGAGTTGCCGTATTGGACTTCTACAGAGCTCAAACATAACATCGATGTCATGCACATAGAGAAGAATGTTTGTGATAGCTTGCTCGGCACAATTATGGACGATCCATTCAAATCAAAAGACACAGTCAATGCGGGGCGCGATCTAATGCAATTAGGGATCAAAAGGGAGTTGCACTTGTATCAGAACGGGAATAGGTGGATGAAGCCTGCCGCATGTTACACCATGTCGTCTTCAAATCGTAAGAATTTTTGTCAATTTATCCGATCGATTGAGTTTCCAGATGGCTTCGCTTCTAATCTTCGGAAGAATATTGCTCCAAATGACAGCCGTATTATCGGGTTGAAGTCACATGATTGCCATATTATCATGCAACGGTTATTACCAGTCGGATGTCGGGCGTTCTTGAATAAAACAATTTCTACGGTAATTATTGAACTGTGCACGTTCTTCAAAAAGCTTTGTGCAAGAACACTAAAGGTTAGCGACATGATAGCATCCCACGATCACCTTGTACTCATTCTCTGTAAGTTGGAAAGGATATTTCCGCCAGCCTTCTTTGACATCATGATTCACCTCGTAATGCATTTACCAGAAGAGGCAATCATTGGAGGTCCGGTGCACATGAGATGGATGTATCCATTCGAGCGATACCTGAAGAAATTGAAGGGCTACGTCAGAAATCGAGCTCGACTCGAGGGATCAATAGCTGAAGGGTATGTTGTGGACAAGGCATTGACTTTTTGTTCAAGGTACTTCCAGGACATAGGGACAAGGTTCGACCGACCAGACAGAAACGAAGATGCTACTGTTCTACAGACACAACTTTATGTTTTTCAGTCGCAGTGTCACCCACTTGGAAAGCAGTCACCAACGACGTTTTCTACTCAAGTTCGAAATCAAGTAATTTTTTACGTCCTGGACAACTGTTACGAAGTTGAGCCATTCTTGCAGTAAGACGGCGTTAATTCTCGATTATTATTCTTTTATCTCGAATTAACTTTATCATTTGAAACGAACTAATGAACTTTGATCTTCAATACTTTGTTTAGGGAACATAGGCAGGAACTACCGAACAATGGCTGTCCAAACATCGACCTAGGGCACAGAAGAAACTTTCACGGTTGGTTCTACAGAAAGGTAAACGAACATCGACTGAATAAAATTGTAAGTTTTCAACATAATTGCTTTCAATAACTGAGAATAATTCTCGTCATGCAGCTATATGTAATGCGCCAAAGCCACAACCATCAAGTTTCTCATGAGTTATTTGCGTTGGCTAGTGGATATTACCAGCAGGTTATGTCATATACGGCTTGTGTTGTCAAAGGAGTTCGGTTCGTGACATATGATCGTGATATTCAAAGAAAAACTCAGAATAGTGGTGTGTCCGTCCCAGGGACTGGGGGTGAGATTTACTATGGGTAGCTGCAAGATATACTGGAGCTACAATATGGACCGAAACTTTCTGTCTATCTGTTCCGATGCAAGTAGTTTAGGTGTGATGGGAGACGGATGGTAACTGAGAATAACGTTACCAGTATTGACATCAGTACAGAGGCGTTCAAAGATGATCAGTTCATACTTGCTAGCCAAGCACAACAAGTGTTCTACATTGAAGATCCATCTCGTGGTCCGAACTGACGAGTAGTACAAATTGTCCATCACAAGAGCACGTGGGACACAGTGGGAGCTAACATCACAGAGATTGACCTGCTCCACAATAACTACTCTTCCGGTTTATCTCTAGTTGTTGATCTTGGCAACATAGAGCATGTATCCTTGCACCGCGATGATGATGAAGCTGATGAGATCGAAGCATCGGTTATCAAGAGAGCCTCGTCAGATACTGCAGAAGAAACTTCGTTTATAAATGACGATGATGTTGAAGACATACAAATGCAGAATACGAGGATGACGAAACATCGAGTGAAATCAATGAGGAAGTTAGTGACGATAATGATGATCAATCGTATCATGATAGTGAATCAGATTGAAATGTTATTGTGCGTCACTAAATTTGCAATGAAATTACTTTATAAAAACGCATGTTCAAATTGTTGTTACTGTTTTCGGCTTGAATGTTTGTCATTCATACTATCATTGCTATTGGTCAAAACGCGAGTTTGGATGGAGTTTCATCATTTGTGGATAGAATGTATGACAAAAAGGACTGCAATTGTACAAAAAATGCTACTGGGGACATATATATCTAACCTCGTAAAACTTGAAGGACTTATATTGCAAATAAAATTGGATGAAATTGAAATAAAATGAAAAATATTCCTACCCAAATGAAAAATGTTTAAAGGTTAAGGACCTAACTGCAAATAACATATAGAGACGACATTTATATCGTCGCTATAGAGTGAAAATTGGGCGCCATTATTTAGGCGTGTGCTCCGAAAAAATTAAGTGTGTGTCGCCGTTATTCAGTAATAGCGATGACATATGTCGTCGCTATAGATTTGACCCTTAAAATTCACGCGTCAGACCTTCTTCTTCCCCATTTCTCATTTTCTCTTTGTTTTTTGGTCGATTTGTCATCTATCGTCTAGCCAGAAGGTTAAAGCTAGCACTCCATCCGCTCGGTTGAGGGCTCCACTCCACGACCTTCTTTTCCAAGATCCATCTCGATTAAGGTTGGCCTTGAACCTGAAATTGTAGCTTAAATGTCACGGTTTTTTTTTTTTCAATTTTTAAGTTCATTCGACTTTGAATTTTTTTAATTATCAGATATATTTTAGGTTCATTCGATGTTGAAATACAATATAACGATTTTGCATGGTATATTGCACTGAATTTAGGACTGAAGTTGTGGAATTTTTTTATGATTTTATGAAGAACAGTGGACTGAATTTTTAGGGACTGATTGCCAGTAGTTTAGGGACTGAATTTATGAAGATTAAGGACTGAATGCAAGTAGTTTAGGGACTGAAATTTTGGGACTGAAATTATGAAGTTTAAGGGATGATTTTTGAACTGATTTTGCTTTATGAAGTTTTAGGGACTGATTTTGCTTTATGAAGTTTTAAGGACTGATTTTGCTTTTCAAAATTTAGGGACTTATTTGCAATAAAATAAGTTTAGGGACCAATTTGAAATAAAATATAATAACTTCAAATTTTTCCCAAAAATTCAAAGTTTAGGGACTTATTTGCAATATAATAAGTTTAGGGACCAATTTGAAATTAAATATAATAAATTCAAATTTTTCCATAAATTCAAAGTTTAGGGACTTATTTAAAATACAAATTAGTTTAGGGACCAATTTATAATTAAATATAATAAATTCAAAATTTTCCATAACTTCAAAGTTTAGGGACTTATTTACAATAAAATAAGTTTAGGGACCAATTTGAAATAAAATATAATAAATCCAAATGACCCATAAATTCAAAGTTCAGGGACTTATTTGTAATAAAATAAGTTTAGGGATCAATTTGAAATAAAATATAATAAATTCAAATTTTTCCATTAATTCAAAGTTTAGGAACTTATTTGAAATAAAAATTAGTTTATGGACCAATTTATAATTAAATATAATAAATTCAAAATGTCTCATAACTTCAAAGTTTAGGGACTTATTTGCAATAAAATAAGTTTAGGGACCAATTTGAAATTAAATATAATAAATCTAAATTTCCCATAAATTCAATGTTCAGGGACTTATTTGCAATAAAATAAGTTTAGGGACCATTTTGAAATAAAATATAATAAATTCAAAATTTTCTCATAAATTCAAAGTTCAGGGACTTATTTGCAATAAAATAAGTTTAGGGACCAATTTGAAATAAAATATAATAACTTCAAAATTTTCCCATAAATTCAAAGTTCAGGGACTTATTTGCAATAAAATAAGGTTAGAGACCAATTTGAAATAAAATATAATAAATTCAAAATTTTCACATAAATTCAAAGTTCAGGGACTTATTTGCAAAAAAAATAAGTTTAGGGAATAAAATATAATGAATTCAAAATTTTTCATAAATTCAAAGTTCAGGGACTTATTTGCAATAAATTTAGTTTAGGGACCAATTTGAAATTAAATATAATAAATTCAAAATTTCCCACAAATTCAAAGTTTAGGGACTTATTTGCAATAAAATTTTCACATACATTCAAAGTTAGTATGGCTGACGTGATGTTCGCAATTATGTCATGTGTTAGTATGGCTGATGTGATGTCGCACGGAGGTGATGGTGTAGGAGATCCTCCACAGCAGCCATCTCATCGGCTCCCTTCGGCATGCGAGTCTAGTAAGATTTTTTGTAATTATTTATTATTTTATACATATCGTTGAAAATCGTATAATCAATACATTTTACAATTTTTTCATTTTCATCACCCCTGCCAAAGCGACGGGGTATCTCTCGAGGCATCAACCTTGAGATGGTATGGCAGGCTAACGGAAAGATGCCACTTCCTATATTGTCGAACCCACAATGCAGCCGATCGGGAATAACGCAAAATATTTCACGCGCTTGGTTGGGAACCAAGTGAGATTCATCGTGCCCCCGTGCTACCCTTCATGGACAGAGGTTCCAGAGGAGCAGCGGGCACGGTTACGTAGCATTATCGAGGTATGAACTTAAATTAGTTTTGTTATTAGTACACTTAATAAATACTTGTTTTACGACTTCTACAGTAACGTATTTTTTTTTCACTCTTGCAGAGCTACTTCGATCTGTAGGGCGATCGGTCGCCCGACGAGTACCGGGCAGTATGTGCCGCAGTAGATCGTCTGGCGGCCGATCGTTATCGTGATTATAAACTCAAGGCGCATAATCACTTAAAAGCGCATGGACCGAGCCGACCATATGGCGAGATGTCTGCCGAGGACTGGCAGAAGTGCATTGACTTCTTCACCAGTCCTACTTTCGTGGTACGTATTGTTTATATATTGTTTACGATATTTTATATACTTTTTTAACTAATGTATTTTTTACTAATCAATTATATGTTATACCTTCAGGAACGGTCCTCCAAAAATAAAGCCAATCGGGGTAAGGCTAAATACCCGAGCGTGCAGGGGTCGAAGAGCTTCTCTGCCACGCATTACGATCATGTACAACATATAAATTTTCAATATCATTATAAATATCTTCACTACATTACGTAAAAATGTATACTAACTACATTTCACGTTTAAATTGTCGTAGCGGGACCCCGAGACCCAGAAGTGGCTGGGGATTATTGATTCGTTCTGGACGTTTCACACCTTCCGGGATGACAATTGGGTCAACCCGCAGGCGGCTGGTGACTATGTGAGAATTTTTAAATTATGTTAATATAATTTTATCTGACATGCATGATATTATTATTTATTATTATTTTTTCACTGAACAGGATAAACTTGTTGAGTTGAGAGAGACTCAACATACACAAGTCGCCTCCAATAGCGCGTCATTAGACGAGTGTGCTATTGCAAAGGAGGTTCTCGGTGAACGACGAGGTCACGTCTGTGGGGTTGGTCGGGTTCCGAAGGGCACATCTCCCTCACTAGATTCGACTGCTGCATCGTTTGCCCACAAGGAACTTCCCATCAGTCCTCTGCAGACCCCCATAATAATGATCTTCGGTTTGCCATGTACGAGGATCAGCTACGCCAAATGCAGCGTGAAATTGAGTTTCTAAAAAGTAAAATACCAGCTGCACCTGCGGAGGAGGAGTAGGAGGAGGAGGAGAACGGGGACGAGATTTTTTAGAATTTTTTATATATTATTTATATTATTTGGAAAAAAAAAATTTAAAAATATTCAAAATGTTTATAGCGGCGACACTATCGTCGCTATAGTAAATTAAATAATTTGTAATAGCGACGACAAAGTCGTCGCTATAAGAGAAGTACGTATGGCGACGAGATAATGGTCTCTATTATTTTGTAAATAGCGACGAGTTTTGCGACGACTGTGTCATCCCTTTAAATCTGTTTTCGAGATATGTTCACGACACTATTGCGACGGCATTGTCGTCGCTATAGATACAAATTTATATAGAGACGACATAAAGTCGTTGCTATACCTCTAGAGACACTAACTTGTTGCGGTGACATGTAGCGACGACTTTGTCGTCTCTAAAAACTTAAAGAGACGACTTCTGAATATTCAGCGACGACAATTGTCGCCGCTATTGACCTCATTTCTTGTAGTGAAAGCATGACTCATGCAAATACACCATGAATTGCTTGAATATTGTACAAAAGAAATCAATGATCTCCTATACGGAAAGACTAATCAGATCAAGTAACCCACCTTGGAGTTGTACAGTTTTTTATGTTAATAATCAAGCTAAAATTGAAAGAGAAACTCCACGGCTAGTCATCAATTACAAATATCTTAACAAAGTACTTCAATGGATTAGATATCCCCTACCACCAAAGAAAGACCTACTTAATAGACTTCTAGATGCTTCTCCAAATTCGATATGAAATCAGGATTGTAGCAAATACAAATTTCCGAGAAAGATAAGTATAAAACTGCTTTCAATATTCCTTTCGGATAATATGAGTGGAACATTATGCCTTTTGCTCCATCTAAATTTCAAAAAATCTTGAATGATATTTTCAATCGTATATATTGATGATGTTCTTATTGATTCCAAAGATATAGATGAACACTTCAAATCTCTACAAATCTTTTATTCAATTATTAAAAAGAATGGCTTGGCAGTTTCCACTAAGAAAATTGTCTTACGTCAAACGGGAATAAAATTTTTAGAGCATGATATAAATTGAGGAATGATTACACCACTCAAACGAAGCCTAGAATTTGCTGATAAATTTCCAGATGAAATCCTAGACAAAACTAGCATCCAAAGATTTTTAGAATGTGTCAATTATGTTTCAGATTTTATCTCAAATATTAGACAAATTTGCGAACCTCTATATCAGAGACTTCGTAACAACCCTCCAAAATGGACTAGCAAACATACTAAGACACTCAAATCTATCAAAGAGATAGTCAAAACTCTCCATTGCTTTAACATAATCAATCATGATGCCTTTCTTATAGTCGAGACAGTTGCATCAGATATTGAGTATGGTGGAATTCTCAGACAACGAATCAATAATAAAGAACAGTTAGTTCTTTATCATTAAGTACCTGGTTAGGACCCCCAAAAAAACTATTCAACTTTAAAAAAAGAACGCCTTTCTATTGTCTTGCGTATTCACAAATTTCAAGATGATTTAATTAATAAAACATTTCTCGTCAAAACAGATTGTAAATCATCAAAGGAAGTTTTACAAAAGGATGTCAAAATTTTTGTTTCAAAACAAAATTTTCACAGACAGCAGGCAGTTCTCTCATGTTTCAATTTCTCAAATAAATTCATTGAAGGCAATCACAATGCATTTACTGATTTTTTAACAAGATAATTCTTGCAGATACCCACAAATGTCAAAGAAAACCACTAAAGGACGAACTCTAGATGATTTTTTCCACGAGAGTTCTAGTTCTCAAAAGTCAACCTAAGCATATACACCAACTCAACCATCCAAAATCTTCTTCGCTTCCTCAAATCAATTTACAGTTCTTAGAACGTTGCCAAAACCAAATATCCCACACACAAAAATCCCAGATTCCATCCAATTTAAAAAATGCAGTGGAAAACTACCCGAAATCAATAATAAAAAATATCGATACTTTACCAAAGGGATGGCATTACCTGTCACTAAACTAGAAATAGAAAGGAGAAAATTTCCCTTTCTTGATAAATGTACAAACATATTTCCTCCATTTCAAAAGGATGATCTTTATAATTTTCAAAATAAAAAATATAAGTGCTTAATAAATATTATTTCTTCCTTCCATCTATTTTAAATTCAAGAATGTGGTATAAAACCATTTTAAAATTTACCAATTCAGCAATAATTTCTCATACCAATTCAGCAATAATTTCTTCAAATTTTAACTCTCTTAGAATAGAACCAACATCATTGGGAGACCAAATCATTTTCAAAGAAAGATGGTCAAAAGTCTAACTTCTCATATTAGGATTACATCCATGCCTAGTATATGTAACATATTTTAGACCATCAAGTTATCCATGGTTCATATTGTTTGACCATAATTATCTATAAATATTTCTTAAATGGTTCCAGCAATGGTAGATCTACTTTAACTCTGTTGAGGAAATCCTGCCCAGCAGGGTTCAAGAAGGATTTCAATTGTTTAAATCTAAAGGCGTCAATTTCACTCCTCAAGAGAATCTACTTTTTCAAATTTGCAAAACCTTCAAAATTGTCTGGATTTTTTGTTGAGATTTTCAAATTTTTTCCTATCTCTGAAGATTATTTTGCATTAATTTTTTTTTTCTGAAGATGCAAAGTCAAGTGGTGGGATAAATTCATAGAATCCAATGCCTATTCCAAAGCAATTTAATCATGGAACGACTAAAACAGGCCTATCCCACGAAAAAAATCAAGCAAAATCAAGTGACTTTGCTCAAAGTGATTTTCTTGCAGAAAAAAGCAAGATTATGGCTTAGATACGGTAGACTATTTTTCAAAAAAAAGTCTGAAAAGTCGCAAAAGCAAAAACGCACTATCTTAAAACAAACAGTTAACAAGAGTCTCCAAAGCATTTCAAATCTGCAATTGAAGTCCGCATCCACCTGCAAGGGGACGACCTCTATCAGAAGAAAGACATAGTGCATTTTAACAGCCAACAAAGATTTATCATTTCTCTTTCAGAAAAAATACATGTTACTAATATTCAGCTATTAGTTATTGTTTATGTTAAATTACAATCTTTGCATCTTGCATGGCATCTCAAAAAAGTATAACTACTGAATCAATTACGCAAGTTACCCACTCTCTTCTTCTACATCAAGGATATTTACCTCTTAGTTAACCCTTTGAGCCTCTCGCCTATATTTCTATACTACATCTAAAAAGCTCTAAAAAGGAGAAACATTTTTGGACCAAATATCCACACTCATTTTAGATTTTTCAATTTACCCTTGATTAATTTAAAAATCCTTTAAAATTGGTTCTATTAAATCTAAATTAATTATGACTTTTAAAATTCTTCACATATACATCTACATCTAATATTTATATCTTAATTAATTAAGGTCTTTAAAATTCTTTACATATACATCTACACCCACCCCTTCATTTCATGAATTGACTGTAATTAATTGAAAATACTAACCTCCAACTCTAATCTATCTACATCTAAAAGACCTTAAAAATGAGAAATATTTTTGGACCAAAATATCATTACTCATATTTTAGATTTTCTAATTTACCCTTGATTAATTTAAAAAATCTTTAAAATTGATTCAATTAGATCTTAATTAATTATGGTTTTTAAAATTCTTCACCTATACATCTATATCTAACAATTAAATCTTAATTAATTAAGGCCATTAAACTTCTTCACATATACATCTATGTCACATATACATCTATCTACATTTTAAAAGGGAGAAATATTTTTTCACCAAAATATTGTCACTCATATTTTAAATTTTCCAATTTAACCTTGATTAATTTAAAAAGTTTTTTAAATTGGTTCAACTAAATCTTAATTAATTAAGGCCTTTAAAATTCTTCACACTCACACACACACACACACACACACACACACACACACACATCTAATAATTAAATAATAATTAATTAAGGCCTTTAGAATACTTCACCTATACATCATCTACATCTAAAATGCTCTAAAAAAGAGAAATATTTTTGGACCAAAATATCTTCACTCATATTTTAAATTTTCCAATTCACCTTTAATTAATATAAAAGGCCTTTAATTGTGTTCAATTAAATCTTAATTAACTAAGACCTTTAATATTTTTCATCTATACATCTATATCTAACAATAAATATTAATTAATTAAGGCATTTAAAATAATTCACCTATACATCTATCTACATCTAAAAGACCATAAAAGGAAAAATATTTTTGGACCAAAATATCCTTACTCATATTTTAGAATTTTCAATTTACCATTGATTAATTTAAAAAGCCTTCAAAATTGGTTCAATTAATTCTTAATTAATTAAGGCTTTTAAAATTCTTCACCTATACTTCTACACACGCCCTTCATTTTATGAATTGAATATAATTAATGAGAAACACTAGCCTCTTGCAACACTAGGTTTTAGATAGTAAACAAAATTGTGAAGGAACCATGGATCATGAAAACTATAGTAGGAAATTACTATCAGGTAAAAGCCTTGAATTGTTATTACCATAAATGACATAATTATTTTGAAATAGATGTTGATATTGGTAACTCAACAATCGCCATCGCAATTTTGCGCCTGTCTTTGGGGAACGTTACGACATTGACAGTAGAAATGGGTTTCTTGGTAGAGTCGCAGTCGGGAGAGGATTTATCGGAAAGATTGTTTGGTGCTGTCAGGATTTGTTAAATTGATGTGGATTCTGCAACATTTGTTGATAATGCCATGCCATCAAGGAATGTTTTGCCCTGCGAAGATGAAAGTAAAAATGAAGATGAATAATGAGTTTTATTGTAAATTTTATCATCATTAAATTTATGATTTTCTCAATCATGGTGAAAATTGAGGGTAAAATTGAAAATTTTTGTACACATTACATATGTGCGATTTTTTATACCTTATATTGAAGATACATAGCTCTAATAGATACATAATCTTTAGAATAAATGATCTTTATAAAACCAACATCACCACAGTGACAGTGGAACACCAAGTGAATAAAGTTGTAAATGGAGCTTTTACTTATGCCATAACTTTTATACATGAAAGTTAGATGTATAAAGCATGGATATGGGTTACCAATTATTCTTAGCTTATCAACGCATCTCCTTAAGTGGAACTGCCAATTTAAATATCTTTATGTTTGAACTTTCGTTATAAAATTTGAAAATGATATGTTTAGACTATTATTTTTAAATTTAAATGATTTCCTTACAATCTGTTAATTTTAAAATGTGATGGTATTTGAAGTTTTTAAGGTTTTTATAAGAATTTTATAAAAAAAAGCGACGTCTAATATATCTGTTGGAAAAATTAAAAAAATTGTGCCATGTTTGAGCAAGATTTTGCATGGGACCCATTTTCTATTTGATGAAAATAAAACTTGATTCGTGTTCTCCTCTGCGAGAATATCGAAATCATGTATTTACTTGTCCGAAATGATACTTGGGTGAATGGAAAATTGAGGCTTAAAGATGGAGTTGGAAATGGTTGAAGGGAAAGAAATTGGTTATATCCCATATCGAAAAAATAGAAAAACTTGGAGTTGTTTATATATGGGCACACTTATTGAAAGGTGTAATCATGTGTAGTATAGAGACTTTCTCTTGCACGCGCCCGTAGATGAGGAAAATCACGACCTATTAACACCTCAAGCCATTGAATTCATGTGCGATCGAGACCTGCATATACGAATGTCGAACCAAAATTGGCCACATAGTCAAGTCTACATTTTACAGTTTTTTATTTAATTATAGAATTAAATTTATGTCTTTTCAGCTACCTTAAACTCGTGAATTCCTGAAGGCGGTAGGTTTATTGTGTTACTAAAGATTGATGTTAATGGAAGATAAGGTCAGGGGTCATCTGGGAGCTTGTAAATGGGATCTGAACTTCCACAATCAAACACATGAAATCTAGTCTTCTACTGCTTCCTTTCTGTTCCAAAATATCCAAGTGTCCTTTTGGTGATACTGTTTGGCAGTAACTCAGTTCGCTGGTTTAGCAACTTCGTGCTACTAGTTCTTCCATTGTATCCTGGGAAGCGGATGTTCATTACCTACAAGAACCTATGGTAGGGAGTGAATTTGTTTTAATAAAATTGTGCTTATACAAGCCTCGGTTTGCAGTTTCTGACCCTATCTACTGTTTCCTTGTTATCATTTTTTTCTACAGTTTACATGTTTGTTTCATGTTCTCTTTTAGTATAATATGTACTTTATTACGTTCAATATAAATCTTGAATAACAATCTTAAAACAGATTCTAAAGACATATTATATTAGAAGAAAAACAGTTTTAAAATAGAATTTGAGAAATTGAAATAGTTTTAATCGGAAGAATTTTTTTTACGGTTTGTTTATAGTTTCTAAAACAAATTAATTTACACCTTTTTTCCAGCAGGTTGTATAAACTGAAAAGTAGGTTTTGCATAAACAGTATTATTTATACTATTTAATTTTATTTAAAAATGGCAACTGATCCGATTACTAAAGTTGTAGCTACTAGAAAACAAACACCGACTAATGTGTTCAACTCATCTGTGGCCCAAACTGTGACTCAAACCACTGTCCCGATTGTGAATGTTCCGATTAATCATGGAAAAAAACCAGAGAAATTCAATGGGTTGAATTTCAAAAGGTGGCAGCAAAAAAATGTTGTTTTGTCTGACCACCTTAAATCTTGCGAGATTCTTGACTGAGGATACTCCTAAACTCAATGACGGTGAGGGAGATATCCAAGCTGTCAGCACAGTTGAAGCTTGGAAGCATTCTAATTTCTTGTGTTGTAACGATGTGATGAATGATTTGACAGATTCATTATACAATGTGTATAGTTCAATGAAAACGGTGAAGGAATTGTGGGAGTCTCTAAATCAAAAAAAAAAAAAAATGAGGATGCGAGGGCTAAGAAATTCATTGTTTGCCGCTTCCTCGATTATAAAATGGTAGACTCAAAATCTGTGATCAGTCAAGTACAAGAATTACAAGTGATCTTGCATAAAATTCACGTTGAGTGAATGAGTTTGAGTGAAACTTTCCAAGTGGAGGCTATTATTGAAAAGCTACCTCTGGCCTGAAAAGATTTTAAAAATTATCTCAAACACAAGAGAAAGGAGATGAACATTGAAGAACTAATTGTTAGACTTCACATTGAAGAAGACAACATCGGTTCTGAAAAGAAGATGTTCAATTATGATGTGGCCAAAGCAAATGTGGTAGAGCATGGTCAAATCTCTAAGGAAAATAAAAATAAGTTTGGAAAAAGGGCCAAAGATGGGACAGAAAGGAGGTGTGTCCAAGAAGAAATTTCCTGAAAAATGCTACAACTTTGACAAAGCATGTCACAGATCGTTGGAGTGCAGGTTGTCGAAAAGCAACAACAAGAAAGAAGCCAATGTGGTTGATGACATTGCACACGATATGTCTGAAATGAGCCTTGTAGCTGTCATTTCTGAAGTTAATATGCTGGGTTCAAACTCGAGACAGTAGTGGATTCACACTGGTGCTACTAGATATGTTTGCTCGGATAAAGAGCTGTTCAGTTCTTTTGAAGAAACTGAGAATTGAGAGAAGCTGTTTATAGAAAATTCAGCTACGTTTGAAATCAAAGGCCAAGGCAAAGTGGTTTTAAAGCTGACATCTGGGAAAGAACTTACTCTTAACAATGTGCTTTTTAAAGATGCCAGAAATTTACAATAACCTTGTATCTGGGTTGCTGCTGAACAAGAATGGTTTGTGTATGGTGTTTGAGTCAGATAAAATCATTTTGTCTAAGAGTGAAATGTTTGTTGGAAAATATTATGTGTCTAATGGACTTTTTAAGCTCAATGTAATGAGGGTTAAGCCGAAAATTAATAAAATGAATAATTCTTCCGCTTAATTGCTTGA